>OW804100.1:53013250-54213250 GCA_942159475.1 Sthenelais limicola | reverse complement strand
ATCTTAGGCCTAATTTAGGCTAATATTTTTTATTAGGCCTAGGCCTATTTTTAATCTAAATTTTCTTTTGTTAAAAAAAATGAAAACAATTTCTAGGCTGTAAGGTTGTGCTCAACGATCGAGTTTAAAACCGAAGAGTTGGAACTATAGCCTAGGCCTACCGGTAGGCCTACCGAAGCTTGTTTGATCCTGCCGTGAACCACAGTTAGGGGTCTTGGGGAGAAAATCGGGGAAAGGACCATAAAAGGCCATAAAAACCACGTGTTCTGGCAAATAGGCCTACGTTTTTTCGTTTAAAAAAATGATAGGCCTATTGCTATTTTGGGCTGTAGGCCCTATGTCTAGGGATAATTCAGGTAAAGTGGGACAGTGGACTTTGGTTTGATTTTTTGCAGCTAACTATAAGTTGAAGAGTTATTGATCATGCCTAGATGTAGCATTTAATAGGCCTAAGTCCCTAAAATGCACATAAGTAGGCCTATCATTTAAGTTTTTGGCCTTATGTGCAAATACCATATCCTTTCAACTATTTGAGCTGCTGTCCCACTTAACCGATGTAATTGAGTAAAGTGGGACACTTATTTTGGTAAGTGGGACACATCACTTATTATCCATGTTACATAATCTGCATGTAACTGATATGAGATTTTATGCTGTTATTTTCATTTTATTGTGTTGCTTGTGTTTAAAAATATAGAAAAAAATGATAAATCATTGCAATAAATTATAGGGGCCTACATTTTGGGAATCAGGGTGTCCAAGCGTGGTTGGTGGCAACAGTTGGTTTGGGGTTAATTCAGGTAAAGTGGGACAGTGGACTTTGGTTTGAATTTTTGCAGCCATTTATAAGTTGAAGAGTTATTGATCATGGCATAAATGTAGCATCTAATAAGTCCTTAAATGCACATTATGTATAATTGAAGTTTTTGGCCTAATGTGCAAATTACATAAGCGTCCCACTTTATATGAATCCAACTGTCCCACCTTATATGAGCACATTCAGGTAAAGTGGGACAAAGTGTTTTCAAGGTCATCCAGCTTACCATTATATTTGTTGTTTATGTTTTCTACACATATATATTCCTCATGCAGGGTAGTTTTCTAAAATGCCTGGTTTTGGACCAAAAGAATTATTACAATTTGCAACACTTTCTTAACAAAATTAGCATGAAAATAGTATCAACTTTCCGATTTTTGCCTTCAAAATGGAGAGTCCTCTTAGCAGACAACCTCAGACTCTTGGGTGTGACCTTGACCTTGGTCTAGCTGTGTCTCAGTAAATGTTCAGGATACATATTTTTATTTTAGGGGTAATTACCACCATGTGAGTAATTAAAATGCTATTGGTTGACATATAACTATAGATGTCCCATTTTACCAGATGTCCCACTTTACCTGAATAAACCCTACTTCTATCTAGGCTACTTCTCCTAAAGCCAGACATCAATGGAGTTTGAATATCAAACCTATCATTCTGATTCTAACGTTAGCCTAAACAAGATAGGCCTAGGCTATAGCCTAGGCCTAGCCTTCATCCCCACTGCCAATGCCTTCCAAAGCCCTGCCGAAAATTGGTGACTGGACACCATTAGTGCTGCTCCCTAAGTTAGGGACTTTGCTTTAGGCCTATAACCCTTTTCTTTTCTTAAATCTTTGAAAATTAACATGTTTTCTTTGTTCTTAAAGCCGAAACACCATGGGTATCTATACATACATTTTCTAAGAGGGTAAATCATATCTAACAATCCTGCATATGTATTTTATGTAATACTCATCTTATAAGGAAGAAGAGAGCTATTTTACATGGACTTTAATCATAGCAGACGCCTTGCATGGTCAGCGCCATTGCTATAAGTCACGTGACATGGAGTGACGTCACATACCCTCAACTCACAACGAGGCACAGGCATACTGCCATATATGTTCTCAATTGATTTAGGCCATTGTTCTATATAACCGAATGATGAGCATTGCACAACAAGTTGCCTTTGAGTCTGAATAACCCATAAACAAATGCTGGGGAAGGTGTTAAAGCTAATGGGGGTTAGGGTAGGCAGGGAAGAGGAGTGAAAGTATCAAAACATTCCCGCCGTCGACGCCATTATTACGTGTATGGCGTTCAGTTTCTGAGGGGGATCAGAGGGTGAGGATGTAGGGGAAGGGACAGAGGGAAGGGAGGGAAAGCAAGGAGGGGGAGAATGAAGAGGGGAGGGAGGAGGGGGGAATCGGAGATGGGGCTGGGAGAGAAAAACAGGTATGACAGACAGAGGTTGGGAGAAAAAAACAGGTATGAGAGACAGAGAAGAGGGGATCAGAGGGTGAGGATGTAGGGGAAGGGACAGAGGGAAGGGAGGGAAAGCAAGGAGGGGGAGAATGAAGAGGGGAGGGAGGAGGGGGGAATCGGAGATGGGGCTGGGAGAGAAAAACAGGTATGACAGACAGAGGTTGGGAGAAAAAAACAGGTGTGAGAGACAGAGAAGAGGGGGAGGGAAAATAGGGAGAGGGGGAAGTGTGGGGAGAGAGGGGGCCCGTCCGGAGGACGGGTACTTTGCTAGTATCATATATTATTCTATCATAAAAACTCAAAGTTATCATGAATCATATGAAATAAGTCAAGGCAACTTTAAGTTTTAGTCCCTAACTTGAGTACTGTATTTTGCCTTCATAAAAACGGGTATTTTCTCCATTTTTTCACCATATCAGACGATTGAATCATGCATTTTCCCTTAAAATCTCTGTATGCATAGCTGACATATTGTGTTACCTGCAGAAATAATAAAAACAGGGTATCATTGGATTCAGAAAAAAGTTAATCAGCTGAACTTGTATCATGATGAGATAAAAACGGGTAGGCCTACATGTGTCATCTTTAAAGCTGAATAATATTTTTCCAAGTATGTTCACACCCTGTCTGTAGTGTATAAACATAACGGTGGAACAAATTCTGTCCAAGGTGTTAATTTAGTTGAAGACTGACATCCGTTTAGTTCCATTTCTCCACAAAATAGTTGCATTGACCCTTTGCTCTTGTAGGTTGCTATAGATGAGCTTCCCAGCCCTAGCAACAAGATGGCCGACTTAAATTCAACACCACCACACGCCATTTTCACGCTACTAGCAAGTGGGTTATTGAGAACACTCCTATTCAATGATAATTAATATATATTGAAAGAAACAAAAGCTTAGAGATTCCACAGAAGGGCATTTATTAATGACTATTTATTCATTCCATGAAACAATACTTATTGTTAATGAGTCATGTTATTTACAGTATTCAACTAATCAATACACTAATGCATCATCTTTGTGCACAAAATTATAGAAATATAGGAAGGGACGGAATTCGGGCATTGGGGTTCGGAATTCGGGCATCGGGACCGGTTTTCGGAAATTTACCGATGTCTGACACCAGTTTTCTTTGTCTCGCTATGTTAATTGTATGGCGATGTTAGAGTTGGCTTCGGGACGGGACGGGCTGGAACGGTATGTACCAATATTGTCTTCTATAATATACACCTGCATGCCTCGAAAAAGCACCGGGGGTAAGAGTGGCCTGAAAAAAATAAGCGCCCGGGCGTTCTATTGGTGAAATACGGTATGTGCACTAATAAAATAATTATATATACTCCCTAGGTTGACCTAAGAAAACCAAAGATATATATTCAAACCATAGTCTTGAAATTTTGTAGCCAATAATGTGAACATTCCTGCACAGATGTCCGGTAGAAAAACATAAGAAAAATATCAATTTTCTGACGTGTGACTCATTCTTCAGTGAAACATCACATTTAAAGACCCACATGTAGTTTTCCCCGCAGGAGACATGTGGTACTTAATGGACAGAAATAATTCAAACCAACATACATAAATCTATTCAAAGTAAAATGGAGAAACAGTCTGACTAAAGGTATTTCTTTTATTACTCACAGAAATAAATCAAAATTGTTATTCTGTAGCCCAGAACAATGGTAAAATTAATATTTAAAATTAAAAATGTAATACCCAACGGTCAACGTGTAAGAGCACGACGCGATCCTATTGTAATTGTGTTTTTTGTTTTTAAAAATGTTATGTTTTTAGTAAAATGCTTCTGATACAGACAAGGGATGAATGGGATACTATATGTGTGAAAAGCATAAACTATATCTGATACGTATTCACTTGTCTAGATGTATAAATGGACTTAGCACCATACTACCAGATCAGATCTTTTTTTTTCTTCTTGTAACGATATTGAGAAGATTGAAGGTTTAAATAACTTCATACATAGTTCTTATTAACTTACTCTCTATTTTCTATAGTAGAATTTCGATGTAATGTAAACTTAAAAGTAATTCAGGCTATTCTGGGAATATTCGTACTATATGTGTGGAAATGTCTGTGTCCTGAATGAAATATTTTCAAAATCAAATCAGAACCAGGTGGCGCTGCAGAGCAAGCAGGCCATCCTAATAGGTTTAGGTATAACCTTTACAACGAAATGAATTTACTCACTATTTTGACCAAATATCTCATATACTATGGATTACATAGTTTTAATATCACCAGGGATTACTTAGAAACTGCCAGTTGGGTTGGCATCTGGAGTTATGTAACCCCAGGTCGGGGCCGCGCCCATGCATGCATATACAAGGTAGTGATTGGTCAATACAATGGAAATTAGTTTCTTTCCTGTCCACTTGGGGTATGGAGGCAGCACCTTATGGTAGCTATGCCCTTTCCTCTGGGATTTGAAATGAGTAGAGGCTTCTGACCTATTCCTTACACATATTCAATAATCATTGAATGAAAACACAATGTTGGTACTCAATACTTCAGATACTGCTGAAATAGGCCTAATATATGATTATATTGAAAAAGTTTCATGAGATTTCATAACTACGCACTTTAACTATCTTAGCCACTTTAAATTAAATCTCAAATTTTCAAATTAATCCCGGACTGTTTCCCCAGAGGTGTTGTTCTGAAGTCTATAAGTCCTATATAATATTGGTTAAAAATAAGGCATACCCAAAATTAAGGCAATGCTACGTACATTGTATCCCAATATAAAGTTAGGGGTTTAAAGTGGATTTATTTGAGGACATACACCTAGGCGTATTGTTGTAAAGCTAGATAGTCTATACATGTTCATGCCCATCGAAAGGATTAAACGGAATAACGTTATAGAAATGAGCATTATAGGTACAGTATAGAGATATATGGCGGTAATAGATCATAGTAGTTTGATGTGTGATGTGTCACTGGAAAATGAGTCACAAGTAGCAATAAATGGATTTTGCAATATCATCATAATTTGAAAGGATGAAATCAGGCTGATCCCAACGATAGTAAACAGTAGGATATTTAATAAGTATTTCTATATTTAAGGTTCAACCATAAGAACCGAAAGGTTGAATTGCAACATCAAGAATCGCAACATCATACTACAACCAAAGAAATAAAAACAACTTCACTAAAATCGCTTTGTCTCTAGTTTTGGTGTCACATCAAACTTATAAGATTATTTCTATATTTAAGTTTGATATTTCTATTTTTTTGTGTGTGTGTGTGTGGGGGGGGGGAGTGAGCAAGTGAGCAGGGGTGGACAATTATATACTAGTTAAGTAGCTAATAATCTAGAGGACGACCTTAGAAAAGTATGGATATATAGAACACTGTCTTAATATTTAATACATGTATTCGTGCGACTTCGTTGACTAAATGCCCGAGAACATTCCAATAAAGAGATCTTGTAAATAAATGACTATAACTATTTTGCGACTTGTAAATCATTTTCCTGCAACACATATTATTATCATTACAACACCGCTCAAATTGTCATAATAATGTCATCCATATTATCATTATTCTTGCTCTTCCTTTTTACCTTTATACCTCCCCTGTCCATGACGGAACATGTTAATCCCCCGAAATACGATTATGGGGTAGAATTAGTAGAAAATGAAATACAACTAGTGGAATATTAACATTATAACATTGATATATATTTCATCTTCGGATTTTTAGGGCCACCATATGCTAGGGTTCAATCGGTGTCAAGTAGATGTTTACCCACCAAAGCTAGATTTGGAATAAAGCACCTAAAATAAAGCACCTAAAATAAAACTAAAAGCAGAGCATGCTTACGTCAATATCCAAATATGATTCACTAATATCTGAGAATAATCAAGATATGAATGATAAAATAAAGTTCAGTCGGTGACCCTTTCCGTCATACTTTTGATTAAAATGCCTCCCATAGAATTGTCAACGAAGAAACAGGACAAGTATGGATATACACACATCTGCATCATATTGTATTATTATTTTATCACCTTTAATCCTGAAAATGTACAAAATAAATTGGATTTACCTCATGAAAATACTAGGAATTCGGTCGGTGACAAAAACACTTCCCCACTGATTCTGCTTCTGTCCTGACCATGATATATTCATTATAAATCAAATTCTTTTGGTATATGATTCCCTTGATATGTGCTGATTCTCGCCCGAGAGTGGTATTAGTGTATTTCTCATCTATATTATCAAAACAATACGTATCGTTTTCTACCATAAATAATTTTCACAAAAACACCCAGAAAACCATCACTACAGCTGGGGTATTCCTGATTTAGACGATATTGTTTTGACGACATTGTGCATGGTCCAATTAAAAGATTGCTTTCATTTTGACCTGTTTTAGGGACCATATTTGGTTTCAAAAGGTTAAATTAACAACATCAAGGAAATCTTCCCTAAAAAGTTCCAGGTGCTCATTTGTCCATGAATGCCATATTATAATATGTTGACAAGAGATGAATACGTATACCAATAAAACATGTTGCACTTAGTATGTCTTTCACCTATACCTATTAGCATCAAAACAATAAATTTCCAAGGCAGATTACCAAAGCTAATATTGACCATCCTCTAATCCCCCATCAGAATTAGAATCCTCTCCACAGTCTATGAACCGAGATTACATAGACTGACCTACTTACAGAATAATCAAACCAATAGGCCTAGTCACGCAAACCTACTCGCCAGTGTTTGTGTGTTGCTTGGCAACGCGCCATCTTTATCGTTATCCGGTCAGGCACGGACTGAAAACAAGAGAGCTAATCTGGCGAGGGGTGGAATAAGAAGAGTGATTAAAGTCTAATTAATTATAGATCAACATGCAGTATGACGGAGAAAGTACCACCACTGGGGCAGCGGGCACCTTCGAGATCTTCAAAGCTGAGGGTGATATGCTCTTCAAGCAAGGAGAACCACGCAAAGCTCTGAACAGTTATCAAAGGGTAGGTACTCACTATATGATAATGGACCCCGACACAAGCCACACCTTCAGTCGTTATGATAATGAAGCCAGTTGGTATACAGGTATAGGTCCCTGCGTGCTGCGTGGACCGCTATCTATATGGTTCTATAGGTTTAATACAATATGTACAATCCCATATAGTGGTATAATAACGGTTTTTATACGAACATTACATTAAAGCTAAAATTGATGTAGCATACACCGATTTAAAACCGATGGAGAGGAATTAGGATGCTTCAAAACGAATAGTCCATTGCCCATGATATTGGACATACACAGGCCGGAAACCTTCAATATATGATACTTACTCATATCAACCTGTTTAGCCAAATTAGAAATAACTAATATTAAAGGATGTTTCAACCCCAAATTACGAGGCTAATCACCAGTTTAAAGTTTGTATACAGAGAGTTGCTTGAGCCTCAATCATGTCCGTACTCATCCTGTCTCCATGCGCCATTGCTATACGCGCATTGCATAAAAACAAACTATATTGGTATCACCATGATCATACACGCACACTAGAACATGTTAATGTTAATTTGATTTGCATTCTTCATCATTATATAAATCTCTAGATCATTAAAAGAACAATACACTAGGCCTACATAGATTGTATGTGTGGTCCCTTCGATTCCTTGTGTTTTTGGTTTGATATAAATGGTGCAAATGATATCAGGTAACTATAGTTGACGTTTAGATTGGCCCTTTGGGTCTTTGTTGCGTTTTTTTACGATAATAAAGTGACACATGTCGTCATCCTGCAATACACATATCCACACTTTCGGTTGGAGAGACCGTATACATTGAATGAATGCTGAATTTCCTGTATATAGGCCTAAGCATGCAGCGAGATATAGCCTCATCTCGGTACCTCTTTTCTGAAAAGGATCCCCCCTTTACATCTCCCAGTGGCGAATGCTCTGTTGTTCGGCGTCTGGTGAACTAAATTTCTAAGTAGGAAGTTGAGCCACATCTGTTCAACAATGAACAAACCTCTATATAGTCATGCAATGTCCCAATTACACGCAAAATCAATCTGGATCATCCCAAGCCGCGTCACCAAGCAACCACCCCACCCCAGCCTTGCGTCTACTATCCATTCCAGCATCGAGCATCCAAATTTGTTATGGGTTCACTTACGACGGATACTTAACATAATATCCTCTTTTCCAAGAGAATTGTTGACCAAACGAGCAATCAGGAATCATTTTTTTATTTCATCTTTATGAGAAATTTTGCGATCAATCTCGAATATATCATACCATTGATATTGTTGAATTGGGGAACAATTCAAGGACTAGGAATAAGAGAAACAAGGAAATGCAATTACAGTGGATATCCTTCAACGATCGATAGAGGCTATTTTTCGATAGAAAGAAAAAAATATAGCTATAGTCCGTCATCCATGCACCAGCATTAGTCCGAGATAGGAAGCCATTGCAACAACTTAATATTCTAGGCAATTACCAGGATATTTGGGATACAATAGATTTGATCGAAGATTGTACGCCAGCGATCACCAGATTTGACAGTGAATTTAGGTCGAGATGGATTCCACCACTAAAGATGAGTTGAAAAGTCCTCAAAAGGAGAGAGTGGGAACTGGAAAGAATAAAGATGCTGCATTGGATAAAGAACAAAGTATGTTAGCAGCTGGCAAAAAAGGTGGCCAACCTAGAAGATATAGACAAGATGATGATAGCTTATTCGATGTTCACCAATCGGAAGCCAGCACATTCCTTCATGCACAGGAATGGGCTAAGGCAATAAAAAGTTTTACCAAGGTAAATTCCCCTATAGCTGCATCACATTCATTTTAAGTATATATTTATTTACGTTCAGAAACGTCATTGAACGACAAAATGCGTTTTATTACCATGTACGGAGCATAAGGTTTCTCTTCTAAAACGCATCTTCCCATTTGAAAAAGCATTATAGGGATCACCCATGCAAACTTCCCATTTTTATCTATGTTCGCTTCCATCATTTCGACAATATAGGGGGCTGGAAAAGGACAGTAATTGTGTATTACTGGTGCTTTCCCGCCATGTTATACGTCAATTGTGTCGTCAGTCTCTACTCTAAACTAATAGCAATCATGGCAGCTTATCCCCCTGTTTAGTTAAAGCAATAATGGACGCCTACTGAGCCATGATACTTTTCCTTGGATGCCTGCCATGCACTAAAGTTAAGTCAACAATTCTCAGCAGGTGTGAAGTCTTTGAGTCGAAGTTTACCACCTGAGGCCTGAGGCCCCTCCAGGCTAGCTTGGTATAGAAGCAGGTTATTGGGCCGGAACCTCCGTTATAATCAACAATAATGTTCACAGGTTACACAGCCATAATTAACGTTTCCTTATTAATCCTAGCCTAATCTGCACAACGATTAACTTCAGATATTCCAACCCATGTTTTAAGCCTGAAATGTGCAGGGCTTTTAAATAATTCTATCGTGGTACTAGGGTATTCATGACATTGGTCATTCATTGACAAAGTTTAGCAATTTATAATATAATGGGGTCGTATGACTGCAAAGTGCCTTAACGCGATCAACGTTTGATTTTGGGCTTGAGATTGTGGGAATGTTTGTTGATCGAACAACCGTCGTTCATTCATTGAAATAATATTGAATGGTTGAGCTTAAAACATCGCACTTAACTTGAATTCACTAGTGGATACCCATGCAAACATATGCTTATGTGAATATGCATAGAATATATTTCACAGAGAAAGAAGAGGTCATAAAGTCAAAGTGACCATCAATACAAATCTCACCTCGCTTCCCCATGAAGTAGAAACCATTCTATAGATAATGTAGAGGAGTTTCGTATTTTAATTGAATAGTCCATAAATGCTTGCGTATTTATATAATAAAGTATAACAAAAATAATTAATGTATTCTTATATTCTTTTCAGGCTTTAGATTTACGGCCAGAAGACAAGACCTGTTTGGTTTCTCGGTCACAATGTTATCTACAACTTGGTGACCCAGAGGCTGCTCTCATTGACGCAAATGCTGTCCTCCAAGATGATCCCGATAATACTAAGGTGCACTTTCTTTCTATATTTTTTTAAATAATGTTGATTATTCTTTTTGAGGCAATTTGAATCGACAGACATATTGAACAATCTATGCTCAAAGCCTAATCTGTGATTCTAATAGCATTTTACGGTTTGGAGCGAAAGGTTTTCCCTCAGTTTGAAGGGGCTCTGTTGGCTCTGAGCCTGGACTGGGAAGTTGATTATGATCGTTGTTGATTCTGGTGTCATTATTTCGGATGTTCATATCAAACATAATTTTGTGAAGTAGATTAACACCAATTAGATAAGAATACACCTATCGGGGAATTTATGATATACATGTATTTTTACACAGGAATTTGGAAGTTCCCATCAACCCAGAAAAAATAAATGCAACATAACTACTGGTAGAAAAATGTACAATACAGTTTTTATACCTTTTCTTTCCAGGGATTACTTCAGAAAGCTGAGGGCCTGTACAGCAAAGGAGATTTTGAATATGCACTCGTCTTTTACCATCGCGGAAATAAGTTACGTCCTGAAGTACAGGCTTTCAGGCTGGGTATTCAGAAATCTCAGGAGGCAATTGAGAACTGTATCGGGGGTAAGTGTGACGATAATTCATTAAAAGAGTCTTAAATGAACTCGCTACCTCCTTATTTGCCAATGGTAGAAACACTATTAATATTATGGCGGCTCTTCAAAACACAATATAACCCTCCAAAGCTACGGGGAATTGTGTGTCAACCCCCAAGACACGAAGTGTGCGAACTCACGGTTGATGGCTTTGCAAATAAATATGTTCATTCATATCTAATGACCTAATTCATACTCCACTTAGTTGCTATTTATCTTCAAAACAATACATTTTTTTATGAAAGTTTGATCTATATCTTCATTCTTAATACCCCAATGCAAACAATGATCTGCCCTTGTGTAGCCTTATAATATGAATTTTAATCAAGTTGCCAGTTTCTTACTCCAAAGTTAGAAGTATTACGTATTGTTAGATATTAAGTGTTTTATTGAGGGATCAAGGAGGTGTATTTCCCTATTCCGTTCATATTATTACCGTATCTAAACCAGTTATATTGCCTCATTTTACAGACCAAGCACCGATTCAACTACAAAATAAAGGAGATCTGTCCTATTTCTACCAACAAGACGAGGTGAGAAAGCTATTTCAAGAATATTCACAATGAAATCAAATGAAAAACAACAGAATCCAGAAACTTGTTCAAAATTCTTTTAAATAAATGTTAAAATGTGTAGATATTAGATATAAAAGCCTTGTTCATTATACTCAAAGCCTCTCAGATCAGACAATAATGGTATTCAGTGATAGAACGCCTACTGCGCTATTGGCTTTTCTGTCCTAGGAATAGGCGTCCTAATGGGATTATAATGATATTTTGTGGTCCTAATGGGATTATAATGGCATTTTATGGATTGGAGTGAGAAGCTTTCCCTCAGTTTGAAGGGACTCTCTCAACTTTGGGCCTTGTCGGGATACACTGAAAAGACAATCAATTTGCAATTCTAATACTTATGATGTAATATCCTGTTGATATGGAGTAGCTCCAGTGGGTAAGTCTGAATGAATGCTTGGATAGAGCATCCAACGATTATAGTATGAAGCATCATTCTATATTCGTTTGACAGAGTGACGTTAAATATATTGGAAAGCATTGCATCAGATCTGCATTCATGCTTTCACTGATAATGTTATGGCCTGGTGAGAATGAATGAAACCTATATCAGTAGGTCTACTTGTTTCCAACTTTGACCAATTGCCTTAAATATGGTTCCGCTTGCTAAAAGAGTTATTCTATTAATGAATGTTAATATTCTATTAATGAATGTCACAAGAATATGTTCATATAAAAATAAATGATGTATGTATTTAATCAACTTTCTATATACCGCCCCTCCCCCAATCTGACAAGATTGGATGTATCTGAACATTGTATTGAACTAAATGTAAATATATTTAGACCATTGGCAACATGTATATCATATGAAAATAATTTCATCCTACTTTGAAACAAGTAATTCAAACCGATGGTAACTTTCAAGATTTTGAGAATCGTGTTTTTCCCGTCACGAACACAATAAGAATGACGTGATATGACAATGCATTACTTATAGCATGCAAAGAATGTTATGAAATATGTGAGATTGCTAAATTTTATATTCACTCATATAAACTGCATTGTCTGTCTTTCTAATTTCACGGAAAGGGTATCCATTTATTCATTAAAAACCAAGAACGAGAGGTATACGCATCGCACACTTGCACAATATTCTTTTTGATATACTATGGCTTTTGATAGTATTTATTTGCAATATTTCTTTTTAATCTTTATCAGATTTCTTATAGTTAATTAAATTACGCTTAATAGCGGCTTGCTAGTTTGGGGAGGACATTTTGAGAGTTTAAGCTCCCATTCCTTGCCCGTTTTATGCAAATGATATACTATTAATACATAATCTTTGTATAACCCTAATCGTCTATAGTAGTTATACTGTGAGAGCATAAAAATCTGCAGGTTTGCTCGATATTCTTTACTTTAATGTCAAAATATATTGTCAGTATTTTACTAGTCTCCAGCGTCAATAACAAACGTGAAATAACTGAAATAACATTATATCGACCGACTTCATTTGTGTCATCGTCTCCCATTTATTCTTCACATTTAATTGCCTTACATCTACATTTCCTATAGTTCTTTTAGGCTGAGGCATTACGGACTTTAAACATTGCTTAATTAGATTTACAATAATGTTTATATCATGCGTTTTTGTGTTTCTTTTTGTCGTGCGTTTGTTATTTTATTTGTAAAAGCGAATAGACCCGCTTTACTGGGATACCATTATAATTAACTTCATCTATTTAATGATACGCTGAATGTTATCATCGAACGCATCGCGAATTCGCGGAGATGATGTCAACGCAACTATGAAACCACGATTAGACCTTAATTATTCCATAAAATGTGGACACACGAATCTATTCTAGCTTTCAAAAAATGAAGGTAAAGTAGACATATTTTCACGTCTATTTTGAAATGCCTGATTGCTAATTAAGGAAGCAAAAATAAAATACCGGTATACCATCAACCACAATTATTTTACCATAAAATCGATCTTAAAAGTAGTAATATTTTTGTTTCGCAGCGGCAGCGAAAGGCAGGGGTAAGAACATCCCATAGACATTAGAAAAGGACTACTATAAACTAGGACACCTTTGTTATTTTCCCTCCTTCCTATATTAGCTATTTACATAATCTTAGTTATTTTTAGAAATTGATAACTCATTTTGTATTCTCTCCTTCCATAGTTCAATCCGAAACTACATCGAAGGGATGCATATACACATTCCCGTAGAACCCGTATATGGTTTAGTTTAGTTTAATCCTAGCCCACCTGTTGATTCAATCCTTCGAAATTCTGATTCCTGATCCTGACCATCTTCAATCATTATTCCTATTCTTATAGAACCATCAATATAATACCATTAGTCAATAGAATGTTTAAAGCCAAGTTAAGGTGTCAATCTGCTTGCTGCTCTTTATAATGCGGCTACAGCAGTTTCATTTGTTACGTGAGAATGGCGCAGTACGTTAATCGTGTTTCAATTATCAAACAGGTGAGAAAATATATCTATCAAACTGGTTCATGAAGTGAGAATGGTACATTGCTTCCAGTGTTTAAACATGACTGACAGGATTCATCGCGTATTTCCAACACGCAGGTTTAATTTCAAAGTGCAGGACAGACACCTTTTTTTGCCATATGCCAGAATGTAATCAAGCGTTACATCATAATTACAATGCTGCCATGAAGGAATGGGACAATCGTATCATGTTGGCACTCTTCCCACCCAAAAAAGAAGAACCTGAAGATCCCGCTGAGCAGTGGAAAGAAAACATAAAAAACATGGCTTCAGCGGGGCCAAAAGCCAGACCTACGAACGAAGATGGTGGTGGTGGGGATGAACCAGAGGTGGGCAGAGACCTTCAGTATCAGCATGCTGTCACTCAGTGAATCTCTCACGTATATCCTACATATATATGAACATACACTTGAATAGTTGAAGTATACAAGACAGAAATATGTTTTAATAAGAATAATATTTAATTACTGGTATTTTGTGAAGTAAAACTTTGCATGAGATAGTAGGATATGGCTATATAGTTCTCTGCATGGATCACTGTATATGTATATGCCAGTTGTGATTTTCAAATGACACATAACACATGTATCACTGGGTTTACCCACACATGAGATTCAAACCATTTCTAAGGAAGTTGTTATGCCGCCATCCAATATACTATAATAGTATCTTTGGTGCAATACAATATGCAATCGCCAATTTGTATAATGCCAGCAAACAGCAAACCATCTAAACGTGAAGTCATTGACTGAACCTCAAGTCATTACTCTAAAATATACGGAACCTAATATTTTGCACAATATGTTTTAAATGTAAATTAGAAACCATTATCTTGTGGAATGAGATGGTTATTATTGCTCCCGGGGTACAACTATTAGTTGTGGTCTATGTTTGTACACACATCTGATATAGAGTTAAACTACTTAAAGTTTCTTGATGAACCTTTTCCTTTTTAGAAAAGTCTAGTCCAAGATTTGATGACCTTATACCTTCGAAATTGACCGTACTTAGAAGAATGGGGACTCTTGTCCTTATTTCGTAAGTGCCCACATTTTTGTTCAGTTGGTAATTTAACATAATTGTTACTAAATCCTCCACTTCAAAACAGCTTTAACCATAGTTATAATGGTTGAACATAATGTTCCACGTTACAAGCCCCCTCTTTTAACTTTGTTAATTTCCAGTAATTCTCCATTCCTCTTCAAATTCCACCATCCGATAAACATACCCATCAGCTTGTACAGGTATATGTAGATGTATACGGTCGGGTTTCATTATTTTGATTTTGAGGAGAGTAGATTTAGTAGAGTGATATATATGGAGAGATATAACTGTTAAGTTCAGTAAACACCAAACATAGAAGATGGTATTTGATCATCGGACAGGGAGGGACGAACAAGCTTTGCATTCTCATATATATATAGGTGGTCCCGGTTGTTTCCATGGATTTCACCAATTAAGATCCTTTCGTTTTAGTTTTACACTGGAATGTCTCACACATGTGTTATGTCCATTCTACAATTCGATCCAGCGTAGTTTGGTAATTGTATCACTATACAATATGTGCATGTGTTGTTGCAGGCCCTAGACATGTATTTAGGGTTATATATATATATATGTGAATATTTAGGTATTATAGCAAGAACAGCATAGTATCGCGTAGGCCTATGAGGGGGGCTGTATTCTCCGAGTATGGCCGAAAACTATGAGGCCGTAGGCCGAGTTGTTTTTTCGGCCATACGAGGAGAATACAGGCCGCCGAAGACGCGATACTGTGCTATTCTTGCTTTTATTCCATGATTCTTAACTTATTACAACTTTATTTGATTCATTTCATCAAATTGTGTTGTCCGCATAGCTCACCGATAATCTCAAACGGTTGTGACGTCACTGTACAATACAGGGAGTTTATATTGTCCACCTTGTGAGCGGCAAGTATATAGATTATATTGTACGCTCAGGGCCAAATCATGGAATAAAAAACGTATATAAACCGTGTATAATGATTGTTTCATCCGTTGGCAGCAACAAGTGTACATTGACACATAATTGTGACGTAATACTAATATTACCCGATTTATCAAAATGATATGCAGGATATATGAAATATAGTATACATGTGTCAGTATACCGAAGTCAATTCAAGTGAAGATCCAGAATAGATCACGTAAGATTATTCACATGCAGTTATAATACTGTTTATTCGGAATATAAATATTGGATCTTTGTGGCGCTGCTATTTTATGAAGCATATATACATGTACTCTATATTATTTAAGATTATTTATACACTTTAGCTACACATGAAAACTGCTGTTCTTGATAATTATATTATGAAAATTAAGCTTATTAGCAATACTATAATAAAATCGTGGGGGAAACTTAGCTTAGCGTTTATTCAAGGCTCACAAACACATATATAATTAAGATATACCTATGTGCACGTATTCATACCGTATATATTATATATAATATATGAAACTTGAATCATAGGGAATCCAAATAATTCAGCATAGGTAGAGAAATGGGCAAAATATCACCTTGGCTAGTGCATGACCAAAGTCTGTTTCAGAAGAGCATTCAATGTTGTTACCTGTAAAAATTGTTTTGGTGTTTTGTGTGTGATGAAGATATGCAACAATTTGCACACTTCACACATACATATTGGTTTCCATGGGCGATAACCAAATTGCAAGATATTGAAGTTGTTTTCGGTGTGCGTATATCAGTTGAATTTATAATCAGAAGCGTAAGTCAATTTATTTGTAAATATCTTTTGCAAATTATTTCTCAGTCATTTGGTCACAATAGACCGCAGTAATGGAAACAGCTATTTAAAAAGGTCTTCTCGTGCTGACACTCTAGTTTGAACTTCCCCAGGTTGTAAGTATATGCTCATATTTCGTTGTCACGAAAGTGTATTCACGTATGTGCCAATTTCCCACAGCAAGATTAATATCATGTTAGTGACCTTAAAACATCAGTAAATACAATTGTATAACATTAACCGTAGTTGATTAAAATAGCTTGCCCTCTTGATGGCATATCGTATAATTCATATCTAAGGAAGGAAAACGATGAAGTTGGATGGCCAACTATGAAGTATCTATCACTGTGGTGCGGATATTTTGATATCACATTTGTGTATATCGGTATATGTGATTTTTTAAAATTACATTAAATTTTGAGGCCAAACAATTTAACAGTTACATAGATACGCGTGTCAGCCATGCTGACGTTTTATCACGTTGGCTGATTGACTGAACTATGGCTCATTTCTTCCGTGCTTGGTGGTATCACAATGACAGGGTAAAATAAAGTCGGAACTCATCCTTGCATTTGTGTGTTGTACTGAGATGAAGATATGTAACCTCTTTCATATATATATGTTTATGCATATATTATGCATACCACAACATTACTGCATGTAAAGCAATAACCATCCATTGACAGACCATTTTAAAGTTTCCTTGCTATTCTGTTATCAAGTAAAAAAAAAAAATCTCGACTCGGCTACAGTATACACTCGTTGAAATGCATTGGAAATACCGCTGTAATAGAAAACGTTTAAAATAGAGGATGAGGCTTAAAGTAATGTCTTTAAATTCAAAGAGTCATCAATGGATGGTCTTGCATATCAAAGGCCATCCTTACTCGGTTAGGTTGCCTGAGAATGAAAATATTTATTTAATATGATATAATTGTCCTGAGATATACTTCTCTATCTCTGCACAAAGAAGGACCTCATTTTCATTATTATTAACAGTTGTTTATTAATTCTAAAACCATATTTTTCAATAATATCATTTTGTATTCATGATAATTCGTTTGGGTTAAGATTATATAATTTTCTTGATTACAATAGTTTAACCACTACCTTCTTGCAACCTATTTTTCTATTGGGTAACAGGATGATTCGGTAACCATTCGTTTCGAAACATCACAACTCTTAAATGTTAAACTTATAGTTGACCACTAAAAGAACCAAAACCACATTGATGTATTTTCTGTATTTGCTGTGAGGACACGTTCATTATTGAGGTTGTGGGTGTCGAATGACGATGCAATTGTGACAGACTTAGATTGTCTTCATGAGAACAAAGAGTAATCTGTGGCTTTATCCCGAGGTAGTCCATGTATTCACTTTCAATAACTATAATTTATGGTTCACATAAACCTGTGTTGTACTATCTATATAACTACAAATATAAGAGCGAGAAAACAGCCCATGCAGTGGGTTTATTTAATCATTGATAGTATAGTTTGAATGTTGGTGAATAGCTGTAACTAGAGATTGATGTATTTATAATTATACTACTCTTGATGTAAAGCATGAAGAGTGTGCGTTGTGAACATTATACTGTCTGTAGAGTGTGTTATACATGTCATGGCGAGGGTTTCGATGTCCAGGATCTCACTAATTCTAATATGGAAAATTATTGTCTCCGCCTTTGTTTGACAGTGATAATCCCACCGTTGCATATGGTATTTAGCAAGTAACAACTTCCCTCATTAATAACGTTTGTATTAGAATGTTAAAGTTCATTTTACCCAGCTATATACACAATGTTTAAATTAACTACTCCTAGAGTAATTGCCATACTGCTACTTAAAAGGTCTGTTCAGCAATAGATAATCCTGTAATTAGATTTAAATGAGCACCACTTTCTTTCTTTGAATCATGCAAATATTTGATTGTTTCCGAGGACGCTAGTATTAATTTTTATATAATTTAACCTTGGTATTTTGCAGATTTCTATACTTGTTATCACACTTGTTAAAAAACGGTATTTACTATTATTTCTTGTGCTATATGTGTATAAAGGTAGGTCTTATCTATCCTAGAATCTTTCCTGAATAGTAAAACAAACATTTTCTCCTAATCAACAGAAAGCGCCCAAGAAAGATGACAAGAAGCCTGGATATTCGAAGCCACCCGCGAAAACCAGTCCAAAAGGTCGCAAGCGTCCAGCTAGTGTTAAGGATACCAAAACCATAAAACAATTACTAGGAGAACTATATGCAGACAGGGAATACCTCGAGAAACTGCTGCAAGAAACAGGTTACAATTACAACATTTTTAATGATTACATAAGTACTTACTCAGGTAAAGGAAAATCACCTTTCTGATCAACAAACATTGAATATCGACTCAGCATTGAATATTTATTATTAGTGTCCTATACTTATAATTCATTGTTAAAATAAAACATCCATGGATAAGATGTCCATTTATATAACTAGACATGAAGGCACGTGGCATGCTTTATGGGGAGATTTTAAAAACCATTTATCATTTATTATTGAAATAGAAAATGCCTCGAATAACTCGGAGACAAACATGAGCATCAGAGATTTAGCTATAGAGGGTTTGAACTACCTGGATACCAGAACTGACTTCTGGCAACAGCAGAAGCCCATGTACGCCCGAAAACGTGACAAGGCCATTATCAATGCCAGCAGGCCTGGAACCCACAGGAAGGAACCCACAGCTTACGTACTAAAAGCTCTGGAAGAGATAGAGGAAGGTGAGTTTCAACAGGTACCCATTGTTATTGAAAAGGTAAAACTTGATATCATATGGAAAATTAAAGGTTTGACATGAAAGAGGGAAAGTGTAAGAATCCAGTGTTTATCAGCCCCACTACCCCCACCCACCACTAAACTGCTACGGGTAGAAAAAGGGGAACACCCCCAAAAGAAATGGAGGGTCATATCAACGAGGGTACATTTGTTCCAAACTCGTTGGTCATATAGACCTTCATTGGGAGGCCTATAGATACAAGGTTGGCTCACTGAAGTCCTGTATCGGATCTATGGGTGGTCATTTAGCTAAGGGAATGATATAAAAGTGGAAAATTCTAGTATAAGTAGAAATACAAATTATTGTTTCCGTTCTTCTGAAAATGCACCAAACGTTCTGAAATCTCCATTGTCTGAATATTCTGGGATTATAGAGTCAAATTTTAAACACAGTGTCATGCCCTTCAAGTATTTGTATATTGAATAATTGTGTTTAATAACCTGTTCTACAGCACAAGCTGATGGAAAATATGAGGAGAGTTTGAAGATGGCCAAAAAAGCAATGAAGGACGTAGAGAAATGGTCGGACGAAGACTTACCCAAGAGGCCCGAGTTTGTAGCTAACCTTCATAGTGCCATGGGTAATGCCTACCTAGAATTGGGAAATTATAACCAAGCATTAGAGCACCACAATGTGGACAAGGAAATAGCTGGTCAACAGTAAGTTATAGATATTCATCGAGTGAGTTCCCTAAAGAAAAGTGAGTTGCCTTATGGGGCAAATAACAATTTGGCTGTCCCTCTGCAAAACAACACAAATACATAGAAATAATTGTAACAGTTAATTCGACATGCATACATGTATTAAGGGTATTATCGTTGTTATTTACTGCAGGGATAACGATGAATTCAAATCTCGTGCTATGGATAATCTCGGAAGGGTATATGCAAGAATGGGCAAATTTGACAAGGCTATTAAGTTGTAAGTATGATTTCATTATTCATCAAGTTCAGGTCGATGTAATAACTCGCATTTATGACAATTTTGTTTGGAAAATTGAATGATCGTTCTCTAAAACTGTCTAGATGTTTTATCATTATTGTATTATTACTTTCGT
This sequence comes from Sthenelais limicola, assembly GCA_942159475.1. Taxonomy (NCBI): domain Eukaryota; kingdom Metazoa; phylum Annelida; class Polychaeta; order Phyllodocida; family Sigalionidae; genus Sthenelais; species Sthenelais limicola. The sequence goes on along the minus strand of OW804100.1, from coordinate 54,192,607 downwards.
CAAGGTGGGAAGAAAAGGTTCCCATGAGTAAATCATCCCTTGAAAGGACATGGTTATATCATGAGATAGGGCGGTGTTACCTGGAACAAGGCAAGTATGAAATTGCCCGTGAGAATGGAGAGAATTCCCTGAAGGAAGCAGAGTCGGCCAAGGACGATGTGTGGCAACTGAATGCATCTGTACTGGTGGCGCAATCACATAGTAAGTATAGAGCAATCACATTAAACTAAGAGCATAAATATATTTTCGCTCTTGCTTCAACTGTGTTTATTCTAGCTTGCCCCCTTTGGGAAGCATTCGAGGGACAATGCCATCTAATAAACAAGGGAAAGAAATAGAGGGAAATAAATCATCTTTACAATTTCAAGTAGACGAACATGGGTGGGGCGGGAAGACATTATTAAAACAATTGATGAACGACGATTGCGTTGTTGTCACCTGACGACATAGCACCTGATTGATTGATTGTGTCACTTCATACTTATAAAATATTTATAAAGCGTTCAAGTATCCTGACATACGACCGATGTGTGAGATATGTCGAAAAAAACATAATTCATACATACTTCGCTTGAATTACAGTGAAAATAGGCGACTACACATCTGCTTTAGACTACTTTGAGAGGTCTCTAGAAATGGCTAAAATACAAAATGACAAAATGGCCGAAAAGGCAATAAAACATGCAATCGACGATGCTAATGCAAAAATAGCCAAGTCAATCAAAGGCGAGAACGATGGTGGGGATGGAGAAACAGAAGGAGGCAGTCATCGAGACGAAGAAGATCGAAGATCAAGCAGATCTGCAAAATCGAATAGATCAAACAAATCATCATCTGACAAAGGTGAGACTAGAATCTTTATCATCCATAAGCATACATACTTTCTTATCATCTTAATGTGATTAAATGAGTATTGTTTAACGGCTTACACATACATTTATGTTTTGTACTGGTTCATGTCGACGGTGGTCCATTAGTATCCATTACCCGCTCAGGCACATATCCCTACACTGGATCAACTCCAAGTAATATTGAATTTCTACAGTTCTTTTAATGTATTAAGGACTAGGCAAGTATTTCCACATTCATTCAAAGATATATCCTCGTGTTTCTACCATAAGTTATGAAGATGTAGGACTGCCTGGCATGAATGAGGACGGTACATATATCGAATAGATATTACTTGGGAAATATAATATATTTAATACTACAAACACAACTTGAAGGTTGAAGGTACTAGGGATCCTCTCGCAACTCAATCTCCATCCTCATAAGGATTCGTCCTAGATAATAATGTTACCGCATTGATTTAATATCACAGGAGCTCCAGGGGAAGATGACGACACGTACGAAGATGATTTTGAAAAAGGTACAACAAGTCTAGATGGAATAGTTCTTTGGGGTCTTAACATTCTCCTGTATACTCCTATTTACAAACCCTTTCCTCATATACCTATTCTCAAACATCCGGTAGACATTTTGAACAGTTGTATTTTCGGAGAGATATCCCTCATGGTGTCGTCTCCATTGTTTAACATAATGCATTAGACTCGTGACAATTCTATGGCAAATTGACAAATAATAATGCTAACCTATTGTAAAGTTTAGAGTCTAGAATATAAATTAACATGAAATAACATACACAACATGTTAAAGCCAACAAAAATGCATTCACACAATGAATATTCGAAGCACTTACATACACAGTATAAGAACTCAAGAAAAGGAACAGATCTGTCAGCTTCAAAGCCTCTTATAATTCTCAGGTAGTTTACAAAAGGAATTGTCTGCATTTGCTTCTAAGATTGATATAATACTTTAACGTCATCTCGAGAGATTAGATGTCCAAGCATACAACCCAACGTTTGTTATATTGATACTAAAGATAGCTCAGAAGATAATCATAGTTCCGATGATGGAGACCTTTTCTACTACATGTCAGGTAATAATGGGAGTGTACACTAGAATTTTTTTTATTCTATCATGAATATTTGTGTTGGTGTCAAAATTTCATCTTTCTACATTGAACATGCTTCAGACATTGCTTATATATCATTTGAATAGTTCCTATTGAGAACTGTGCAAATGCTTCTTTGGTACAGCTTGGTTTTCTAAGGGAGCCAGTTTTTCATACATTTATAATCAAGAGGGTTTTCGATGACAATGTCCTACACTTTTATTTCATACAGATGAAACTGTTACCCATGAGACACAAAAGGTAGTAGATTTAGGAAAGAGACATTCAAATGTAAGCAGTTCCCGTTTAGAGTCAAGAGATAGGCCAGGTTTTGATCACGACGACTCTACATTGTTCTATGTTCCAAAGGACAAAACGTTTGATGACGATGTTTCAATCGCTGTTGAGTCAGTGCGCTCAGTGCCGCTTGATAGACAAGTTGAATTCGATAGCAAAGCAACATCCAGGGAGGGTTTTAGTGATAACCTTACTGAAGTAGATGATCGTGATTTTGAAGACCATGCTGGGCCTCAAGGCGTGGATCATTTGTCAGAAAATGAAAAGGAGATAGCTAATGGCAATAATCATATTGAAATAACAAAACCAAGGGAAAGGCCAGGTTTTGATCATGAAGACTCTATATTGTTCTACATGCCAAAGGACAAAACGTTTGATGACGATGTTTCAATTGCTGTTGAGTCAGTGCGATCAGTGCCTCAGGATAGACAAGATGAATCTGATAGGAAACCAGCAGAGTCAGCCATAATCCACAGTGAGCTTGTCTCTGGGGGTCTGGTTGCCTCAGAAAACCCCAATCACGAGACACATGAAAAAAATAAAGTGGTGGGCACTCAGGAAGAGTCAATGTCCGAATCTGAAGGTGTCAATGAGACATCAGAAAATACAAATAAGCTTCACAGCGATGGTATCAAATCAGACAAATTTGGGGGTCTGGTTGCCTCAGAAGACCCCAATCACGAGACACATGAAAAGAATAAAGTGGTGGGCACTCAGGAAGAGTCAATGTCCGAATCTGAAGGTGTCAATGAGACATCAGAAAATACAAATAAGCTTCACAGCGATGGTATCAAATCAGACAGCACAAATAACAAGCTCGAGGGATCAAGCCTGGATGTTGAAAATGAACAGAAAAGTTCAAATAATTTAGGAGTTGATCAGAATGATAAAATTGATAGTGGTGATAAAAAGGTCAATTCTCATGACACAAATCCCATATCCTGTCCAGAGGAAGTCTTGATAGCATCCAGTGATTTGTTCAGAAATGAGAACCCTAACATAGACACTCCTTCGAGCATTAAAGAACCCCAAGGTCCTCAAGCAAATGGAGAACTTGCAAACCCAATTGGTGCAATTGAACATGGACATGGGGACATCAGAAACAGAGAGGATGGTACAGTCTTAAACTGAACTTGCATTAACCTCCGGCATGTTAGCAATCATGAATTCTATTATATACAATCCTGAGCATGAATTTAACTGAATGCTTTGACCGCATTGACAATGAATGACAATACTTCACCTGTTAAGAATTGATTCGCCTTAATAATAATGACGATATAATTAATTGATGAACTATGTTATTGCGGTTAATAATTGATAGATACATGGCGAGCGCCTATATGTATTAGATTTAATTTTGAAATAACTTTGATACACAAACATAAGCGCCAAAAGAAACTTAAAAACAAAGACTAATCAGAGAGATTCAATACACAGAAATGAATGGTCAGTAATAAATTTTTTGTTAAAAACAAAAGTTAGCTTTATCAAGTCTTTTTCTGCCAGTATAACATTTTTTATATTGCCCGAAAGATGGTTAACTATTGTCAGCCTTTTCATCTCAACTACTCTAGGACATTCACTTACTGACCAACGTTTATTTCGCATTTGATACCATAAAGGTTGCATCACTAATCCATTCTTATATTACCTCATAAAGCTTACATAAGTTAGATATGTTCCTAATAGGGCTTGGGTTTTACTAGTATATAGGCGGTTTTAATAGGATCCAAGTAGTTAGAGTAGTCCTTGTAGTACTAACAATAACTGTTTCTTAATAATCTGCTTTTAGGTTAGTCAATATTTCACCTTAATTGTTAGTGTCTTATCCCTTTGCATATGGGGAAAAATATAAACAAGCATATATGCCTTAGATATAAGATCTGCTAGATTTAACGAGTGGTCATTTTATATGACCCATGCAGTTCAAGTTGTAGATGCCATATGTAGTTCATTCCTCAATAGATAAACCATATAATCCGCCCACCATTTATTCGCTGGTAAGCTATTGATTTCTATCTTTACTACCATTTATTTTATGGCTTCTCTATTTGACTGATAAAAAGATATTAAAGGAAATTTTGTACTAACGAATTTTAAGTTGTTTTTCTGAGAATCTCAGATAATATCATGGTTTACACTTTCTTTGATCTTGTGTTGCATTAACTCTAACCCCTGTAAAGTTGATTAATACTTGTACATATATTTAGGCTTTAATTTATATCCACTATACTCTTTTGATTTGCAGTATTTAACATGCTTTCTGCTTTCTTTTGTCATTGCTTAAAATATTACAGAAAACACAGTCAAGAGTTCACATTCATCTGTACAAAGCCTCATATCTGTCGATGAGAGACCTTCTATAAAAGAAGAAACTCAAAGTCAGAGTACAGTCCATTCCCCAAAAAGTCAAGGCTCCCCTGAACCTCAAAATGCAAATGGTTCTCGTGAATCTCTGCGTGAGAAATCAGTAATTGATTCTCAGAATGTGTCTGTAAACGAGGGCGAGGATTCTACTGAAAGCAGCCAAGTGGTATCCAGTGTTAATTTGCCCGACGACGAAGCCAACATTGGGACAGACAACATTGACTCACATCATGGAAGCCAAGTGTCCGTTGGCAATAATGATGATGAAAATATTCAACTTCAAGGGGAAGACCCCACAGATTCAAAACAGGAAGCCAGTAAAGATGAAAATGGAGATAAGAGCCACATCTCTTCTAATAGCGCTGAGAATGTGGTTGGTCAGGCAGGGTCCGCTGATGCCCCAGAAGCCTAAGTCAAACCAACTTGATATAAAGATAGAACAGGTTTGAGGCAATCATTATTGAAATCAATCCTCCCTAGATTTAAGTGCACCTTACCTTAGTACTGAAGACATGAGATCCACCACAAAGACCTTGGTAATAAAATCTTTTACCAGGACTCATATTGCATCAACTATCCTATTTACATGCATTTAGGTACCTTATTCCCTACATGAATATGTATAACCCGGCACTGAATCCTGAGAAAAAGAATGCACCAATCAAACCATATCCATTCATGAATGCTTTGAATGTCCGCAACTGGAAGTGAGGTTGTCCAGAAAAGATATTTACTCTCATGGGTGTAAGGCCAATCAGATTTTGAAATGAAGAATTGCTCATTGATTTTGGATTAATTCAATATTTTCTTTCTATTAGATCATTGTGAGTTTTGTCCATTGAGGCTCCCGGTGTCCTCTTGCTCTTTCTCTTTCTCTCAACCTTTCTTTTCTGTAGGTCCAATCTATGTTGGCTCATCAATCTGTCAGTATATAAGAACTCATTTCTACATAGATGGGCACCCTGGAAAATATGTTTTTGACAGAAGGGACTGTCGTCTGTTTTCCTCTATATGCACATGTAATAATTTAGAAATGAATATTTCCATTTAAATGATTGATTTCCTATTAATGTCATTGCTTTACAGAACAACGGCGATTTCTAGAAATGTTTTCCTCATATCATTTTGTCAACTCAACATTTCTTACAGCTATATATCTTGTTCATATATGTTTAAGTATGGTATCTCTTACATGTATGTTCTTACCTTGATTTAAAAGTCCTACATATTGGATATTAAGTGAGTCCGTAACTATAGAAGACAATATACGATAAAGTAAAAGTAAAAGTTTTAGTTTTTCATAGTGAGGTGATATAGATGCTTTTTATGAGTTATATCTTTTAGTTTTAGCCTTTATATTATACGTGTATTGCTTTTAATAATGACTAATATCTCGCTCATTAACAACATTGATGCAACTTTGTAATAGTACATTTATGTCATAATCAATAATGGTAAAAAGAGAAAAGCATGAGCTTGCAACTTCAAGTCCTGAGGTATAGATGAGTGTTTTAAAACTACTAATAGGGTTAATTGGTGAAAATATGCGAATTTTATTAATGAAAATCGTATCATGACTCAAATAGGAATAGTGTGTCACTCATGTCAAACAATCATCGTATACTTGTTTCATAAAACGGTCAAATGGTCAACTGAAAATTGAGGAACATGCTTACAATGTCGACCTCAGTACTAAGTTCAAAATATCAGATTTTACTAATACACTTAATAACCTCATAATTCAGAAGATATCTCACTGCAATTTCCTTTATCCTTTAATCAGAGTTGTTAACAAGTAATATAAAATCCATTCTGAAATGTAACGAAATGTAACTGACTAACTTACTGAAAGGTTTCATTTGTAAATTTGTAATGATTAACCAGGCCAGAAAACATAATATTTTTCAATTGCAATTTCTTGGGCAACCTCTTATTCTATGAAGATGCTTTAAAATCCTAATCAAAATTGTATCCTTTTGGAAGCTTTCAGCAAGATCAGAAAATGAAGCTGTTTTGATGGAAACATGTTAAAAATTAATATGCAAAAGACTTTGCAAACATCCTGTTTACATGTTATTACGTTTTGTGGCTGGATCATTTAGGTGCTAATCTATAAATAGTATAAACGCTGAAACTAATAGATATGTATGATTTACATGCGCTCATATTATGGATATCAGAAGATACTAAATCAGAGGACGATGTAGAACCCGAGCCTGATGAAAAGAAAGACGACGACGATCATACATCATTACCGTCAAAGCATAGCAAAAAATCAACGAAAAATAGCAATACTTCAGAGAGAAGTTCTAGTTCATCACGCAAAAATAAGAAACTGAGAGAAACTGAGGATGAATCCAGAAAAAGTGATTCTGTCTCGAAGGGCAGTAATATCTCTGAAAAAGCAGATACAAAGTCACGAAAAAGTGATAAAAGTGACACAGCTCACAAGGAGGAAAGTCCTTCGAAAAAGAGTAAGAGTCCTTCTAAAACAAGTGACACACAGTCAAGGAAAAGTGAGTCACAATCCAAGAAAAGTGACACCAAATCACACAAATCTGATTCGCAATCGAAGAAGAGTGAAACTCAGACAAAAAAGAGTGATACTTCATCTAAAAAGAGTGAAAATCAGTCTAAAAAGAGTGAGAATCAATCTAAAAAGAGCGAATCTTCATCTAAAAAGAGTGAATCTTCATCTAAAAAGAGTGAAGCTCAATCTAAAAAGAGTGATTCTCAATCGAAGAAAAGTGAGTCCCAAGCAAAAAAGGGTGATACGCAGACACAGCCAAGAAAAAATGAAAGCAAATCTCAGAAAGATGACGAAAATCCGTCTTCACAGAAAAATGATTCCAAATTGAAGAAATCTGACAAAAGTAAAAATAATCGAGATGAAGAAAAGAAAGATAGTGGTTACAATAAAGGGAAGTCTAAAAAATCTACCAACACGGAAGAAGAAGATAAAGACAAACCCAAAAAGAGCAAGACATCTGATTCAAAAGAAAAGACAGGAAAGAATAAAGAGAAAAATCAAAAAGATCTGTCAGATGAAAACAACAGCAAGTCAGAAGAGGAAGAAAGCGACCAAGATGAACGGGAAGCCCCAGGTTTAGATGCACATTTGAATATTTCAAGTGATTCACTTTATTGAATCCCTTATAAAAGTTATATACCATAACTTCAAACTATTTCATGTGCTTATTTGTAGCATGGCCATGTTTTCTTCGATGCTTCACCTAATTGATTCCAGTTGTTTCCACCCTGACACCAAGCCATCTATACTTTCTTTCTGACTGGATTATAATACTTCACTCAACATTTTTGGAGTATTTGCATGCTATTTTTAATTGATGTATATTATATAAAGAGTCAATCTCTTCTGTCCCCTATTGACACCTGCATGGGGTATCAGGATCACATCTCCAGCTTTTTAATCTTTAAATCGTGTCTTGAAAATTGAAAAACACACAATCACCTACCTAATTATTTAGCACCGTATGGCCGTCCCGAAACATTATTATTGTGTTTTCATTTCTCTTCAAATTTAACTAATTATTAGCTTGACGTCAGTACTATAGTAGGCCTACCCTATATTATAGCACTTTAGTACTATGTAATCTTGCATGCTGATATATTATTTTTAGTGACACGCCTCTTGATTCTGTACGGACATATCACCTAGAATGCTAAGACGCTTCTAAATTCAACTTCTCCGGGCAGTAATAACATGTATTCCTAGATGTTGTCTTCCGGTTCATCATCATAATTATCCATCTGTTACAATAGTATATGTTTCTCTTAGTGGAGCACTTATCAGAAACTTGCTTGCACCGTTAATTTAAATTTGCGGAATTTCCCAGGCACATCCTGATTGATTAATCAATCTAAAATATTTCGTTGCACAATAGAAGCTTACAACTATAATGAACATTTTACTCAGACTGTATGTAAAGGGAAGGGAAACTACGCATTAGATGGCTAGCTTAAAAGCAGAAGGATTCATACTATGTACATGGGAAATATATTAAGGTTAATTAATATTAAACATTCATGTCTACAACTCTTCATACATATACCTCGACTTATCTTTTTTTTTCAGTCGAAGACGAGGAAGAGAAGTCAGCCGCTGATATTGCAGCCATGATAAAGTCGTCAAATGATGAAGAAGAGGATAAAAAAGATCAGTCAGATCGAAAAGATGCACCCGAAGAAGATTAGATTATTTTAATTTAAAAACATGTTAAACATGAAAAGTAATATAATGTTAAAGATAACAAAGTCAATAGTTTTTCAAGAGATTTTAATATCGTTCTCAATTAAGACAGTTAGTTAATAGGGCTTAGTGATAATTGGTATCACAAACCAGGCATATGCTGCATCAGTCTGCGTGGGTTTGCAGATCAAATATTCTTACAAGAACAGAGTATTATTTCCATGGCAGTGTCTATGTCTTTATGTTGCTGAGGAGCAAACTCTCACAATATCCTAGAAGTTGATAGCAATTTTACTGGTCTGTCAATAGTTACTACTCGGCTACCGTTGACTAATAATACCGTTTCACATTTCAAATTGTGCTAAAGGATGTGTACATATACTACTATGAAGAGCCTTGATGTGATATTACCTAAAACAAATAAACATGATGAAAATTTGATGTGTCTTTTTGTATCTGCTAGAAATAGATCAGTTATATTTAATGAATGTGCAAAGTAACTTGTATACTAAAGGATAAAACATTAGCATGAAGATGGGGCTAGTGCAAACTTTCGTTCACTGTAACCGATTCTAATAAATTTCTTTAATTACATTTTCTGAAAGTCTTTACTTTTGGCGGATTGTTTGCCTGCACATCCTTTATAGGAAAGGTGCGTTATGAAGTGAAGTTCTCTAGGGTAGGCCTTCACTTAGTGTATATATGTAGGCCCCTATATGTATTTCTGATTCCTCAATGCTAGATGTAAACGGTTGCTTATTGAGTCTTAATTTCTGGTCTAACAGAACCTACATCGTGTAACATAATAACAATATACAGATGCCACCTATCATTACGACGATCCCAAACTAAAAACGATAAAAACCGAGTGTACACCGGTCCTATGTACTCTCCTGCATCGTTATTAATATATATTGTGTTACGGGAGCACCTACTTGTGAGTGTCAATCTTTTCCGAATAAAGCATGTGTTAGAATATACATTCCATATGTACATTCCTCTATTGATTACATGATCAAACGCAATCTATTGGTATTATTTATAGGATTTGATTCCATAGAGATTTCGATCTCTTTAACCTCGAACTACGGAGTGTATGAGCTAGATGCGGGTGGTAGAATATAGTATGTCGTTGTGGCAAACCTATAACTTAGACCATCTGTCAGAAGTTAAGTATGATGGATATAATCGTCAATCCAAATACCATGCCGGACCATCCCTTTCCTGCAAAAGAATCCAAGCAACATAGTTAGGATATGGACCATTTCAGATCATTTATATGCATGACGAGTAGAATCACATTGACATAATATTACAACAGTTAATAAATGTACGATATGATATGTGATATTTGTCCTTTTTTGTCAATAAACATCAATGATATGATGTCACGTTTTCAAATGAATAGATGAAACCATTCCACAATCATTAACTTACTCAATCGCAAACAATGGAACTCCATTACTACTCATTTATTTAAGGAAAGGACGAAACATCAGCATCTTTAAAATCTATCTTCACAAATGAAACAATTTCAAGATATTTATTAAGTTAAAAGAAAGTTAAGAAAGTTAAAGAATCACACTCCCATCGAACTGATCGGATTAAATAAATACCTCTCATCATGAGTTAATACTCTGACACAATTAAAACTATATATACTTTTCCAAAACCGCTAGTATAAAACGAGATTGCTTTGTCCTGAATAAAACCTTTCAAACACGTCCTAGTTAATATCCCAATTATATAAAAATCGAGCGTCAAGCACACGTCTACCCCTGACTCTACTATTGATATTCTAAATAAATAGATATTTAAAACAGTTTACTATACCATTTCCAGATCCACCTCCTGTATCAATTATATCACGATGTGGTTTATTGCACATATCGTTGGGACAACATTGAAAATCGATTGTCTCCCCTGTTTTCACAGCTTTGGTGTCGCACATAAAAATTGGTAGACACGTATAGAGTCCATAATCAGCACCATTCGTAGTGGAAGTCACTTGTATTACCTGCAAACACATTTTAGTCTACAGTTGACTATCTAATTTTTATCTAGCTTCTATTAAAACTGAGTTGTTCGATTTGTTATCTACTTGATTTGGCTTGGTAAAAAGATTAAGAAAATAATTCAGAAAATAGTTCATTTTATGTTATTTTACATTTACCAAGTATAATCATATATATACGGCACAGCAGTATTATAGTGTTGACCCAATATTTACCCCACACGCAGTTTTCATGTATGGGTACCGTTTTCTGCATGAGTCTTGAGTAGTTACACAGTACCCTGATCCCCCTCTATATGAACAAAGGTGACACTCACTTGTGCCTATATCTGGAGGATTACAGAGGAAACAATTTACATTGTGCAGACAAGTGTTTAGATTGAGTAGAAGTCTAAGAATAGGCTATTTCACAAAATCCTGATTCAGTGAGTACAAGACTAGTAGGCATCACTTTACGCATGCGCAATTCATTAGACTGATGCCCCTGTGCTGACACAAACACAAACAGCATCTCTCCCGTGCCCTAAACGCTGGACCCAGTGCACCCACTCGCTGACTCACTGACCATTTATTTCCTACTGTTATACATAACATAGATGAGGCTGTTAAGGGTCTCATTCAGTTGTGTACTCCTTCGGGGTTGTCTATTCTTATTTCCCAATAATTATGGTCTGATTTGTATTTTAATATGTATTTATTGTAATACGAGCTTCTTCTACTGACTTGTATCATGTAATTTGTATTATATGTTTCAGTGTATACCCGTCATTATTAGCTCGGTAGAGAACGGTTCTCTCCAGCTATACCCTGGCGTGAGCATTAAAGCTGTTGACTACCCAGGCTGTTGCACTCACCTCGGCAGCCATAATACTTTTGCCGGGCGAGAATCTGGGTCAATGAGGTTGTGGTAGCAAAAATTCCGCGCGGTGGCGCTAGCGGCGGGTCTACCAGAAGCGCGAAACAGCTGAGCTCCCAGAGCAAGCTAGAGCATAGTGAATGGTAGGCCTACAACAATCGATTTTTGTTGTATAATGATATTAATCTCTCCATCTCTCTTAATATTCAAACATCGATTATCTAAATGTCCAACAGATATCTATGGCTGCTGATGAATAAGCTATTAATCATCATATTGTAAAATAGAGCTAGCTATCTCCCAATATTGTAGAATGAGACAAAGGCCAAACATTCAAAGAAACTAACAAAAACGCAAAACCTTTAATAGGTTTTCATGCGTTGTCTAGCAATCAATTTCCTACTATTCAGTACAGAAATTACATTTTTATCTTCATATACCGGGTATTTCATCATACTATTTAAAGCAAGGTATCACACACTATAATATATTAAAACATCGAATCATTCAAACACATCATTTTCTCACTTTCCTTTCCATGTTCTGTAGTTTGTTCAAATAAATTCATTTATCAAGCTGAAACATGACATTATAATTTATGTACTTCCATTCCTCCCGCTGTAGGGGGTGGGTCATTACCAATGACATTTTATTACTTGCTGCAAAATACTAAATAATTTTTATACTAACACGTCCAAACCCCTCGCACGAGATACATTGACTATTCATAGAACTGTTGTTGGAATTATTTTCTGGTGATAGAATGAAGAAATATAGTATGATATGTTCCAGGGAAATGAGTCACAAGTCGCAAAATTGACATTTTTCGAAGAGATTTATTCACAAAATGTCTCTGTTGCAATATTCGGAATTTGCTTTGGAATAAGCCAAACCTAATGTCCGCCAATTTTATGTCACGATACACAACGGCACATGAATAGTCACATACGACGTCCTCCAGAGAAGGTGGACAGAACTCTACAGATGAGTAAAAACCGTTTGTAAAACAAAAAATTCCCAGAACATGTGAGACAAAGAAACCCCTCTTTTCTACCTCTTTTTGTAGAAATCGCCCCAATCCGATATATATATATATATATATATATATATATATATATATATATATATTATATGGATGTCACATAACAGACCTCAACTCCTATCATTTATTACAAGTATGATACTTGTTTTGGGTGTCAAGAAAGCTCAAGGGAAAATCTCTATTCTAACACACTAACACATGTTATTTCATAACGAATACATCAATACTCTACTTGTTATTATTAATTGAAATATGTACCTTCACCAGCACTAGGATCAAAGTCCCTGGTACCTAGAAAAGAGGAACTAATGTTAAACACACAGGGCACTTCTACGATTTTCATTTCATTTTGCAACATTGCCAAAATAAAATATTTTAGAAAGCCCTCAGTCATTATTAAAGGCAAACGCTACTATTCACCTCCGCGCCTCACTTCCGCTAGCTGTGGGTAATCTATGCACTAGCTACCATTAGATACCGTTGCAATGCACTTTGGACCATTTTAAACCTAATTCCGTTGACAACAAAATTAGGAAATTGGTTTTATATATTCATGATTGAACATAACTCTGGTCAAAATCAATGGATTTGGAAAATTAAAAATTTTACAGAACACTTATGAAGTCTGTAAAATCTATTTGTTGTATTTATATGGTTGTTTTCGGCATAGAAAAGCATGTGCGCACGGTGAGATGCATATTTTGGTATCCACATTAGTTTTTGCAGTTTTGTAGTGGGAGCCTACCCAACTACAAAGCCCAATAATTAAGAAACTGGCACGAGGATTTTTTCCCATTTTTATGACCAGAAACACTTCAAGAATCAAATTTAATACCGAGGTTTCAGAAAAATGACATTTACTTTCATTTCCCACTAGACAATAGCGTTTGCCTTTAAATCACATGTGTATCATATTCATAGAAGCAATTATTTCCAATTATCTTAGTATCAAAATAATTGACACATGATATCGTTTTGACTTGTCAGTTTGGTATAACTGATCGTGCTAGTTGTTGTTGAAATATTTTTTTATTGATGCAGAGATTTTAAAATTACATCAGTTAGAAAGAAACAATGAAGAAATACGGATAACCACAACAAGTGATTATTGTGGATACCCTACTGTATACGGACATCATGCATATTAACCATTTATCGTGGGCGATACCACGACAGTAACTTTATCTTACCAGTAATAACTTATCGTGCAAATGAATATTGACCTAACAAATGAATTCCTGTTACCTGACATGTAAATATCCGTAGGCTCTAGTCTGTGTTCATTACAATTGTTGGTATGACAGCACTTTATGTCTATGGAGTGCCCCGTGTCCTTCACATCAATATCACAATAAATTGAAGGTACACATCCATACAATGTGATGGAGCCATATTCTTCTGTGTATGTCTTGGAGATCTGCAACGGTACTATCCTTGTGAGCATTATATTGAAATTGTGTACATCATAATTTATGATATATATATTATAAATACAGCAGAACCTCTCTATTGAGAACACCCTTGGGACTGAATGATTTGTGATCTCATAGTGAGGTGGTCTCATCTGAGGGGCTAATCAAATAAGAGAAAAGCAATTCAGGACTGTGGGAAACTGGTCTTGAGAGAGGGGTGGTCTCTATAGAGGGCTGGTCTCTATAGAGAGGTGGTCTTTATGCAAGGTTCCACTGTTATATATCTCCGAAGTGTTTAATTTTAATATTGACAACAATCAAATGAATTTATCAAGGTATCTAGGGATATGCAATTCTCAATCCAGATCCATGGATCTTATGTGTTATGCCATCAAAAGCATGAATTCATAGTCATTACCCCACATGCTGTTTCCAGTCCGAGAAACCCAGAACAATCATCAAAACCTTTGCATGCTTGAAAATCCTTTGAGTGAATGCATCTGTGACATGATTTTGGACCTAGTCCAGCAGCTAAGAACAAGAAAATAAAGATATCAATTGAAGTGTGTGAGTATTGGTTACTAACGATGACTAATGGGTTGTTCTACCAATCGGTTTTACCCTTACTTCTTGATCAGTGTCTCAATTTTGAAAAAGATCTGATGAAATGAAAAGATTAAAAATTCGGGAGATTGTATGCTGGGAACTGTCCCTTCAGTCCTTCAGTCGCAGGTCTTGCAGGTTTACCTGTGTAAGTTTTATGGCAGTTTTATATGAAATACAGAGGTGATAGAGAAGTAACTTGAGTCTGCCTTTGAGTTATACCTTCGTCGTACAACTTCTGACTTTACCTAAACATACAAGTTTTAATTAAACTGGTAAATATTACTTTCATTAATATCATTTATTTTGACATACTAAAAAATGAAAAGGGCATACATAAGAAGGAATGACCAATTAGAGGAACAACCCATAGACCATAATTTGGATTACTTATACAACAAGTTGCAGTTGATATTTTATCATTCTATTACTGTTTTGCTGTTTTAAAGTATTCACAACTTGTTTAACCTAATTCAATTTATTTCCGTTTCCAAGGGAAACGTTTGCAGATTTCAGTTACATGTAACCCATGGTCAAGTGACAATTATTGTCATGTATGTGCAGATGAAAATATTCAACAATGGTGGTAGGGGTGAGTGGCATGTGATTGCTTGAGGAGTAATGAGAAAGAAGCAAGACCAGATGCTTAGTGAGATAATCAGAGATTTGATCTGCACCCTCCTGCTGCTGATTTATCTGAGATTAACACCAACTGCAATCATATCAGATTGCCACATGGACAGGTTAATAACCCCCCACAGATCAGATTCTAATCAATGATGGACCTTTGTCTACTCAATCGCTTTTTAGCAGATTACTGTAAATCTGCTAATAATAATTGTTGTTGCTGTGCTGGTTCCGTAGGTGGAGTGGTGTGACCCTCCCTACATGGTTCACTGGTCTATTGATTTGGTTAGAACCTGAATTAAATAATTGTTAATAATATCTAAATGAATGTTTTTGGACATGTCATAAAAGGGATTATCTAGGTATGGGTACATTTTTAAAGTGGGTATATGCACACATGCAAATTTTATGGGGAACAGTAAATAAGAGTGACCTTTGACCAACGATGTTAAATATCAATGATTAACTTAAGTAATATAAATAAAATAACATAATGAATGCCATTAGAATTAGCATGCACCCTATTGTAGGACATCCACAGCTATCAATATTTAGGCCCGCTTTTGGATAAGGAGTTAAATTTCGATAAGGACACATCGATAACATCAGAAAGAATATGAGCGCAAGAGATGAAGTATTCTGTTACTGTGTTGTATTAAGCCCAATACAAACACAACTAAATACTGATATCACAATGTAATATATGTCCCTTAGCATTTCTAGTTATATTATGTATTTTTATCAGTTCAATTTCGTTCTCTTAAAATATGGAAGTCATACATGCATGCGCTCTGTGTAAGCCTACACATATGACACATGCTTATAGGTATATGCCTGTGCACTATACAGTATATACCAGGATCAAAGTTAAGAATATCCGACTATCATCAGTATATTGAGGCATAAGCTAAAACACCAACTAACACCTAAATTCTATGAGAAAATGCTTAGCCAGGATAAATCAACCCTTTAGACTAAGCTCAGTGTATCACATATGACATCACAGCGGTGGGGTGCGAATACACACCCTCTAGTAAAGCAAAGTGAGCCCCATTTGTGTACTCATCAGAAAGCTGTGAAAAATGGGCATTAACAGATTTTTTTTCAATTTTTCCAACCCTAGATGCCATTAAATGTGCCCTCCCAGCCGTGTCTGATACTATTCTCAAAGTTGACTTCTATCCTATTTCTTTAGATCACTAATACCATGCCCGACCTTATTCCACAAGTTTGATTTGATTTGATAATTTTTTGAAGACATTAAGACTGTTATATCTGTTTACCTTGCTCAGCTAGTGAGCATCAAGAGAACATATACGGGAACACGAGGGTGCAATGGATGCGTCAACAGGAAGCCCTGAGCTTTATTCCAAAAGGGTAAAACACATGTTAGAGGCTGGCGCTACCAGTTACAACGCGGTGCGTCACGCCGTACATTACATCTCCCTTTCTTGAATGCTTGAGTCTGTAGAATTAACTCAACGATCTATGCTATTTTATCATAACACTACTTATCTAGCTGTATGCACCTTTTTTGATCCTTATATTTTCATAGAAGGAAAACATCAAATATAAGAATTACAGATCAATTTATCAGTCAGATCATATTATATACCTTTATCGATCCTTACATCATCATAAAGGGTTAGCATCAAATATAAGGAAATACAGATCAAAGTTATATGTTTAGCACCTTAGTCAGTCACATAATCATCCAACATTTTGGGACGTGTTGATATGCGACCAAATCTGCTTCTATATGGACTAGGAGCTCTGGGGGGACTTGCGGTCTTAGGAGCACTATTAGCGCTTGGTGGACTCGGGACCCTTTGAGGACTAGAATAGCTTTGGACGGGGGACTGAGGTGGTGTATGGAACTTAGCGGGGGAGTGTGTTGGTGATTGGGGTGGCACTCTGGGCAGGACAGGGGGTACATCAGCATTTGCTTGTGTTTGCCTGCGCGAAGGTGCTTGCATCACTTCCTCTCCTCTCAGATGGTCTGTGTCATCTGGCTGACGGCGAAAGATGTGATCTTCTTTCGTTCTCAAGAGAGAATGTCTGTTCCGTCTCCACACTCTTCCTGATGGGGTCAGTACATTGTAGGATCTTGGCTCCTTTGGTTGGGCATCTGGTGGCATCAATGTAGCTGGAAGCCATCTTTTTCCAGATCTTACTCTTACAGTGTCACCGGGTTTTAGCATAGGTAGTGGTTTTGCTCCACGATCGTAGTACCTCTTGGCGGTGTTTCTGTTTTCTTCTAAACGCTGGCATACCTTGTTCTGCTCTATGGTCTTGGGTTTGAGCAAACTTTCTGCAGTTGGGGGGCTTGCGGTTTGACTTGGAACGAAGAAAGGTACCCTCTCGGCGCGAGCCACTGTCGTCCCCTTTTTCTTTCAGACAAACCAGTTAGTATCACCCCATAATTGGCAGAGCGACTCATCAAGTGCTCAAGATCAACTAGGACAGTAAGAAATCGACACTGAGGAAAAAATCAGACTGTATTCGAGAATTCTTCGGAGACACACGTGCAGGAGGAAAGACGCAGAGTAGCCATCTTGGCTCCAGGGCGTCCTCCACGGCGGAAAAAGAAAATCCTTGGATTAACGTGAAAGGGAAAATAACATTGGCTGGACTGTTTCATAGTGAAATATATTGAACTGTTGACCAAAATACATGGTAATACACATACTGTCAGGCTCATTGCAATTAGTTTGAAGAAAATCGAAGGATTTATTCGAAAACGCCACCAGACATGCGCACTGGGATCAGACCGATGCGTAGCATATGAACATTACGAAAACAGGTGAATAATACGCTTTGGACTATACAAGCAGCTAGTTTATTAAAACTACTAAGGAGGAAAAGAGGTTGGTTTGAAATTCATGAAACTGAGATATAAACTGTGACACAAGCACTCCCATGCTGAAGCGGGAAAATTTAATGGCGGACAGCGGTACAAACTAGGTCAAAGTAACCCAGTTCTACAAGTGAAGGTGCATGCGCCAAGTCGCAGGAACCGGAAGTAGAGCACGGAGGTAAACATCCGGTGAAATCACACGCTTTTAGCAGACTTGAACGATAAACTTAATTGCAATAATATACATGTCGGGAGCTAAAAACAGTGAAAAAAGGAAGAGAGAAGGTGAGGAAATAACATTAGGGACTAGCAAAAAGCAAATTACAGAGATGGCAGGGATTTCCAACGAAGAAATCAGACAAATGTTCACCGACATACAAAAGAAAATTGACGGTACGACAGCCAAGAACACCAAGTCGATCGAAAGAATCGACACTGATAATTTCGTTCGTGATAAGAGGGTGGATGAATTGGAAGCAGCACTATCCAAAACAAATGATGTCATTGAAACCATACAATTTAACATGGTTAAGAAAAATGACCACAGGCTGGTGGCAGCAGAAGCTGCCTTCGTTGTGGACGAGGAAACACGTCTGAGGGAAAGGATCAAGGAGCTAGAACTGAACCTGGTACTGGACGGCGTATCTAAAGATGGGGATGAAGAAAATAACCTATGGCTGAAAAACAAAACTGCCATGGTGTTCGAAGAGCATATGGGTGTATCGAAAGCCATTCAGTACGATGTCAGCAGAATGGGAAAAGGGAAGATGGCCCCCATTATGGTGGTTTTTGAATGTCTAAAAGACATGAAATCAGTCTGGGACAAAAGGAGCAACCTTGAAAAAAGAGTGAACGAGGTAGGAAAGAGAATGTATTGGCTGCGCAAGGACCTACCAGAAGCTATTAGAAAGAGAATAGCAAGGGCCCGCCCATGCGTGGCGGCCGCTAGAGCATCATTAAGATATGAAAACGTAATTAATGCTCACGGTGATATTATTCTGGATAACAAAAGATTTAAGCATGATCAGCTAGAGATGCTCCCTAAAAAATTCACGCCAGCCTTTCTAGCCAAAAGAGAAGACGACGATACATTCGTATTTTTCACAAAGGAGTGTCCCTTATCTAACCACTTTTCTGCCCGCTTCAAAGTTGACAAAAGGTGGTTCTTCTGTGTGGAACAATTCTTGGCATACTCCAAGGCCATGATGGACGACGATCTACAGAAGGCGGAGTCCATAATGGTGTTGGAGGACCCAGTCAAGTGCAAGTTTGCGCTTGGAGCGTATGTATGCGACGAGACTTGGAACAAGTGGGAGGAATCTAGAGAGGAAATCGTGGCCAGAGCCCTCAAACGAAAGGTAAAATACAATGACTTTGTTGCAACGTATTTGCTTGCCACTGGGGACAAAACCATTGGCGAGGCCTCACCATCCATGACGGGATGGGGAATCGGCCTAAGTCTGTATGACCCCAACGTCCTCGAACAAGAGAAGTGGAACCAGAAGGGAAACATACTGGGCAAGGCATGGATGGCGGTAAGAACAAGACTGAGAGAGAAAGAAGCAGAAGCAGAAGCAAAAGCGAAAGCAGAAAAAGCAGACAACGCCGGAAAAGTAAACGACGAAGAAGCTGCGATGGAAGCAACAGAAGGAACTTCCTAATTCTGCTGAACTGTTAACGGTTGATTATTACTTGTATTAGACCTATGTACACAATACAATGGAGGGTACAAACAGCATAAACTTCTACACATTAAATGTTAATGGGGCAGCCACTATCAAAAAAAGAAAGGCCTTATTCAGATATCTGGGTAAAATGAAAAGATCTATATTCGCCTTACAAGAGACACATAGTAGCCATAGTAATATCAAAATTTGGACTAACCAATGGCAAGGTCAAGCTCATTTTGTTCATGGAAAAACTAACGCCAGAGGTGTCATCATTTTAATCTCGAAAGATCTTGATATTGACATAAAATGTAAGGGAGGAGATGTCATCGGCAGGATAGCCTTTGTAGATATTGAAATCGAGCAGAAAGAATTCTCTGTGTTCTCTGTTTATTTCCCTACAAAAGATATGTATGTTGAACAAGAAAAAATGTGTAAAGCATTAAGAAGTTTATTGAATACTAAAGCTGATAGGTCGATTGTAATATTAGGTGATTTTAACCTCAACATTGTTTCAGAGTGTGAATTTCTAAATATAAGTGACAGCCAGCAAAGTAAACAAGTGGGTTTAAAAAATATGATAAAAATCATAAATGATTTTGAATTATCTGATATAGTTAGAGAAATGTCACCCACAGGTACTAATATGTCAACGTGGTCGAGAAAAAAACAAAACTCGAGATTAGACTATTGCATCATAAGTTCTGCCTTAAGAAATGACATCCAAAAGGTGACAAATGCCTGGTGTGAGTGGTCCGACCATAATTTAGTTTCCTTCTCCATGAAATCCAATGAGGAAAGGAGAGGACCGGGTATGTGGAAGTTTAGTAAATATTTGTTGAACAACGAAGAATATGTGTCGACGATGAATGATAAGATAAAAGAAGCACTCATGACAGATGGTCTTAGCAGTGCCAGAGCAAAATGGGATTATGTAAAATTTATTATACGCATGGAAACAATTAACTTCACTAAGGTGTAAGTAGAGAGAGAAAGAAAAATGAGATTTCTTCTAGAGAAAGAATTAATGTCTTATTCCAGAAGGGAGTGCTAGATGTAAACGAGAGTCGTGAAATGGAAAACATCCAAGATGAATTAAAACACATTCAATATATTAAAGCCCAGGGAGCAATGGCCAGAAGCCGGGCTCAATGGTTAGTCGAAGGCGAAAAACCCACTGCATACTTCTTGAACCTCGAAAAGAGGAATTATAGAAAGAAAGTTATATCTCAATTAGAAATTGATGGTGCTATAGTCACTAATCCCAGTGAAATCTTGAAAAAGAAAAAGGCTTTCTATGAAGAGTTGTATTGTGAAAAAACCATGACTTCACCTGAGAACAACTATTTCATGGCTGAATATGAAGGTCCTGTGTTCGATTCATTAAATAATACCATGTTAAATAATGGATTTACAAAAAATGAGATAAAGAAGGCTATAGACTCCTTCGTAAGTAATAAGACGCCTGGCCCAGATGGCTTACCAATTGAATTTTATAAGTGTTTTTGGAGTTCTCTAGAGTCCCTCTTTGAAGATGTTATTAATGAATGTTATGTGGTAGAAAAATTATCCAACGATATGTATCGTGGAGTCGTAACACTAATACCTAAAAAAGACTGCAATCTAAAATTAATAGGCAGCTGGAGACCAATAACTCTCCTCAATACTGATTATAAAATACTATCGAAAATGCTCAGTACCAGACTCAAAAACTGTATCAACAATGTAATCAACGAAGACCAGTATGGTTTTATTCAAAATAGATTTATTGGTTGCGCAGTCAGAAGGCTGGAAGATATTACACAACACCTCAGTAAGAACAAAAAGAAAGGTCTTTTCGTTTCGTTAGATTTTAAAAAAGCCTACGACTCGATATCGTGGGAATTTCTTTACAAATGCTTAAATGACTTAAATGTAGGTGACAATTTTATCAAATGGATCAAGTGCCTAATGGCTGACTCCAAAGCATGTATTATTAATAATGGATATACATCCGAATGGTTCAATGTGAGGAGAGGTGTCAAACAAGGAGATCCTATATCATCTTTATTGTTCATTATAGTAGTAGAGAGACTCGCAGCCAGGATTAGAGAGGACCCAGAGTGTAATGGTGTAATCTTTGGCGGTGTTGAAAACAAAATTATACAATTTGCGGACGACATGACCATAATAGCTGAAAATGAAAGATCGCTGTCTAGAATGATGCAGATAATTAATGAATTCAGTGAAGTTTCCGGACTTGTTTTAAATGCTAGCAAGACCAGAGGTTTTAATATTGGTCAAATGGTGCTAACACAACCAATATCCCAAAATATTAGCTGGATAAATTGTATGAAGATTCTTGGTGTCCACCTAGTGTACCCGTATAACAAGCAGTTGCAAAATAATATTAACTTTGAGTCTGCGTTTGAAAAAGCCAAAACAGTGGTTAAACACTGGAGTAAGAGAGACATCTCTCTGAAAGGCAGAATCACAATAGTAAATGTTTTAATAATACCCCTGTTCATGTATGTGGCCAACTTAATTGTGATCGAAGAAGGAAAAGTATGTGAGATTCAAAAACTTGTAAGCGACTTCATTTGGAGAGGTGGTAATCATAGGGTCGCCAATCACTACTTATGTCGAGAGATAGACAAGGGAGGCTTAAAGTTACACGATGTGCGCGCGAAACTAGTAACCTGTAAATTAAAATGGGTGCAAAGAGTAATAAATAATCCTTTGAGCAAATGGGTAGCCATACTCAGAGAAAATCGTGGAGATAATCTTAGAGAAATACTAAGCTTTAGAAATATTATTTCAGCGGAATTTTCTGAATTTTCTGCTGAAGTATTTAAAGTTTGGAAGAGATTTTATGGTGATAGAGAACCCTTGAGCAAAAAAAGTGTTTTGTGTGAACACATTTGGAACAACAGGTGGATTAAGCTAGAGGACGGCCTATGCAATGTAGCATTATGGAAGAGAAAAAGAATACATAAAGTAGAAGACCTAATATGTTATAATAGGGTTAAGAACAAAAACGAAATACTATGCGACTTTGATATCAGGATTAATTTTCTGGAAGAGTTAAGTTTAAACGGGAAAATCCCGAAGCACTGGTTGGATATTGTAAAAACTGGCGAGGTCACAAATTACAAAGACGAGCTGCTTTGTCAGATAGGTGATAATGAAATTGATATATTAACAGCACACACTAAAACAATGTACGATGCCATTAAAAAAGTGTTATATTCAAACGAAGAAAGGAACAGCGACTGGTACGCAAGATTCCTTGTCAAAGATGTAGATATTTCCAATTTGGAATTTGAGATGTGGTATAGAGTTTCCTTCAACTGCACAAGAGATGTCAGGCTACAATCTTTTCAATATCAAATTTTAAATAAGTTGATAGTGTGTAATGTACACCTCAATGATATGCGTATTGTACCGTCCAATCTGTGTAGATACTGCGATTCAGTGGACGATTTATTCCATTTTTTCATCGAATGTAAGAAAGCATGCGATTTTTGGCACAGCTTAAAAAACTGGGCCAGAAATAATGAATGGTTGGATCGTGAAATAGCTGAAGATTTAAATGCAGTATTCATGATACTTGGCATACCCAATATAGAAGAGAAATATCGTGTGTGGAACTACATCTTAATATATGCCAGATTTTATATATACAAAACCAAACTATTCGGTCAAAATAATATATGCTTTTTCGCCTTCCTTCGGGAGCTAAAAGGCAAGTTGAGAACGTTACACGATAGCTCATTCATGAATTCTGCACACAAGAGAGAGTGGAAAACATGGGTAAACTTTTATGAAAACTTATAAAAACATGTCTTGAAATCCACAACTGCTTAATTACGACCCAGCAGGTTCACAAAGGAGAGATTTCTTCTGTTGTCTTGTGATATGTATAAAATGTTGTTTAATAAGACGCACCTCTAATATAACATGTGTAAGAACGACGAAAAACAAAATGACGATTGAATATTCTTTATTGTCATTAATAATACACAGAGTAGACATGTAAAACAAACAGCAACCGATGAGGACAAATGAATGGGTGTAATGTAAAAAGTGTTATACACCTTGAGGGAAGAGAATCTGTTGATATACTGAATAAAGACCAGATGTTTGGCAAAAAAAAAACTTTCTGCAGTTGGTAGTATGGTTTGAGTTCTTCTACCGAACAGTCGCTGTGCTGGCGATCCGGTTTCTGCATGTCTTGGCGTATTACGTAGGTTTAGAAGTGCAAGATATATGCTTTCGTTACCTTCTCGGCACTTTTCCATCAGATGTCTGACCGTCTGATTTGCTTTTTCAACCATTCCATTTTCCTGGTGGTGGTACGGGCTTGTTGTTACATGGTTGAATTTCCATTCAGTCGCAAACTGGCGGAACTGTTGGCTGGCAAACTGTGGACCATTATCGGTGAGCAACTTGTCTGGGATACCATGGACTGAGAAATTTTTTTCCAGTCTTTGTATCACTGTCACGCTCTTTGTATCTTCCTTCAGTTCTTCAATTTCGATGAACTCAGAATAGTAATCTACTATGACAAGAAACATCGAGTTCATGCAGTCTAGGAGATCTGCAGCAACAACTTTCCATGGACCTCTCGGTACTTGGCTTGGCTGGAGTGGTTCCTTGGGTTGTTCTTTTCGGTGTGTTTGGCATAGATGGCACTTGGATACCATGTCTTCGATTTGGCCATTCATGCCTGGCCAGTAGAGTACATCTCTGGCTAACTGCTTGCATTTGACCATACCAAGATGACTTGCATGAATGTTCTGTAGCATTTCTGGCTGCATCTTCTCTGGAATGATTACTCGTTCACCTTTGAAGAGAATTCCATCGATTTCTGTGATCTCTTCTTGGAAATCGAAGTATGCACATACTTCTGGCGGGAGTTGGGCGCGATGGGCTGGCCATCCTTTCCTTGTGACCTCTGCCAATTTCTGCAATGCGATGTCATTCATTGTCTCTTGTACTAGCAGTTGTTGCTTCTGCTCGCTGAATGCTGCTATACTCTTCATTTCAGCAGCAAATACTGAAAATTGCTTGGAGTCACTCATGAGTTCTTCATAAGTATTTGGCAGGAATGCACGGCTGAGTGCGTCCGCCACTGGAATGTCTTTTCCAGATTTTCCTACAAGCTTGAACGTAAAATGTTGTAATGTTAGTCTCATCTTCTGAAGTCGAAGTGGAACTTGATGTAGTGGCTTTTCAAATATGCATACTAGCGGTAGATGGTCTGTCTCTACTGTTATGTCATGTCTTCCATACAGATATGAGTGAAATTTCTTGAATGAGAAGACTATGGCGAGAAGCTCTTTCTCAATCTGTGCATAGGCGTATTCTGCACTTGTCAATGATTTCGACCCATAAGCCACTGGTTGGCCTCCTTGCATGAGCACCGAACCGATACCGGACTGTGAAGCGTCACACGATATTGTTATTGGTTCCTCCAGACTGTAGTAGCTGAGGACTGGGGCGCTGCTCATCATTTCCTTTAACTTCTTGAATGAGTCTCGATGAACAGCATCGAAGTGGAACTGGAACCCCTTGGTGTTGCTCTCTTTTATCAGTTCACGTAGTGGCTCTGTCACCGCTGAGAGATTTGGTAAAAACTTGCATGTGTATGTAACCATGCCAAGTAGCGTCTGGACGTTGGCGATTGATGCTGGCTCGGGCATCTCTAGGACAGCTTTTACCTTATCTTGGCTGATTTTCACTCCTTCCTCGGAGAGCACATGTCCAATATACTCCACCTCCTTAGTGCAGAGTTTTGTCTTCTTCGGGTTTAGTTTTAGGTTTTTGTCTCTGCATCTCTTCATGACTTTCTCTAGTCTGTCATTGTGAAGACTACTAGTGGGAGCGTGTACTAGGATATCGTCCATCACTATCTCGACGCCGTCAATGTCGCCAAACATCTCGTTCATGGCCCTCTGGTAGATCTCTGGCGCCGAGGATACACCCATTGGTAACCAAAGACATTTATATCTACCGAATGGCGTGTTAAAAGTTGTCAGATTTTGGGACTCTTCCGTCAGTTCAATCTGGAAATATCCCATGTTTGCATCTAGGACGGTGAAAAACTTTGAGCCGTTTGTTCTTGTTGTGACGTCCTCTACTGTTGTCATCGGGTGGTATTCGCGCTGAATTGCTTTGTTTAGATCCTGTGGATCAATGGTGATTCTAACATCCTTCTCTGGTGCCGTGCTCTTTTTATGTACGACGTGTAGTGCGCTGCACCATGGTGTTGGTTCTCCAACTGGCACCTTCTTCACGATACCCATTTGCTCCATTGACTATATCTTCTTCCGCGCAGGCTCACGCAGCGCGGCTGGAATAGTACGGGGAGGGTGGGCTACGGGGGTTGCATTGGGGTCAACTGAAAGGGCATATTTCCCTGGGATTTTACCCACACCCTTAATTACATCTGGGTATTTATCATAGATTGCTTTAGCACTATCTTTAGCATTATCTTTAGCACCATTGGGCATGCTTGTGTACCCATATACCCTCTTTACAAGATTTAACCGTACACTGTCTTCATCTGAAAGCAAGTTTGGTATATCAGTGGTATCAAACAATTCACATTTTATATTTTCAACCCGACCTTTGTAGACAACTGGCAATATCATTGTACCTAATGATTTCTTAATTTTACCATGTACACCTCGAATTGTAGTCTTACTACTGAAAAGCTTTGGCTTTTTACACATATCATCATAGGTCTTTTTTGTCATCATTGTACTATCAGCAGCTGTATCAATCTTAAATGTCACTGTATCATCTCTTGTAGTCTTTAGGTCAACCATCCACATGCTTTGTGATGCATTGACTGACTTTACAGGCCCATTACAGACCTGGTTAGTCAAAATGTTCAGTGTCTCCATTTCACCATTGTAGTCATAATTGTCATCTTCATACACATATGGATCCTCACTATAATAGTAAGCATCATCATTACCTGCATAGTTTACCTGTTTACCTGTTGGACAACAACTAGCAAAATGACCAAAGTTACCACAACTGTTGCATGATTTGTTGTATGCTGGACACTGTCTATATCCATGGACCCGACTACACTTGGAACAGGTCTGCTGCCCACGTCCTTGACCTTGGAATCCTCGACCACGACCACGGCTGTGGTGTGGTTGCTGGTGACCTTGACCTTGGTTGCCCTGGGAACTTGCTGTTGCCCCTTGTTGGCTGTTTCCTCGTCCTCGACTGTTACCTCGGCCGCTTCCACGACCTCGGGATGGGCCACGTGCATTGTATGAGACTTGCACCTCACTGGCACTGCTTGTGAGTTTCCTGGTTTGCTGTACTTGTTCAAAGAAGTTGCATCTCTTTATCAGTCACAGTCATCTTCCCACAGTTTTTCTTTTAGCTTCTGATCCTTGACACCATTTGAAATTTGAACACACACTTGTCTATCTTCTAGTGTACCAAATTCGCAATGAATAGCTAGGTCACGGACAGCAACAATATAATCTGATACAGTTTCATTGGCTCCCTGGACCCTCTGTTGAAACCTAGTTATGTGGCCCTTAACTAGCTTCTTGGGCTCGAAATGCTTGTCAAATTTGCCCATTATAGCATCTAGATCCTTTTCTTCATCAGCTGTTAATGTAAATTTGTTGTAAACTTTCGTCCACTGTGGCCCTAGGCTGCATAATAACATTGCTACTTTAACCTCACCTGCCACTGCCCCTTTCTCAGCTGCTACCAAGTAGAGCTTGAATTGTGGTTTTCCACTCTTTCCATGCTTGTGCAATATTGTCATCACTAGTGGGGTTAAACTTGGCAGGAGGCTTGAAGGAATCCTTTATTCACTGTTCTTTCGTTAAACTTATATTCACTGTAGCTCTGTAGGTATAGTATTATGGGATATATTCCCTAGGCACTCACAGCTCTTCCATGCTGGTCCCGTTGGCGGGAGTCTCACAGCAAAAGTTCATTTTACAAAGTTCAATCACAGGCAAGTTACAGCACTCCATATCTTCTGTATTGCGTCGCTGGGTTCTTGGTTCATTAATGCTTGAAATCCTTCTATTCTGACACCATGTTATATCTGTTTACCTTGCTCAGCTAGTGAGCATCAAGAGAACATATACGGGAACACGAGGGTGCAATGGATGCGTCAACAGGAAGCCCTGAGCTTTATTCCAAAAGGGTAAAACACATGTTAGAGGCTGGCGCTACCAGTTACAACGCGGTGCGTCACGCCGTACATTACAAAGACCAGTTCAAATAGTTAAATTTGAATCGGTGGACACAAATTCAAACTTGGCTACATTTTAGTTGTATTTCCTATTATAACCATAGGGGCAGCACTGAGTAATGTTTTGACCTAAAAGCCCATGTACAAACCAGTACAAAATGCCACTCTGGGCTGCCACCTGCTGCCATATAAAAAAGAGTAAAGCACCAAAACCAGTTCAAATTTGACAAGTGTGGAGCTGAAAAAATCCACTGATTCTGAGTTTTGGTAACTAATTTGAAGGTAATTACTAGAAAAACATGTTGAATCAACAATCGGGTAGGCAGGCAGCTTTTATACCCACACCACTAATTAAATCAGCCCTTATCTCGATTTTTAACATTTTCATTATACTTGACCTTTAAGGTCAGATAAATTTAGGCATTATGATTCTGTGGAAAACGAGGTGCGTATTAACACAATATATGCCATGAATTAAGGATCCATTTTAGTGAATCTAGCGGCGGATCCAGAGTGAGTGGGGGTGGGGGTTGCGAGGGGGAACTGTTGTAGTAGTTGGAAAAGGCTCAAGCACGGTAGATGGACAAGGCTCTATAATTTATGGCAAATCACCAAAATTATACATTATATAGAATCAAAAGAATATATTTTGCCAATGAAGTGAAATAAAAAACTAATAAGTTATGGGCGGTTATGGGTTAAGTTTTTAAATTGTACTCCAGAACAGCTCCCAAATTCACTCACTCATACTCCCAAATTATTATCCAAACCGTCTTTAACTTGATTGTCAGTCTCCGTTGGCTTCCACGTTGCTGGATATAATCTTAGAGCAAAGTATTTTGGGCCAATGGTTGGGAATAGGAGTGCAAAAGGAATAGTTCCTGCTGTGGATAGCAACACTTGATGTTCTGTTTAAAAAAGATTATTTAATTACTTTCAAGTCAAGAATAAGGGGAATTATTAAGACAACTGATGACCTTACAGATTGTATTCAAACTACTTACGTTTTTCCATACCAGTTGGAAACGGCTGTGGAGTTCCTAGAATGGATACCAAAGCCTAAATTGATGTATTGTTTATTATGAGACAATTTGTTAACATACCTTCTAGTCAACAAAGAATGAATAGTTAAGAAAAGTGTTGACCTATCAGATTGTGTTCAAACTATACCTACGTCTTGCAGCGGTTGTGAAAGTCTGAGGAGGAGGAATAGTTCCTGGAATCAATAACAAATCATATAATAATTCAATATGTATTGTTCATATGAGACAATTTATTAACATACCTTCTAGTCAACAAAGAAGTGAATAATTAAGGCAACCGATGACCTATCAGATTGTATTCAAACTACCTACGTTTTGCAGTTGTTGGGAAAGTTTGCGGAGGAGGAATAGTTCCTGGAATAGATACAAAATCATCTTGATTCAATATGTATTGTTTTTATAATATGAGGCAATTTATTATCATACCTTCTAGTGACCAAATAAGGTTAAAACAACTAATGACCTATCAGATTGTGTTCAAACTACTTACTGAAATCGGAACAGGTTTCTTACGTATTAAGAGTATTTTGGGTGTATCATCATGACATGGCCAGCAGAGTGAGTGACTGAAATTGGTTGCTTTACGCCCTTATGAGCACATTGAAGGTTATATAAAGGACGGGAGAGCTGAGAGGGAGGCAGTTTATGATCTTATCCAGGAAATAGAGATAGAGAAGAAGGGAGAGAGACAGAGAAAAAGAGACAGAAAGGCACTTTATGGTCTTACCCAGGACCATACATGGCCAAAAGAAGTTCATTATGTTTCATCAAATCATAAGCAAAAACGTTTTGGTAGGAAACCCTTGAGATTCTAACTCAAACTTTTGAGTTAAACTATTTTTTAGTCAGAACTGCATTACATCAAGTAATGACGCTGTTCTCACCTGTCCCACCTGTAAAAACATTGCAATCGTTTGTGTAGCAGCAAGTAATTTTGGTAGAGGTTCCACCAAAATTTCCATTTAAACCACAATAGTTCACAGCGACACATGAATAAGCTATTATTGTACCACCCTCACTTGTTGTCACTTCAGATATCTGCAAAGAGTAACATCCATACTGTTAAGGTATTTATTTTCGCGCTGCTAAGCTTTTGCGCATTGGCCTTCTTCACACTTTTTCGTGCATACATAAATTCGCGCACAAGCAATCCCTCCTATGTCAACAATGACACAACTTAATATTTGCACACAATTTAAATTCACGCACATAAGGGTGTGCACGAAAATCGCGGAAATAAATACAGCGCGAAAATAACTACTTTTACAGTAGGCCTAATGTTTTCCATAACATTATGTTATAAACTTGCCATACTATCATACTGGTTCTAGGTCGGATGGTCGTATATGGAACACAGTCATGGCACACATTCATAGATTAGAAAGTGTCCTGGTTGCAAAGGAAGACCAGGCACACTTGAATGATAAACAGATACACCCAGAAATATTTTTGTTTGAATAATATCTATTTTGCGACTTGTGACTCATTTCCCTGTAACTCATCACATATGTGTGTATGGATTAATGAATATACATAATGTATTCATAAGAACATGTACAAACATATTTATGAATATAAAAATGGTAAAGGTAAGGAAAGGAAACATTTTGTATACTTACCCCACATGCACTTTTCACTCCACTCATTTGGCATTTCTCTTTTTCAATGCACCCCTGTATACCATCTAGCACAGCACATTGATGACAGGATGTTGTGCCTCCTGAAAATAGGATACAAATTTGATTTTAATATACAAGCTTAAATTAGGCACACCTGGTATTTGTATGCAGTTGTGTGGTTGCCCTCATACATGATACCAAAGCAGCCAATTGCCCCAACGGAACAATGGCTGGAATGGGAGAAAACATCTCCATTACTAAACCCAGGAAAGACAAAGCTTCTGTTTGTCAGAACCCTAAAATTATAGCTTCCTTTAGGATGGGAGAAAAGACAACTCAATGAATGATATATTTGACTTTCATTCCTAAACTTTCATCTCTTTTACACATTTTCCATTTCATTTTCTTTATTACACATACTTTTTTTTAATATTTTTTTCTACCATTTTCAAAAAATATTTAGTGACTATTCTGGGCTTCCGTAGAGTTTAGACCATGTGTTAATAGGTGCTGGGATTATTGGAGGTTATTGGGCAATTAGAGCCTAAGTTTATTGTCCGAGCGGCCCTCTAAGCCTGACGGGAATCCTGTCGAGGCCGGAGGCCGAGACAGGTTCCCGAAGGCTTAGAGGGCCAGCGAGGACAATAAACGAAGGCTCTAATGGCTTTAGTCCCCATTGGTTGGGCTGTTACTATCACTTCAGTCTGTTAGTATCAGTTTCCCCGAAAAAATAAATTATAAATTATAACTTGTTGACATTAGTTAAACCCCCCAATCGTCCCTCTTGATCACTGGCTTACCGGAAGTTCTCTAGGCATAGAGGGCCAGTGGCCACTACCGGTCCCACTGGCCACTCTGTGCGTCTATAACGGGCCAGCTCAGACCAACCAACGGGGACTAAACAGTAATAAACTTTAACCCCTAATGCTATGGACCCCACCTGACACAGATGTGCACAATTCTTTGTCCATAAATTTCCTTTCAATTCCTTTAAAATGACACAAATTGGAGCTAAATTTTGTTTCAACATACACATTAAACATAAAAGTAAACAAAATACTATCATATATTTAGTATTTATTACTTTCAGACTACATTAGCACAATTGCTCTACAATAAAACTAAATCCAAGTGTACACTTCTTATGCAGTTGACCATGAGTTGTGGGTAGAGGTGACTACTTGTATTATATATAATCGACGGGTCGATGCCCATATTTGGGACCAAGGGCGGTTACTGTTCTCCCAGGCCACGCCCACATATTTCCACCAATCACAGGCCGCCATTTACCTATATTGTGACGTGCCCATTGTATTGTTAACCAATCACAACCGTCACTGTGTCACGGTAAACATAAATCGTTCTCTACTCACTTTCCATTCAAGCACTGCCACAACTGGACGTGCGGGAAGTTATACAAATTTTTGCTTTGCTTCGAAGCTGTTGTTGATTCAGGATGTCTGAAGTTAAACATTGCACTAAGTGTGAGGTAGAGCACTTACCTCCTGTTGGGAAGAAATGCAAGATCGTTACGACCGAGAATGAAACGGCTAGCCTCAGTGATAGGATGGGGTCGCTAGAAGGTATGATGAAGGGCATTCTGTCAGCCCTGGAGTCGAAATCTCCTCCTGAACCTTTAGCTTCAACAAGTCAATCGTCAGTAGGTGGGTCTACATCTGATATCTCCTTTCCTCATAAAGATGACGAATCGATCTACAATGTGGGCGTGGCAGGCAGATCCAGGGCTCGTGGGCGTGACCGCTCCTGTTCAAGGTCCAGATGCCGTCCGTTCGATCAGAAGAAAGACTTAGAAAAAGGTGAAAATATTGAATCGATTGAACAATTGCTATTGCTAAACTTAAACCTTGTTGACAAGTTAGTATCTGACGCCAGGCCATTAGAGGAGATCCAGGGAGTCGTCAGTCACTGTATTACAATTTGCCAAAAAGCAGGCTCGCAGGTCTATTCCCTGAAAGCAAGCCTAGCTTATGATACTGCGGTAAGGACCCGTGCCAACAAATCGGGGTTAGCCGCTTTCCAAGAGGTGAAACAGGAGGAGATTCTGAGGTGTTACTCGTTCGAGAATTCTCGTAAAGTCTCAGTTAAATCTTCTAAAGCTACCAAGAGGGAAAGAATCTGTTTCAAATTTAATAACCAAGGGGGTTGTCTCGTCAAGAACTGCGAGTATCCACACAAGTGTTCGTCGTGTAGCTCAGCGGATCATGGTGCGAGAAGTTGCCCGAGTGCAAAGCACAACAAATAGGATGAGGCCGATCGAGAGAAATGTCAGGTTAATGATAGTGATGATTTTGTGTGTGTAAATAGTGTTTTTATGCCATGCCACGATGTTATTATTGACCATGATGACAGTTTACTGGGTTACGAAAGCTTGTTGCCTTGTTATGATTCTATCGGTGACCTTAACCCGGAAGTGGTTACCGCTGACCCGACTGACCCGTCCTTGACATTGGATAAGACTGTCATGGCAGACGAGTTGGAACCGTGCCAAGATTCCATGTCTGTCACAAGTGGATTGTTTCCATTGTTTCTCTCGACGGACCTCGAACATTCTTCAAACTCTGACCAAGGTATTTATGGTGGTATTAGATCTGATATTGCCAAATTTGGTTGCTCTGGCACTGATGTATGTAATGATGTATTACTTTTTATAAGTCCAGTTTCTCCGCGCGGCCGTGTGATTGATGTTTTTGCTAGTTGTGCCCGTGGTGTTTGTTCATGTATACATACTCAAACCTTGTAGATTTGCCTACCTTTTATTTAGTCTACCTGATACTATTGTTGATGTATATATTGATGTATTTCACGGAATTGTGGATGGTTTTGATGTGATAGATTCAAAAATTGAACCTTATGACTGCGCTAACTACAAATCAATTTTAGAGCCTGAAATTAGATGTAAAATGGACGCAATAGTCGCTAACGAACTTGTAGAAGGTTTCATTTCGGTGGCCGATGATGCCCCAGATTGTATCCATGCCCTCGGGCCTGTAGCAAAGCCAGATGGAGGTATTAGACCAATAACAGACTGTAGTAGACCAATAGGCCGCTCTGTAAATGAACATTGTAATAGCCTAGTGCATGAATTCTCTTATAAATCCATTGATGACGCTGTTCAATTAGTATCAAATGAATCTTTCATGGCTGTGGTGGACATAAAATCGGCGTACAGAGCTGTGCCGATCAACCCTGTTCATCGCCGTTATTGCGGATTCAGATGGGGTCCTGAGGGAAAAGAGACCTTATACGTTGACAACAGATTGTGTTTCGGTCTGAAAACAGGCCCATGTATCTTCAACCATATATCCAATTTCTTTGTCACATGTATTGTAGAACTTTTCAAATTTCCTGTTGTAAATTTCTTAGACGACTTTTTTGTTGCAGGTGGTTCTTATGAAAATTGTACTTATTACCGTGATATTGTACTCAATTGCCTTCGTTTTCTGGGTTTCCATGTGGCCTGGAAGAAAGTAACCGCCCCCTCGACTACATGTGTATACCTAGGGTTTACAATCAATACGGTAGATATGACCCTTTCACTTCCAATGGAGAAAGTGAAAAAGCTCATCAAACTTGTGGATGTGACCAAGAAATCCAAGCACATGACTAAGAAGGACTTGGAAAAATTTTGTGGATATATTTCACATTGCGCGGCAGTGTTTAAAGGTGGTCTGACCTTTTGCCGTCGCTTTTTTGATATGTATAAGGTCATTATTGTGAAAAAACTGAACAGAATCGCCATCAGTGATGAGGCCAGGTTAGACCTTCAGTGGTGGGGTAGTTTCGCCAAAGCTTTCAACGGTGTGGGTGTATTGGTGAAAGAGGACTTTTACCTGCCCATAGTGAGTGACTCATCATCCAGGGGATTTGCTGCCTTTCTGGGTCCTGATTGGATAGCCGGGCCCTGGAAAGACTATGATATTCCCAAATGTTTTAATTTTGAGAACCACATTTGCCCTACTCCTGCTGAAGACCCCCTGGCAACGAACATAAATATTCAGGAACTGTATCCAGTGGTGGCCGGAGTTAGGAGATGGGCCCCTATCTTGAAGAACAAGAATGTGCTGTGCTTTATAGACAATACGCAAGTTATTGCCATGTTGAGGAATGGAACTAGCTCTAGTAGGCAATGTATGCAGTGGTTGTATGAACTCTACTGGATCTGCTTCATTTACAACATTTCACTCTCACCTAGGTACATAAAAACCGATAATAATATTGTGGCCGATGGTTTATCCCGCCTACCCTACTTATCTGACAATGCCCCTCTACCTACTGATTTACAAGCAGCCAATTTGTGTTGTGTCAATAGTGAACCTTGTCTTCTCCAGGACTCGCCAAATGGATGGTCAGGGCTGCCCAGCTGCGGAACCTATCATTAGCCCCTTCAACGAGATTACAGAGGGAGAGACAATGGAGTCTGTTCAATAACTTTCTGCAGGACAGCTCCTCTCCCTTAATACCTGTGACTGTTGCGAAGCTGTCAGCTTTCGCTGCCTTTCTCGCCTCTTCAATGAAGTATGCTTCGGTTACCACTTATTTAGCTGGTGTAATCTCATACGCAAGGATGTTAGACATAGACTGTCCCACGATGTCTCACCCTAGCCTCAAGTCGGTTCTTGGGGGAATTAAGAAGTTGCCAGGATCTGCTCCTTCTCCTGCCCCACCGATCACTCCACA
The DNA here is from genome assembly GCA_942159475.1 of Sthenelais limicola. Taxonomy (NCBI): domain Eukaryota; kingdom Metazoa; phylum Annelida; class Polychaeta; order Phyllodocida; family Sigalionidae; genus Sthenelais; species Sthenelais limicola. Next base: position 54,157,114 of record OW804100.1, on the reverse strand, counting down.
TGTTTTGCTCAAACTCTACACTCATCTTGATCTGCATGATGAGCTGGACTTGTTATGCTGGAGCGCATTTGTCTTCATGTTCCGCTCCTTGCTTAGAGTCAGTCATGTGGTGATATCACCCCACATGATGCGTCGCCAAGATGTGTCCCTGTCTGGAGGGGATGTGTCTATCAAGATTGGCACTTCCAAAACTTCTTCATCACCTTATTATATCCACCTGAAGGCAACTACTAATAAGCCTTTATGTGCTGTGTTCTGGGCCAAGAAGCTTTTGGCCCAGCCCTTGGCTCCAAAATCCCAATTCTTCTCTACACTGGGTCATGGATGCCTGACTTATGATCAACTATCGCACAAACTTTCAGTTTTGCTATCGGCGGCTGATATTGACACTGTGTTTACAACTCACTCCTTTCGTCGCGGTGGGGCATCATACATGTCGTCCCTCGGTGTTTCCCTCTCAGAAATAAAACTTCGGGGAAACTGGAAATCTTCGATTGTAGACTCTTATATTGTGCCCTCATCAAAGGATCTACACAAAAGTGAGGCCACTGTGGTTGCAGGCCTGGAAAATATATAACTGTTCTCCTAGTTGTTTGGCTGTTTGGCATATTAAACCTAGCTTTGCTTGGTTTCGACCAAACTCCTTGTCGAACTTCTTCCTTACACGATCAACGTCCTCGTCCCAACATATATATAATCGACGGGTCGATGCCCATATTTGGGACCAAGGGCAGTTACTGTTCTCCCAGGCCACGCCCACATATTTCCACCAATCACAGGCCGCCATTTACCTATATTGTGACGTGCCCATTGTATTGTTAACCAATCACAACCGTCGCTGTGTCGCGGTAAACATAAATCGTTCTCTACTCACTTTCCATTCAAGCACTGCCACGACTGGACGTGCGGGAAGTTATACAAATTTTTGTTTTTATTGTATCTTTTTATGGCATATTAAACCTAGCTTTGCTTGGTTTCGACCAAACTCCTTGTTGAACTTCTTCCTTACACGATCAACGTCCTCGTCCCAACATATATAATAATAATACACCACCACCCCTGGCCTCTGGGTGAACTATATATGAGGGGAGTGGCAAGACCAGATACTTAGTGAGATAATCAAAGATTTCATCTTAATGCCACGCCTGCCATGCCTGCAGCAAAGAATTCCAGCCCACCGAAATACTATACATGAAGTAAGAATACCATAGTGTGGAGTCTGAGGTGGACAATATTTACTGAGGAAGCCCAGAAGCAACGAGGCCGTAGACCGAGTTGTTTCTGGGCTTACAAGGTGAGTATTGTTCACCAAGTCCTCCAGACTGTGGTATTCTTGCTTTTATTCCATGATTTCATGTAAAAAATATCAGTATTTCTATGCTTTCTTGTCAAACATTCAGCACAGTTTGATGCCACTTCCGGTAAAAAACATACTAGGGGCGTATGAGCCAAAAATACTTCACTAGTCGTGAGAGTGAAGTATTTCTGATATACTTCACTCTCATGGCCAAATCGTGGAATAAAAATGTGGACGTTTATCAGAAGCTCTATTGATAAAACAACAAGGTGAAATCCTTCACGATTTCTGTCAAATGATTTAGATGCGTAGGTAGGAAAAGAATGGAACAACATTCTTAGTATAATAGTGTTACATTATGATGTACTAACACAACCATATAATTATAAGATTTGAAACCACTGACTGGAGGCGAGATCAGTGACAGTGCAACGAAGTGCATCAATAAATAGATAACATTTATCACAACTTAATACTTCTAGACCTGTATCAAGAACCTTACTAAAAGTATAAGAAACAGCTAACAAAACTTAATATCTTAGCTGTGAATGCAGCTAATACCACCCTACCTGATGACGTTCCATCTCCGCCTCCTCCGTCACCTCCTTCCCCATCAACTCCACCTCCTCCTCCTCCTCCTCCTCCTCCTCCTCCTCCACCACCTCCTCCTCCTCCTTTTGAGGTCTGTGGGTTGTTGCAGAAATCTTCTGGGCAGCAAGTGACATCTGCTATAGAGCCATTCAAATCAACCTTTTCGCCACATGTGATCTCGTGAGCGCAAGCATATAACGTTAATGCGTGAACCCCAGCCTTGCTAACTGCTATGGTCTGAAATCAGGAAAATGGGTTCTAAAGATTAATTCAGAATTCTTTAATGTGTTTCAAATGTTGCCCGAAATAACAATCACTATTCAACATAAACATCGCAAGTAAACAATTCTATGGAACATTAATACAGAGTTATTGTGAAAATAACGTTTCTAGATGTTTCCGGTTGATTATCTGTTAGACAAGACGTGGGTGCTTTAGCTCCCCTTACTAATCTCTTCTTTTCACGTATACAAAGAGCATCTCTATTCCCAAAATTACTGCGGACTTGTATAATAGCTCAGGCATTGATTGAATACGGATTGATAATCAATAGTATCATGAAAAGACAAGGACTGACACATACATACCCCCGGCGTGGCTATCGGCCTCCACGCCACCACGCCATTGCAGTGAGGCAGAGAACTCCAGAGAGCGAGGTTAGGGATTATAGCTGATTATCACCCAAGCTACAACCACCTGAGCGGTATATTGAGGTTGATAGAGCAGTAACTATTTGCTATATAGTGAATAAAAAAAATAAAGGAAAGGAAAGAGAGCAAAATATTAAGTTACCACAAACCTGTAGGCTGTTATTTTTATTATAGGTTTTTATTTTAAGAAGCGTCATAATGTTAAGTACTATTATCCTTGATGTGATTTGATTTATTAGTTATAATTTTGGTGTTTCAATGCTTGTGACAAATAGATTTAGTGTGGAAAGGTAAAAAAAATATATTCGGTAAATTATATCGTGCAAATGTGCTAACTTGAGACATATGTATCTACCCCCGGAACACAACTTAAGATCTATAAAGTGTAATTATCCTAGATAACTCTGAAAAATGTGTCATGACTTCAGTAATAAAATTCGGTTTTTGCAAAAAGAAAAAAAACGTTTCTAGAGTACAGTACTCCGTATACATTCTTACATAACTAGTATTAAAGGGATAAAGATACAGCAATATTATATTTATCTCGTTTGGAAAAGACACCTTCGGACTTCGGCAGCTTTGTATTTTTGAAGTTTTATTTTTTGTATGAGCGTTTCCGACTTTTCGGATCGAGGATGACCCTTCTTCATGGAATGGTTACACAGGTTTTCTTTGGGGCGTATACATGAAAGATGTGCAAGTATGGTTACCACAGTAACATGCCAATAAGTTAAAGATGGAATGTGGTCGTCTGAAATAGTGTGTCTCATAGCTTATTTATACGTCACAGGCCATGTGAGTGGCATGTATCGGATAATATACGCCACTCTCACAGCCAAATCATGGAATAACAATATAGATCTTGAATATATACAACCCCTAATTTACATTGATTATCACTTACTTAGCTTTACTTTGAATAATGTAAGTTCCACTCGATATTTATATATGCCAATATACGGCCAATGACCTGTGGAGTATTGTTGGCTCATACACCACTAGTATCGGATCCTAGTACAATCGGAAAGTTCATTTATCGATTCTGAATTGATCCAAGCCAATCTACTAGAAATAATTAGTCAAAATGCCTAATTTTGTACAACCCACAGGGGTTGATGGGAAGAATGTGTGGGATAATGAAGCTTTGATGCTTCTGTGATCATTTAAATACGTCCGGAACTTACTTCATGTCAATTTCTTTGACAGATAATATTATAATCATGAAAACAGCAGTTAGATCTAGCCGAATAACTAAAATAAAGGGATATCGCTGTGTAAAATATTGACTGTTTACAAATTGTCTCATTCAGTACAGTTCTTATTATGGTGGGTTTAGTTTGCAATGCTTGTGAAATGTTATTTCATGAGAGCGTAGTTTATTACCGATTTTACAACCAAGAAATGTGACTTTGTTGCATTGTTGGCCCCACAATTTGCTAGATATACTTACTCCGCACTCAGACTCCGGTTGACAGGTTTTATGCTCGTCACACTCAGTATCAGGACCTACGCTTATGCAGGAGAAGCAACTGAGGGCGCCAACTAATCAGGGTAGTAATACAAATTACATTATTTTGTGAGTCTTAATTGGGTAGTTGTCAAAGGTTTTACAAAAGCCACTGACACAATAATTATTATATACCTGTAGATGTGGCACTTCTAAGTTGTTAATTAAGTACAGGTTAAAGTGACACTTCTCACTGTTCTGGCCTTCATTCACGAGTAAAGGGCCTGGTCCACCAAACAGTACCCATGCGGCAAATCCCGCCACTGTTTTGCGCCGCCTGGCTTGCCCCGCTGCCGGAAAAACCGCCGCCGAATTTCCCGCAGAAGCTTTATCCACCACCGCGATAATTATGACTAAATTTGGTAAGATTTTGTTTTTCGTAATAGCTGAGAATGCAGCTTTCACTAACGATTTGATAGAAGGAGCATGAATATTGCATCGGTCGACAATTTCCTATGGCTGTATCAGGGAGGTAGTCCCTATATATACAAGGGAGTAGCAACGGTCAATATGGGCGACTGGCATATAGTTGAAAGTAATGCCACTATAATACTAACGCCAACTATTTATACGTGCATCCCTATTATGCTCTTCCTGGTAAAACTACCTTGGCTATATGTGGTAATATTGCCGACAACAATACTGCAGTGTCACCTGGCATGCAATAGCTGAAATAAGTTCCAGTCGCGGATATTTTGGTTCAGTCAATGAGTCGTTGCTACTCCCTTGTATATACCTCCCTGGCTGAATTACTTTCCATAGTTTTAATATGATGGGAATTGTATCAATTACAAAGTATTTTCTCAAGCAATATACTTAGAACTTTGTTTCAATAAAAGTTGTTGCACTTCAAACAGAGTTAGTTCATACGTTATATAGGCACTAATGCAATGATAATAATGATAAGAAAAAGTCGAAGAAGAAGAAATACATAATAATGATAATAATGTATTCCTTAATTTTGTCAATGACTATTAGTTACGGTACACATCAGATCGAGACCTGGTCTTCCAGTGCATGCCGTACTAATTTTGGGTGACTATAAGATTTTTAGTGGGAGGCCTACATCCTCTCCTCATTAAAACCAGTTGTTAGGAAATATTTCTTTCAGCTTAATCATACACGATAGGTATGGCAACATCTGAAGTAGGGGACCAGCATTGTGTTTTCATTCAATAACTCACAAATATGTGTACTGAATGGGCCTGGGGCCTACATCCCCTCTACCCACATCAAATCACAGAGAAAATAGTTCAGCCCACGATAGGGTGCTTCGCCCATACACAAGTGGATTGAAAAGTAACTGATTTTAATTTTGACTGACCCGGTATCTTCAAGTGACCATATACCCCAACTGAAGAATGAGGGAAAGAAGAAGGGGAAGGAAAAGAGGGAGAGGGGGAAGTGTGGGAAGAGAGGGGGACCATCCGGAGGACGGGTACTTTGTTAGTACTATATATAATTATGATACCTTCAGTGCGGGAGACAGCAAGGAATCCGAGAGCAGCCAACAAGACATATATCATGATTCCAGGTCCTTGATACTTCCTCTGAAATGAGATTCATAACCGAAGTTGAGAGAAGAAATGAAAGAAGTAAAGAATGGTTGGATATCAGGGAGGTATTTCAATTCTCGACAAAAAACTCCTTGAACAATGTTCAACATCTGGGGGTTAGATTGATACTAATACAATATCATGATATGGGCACACTATTTTGGGAGCCAACCAGATACTCTAAGCCAGACGTGGTAATTATTAACAGGGATAATACACACTAGCAAATACCCATGAAACACACAGGATTTGCAAGTGGGACAGTGGTGCCCACATCTTCATCTCTCCTTGTTCCCTCTCCAGCCATCCTTCTCTTAGAACTTTTCTATGTATTACCATTCATACCTCAAATGAAACCTTTTTAAGATGCTGTTTTTGGTTATTAGTGTGCAACAGTAACATATTCAGAGGCAATGTGAGATATATCCAGAGTGCTCCAGACTGAGGCAATGGAACAGAAAGATTAATGGTAGTCTATGTAATGAAGTGATGGAAATGGAACTGTGCAATATTATGATGTGTCAACATTGTAAACACGAGGAAAGTGTTTTACAATAGTAAAACAGACTTGTCATGAACAAATAGAAATTACATTCTGAAGACACAACTGTTAACAGTAAACCACTGTAACAATTAACAGTAGAAAGACTTACCTGTAACAGCCACTGATACTTGTTATCCATGCACTCAAGCTCCATGCTGAGATTCTCGATTACATGTGATGTATGTGAGAGGGAGGGAGGAGAAGAAGGAGGGGGATCAGGGGGTCCCCCCCCCCACACTATTGATGACGTCATCAGGGATTCCCAAAACGCTTTCCACAATCGTATAGCACTGGGGGAGGGGAGCCCTCTGATGTCCCTCTCCCCCCCCCCCTCCTCTCTCTCTTTTCCTGCTTTCTTTCCTCCCCCTCTCTGTCTCTCTCCCTCTTTCTCACCTCCTTCCCTCACTCTCTCCCTCCCCCCTGCCCCCACCCACAATCAATATTTATTTAACATTTTTTATTGAGCTAATTACATAATGCAATTATATTATTCTCAGTCAATATCTGTAGACAGTTTAATTACGAAAAAGTAAATTATAGAAAGAGATGTCATCAGAAATCGAGGTACTATACCTCAAGTGTTCGGAGCCATTATAGAAAAGCAGACCTTCAGGTATCCATTAAATCATACACGTATGTATAAAACACTACATATTATAAAAGGGGTACAACATTAAAAACATGGTTAGATAAAAAGAACTCATAATCTGGCCCCTGTTGTATACACTAAGAAAATCATTCTTCATAGTTTTCCTTAACTAGGGCATGACACATTTGATAACATGGAACAAGAACACACTTCTGAACTTAATGCCACTAAAACAACGCCGAAACCAACACATTTTGATCATAACACACTATCTGGCAACACATCAAGAAAATCTAGACAAAAGACAAAACAAACGCAAGAAGCCATGCCCACGGAAAAAAGAAATTGCTGGTTCTGCAGCCCAACTCCATTATATATACAAATGCCAAACCCATTGGAACAATCTGCCGAAGGAGGCACATGGATGTATCCACAGACACGACTTTATCAATTTTATGCAACATTTATGGCATACCCAATGGCAACTTGTTGGATTGATACCTATCTATCTATTTATTTAATTGATATTTCCACAGTCGACCTAGCATATATAAGAATAAACAGCAGTGACTGTAGTCACTCCACATCCAATCCTCGACCATCGTTGATGTCCTTATTACAATAGCAATAGAAGTAAAAAAACTTTATAGTTATTCAGGCGTATGTATGATATACAACACCACAGTCGTATATCAATGCTCAATCTCAGCACATTCTTATTTGTAATCACTGAGATTTCTTATTACTCCATGACCTTGCAAATATTTGCGTCTCATGTACATTTGCGTCTCATGTAAATTCTCAAACTCCCTCTAACACTATTTCTTTACACCAGTCAAAATATAGGTCTATGTTACACTGCATGGCATTTCGTTCAAAATACTGTTCATAAAAAAACCCACCAATGCCCTAGTTTGCTGCCCTCATGAGCTATGCCCGACGGTACATTTTCAACTAGAGCCATTATACTGATAATTATATTGAAGCCGATGTAAAATAAGACATATTACTATATTACTGTATTACTGACTTCATTAAGGTTTTTCATATTGCATAGAGCTTCAACAGGGAAGTATAATTATCAACTATGCCAAACTTGGAATGGAATTGTTAAGGAATCAGACGGACTTTTAAAATATCTGTTCCAATGTAGCAAAAATTTAAGTACTTACTTATATATCGGTAACCAAAAACGATTTATATTGGTCAAACTTTGCTGGACAGCGGTTGAAACATGCATCCCTTATATGACCATGCCTATCCAGGTTCTCGTTGCTCGTTTCAGTCCACAAATATAAACTTTCATGGTTGAGCAGCCAAGGGTTAAAGATTGAACCGAAGTTTGACATAATTATTGAGAAGTAAGGGCCTTCTCCACTAAGCCGATTCTCATGGAATTTAGTGGAAAAGCTCCTCTGTGGCGCAAAATCGCATGAAAATCGACTTAGTGGACTAGGGCCTGTAGTTGTCATTGTCTCCTTTGGAATTAATCTCTTTCTCCAGGATAATCCTGGCTTTACTTAGAGTAAAGTCGACCCCCACTCTATCCGTAGTCCGCTAGACACATTGATTTGAAACATGCATGAAATATTTTCAAATGATGAAATCCCATATTCAAAATTGGTCTAGACAACCAAGCTTTATCGTGGCTCTCTTCATATCTTTCTAACAGATCCCAATCCGTTTGACTGGGTGATCATTATTCCAAGAACCAACAGATTAATTGTGGCGTTCCTCAGGGATGTATATTGGGGCCGATAATCTATTTAATTTTCTCAAATGATATTAATAAACTTAATTTATTCTTAAAATACATATTATATGCCGATGGCACCGTTTTATATGCTGCTGGTGAAAACATATCTGATCTGTCTAGAAAAAAGAACCATGACCTTGCCAGGTTTCACGATTGGTCAGTGAAAAACAAAATACTTATCAATACTGCTAAAACTAAGATTGTGCTTTTTGGAGAGAAGAACAAAGAATCCAACCAAATTACATTGAAAATTAATAATGAAGAAATAGAGCAAGTTAAGAATTACAGCTACCTGGGCATCAACATTGACAACCATTTGAATTTTTTTTAGCAAAGCAACATTCTGGTGAAATCGCTCCAGTACAGAATAATTATACCAACTAGCTTTAATAAGATCAAACCTTACAAAAAAATGTGCAATTTTGATGGTAAAAGCGAATATTCTCTCTATAATTGACTATAGTGCCCCTTATATTAGTAGATGTAGTCAGAAAACACTTACCACCATTCAAAGATTGCAGAATAAAGCTTTAAAAATTGCTCTTGGCTGTCCCCCTAGAACCCCTACCGATATTATTCATACAACAACAAAAACTATGAAACTGAGGCATAGGATTGGCTTTCTTCTCTCAAAAATAGCATTTTTATCATTATCTAAATCAAATACTCGAGATACCCCTTCAGTAATAAGAGTGACACGATTATTTGATGCACCTGTTCTTGAAATGTGTATTCGTAAGCTTGAATCAGATAGGCAATCGTTGCTCTATCAAGTTGCTCTAACATGGAACAACTTACCTGTGAGCCTTCGCAACATACAAGACAATAATATGTTTAAAAATACAAATACAAATTTTTTTTCTTGACAAAGATAATTAGATAATCTGTGTGGAAAAAATCACTCAAGTCGTCATCTTCGATAATTATGTCATTTTATTAGTCCAATATTTCGCCCTTTAGGGGGGGCTTCGTCAGGGACAGTGATCAGGTTGAAGATGGGTAGCTATTTTTATAGTAAGGGTGTGGTACCACGACACATAATGTGTCATAAATGTGTTGAAGTGGGGTGGGGGATTGATATGAATAAAGTTGTGTTATTTGATGTGTTCTAGGTTTTAAGTTGGTAAAAAAATTACATTAGATAATCGCCCAGCTCTCTCTTGCTCCACTCTCACCTCTTTATTACCCTCTAATATAGAAATGCACTTCCATCACTCATTATTACTCTTCTCATCCCGTTCCATTATTTGTGATTAAATTAATTCACACCTGACTCTTATATTTTTTAATAATGATGATTTCACCGTTTTTGTAATTATTGTAAAAGCTTTCAGCATTATCAGATCGAGTGAGAGCAGATGGCCTCGAAGAACGCTAAATGTTAGCATGTGTTTCATTCTGCCATGTTTCAGTGTGTGTGTGAAAATAAAAACGTTTTAAAAAAAAATATTATTTTGATTGAGAGCTATTTCTGTGAGTCACAAGAAAGTAAGAAAATGTTGTTTGTACTTCCTCAAATTCAGAAATAAATCTATCTGAAACACCAAGTGTTTTCCAGTTATGACAAAGGGCTAAGTCTTTCAACTCGTAAGAAAATAGAACTATTGAAGTATGATAACAACTTTTATTTCAAGAAACATAAACAGAAAACAGTGCGTGAGTGACACTGTCCGGGACGGTACATCATTTGATAATTGGTAAAACAAATAATAATATAAAATTGATGAATTATCATAAAACCTTTGCCCACATAATTATTCGGATGAATATCTATGTTAAAACAAATTAACATAATATACCAGATACTCAAACTCAAGTCAATCTTACTTAAGATATTAATTTTAAGGATGAAATCACTAATCCACATTAATTGCAGGGAGGGATCCAAGGGAGGTTCGGCGACGTCCTGCTCCCCCCCCCCCCCCCCCCCCACACACACACTCAACATTTTTCCAAGTGCCCTATTTGTACAACCTAAACTGCCCCTTTTCCGTTGTTAGTGTAACAATCAAAAGTGCCTTTATTACAACCAAAAGTGCCTTTTTTACAACCAAATGTGCCTTTTGGTAACAACCGTAAAAGGTCGTTTGGTACTTCTTCAATTGATCCCTCAGTCAATGTACCTCCAACTTTGGCCTGCCATAATGCCGAGGTTAAACAAAATCTATACCCCAAATGATGAAATCACATGTTTCTGATGTCACAATGGGAATTTGGCTGTACTTCCTGCAGAAGTAGACCTTGTCTGGCCAGACGTATACCATGTTAACATTACCATTAGTGTGTGTAGGTATTTCACAATATGTACACACTGTTATAAAATCCACAACGTCTTGTGTACAGTGCACAGGTAAGTTAACGACAATTCATTTTCGCTCAAACAAATCGGCGCAAAAAAGGAACCCTGCACTTCATATTTCTATTAACCATATTTCATTCTTACTCACCTCTCCCGCTCTGCTGTCATCATCCTATAATTTCCTCATAACTGCCCACACACGATGGACAACAAAACATTGATAATGAGAACTACTAGTAATTAATCCTCTTTGATCTGGGTTGTCCATAAATATGAAATAAACATGAGAGGTGGGAATTAATGTTAGAGCAAACATGCATAGGCCTACAAGAGAATTAGGGAGTCATGGAAAAGGAATTTATAAGTAATATAATTATCACTTTTCGTGTGTGTTTAAATACCGTATATTGTGCTCCAAAATGCACCAAATGGCACCTTAGATTTCAAAATTTCCCCCGGACTCCTCTAGTTAAGTATGCTTCTGTGCCCATTTTGTTTGGACTAATTTGCCCTTTTCATCTTGGACCCCTCCCCCCTCAGTATAGACCCTAGATCCGCCCCTGAATTGTTGGAGTTTCTTGCTTAATAACCACACAGAAAATGTTAGTTCTTAAAACCTCTACGCTACAGAAGACGTTAATTACAATTCGAGGCCTGATTACGAAATGAGTTACTTATAATACATGTAATACAATGTTTATATTTACATTATTTATCTATTTAGAGACAAGTTTATGTTCTGAAACATTCACGTTTCTCCAAGACTGATCAGCTAGCACTCTGTCGGGCTTTCTAAAAAATAGTGTATAGATCTTCTATTCAAGTCAGACTTTCGCCACTAATTAATCAATTTAATGCCAATTCAAAGAGAATTTAAATTGGGCTCCCTTCATTTACGCCACTGCCCACCCCAGACAGTCAAATATAAAGAAATTTGAAAGGAATATATACCCTCCGGGATAGAATTTAGGAAATATGTTATAATATAGAGAGATCTTTTTTCTAGAAGAAGGTTTTACATACATCGTAGAAAATGGGAAATATGTTGCGGTAGATGAACGAATGGGACTGTTTTATGATATTTTATTTTAAAATAATATCAAAGACATCATATTTTACATTATACGAGCACTTGATAAAGTGTGGTACCCTATAACTTTTGGAATGCACGATAGTGTAGGTTGCAAGAGTCCCGGCAAGAGTGCTAGGTACTTTCCGAAAGGCCGGTCATCCCAGGCAACCTATTTCAAGTGTCAGGGAAGATCTTTCTGAGAGTTATATCAGCTTCCCATAATGTTGCCGTCAGTTTTCTCTCCATGCATTAATCATCAGCATTTGTTCATAGGTTTTCTTTCTAAATTAGTCCGAAAAATATCCTTTTCGTCATGAAGCTTAGAAAAAGCAGCTTAAGCAATGGTGGCTTTCATTGACTGGGGTCACGGTCGAAAGAATGTCAATCAAATCAACTGTGTTTATGACATTTTTATTTCTTCCACCAACCCACTTCAAGCAAGCCGTTCCAGTTTATATCCTTGTGTCAGGTTTCTCTGAAGATCGTGTTTGCGAAGTACTTGCAGTATCACTAGTATATTGATCCCCCTTCTTACTCCTACCACACCTAAAGAGTTTTCTCAAATCGGACCTGAACTTTGACCCACTTAAACAATATAGATAAAAGTTGATGGCATTATTACTGAAAAGCAACAAGTTTAGTGAACTGTACAACAATAGATACACGGCATATGCTTCTGGAGAAGAGAAATAATTGTAAAATGCGTAGAAGAGTACCCGGACAGATATGGGCAAGATAATGATAAGATAGGCGAAACTGACAAGCAACAACATAACAGTGAGTTGCTGTTCACGTGACCTCTCAGACGCCTGCTGCTTCGCTTTCTTTGCTGCAGTGTCCTCTTGGCTGACTGTCCCCTCTTGTCCTCCCGTCTCGGTGTCGCTTATTGTGTTCCCCTGATTGTAAACCCCTGTTGACTGTAGATTTTTCTGTTTTCGGAATGCATGACTCTTGTATACTCTAAAGATGATCATAATATTCATGAATAAGATAACAATGAATGGTATGATCGGCAGTGCAGCGAGGTTTACCCAAGAAAGGACTTTGCTGGCATCTGTACCTGTGGCAAAAGCAACACAGACTGGACCCTTTACGACAGCAGATTGAAGGGCCATCAGTATGTAAAATAAGGCGACGAAAACATAGGTTACTATGAGGATGATCCTTGTTCGAGACATGGAACACCAAGTAGGAGCTTTGAATGGAAAGCAAATTGCAATCCATCGATTAAACGTGACACCGACCAGGGTGAATGCACTGCCAGCCGTGGTCAAGAAGACAACATAAACCCAGAGTTTACAACCTGCGTCAGACCAGTCCCCTTTTAGCTCAGTAACGAACCAGAGATATGCCAAGGTAAGGAGCGATCCGTTATCGGTGATGGCAAGTGCAGCGAGGTAGATGCATGTGGATTTGGTCCTGTTGTGTTTCTGAATCATAACCAAAAAGGACAAGGTGTTGCCAACCAGCCCTAGGATGATGACAATGGGTGCTCCATACTTTTGAACGTCAGCAGCTGCTTTGAATGTTGCCAGACGCGAAGCCTTGATGACGATCACCTCCTGTGGAGATGGTGTGGTTTCATTGCCTTGAGTAGCATGGGAAACGGGGGGCAGGAGAGGGCTTGTACTAGGAGGTGTGGATTCCATGCTGGCCACAATCTGTAAATGGATGTGGAACAAAATTCATTATAAATTTTATAATATAGGCATAAACAGGTTATCCCACGAGTTGGATGAAGGAGCAGTCCAGGCTCAAAGTTGAGACAGTCCCTTCAAACTGAGGGAAAGCCTACAAACCGCAAAACTGTGGCTGTTTAAAATAGAAAAAACGGAAGTATAGGGTATATTTTCAAGTGTTACATTTCTCAGGATCGGTGAACTAAAATAATCTTCAATAAAGACCTTGGGACAACTACTGCTGCAGGTACAATAATGTCCCGATAGTTGTTGGCACAGTTCCATGTAATAGATGGAATGCAATACGAAACTGGGGGACTTTCCGAAATGTAATCCATCAAAGTCGTGCCAATTGCTCAATTGATGTTGTGATCGGGAAATTCCTCTACAAGACTTTACTACAATTGCTCTAGCTACATGCGTGCAACAATTACACAAAACAACAAAACAAAAATCGTGGTCACGAATTTGTTCTTAACGTGGACGCCAATATGAAGTATAATGACACCCTTGGAAGGAAGGAATATGCACTTCCCGAATATGAGATACAGATCGCTTAATGGAGTGCAATTTTGGATCAAATGAATGTTCTTTTTTATAGACTTAAAGGAAATGTCTGACAACAGTGCACCCTTAATTCGCTATTGGTTCAATGATATGTTATTAATGTTCGCCGCATTGGTGTAAAAACTAAGGCGGGATCATTGGTGACAGGAAACTCTCACCCACAATCCCCTCTAATCATACCACCACGCCACCTAACACCCCATATAAAACAGCCAGCTTACCTGGCCTCCACCTCAATCACTTTCAAACCACCAATCATTCAACTTGCCTTACATCCATTTTTGGGGGTAAAAGGTTCACCGGTGTATACCAGAGCACGCCAGTAGCGCTGGGAAAGATTCAGGTGACCGTTCATTACCACTGGCCTGGGGATAGCAGTATACAGTTATACACTTAAACTGCTTTCACCTGACATAATGGGTAGACGAGGTAGCAAGACGCCAAAGCCTAAAACCGTTTCACAGACTGGACGTCTTTCAATGAAATGCTTGGACGAACGTATCGACATGTTGGGAGGTGAGCTAATGGGCGTCAAAGACCAGGTTGGAAGCTTACATACCAAGCTGGACGCCATTCTGAACGTAAGACAACCTCCACAGCCAGAACAGAATGTGACCTATACCAGAGACGAGACCCCTTGCCATAGCAGCCCCGGGCACAGCATGGACGACCCCCTCGACCGCTTCGCTGCGCCGGAGATTCTAAGGAGACGCCTGGAAGCCGACGACTATTATGAGCGAGAGGTCGAGAGGGAGAAGTTCGCAAGGGGCTTATACGGTAAGGCACACGTAATGCAGAACTTTCATGCAGCAAATATCATGGCCAAACCTTTTATGTATATTGACTCTGAATCTGAACGTACAGTAAAGCAAAAGATTGACGCCCGCAACAATATGTCACAAATGCAATACGTCAACGCATGCTTGGCCCTGTTACAAGATAAACGTGCTTTTAAGGCTAGAGACTATAGTTATATAATGTCACATGTCATGGATGTTACACAGGACGCCTTGGAACGGCCCTGGCATCAAGTGCGGCGCTGGTCCCAATATATATGGGACCAGGTCGAAGCAGGTATGATTACATGGAGTGACCAAGCCCGCATCTATCAGCATAGGGTGCGCATATCATTTACAAATGGGGGAAATGTTCCAATGGGCAGAGTTGAACGTAATGATTATGGCACTAGCAATTGTGCCCCATCTACCAGCGAAGTTCTGTGCCGCCAATTTAATAACCAGCATAAGAACGCCTGCTCACATAATGACTCTCATGTTGAGAATAGTATAAAGTTTCTCCATATATGCTCGTACTGTGATGGGGTTGGCAAAGAATGCCAGCACCCGGTATCTAAATGTATTCGTAAACAAAATGCTGCTAACCAATCTTCTAAAGTTTCAAATTCTAGCCAAAACAGCGGACCGACCTTTGGCCAGCGCAACACCGGCGCTCAGCCAAAAAACGGGTAGAGGGCGGGGATAGTCAACGCTGCCCCCCGCCCACAGGACCAGCAACTCTGGACACTCCGCTGCACGCAGAGGCCAGGGGCCAATTCACCGAGTCAACCACAACACTCAGTCACCGGCCCCCAGGCAGTGCTAACAGCGGCGATGGGAATCTGCTAGGTATGAATGATTTGTTTGAAAACGTTCTAAACCTGTGTAATGACAATTCCAATGATAATGAGGTTAGAATAGGTCCACACGCTATGGCCGCACACCGGCAACGCTACTGGCCCGCAATCGCTAATCTCGACTCCTCCAAACTAGAAAGCATATATGACGTAACTAGACAGACTGGACTGCCAAATAGCCTTTCTGCTAGAATACTAGTGCCTACTAATCTCAACATAGATGCATGGGAACGTTACTTGGGTCCATACGAGGAAGGGTCACAGATACTAGACTTTGTGAAATTTGGTTTTCCTGTTGGCTACCTCGGGCCCATAACTCACCTTGATGTAGAATCTTCCAATCACCCTAGCGCTACACAATATCCTTCTCACATCGATGAATTCATTCGGAAAGAAATTGACTTAGGAGGGATTGTTGGTCCCTTTGAGGAGCCCCCCTTCTCTCCCTGGGTTCATTGTTCACCACTAATGACAAGAGATAAGAAGGACCCAAATAAGCGCAGAGTTATTATAGACATGACTTTTCCTGAACATCTGTCAATAAATAAATACGTCCGCAAAAACTCGGTGTGGGGAGTAGTCCACGAACACAAGCTCCCTACAGTAGATGATTTAGCAGCAGATATACAAAGGATAGGAACAAATGCCTATATGTCCATTGTGGACATAAGTCGTGCCTATAAGAATTTTATATCAGACCCTCTGGATTGGCCGTTACTCTGCTTCAAGTGGCACGACCAATACTTTTGTGACATTACTATGCCTTTCGGCAGTCGTGCTTCCTCATTCCATATGCAATCGGTCTCAAACATCATAGTAAAAATCCTCAGATCTAAAGGTGTACAATGCCACATGTATTTAGATGACATTGCAATAATAGCCGACGGATATGACAAGGCCCTCGACTCATACAACATAACATCCAATTTGTTGCAGGAGTTGGGACTGCCAGAGGCCACCGAGAAGACCCAGGTACCCTCAAGTGTAGTAACATGGCTAGGCATAGAATTCTCAGCCACTGACATGTCTCTATCGATCCCGACCAGCAAGATAGATGAGGTAATATGGGTAATTAACTCGGTATACAACTCTCATACTATCCACAAGAGAAAATTGCAATCTGTAATTGGATCGCTAATATATATCAGTAAATGTGTTAGGCCTGCACGCCTCTTCATTTCTCGCTTGCTAGAAGGACTAAGGTCCGCGAGAAATAATAAAGTAACTGTTACCGCTGAAATGAGGAAAGACCTCGATTGGTTCCTCACTTTTTGTAGCTCGTGGAATGGAAAATCATTGATCCCATCTGTTCCAATTACAAAAACTATTGTAGTAGATGCCTGCCTCACTGGAATCGGGGCAAGTGATGGTGACAATGCATATGGACATTGTATTTGTGACAGCGGGTTGGAGGTCGACAACATTTCAGAACTTGAAGCCTTTAACCTTGCAATTGCACTCGATAACTTTGTACGTGATTCAGATAAAGGAGGACATATACATGTCTTATGTGATAATATGGCCACCGTCCAAACATTAAATTCTGGTAAAGCAAGAAATGACATCATACTCGAAAGTGCTAGAATAGCTTGGATGGTTCAGGCCACTAAACAGGTTGAAATATCCGTGTCTCACATCAGAGGGGCACATAACGAATTAGCAGACGCCCTCAGCCGGGCTCATACTGGTCCCACCTTCAAGAAGTTGGCAGATAAAATATGTAGCGAGTTCAATGTTAAAACTGTCGACCCAGATCTACGACTCTGGAACTCACATAAACATCTGTTCAATTTCAGAACCAAGTCTAGAGACGTTGATCCAAAAGGCGCAGCGTAGACAGGACCAAGCCTGGGCCCCAGGAACGATTGCGAACTATCAATCAGCCACTAAGATTTTCCTGGCCTTTGTCAGGGAACTCCAGGTGCACATATCGAAAGTGACCCATGTACATATATGCGCTTATATTGAATATTTAGACGATTACATCCCTTCACCCAAGACCATTCAAAATCATCTCTCCCACATATGTGTCATGTTCCATAAAAGAGAACTATCGACTGCCCCATTAGACCATCATAGAGTTAAATGGGCAGTGCAAGCCCTAATGAAGAATAAATCCTACATTCCACGAACAAAATTGGTGCTATCAATTTCACAATTTCGATCCATTATTGCATCACTCCCTACCGATGATTTAGGCAAGACCATAAAATGTCTTCTACTTGTGCTATACTACGCTGGCCTAAGGCAGTCGGAAGTGCTGCCCCCGTCAGTAAAAGGCTTCAACCATCTTCGCCATTTGACCCGGGGTGACATCTCGTGGACACCCGGTCAGGTGGATATATTGATCAAGTCGGCCAAGAATCTCCAAACAGCATACCAACAAAAGACGGTTACTCTACATGCAGCCGACTCCAAGGACTTATGTGTCGTCCTCAACATAAAGTTAATGTTGAACAGAGATCCAACTCGATCCCCTACTCAAGCCTTTGCCGTGTTTCCAGGCACAACAACGCCAATCCCGGTATCACATGTTAAGAGCGTATGGGCCAGTACTCTCGAAAAATGTGATATAGACAGTACCAAGTATTCTCTACACAGTATTCGAAAACTCGCAGCAACAACAGCCCACAACTCGGGCTGCAGTGACTTGCAGATCAAGCAATACATCGGCTGGCGATCAAATGCTTATAAATGCTATATCAAAACCCAACCTACAGTTGTAAACTCTCATCTCATCCAATCCCTTATTACAAAATAAAAACCATAATTCTCTCCTCCAATTTCTATTCCCACCATCACCCATCCCTTATACTTGGCTTTTTGGGACATTGTATTTTATATTCACAAAACTTTTATTCATATCAATTTACAATACCTTTTACTTCTTCATCAATTTTACAACAAAATAAAAATCAATTATTTTATCAAATCGAATAATAAAATATCGATTTCCCAAACTGCCTTATTGTTTCCTGATTTCATTAATGTTCGCCGCATTGGTGTAAAAACTAAGGCGGGATCATTGGTGACAGGAAACTCTCACCCACAATCCCCTCTAATCATACCACCACGCCACCTAACACCCCATATAAAACAGCCAGCTTACCTGGCCTCCACCTCAATCACTTTCAAACCACCAATCATTCACCCACCCACCCACATCCTATTTCTCTTCATCATAAAATTATATAAATTTTCATCTCAACATTGTATTTTATATTCACAAAACTTTTATTCATATCAATTTACAATACCTTTTACTTCTTCATCAATTTTACAACAAAATAAAAATCAATTATTTTATCAAATCGAATAATAAAATATCGATTTCCCAAACTGCCTTATTGTTTCCTGATTTCATTAATGGATGCCAAACTTGTACTATACATTTATCATAATAGTACATACAGTGTCATCAAAATAGTATGATAATGTCCATCCATTATATGTACATTTATTGTAACAGGACAGACAAGAGGACTTGGAGAGCTCCCTAGTAGGAGAATTGTCCCTAGCTTGATCTGATCCTAGGTGGATTAAATGAATGTTTATCAAATGAAATAAATCATTTATCGAGGTAGACTCATTCTATGAAATACAGGATGCACGTGAATTATTTAATATTTTTACAATAATCTGACTGCTGTAACTAACCATACATTTAAGGTGACAGTTGATATTTGATACGTACAGAATCTAGTGCATATAGAACATTTCGAAACAACTATTTACTGATGGAGTATTTATTACCCTGCAGACCGTGCCATATATATGTGTGGCTCTCAGCTGACGAGGAAGTGAAACACTCCGTCATGTGAGTTTCGGTATGATGTAAATGAATACTATCACCTGATAGCCCTTGAGAGCTTAACAAAATCGAATCGACCCTGTTTCTCATTTACTCGTAGTTTTTTAAAAAAAATAACCCTGTTCAATTTGAAGTCGAACCTCCGTTCTGAGGTTGAGAAAGAGGACAGTCCATTGTATAAATAGATTGGTTGGCCTAGAGCTGTCCACATAACATCTAGTACTTCAATATTGAATACCTACAGTTCAAAAGTTCTTAGGTTGGCACGTCAGACTTCATTCATGGTGTCATATAACCAGCCAAAGTGTTGTTGGTTTATTTTATACGAATCTTTAGTGAGTGAATTTCTATATAATATAAAAGACAAGGTTAATCTTATGTATATTATAATATATTTTATATATCATTTACATTAACTTTTTTCGGATTGATTCGCGGGTGGAGCCCCATATTTATTCCCATCTACATTATGTAATCCGGGAGGTCCACTTTGTGTCGTCTACAGATCATAATAGTAGTTTTAATTTCGCTATACGTTTTTCAGGGAAATCTACTTAATTTGCGAAATGATCATCCATTGACGATGTCAACCCCGGGTGTCAACCGAATGGGACTTTACCTGAGCCACAATTGTTTATACAAGCATGTCCCCCATGACACTAAGTCGAGTTTATGCAATAAAACTAGTGGGCCTGAACGATAAGGAAGTAATCAATTCCCCATGGCTGTGCCTTATCGTCATCTATACCAATACCTCAAATTTCTGAGTAGTCCCACTTGTATTGTAAATAACAATAACTCTGATTATCCTAGAAATCAAGATTATCAGTTACCTACCCAATCATGATCGTAAGAATTTCCGATGAGTGGTATGAATCAGTTGAAGGGAAACAGATGCTTTAATTGATACTGGGTTCTTGGGTAAGGTATAATCGCAAAACACACTGTGCAAGCTGCCGGTGTCCGGTGCCGGTGTTCTTTCTTGTGTCTGCTTTTTACTTCTGCTTTTCAAGCAATGAAACTACAGAGGAATTGGTGAGATACCTGGGTCATCTGTTTCTTCCCTATATAGGGAGGAATAACATGTTTCGTCCCTATCACTAGAGTATGATGATCTCTTATTAGTCTATAGACATACATTCCGGGAAATATGTTTCTTCCACTTGCTCGCAAGGCCTATTAAAGCGAGCAGGCAAGCATGTTTGTAATACGCCTGCAATAGCGACCACTTCGAATAGCGACCACCTCGCGATGTGACCACAATTCCCCAGCAACATTTTTTTATATTCAGGTTTAAGTTATCCCTCAGAATAAAGACTATTTTCCTCCTGCCCAGCCCGACACAATGAATCCACAATGGCAGAAAAGCCAGCTTTCAATGAGTATAAAGGTGTTACCAGCCACACTTCCACTTCTCTCCAAAATTAAGAAGACTACTACAGCTAGTATAGTATGTATTGCCTGGAGCTTACTCTCGATGGCTTTCTAGCATATTAAAGCATGTAGAGAATAATTATCATATCATATATAGTTCTGTGATATTCTAATTATGAAGCATTTGTACATAATATAACAGTG
This sequence comes from Sthenelais limicola, assembly GCA_942159475.1. Taxonomy (NCBI): domain Eukaryota; kingdom Metazoa; phylum Annelida; class Polychaeta; order Phyllodocida; family Sigalionidae; genus Sthenelais; species Sthenelais limicola. The sequence continues at coordinate 54,135,985 of OW804100.1, read as the reverse complement.
TGCTAAACTAACTTTTTTCCTTCGCCTGTCAATATGGTCACTGATTACAGAGTTTTACCAGCCCACACACAAATTTACCCACCTGCCAATTACCCACAATAAAATCCCCAACTGATGAAATTGGTGGAAAGGGAATTTTCGCGCATTGTTCAATATGTCGCCAAAAAGTTCAAAATACGACAATTTTAAATAATTCGTCTATACACCGTCCCCTCCCTACCTAACCCTAAAGCCCCGCTAATTAATGGGACGCCCAAAATCACTCAGTGTGGTCGCCTATTAAAGCGTGGGTTCTCGTTACAGTATTTTTATATACACATGTGCATTCGACTTGCGATAAGTGAGATGCAATACAATTATTTTACAATCGGACATTTAAGAATGCTCAGCAAACCTTGCCACCTCTCCTTCCCCATCTTGACATCTGAGTTTTGAGATTTGAGATTTGAGTTTTGTTTTATTAAAGTAAGATATGAATGAGCTGACTGACTGATTAGATGTATGATTATTATTTAACGTAAAGGAAATGTTATTTTTATTGACAATTGAAACGTAGCACATTAAAGCTGTTTAAAAAAGAAGAGGAGGCTTTGTTTGAAAAATAGGAATCTGGAAAGTGCATATTGCGCTTGAATTGCAAAGCACAGCTCTAGACAAATATACTGAAGATGCACCACTAAAGTGTGTTGTCCCAACACTCGATACACTTAGGCCTTGTGTCGTTGACCAGTCGTCTACAGAAACCAGTATATATATATTGGTACCAATGTGAGCCTAGGGGGTTTCCCAAATCGTGTCCATTTAAAGATTGAATTGTAATCTTTTGGTCAAGCGAGCCAAGAGTGAACACAAATATACCTAAGCTACCTGTTTAGGCTTCATAATGATATGGAAGTGTTGTTATTCATAGACCGGGAAGTCATTTATTTCATTTTGAAGGCATATGGCAAAAGTTGCATACTAAATTGCTATTCTGGGCGGCTAAGAGGGATTGCAATTGCAAGCATTGTCATTGCATAATACATATATATCAAACCACTCGAAATCTCGTACATCTTGGTGTATAATGTTTCTCAAATATAATATAGTAGAAAATTAATACGCATAATATTATATCCTCCGAGGTGCTGTAACTTTCCTCCTCGTGCGAAGCCAGTACAATACCTGCGTGACTGTCGCACACATAGGCTGCTACAATGCAGAATGCGAGCCTTCGTTAGGGCATGTCCGGGGGCATGTACACCTCGCTCATCATTATGTAACGGGGACCTTGTCTTTGTTTCCATTCGTTTGTGGGTAAAAGTAATTACCCGAATTTCTTTTAATATAGCTCATTCTTCCGATGCTCTGGCGTTTGCGTCTATAGCGACGCAACACATTAAAAGACTTCTGGACTTTACAATTGTTCGCTTAGATGTCGCTCTGTTTGCCTCCCCCCCCCCCCCGCCCCCCGCCATACCCACATCCACCGCAACATGCTTATAAACTGGGATTATCGATGTCATGTTATTCGTAATTACCAAACTCTATTGAATTGATGGGATACACTTATGGTGGATTATTCCTTCAATTATTAACTTAAATGCTGTCCGGTAAGACCTGAAAGTTAAACGAACAACAAACGCATACCATAACAATATACATCGTTATCCCTTATTCTGAATGAACCAACTTGGTTCATTCAGAATAAGAAGGTTTGCCTTAGTTAGCTTTCGTTCGTTGGTCTTATTCTTGATTTCTCACTAAATCATTTTGTAAATGTGTACCATTTAAACATTCAAACGGAAGAATTAAATCAGTGATGTTTATAGTTTAATTAGGACGTAAAATAGAAGTTAGTACAAGTAAATGGAATAATACCTGAACAATGATAGATATGAATGATAGAACATTAGCACCAACAATACAAAATGTAATTAATGGCATCAACCTTGCACCAGTTATGTCGCCAACCTCAAAAGTTAAAAATAAAGACAAGAATAATGGGGCAAACGCAGAGTCGTCGACTTTGTGGTGGATTGTTTCCCTTATTATTTAGTGTAAAGATTATTCCGGTGGGGCTTGAAACCCTCCCGAATATGGGAACGTAGACCCACCGATATTGTACCCCTACGTAATAAAAGTATCAACAACAACAACAACAACAACAACAACAGACCCATGGCCATGAGGTCCGCATAAGCCTCAGGTATATCCAATCCACAATTAACAAACAACAAGGAATAGTTTTCACTCACTTGCAAAATGGTCAACATGAGGCCAATGATGAAACCGGAAAATGTAGGGGATGACATGGCACTTTTCTTCTCAAGTCTTCCTTGAAGGAGCTAGGATAGTGAAGAATTGAAGGAGTGATGAGAAATTAAGACTGAACCTTTGGCTTGACGAGTCGCCTGCCTCCGAGTCCGACTACGGCCACAGTGGGAATGACGGACTCCACTATAGTTGACACTCCAGTCCGCGCCAATCCCTCTCCCCCTCCCCCTCTGCCCCCACCCACCCCCGATTCACCCACACGTTCCCTATTCAGAACCAACCTACTCCTCGCTCTCTATTGCCGCGAACAATAACGATTCAATACTTGGACATACCGCGAACTGTACATGGGTCCAACTTTTTTTTTAATTTTTAGGTCGGAGTGTAGAAATCAGAGCGCTGCCAATCGGAGTAAACAATTGTGAGAAGATGAATGATTAAGGTAACCAGTGATCGAATGAATATAAATGGCTGAAATCAGAACTGACGTCTACAAAAATTACACAGGGTGAGAAATGTGATCACGTCATACCCGGATACATCTCAACTTAGTCTAGCATTGGATGATTCTATATATCTTGCTAAATGAGTTGTATAATAAATATAATATAAATAATTCAATACGTGACAACCATTCTGCCTCACTTCAAGAGGACATACACACAATTACAATTGTAAATATGATATGGAAATACAAATCTATTATTATTAACTATTTTGGAGGTTTAAAACTCTGCCTACACGATTATTTCCATTCAGAGATCATAGAGGCAAAATATTCTAAAAATATGTTGCAAAGTACGATGCAGCGAACCGTATCCATACTGGGTATGTACTGTGGCCTATCCTAGTAGGTGACCGCGGAAAATTCCCTATACTGGAGTAAGCCCGCTCCCCGCAACTAACACACTTCCATCTAAAATGAAACAGGTGAATCTGCCCCAGCATTTAAACTTCGCTGGATACAAATAAATAATGATCTGAGTGTAAATCATGACTGCATATACACTGTTCTAAAACTAGATTGATATCAAAGTACCTCATCAATATTCTGATGAGAAAGCGGGCCGCGTAAAAGTTTTGTTTTCAAGAGATCCGTTCCTTCATTTTCTTTGTGTACTATTCATGACACATGCAGTTTGGAGCAGCATTGGATGTGGTACCTCAATTCTATTTAAGCTCTGATATACCTGGGATCTATTCTTCTGATTTATGACCGGAACATTGTCAATGTTTGATTATTTTGAGTAGGAGGCAACTCAACTGAAAACAACTTGCTTTAATTTGATGTCAGCATTTTATTTAGCGTTTGATTATGTTATGACGTATGTACTAATCGTGAGTGCTTTATGCATATGTACACTGTAACAACATACAAAAAACTACGAACCAAGAAATGGTGATGACTCTCAGTAAGGGAAAAAGCCCCTCATGGTCATTATACTTCCCCTTTGCCGTATATTCCAATTTGTATTGGGGGAGCAGTTCTATATTATCAAGAAGTTAATCCTTTCCCCATTGAATGGAGGGAAGAGATAGCAATCCTGAAATCAATGCATGATAGAAGGGAACGCAACGTTATATGTATACATACGAAACGAAAGCACTGGCCTGACCCTCAGAAATACACAGGGATTAACTTTTACTACTTTTCTTACTAAAACAGAGCGAATAAGATGAATAATTTAGGTAACCAGTGATCGAATGAACATAAATGGCATGAAATCAGAACCATTACCAGGGCCCAGGGAGATGGAATGACTTGGCCCACACAACTTACGTGAAATTGATTACAGAAGTATATCTAATTAACAGGGAAATTACTAACATTATTGGAGAAAATTTTAGTCGAACGATAATCCATATAGGGAATAATGTAAAGACGAAACCAAAGTATTCATCGCATACAGCCGACGACCGGAAGAGCCGGAAGCGCCCGGAGTTCGAGTCACCAGGGCGACGTTGTCACCTTCGTATATAAGGGAGCGCATCGTCGATGGAACATCATTCCTCCGCGAGCCTCCGAGCAGTGCACATCGACAGCAGATTTTGAATTCGGGCTTAATTTAACCCATTCAGGCCGCGTATTGCTTTAAAGCATTCTCACATGTGTGGCCGCGTATTGCCTTAACGCACTCCCACGCATTTGGCCGCGTATTGCCTTAAAGCACTCCCATGCGTAGGACGCGTAATGCGTAAAAGCACTCCCACACACAGGACGCGTAATGCGATAAAGCACTCCGTGGGAAAGGACGTGTATTGCCAAAAAGCATCATAATAACAACGTTATTCAATGGTGGCGACGTAACAGGCCGTCCTTAAGTTACATGACGTTATTAGAATGTGCGTCATCCGGAGTAAAGTGGACGTGGTGGTAAATCTGTCATTATTAATGCAGAAATGGAAGAGGAAACCCGCTGTTAAAGCTGTTAAATCTGTCATTATTAATGCAGAAATGGCTCAGAGCGGAGAGAAAATTCTTGACTCTACTCCCGATAATCAGATTGATTTATCGGGTCGCATGAGTGTGCTCGAAGGCATGGTGAGGGGCATAGCAGAAGCTATCGCTATGAAAGCCACCGATGAAGAACCAAGCAACCAAATCGGATGGGAGAAGACCAGGCCGAGCAGATATGCGTTTCCTCCCCCAGCGATTCATCGAGTGACTCCCGTTCAAGTTCAAGTTCATCGTCGGGGTCTACCGCTCGCGCGACGAGGAATCATAGGAAGAAGAAAGACAAGAATAACGACAAGTTCAGCCACAAGCACCATATGGAGAAGGGTGAAGTAGTTGAATCATTTGACTCCTTGATTTTGATAACGTTAAAAACTTTGCAAATGTTTTATGCTCAGGGCAAAGATGTATCGAGTTTAATCAGCCATGCTATATTAATGTGCGACAAGGAGGTCTCTCATACATATACCGCAAAGGCGTCTATCTCGTACGACAAAGCAGTTAGGGTTAGAGCAAAGAAATCAGGCCTTTCAGCATTCGGCAAAATTAACCTAGAGGAAATGTTCAAGTGTTATAGCTTCGAAAATACAAAACGTGCCCAACCCAATAAGGCTAACTCTAAGACCCGTCCCTCTGGCTCTGCAGCGAAGGAAGGTTTCTGCTATCGATTTAATTCTGAGGCGGGTTGTAACACAAAGAACTGCGTTTATTCTCATAAATGTTCTCGCTGCCATATCGGGGAACATTCTGCTAAAATCTGTACTAACCAGAAGGTATCCAGCAAATAGGATCCGGAGAATCACGAGTTAAATATTCCAGTTGTTGTTCGAACGTTTACCAAGGACGTCATTTTACTTAGCAACTCTCGCCAACCGCGAGATTTCTCATAAGAGGTCAGTGGGGGTCAGGGTCAAGGCTGCAACAAAGATGGCCGCGCCCAGGTATTTGACAGCAAACAAGGTAATCGGGTTAACGAACTTGTGATTATTGAAGAATATAACCCAGATGATAAGGAAAATTTCATTAATATCATAGACAATGTTGAGATAGAGCATGTTAGTCAAGATCAACCAATTTTTGAAGCACCTAGTACACCGGGAGGAAGGATAATTCCTGTGTATCGTGCATGTGTTGATGGTTCATGTAGTTGCATTCATACGATCAACAATGTAAATACCCAACTAAAACCGTGTCGCTTTGCTGTTTATATGTTTTCATCCAGCCCAGAAGTATCTGCAGAATTGTGGACAATATTCACAGGAATCGTGGATGGGTTTAAAATAGTTGACGAAGATGTCCCAGGCTACGAGTGCAGAAATTACGCCTCTATCCTCGACACTGACGCCAAACACAAGATGGACGGTATCGTCACGGCAGAACTAGATGAAGGCATGGTATCTTTAGCTTCTACCAAACCTACATGTGTCCACGCAATGGGGGCTGTATTTAAGCCTAATGGAGATATTCGCCCTATAACGGATTGTTCACGCCCAGATATGAGGTCGGTAAACAATTTCTGTAGTTCATTATGCCATGATTTTGCCTACAAGAATATCCAAGATGTCACAGATATTTTAGAACAATATGATTATATGACAGTAGTCTACATAAAATCAGCCTATCGTTCCGTTCCCATCTCTCCTCAGCACAGAAGATTCATGGGATTTAGTTGGCAACTACATGACGATGAACAATATTATGTGGATAATAGATTGTGTTTCGGCTCACGTTTGGGCCCCTACTATTTCAATCTTATATCAGATTTCATTACCCACATTCTGAATGACAATTTTAAACTCAAGGTAGTAAATTACCTAGACAACTATATTGCTCTATCTCACTCTAAAGAAGCATCAACCGAAGCCCAGACCACCATTGTGAAATTATTACGTTTTTTAGGCTTCTATATATCGTGGAGTAAGGTTTCTCCTCCAAGCCAAGTATGTACTTACTTGGGCATTGAAATAGACTCGGCAGAAATGATACTTCGCCTTCCAATGTCAAAATTGAAAAAACTCAGGAAAGGGTTATGGTATCTATCTACAGAATGACTGGATCTGTGGTGCCTGGCACGAAGATTTGAAAAATGATTTAAATTCAGCATGTGAACATGTAGGTTTGTCCCGCTCAGAAGCTAATGTCGATTATTCAAACATTAATGTTCTTGAACTCTGGCCATTGTTATTGGGCCTCCAACGTTGGGCTAAAAAGCTTCGAGGAAAAACAATTTTAACCTTTGTTGATAATACCCAGGTTATGTACATGCTTAGGAATGGGTCAAGCATTAATAAGACGTGCATGCAATGGCTTCGAGAAATTTTCTGGATCTGTTTCATCTATGATATCGCCATACTTCCAAAATACATCTCCACAAAAAACAATTTCGTGGCTGACACGTCTAGAATGACGTACTCATCCACTCGTGGGAAATTATCTGAGATGCTTAGTGGTACATATGTGAGGCGCTCCATCAAAAAGAGTCCCATGTCGGCAACTTTCATTTTGAGATATAGGGCTCCAAAGGTGGTATAGGACTTTTTCGGTCGAAAACTTTTTTTCCCGTAATATTAATCTTTATTATGTTTTTTTTGAGACTGGAAAATATTTTGTACCAAAAACAATTATTTACGCTTCATAACGGCCGGTAAACATTTTCCTAACATGGTTGGATGGGTTTAAACAAAGGAGCCGAAGGCTATTTTTCACTAAATTCACTCGTACGCCATGGACATTTGATCGTAGGGTACCCCAGCACATTTGGTATCCTCGGAAAGCCGCGAATCTCCTCTAGCCAATGGGATTCTTCCCTTTTGAATCGCCGCGTAAGTAAACCAATCACAGAGCTCTCTCCAAGTGCATTCGGCGTAAACAATGGTTGCTAGGGTCGTCAAGGGAGCCCACGAGGGGTTGATACAGCCCTGTGATTGGTCCAGCCGCTTTAAAAGATCAACTTCCGGCTGACGCCATCTTCTAGCGTGGTCTTGGATTTGAATCGAAGCGACCAGTTATTCCTCGATTCCAGACGATACAAGACGTGTTTTACTCTCCAACAAAGTTTTAAATGGACCAAGGTTTATTATTCAAACATGGAAGCTGAGGCCACCGTCGCAGACGCTCTTAATGGCATCGCTCGAGCCAATTTGGGAGGTGTTGTCGACAACGCCGAATGGCGTAACCTCATCGAAGAGTATTTTGTGTTCAACGAGGAAACAGAGACGGTGGAATCTGACTCAGATGGAGAACCAGACGTCCCTGATCAGCCTGAAACTCCGGAGACGAACGAAGAAGAAGTTGAGGAAGCATCAGAACCTATTCTTATTATTGATCACATGCAGGCAGTTGTGGACAAGGAACGGGAAAAGTGCTCCACGTTTCGGTAAGTGTTGGTGCTCTGCAGCCATCTTTTCTATCGTGTGTGTTGACATGCTGGGGGACGCGATCTGAAAACTATGCTATGTACATCCCTGGAAATCATTCCAAATCTATAATCCAATGCTGTTATATGTGCTAGATACCTTGTGGGTATATTTAGAGGTTCTAAAATTTAATTGGTGTATGTTTTAAGTCGCATGGTGTTGTTCGTGCGTGGGGAGTTTAAGGCCCTCGAGATCTGGGGAGTAGCTATTTACTTGGGACGTCTGAGATTCCTTACTCGTCTCGTATGGAATGTAGGGTTAAAAATACATTGTTTGTTTGTGTCATTATGGGCAAATTAAAATCTAGGATTTTGTCCATTTCAGATGTAACTGCCGATTGTTTAACGGCGGGCCATGCATAGACCAGTTCACTGTGGAACAGCGCATCTCTCATCGGTCGGAACATGACCAAATCCATCGAGGTAATTTCAAAATAATGTTTTTCTCTATTGCCTCATTGCCTATACATGCCTGTATAATACTCATTCAGTATTTTAATCAGTATTTTAAGCTGTAGCTTGTTAAATAATGAGGACACGTGCTACCCAATTACATAGGATAACTAATTACGTAGGATAACTGTAGGGACTCAGACTAAGATTGGTGTCGGTGATATTAGTCAGTCACAAATTCATTTTTACATTATTGTTATACTGTCGTTTCAGATGAGCTCGACATGGCACTCTTTGGCGTTTTCAATACTGTTACTGACAACAGTGATCGATGCAGTCCAACCAAGAAGGGGCGCCAGTGGAAGGGAGAGAGAAAACACCCAAAGAGCCACTACAGGATGCATAACAAGCCTATTTGCAAAGCTACCTTTAAATTCCTTTACAAGTGAGTGTTATCATGAATCTTGTGGTGCCCATTAATACTGAACATTAGATAGCTATTCATAATAACATGATTATTTGCTAAGAATCAATATTTTGGTATTGTCATTTTAAGATCCTGCATTATGTTCAATTTCTTCCTTTGTCAACGATTAAATTATTATTAATTATTTTTTCTATTTCTTTTCTCTCCCTTCACTTCTAGGATTAGCCAAAACTTGCTGACAGTTTTGCTAAAATCCTTCGCTGAGGATGGTCTGGTCACTCGTTCACGACAGGGTGGTGGTCACCGTGCTGTGAGGTCTTTGCCAATAGATGACCTGAAGAACACTATCAACTTCATCACATCTTATGCCGAAACACATGCTCTTGTCTTGCCAGGCAGAGTATCTTCTCACCACAGAGACGACATCTTAATTCTCCCCTGCCGTTCTACAAAAGCTGAAGTTCATCGTCTTTACACACAAGCCATGCAAGAGACTGGCAATAGGGCTGTTGCCTACTCCACTTTTGGTCATTTATGGCGCAAGTATCTTCCTAAAATAGTCACAAGTCGTCCCATGACAGACCTCTGCTGGGAGTGCCAGCGTAATAACAGAGACATTTCCTGTAGTAGTAATTTACCTGATGTTGTGAAAGCTGCCAAGTTAAAGAAACAGCAGAAACATTTAGACAGTGTAACCGCCGAAAGAACTCTTTATCAGAAATTTTGTGCTGATGCAAAAGAAGCGTACAGAGACAATGGTGAACCCCCCCTTGGCAAACATGCCCCTTGCTCATGTGACATTCGAGTACATCTCAGTTTTGACTTTGCACAACAAGTGCATTTACCTTCTTACCCGATGCAACCAGGTCCCCTTTATTTTCTCACCCCGAGGAAGGTAGGCCTGTTCGGTATTTGCATGGAAGGAATGCCTAGACAAGTTAACTACCTTATAGATGAGAGCCATTGCACCAGTAAGGGGTCAAATGCAGTTATTTCTTATCTGAATCATTACTTTGAAAACTATGGTCTGGGGGAGAAAGATTTAGATCTTAACTGTGACAATTGTAGTGGCCAGAACAAGAACCGGTATGTTTTGGCCTATTTGATGTGGCGTGTCCTTACTGGAAGGCACAGGTCTATTACACTTAACTTTTTGATTACTGGGCACACTAAGTTTGCCCCCGACTGGTGCTTTGGTCTCTTGAAAAAACAATTTCGTCGGGACAACGTTTCTTCTCTTCAGCAATTAAAAGCCAGTGTGCAGCGCAGTACGCCAGGGGGGGTCAACCAGGCCCAACTTGTAGGTGATGAAAGGGGTACTGTTTTTGTTCCATTGTACGACTGGCAGGCATTCCTGTCACCTTTCTCCAAATCTTTTCCAGGTATCAAAGGGTATCATCATTTTGAATTTTCTAGTGACAAACCTGGTGTTATTTCTTTCAGGCCATTTGTAGGCCCTGAAGATAGTGGTACTTTTAAAATGCTTACTGTTGATGTGGGTGATGTCCCTCAGGACAACCCACCCATTGTACCTTCTCCTGGACTGTCTGCATACAGACAGTGGTATCTTTTTAATTCTATTCGTGATTTTTGTACCGAAGAAACCAAAGACATTATGTGCCCCAAACCAACTGTACCTGAAGAAGGGCCAGGGAGGGGGGGGGGATGGCTACATTGTACAGGCTCCTGCAGTCGCCCCAGTAAGAGGTAGAGGGAGGGGAAGTGGAAGGGCTAGAGGAAGAGGGAGGGGTAGAGGAAGGGGAAGGGGAAGGGGAAGGGACAGGGAATCTTCTTCTGATGAATCATTAGAATTAGGTGGTGATGAATCTTCTGAGGAGGAGGAGGAGGAGGAACCTCAAGAGGAACCTCAAGCTAGGGGTAGGGGTAGGGGTAGGGGTAGGGGTAGGGGTAGAGGAACAGTAAGGGGAAGGGGCAGGGTAAGGGAATCTTCAGAATCTTCTTCGGATGGGGAGGTTGCACCTCCTCCAGCAAAGAGAGGTAGGGGGAGGGGGAGGGGAAATGTTCAGCAACGCCGGCCAGGGAGGGGTAGGGGTAGGGGTAGGGGTAGGGGTAGGGGCTGACTGCTATTTTATTGATTTTATTACTGATTTTATTACTGATTTTATTACTGGTGAATACTGTTGTACATTTTGTTTTGTTAGAATGAATAGGTGTGTTATCATGTATATATTGCAAGCACTGCACCGAAGAATTTTGTACAGAATTATTATACTCGTGTTAACAGGGTAATAAAATAAAAAATATTAAATGAAATGCACTGATTTTTTTATATATTGTGGCCCTACTAGTCTATAATACCTGCCCCAAATCTGAGAAAAATCCAATCATATGAACTGGTCATTTTGCATGACGACGCGTCCGACATAAATCCCACAAAAGTCTCCTAGAAATGTATTTTGCCCAAATTTCACCCAATTTTCATCGCGCGATAAAATGATAAGTTACTAAGTAAATGAACTGAATTTGGTATATGTTATGGCTATGGCAGTTAGTAAAGTGTGTCCCAAATTTCATAGAAATCGCTTGATAACAAATGCCCGTAACCAAGGATGGCGCGCCGAAGGTCACTCGCCGAACTTAAACAGGCTGTATCTCAGTTTCCGGCTCCTCCAGTAACCGCGTCCCTTAAATACTCACCGCAACCATAGAATTATACCCAATAGGCCTAAAATTAAGCTCTATACATCATTGGAAAGCTCTTTCCTGCTGCTTACCCATCCAATAGCTAACTCCAAAATCGATTTGGCCGACATGGGACTCATTTTGATGGAGCACGTCTCATATCTATGTTGTTTTGACCTTTTAAATAATTATTCTATTAACAGATCTGAAATCGCTGGACCAGGAGACGGAGAATCTGATGCTAAAATCACTGGCCCCCTCCACTAGGAAGCTGCGTGCTGGGCAGTGGAATTGCTATCTAAGGTTCTGTAAACAATTCAATATTCCTCCGATTCCTTGCGATATTACCACGATGTGTAGGTATATCGCTTTCTTGGGCAGATTCATGAAGAGCTCGTCAGTGTCGTCATATTTACAAGCAATTTGCTTCTACCATTGGCTATACGGTATCACTGCACCTTCAACGAGCGACAACCGTATTAAATTAACTTTGAAAGGATTATCAAAGTCTTCAGGTGAATCATCGTGTGGGAAAGATCCTCTGCTTCCACACCATCTCAAGGAAATTTAAAAAATTATTAACTATGACGATAAGCAAGAATTATCTGTGTTTACAGCGATATTATTAATGTTTAGGACATTAATGAGGGTGTCTCATGTCACCAGATCTCCCCATACGTTAATATGGTCAGACATTAAATTCCATGGTTGGGGCATGGTAGTTCGTGTTCGTTCCTCCAAGACTACCTCTGCTAGAGACAAACCAAGTTATATACCCATTAATAAGCTAACAGACATTGATATTTGCCCTGTGTATTGGCTTTTGCAATTGTTTAAACGTTTCAAATTCTCGTTCAATGATCCAATCTTCCCCATGAAAGACAATGACTATCTATCGTATAGCTGCTTTTCAATGACACCGAGAAAATTCCTATTTAAAGCTAATATTGTGGGGAATTATTCTTCCCATTCACTTCGCCGTGGTTCTGCCACACACATGGCATATTCTGGCATATTTTGTCAGAAATCAAAGGAAGAGGACTCTGGAAGTCAAATTGTGTTTTTAGATACATAAAACCCCCGATGGAAATCAAGAGACAGTTGGATGAGAAGCTCGCAAAGCATTTATAACATGTCATCAACTTGTATAGTTGCTCAGGGCTTGTCCCTCTCTCTCCTTTTTATTTTTCTCTAACTAGGTCTGGCGGTTTGGAGGATAAAGATATAATATTCCTGCCAGCCTGTTGTTATTGTTGTGCTTGAAGGGGTCGGGATGTGTAAAGACGAAACCAAAGTATTCATCGGATTCAGCCGACAACCGGAAGAGCCGGAAGCGCCCGGAGTTCGAGTCACCAGGGCAACGTTGTCACCTTCGTATATAAGGGAGCGCATCGTCGATGGAACATCATTCTTCCGCGAGCCTCCAAGCAGTGCACATCAACAGCAGATTTTGAATTTTGAGAAATGTTATTAGTTTATGGAGGATAAAGATATAATATTCCTGCCAGCCTGTCGTTATCGTTGTGCTTGAAGGGGTCAGGATGTGTGTTTTTATTTGTTATCCCCACTTTTAGATTTGGCGGTTTAATGTTAAAATATTCAGAAATCAATCAGAATGTGGTAATTGATACGAGATGGAATTGACTGACTTGAAGCTAATGTCCTGATTTAGGTTCCATCTGTGTTAAAGAATGTAATATACTCAATTGGGTATAAAATATATCTCTTTATAAGTTTACCTGGATTGCTCTATTTTGTAGTTGAATCTTTGAAATATCAACGTGTGAAAACAATCAGATATATAAGGTTATGCGCCTTTTGTAAGAAATTTGTTTAAATTTTGTTAAAATGATGACAAAAGGAAATAAATCATGGCATTAGTCCCCAAACAACATGGTTTCAGCTCTATGTTTGTCGCTTTTTAAAGAACTGTGTAAATGCATGTCAGTAACAATCTAAACGTTATGACCCGCACCCAGTGTTACCAGGGATTCGGTCATGAGTTGCTAAATGGTCTCCCCGAACTGGCCAATCACGTCACCATACTTCTAATACAACGGCCACGCCCCTACAGTATCATGAATAGTTTGAGCAAGTCAGCAATTGAGGAACAGTAGCTAACAGTCACCGCCGAGATCAGCCATTATCCCATAGACGTTTGAACTTATTCTGATTTATCAATCCGGGTTGATACTGTCTGGTTTTCATTTGTTCGGTTATTGTATTACAACTGTGAGGATCCCGAATGCATTCCTATATTGTTTATCTGTGAGACCCGTGTCTGATGTCTTCTGAATAAAATATTTTTCAAACGTGAAAAAAAAAAAATTGTTGCAGCATATATAGCAGGAATACTACACTATGTAGTCTACAACTATATAGGGGGCACATCCAGTTCTAAATTTAAGGATTATCATACATTTAATTCAGCACTGAACACATCGTAAGAAAAATAATCATCTTTATTTCACCTTTCAATGCTCCATTTTACACAGGAGTAAATAGTGTGGTCTGTGCTTTTAAGTTTCATTATTTTAGCATCAGTACACTTTGAAACCCTTTGCAGCGGTAGCTTCCAAACACCGGCAAAATGATCCCACCCTTCAAATGTATCTGGAGGTCCGTCCCTTGTTACACACAAGGGTGGGGTAAGAGATATCGGGGGAATCTCTAGATTTAACTTCCTGACCCTCCCAGGGTTATCTTCCAAGCTCAGGTCTATATTTTCATCCACTCTCAAAAATGTTGTAGTTACCAAGTAAGTACTTCTACTTTCAGATAACCGTTTCAAGGCCTTAAATACATCGCCATAGTACAAATGTTGCAATAGCATACGGTTTATAATTATATCATAGGTACCATTTATCGGTTGGTCGATAATATCGAGTAACATGAATTTCCATGGATATGAACGGTAAGCTTTGATATGGTTATCAATAAGCTCTGGGACGATATCCACTCCCAGATAATCTATGTCATTTCTTGTGGCAAGAAATCTACTCATCCATGCCATATCCCCACATGGAACGTCCAGAATAGTCACTCTTGATTTACCAGATTTCTGTTTGATATCATTGATCAACAACTGAAGTGTAGCAACGAATTCCTGTGCCCATGAGAGCTGGGCACCTCTTCCTGAGGCATCTAGTCTGTCATAGGCTTTGTCCCAACCTTTTCCCCACGCACGATCCGAAAAAACCTTATGGAACGAGGCTTTTCTCCGCCGTCCGTTCTCAGGGGACTGAACATTTGAGCTAGGGAAAGGTTCGATTTGCATGTTTACCGGGATTTTACCAATGATGTCTCTCGTTATGCAGTCATAGACGAAATTAGGATTGAATGCTGAAACTGTAATGTTACTTCCTTCTCGTTGATTTGGGAAAAGATTATTTGATGTCTTCTTATTGCGCTGCAAAGCATGGAAATCATATTGGCCATTATTATTCTTATTATCTCCATAATCATCCGCATAATCATCTTCATCTTCAGACTCTTCCAAACCATTAGGGTCATCATTATTTTTTTCATCGATTATCCTGCCCACTCCTGGGCCCAGAGGAAATAACTTGCGTAGATTTTTCGACTTAGGGAATCGGCGTCTCTCCTGTATGGAAACATCGATTTCTGCGTTTCTGGCATCTTCGACGTCAAGGTTTTGTTGATGAGTATCACCAACGACCTCGTCGATGATCAATTCGTCGGGTTTTGGGTTATTTTCTGCCAAGGATTCCCAGCTTTGTGGTTTTTGGTGTGCACCGTGTATTTTCATTTTTCTTCCCATGGCTATAGCAATTTCATCATCATAGAGGTTGGTTTCGCCACGACTGCCATGGTTGTCTGGCTTTCCCAATATCCATAATAGAAGGAAAGCATTCCCACAAAGGAGAAAAAAGATCAACAAGCGTTTTGGACGTCGTGACATCTCAGCCCGTCGACCAGTTTATGTTGGATAAAGCAGATGGCAGCATGCGAGGTATGGTGCATCACAGCCCATGGGTAGCGTGGTATAGTACTGCATGTGCAACGCAGCAATTTTATCGTTTCTGAAAAAGAAATCGTTTACAATCAGAACTAATTCTGCCTGGGTGATCAGGGCATGATTATATAATTCCCTCATTCTAATTCCATGAAAAATGCCAGAGAATTTGGGAGACGTTGGTCCAGCCAACTTTCTTGAGATTTCATGTCATACCTATTTTATTTCTTGGAAATCTCCCGGAAAAGCTGACAAATAAACTAGACATCCCAGCCACTTTGAATACGAACTGGATATGCACAACATTCCTTTCACATTTTAATACGCCAACACAACTTAATTACTGCTACTTCAAGAGTAATAGTCCCGGAGCAGCCAGCGATTTATCAATATAATAATACTATTATCATAAAATGTACAAATTAGATTAATTTCCTATAATGTATTTAAGTTAATACAACTGGCATCCTAAAATAGAATGAAAAGCGTGGTTGTTGTGCTTAAACGGTATTGATATCACACTTACAGTCACTGTTTCCATTTAAATCACGGTACTATCGTTCACTAATCCAATTTTATTAAGCATACACGAACCCATTCCCGGTCGTTTGTAAAACCATACTGCAAACAAAAATAATCCTTCAAATCAAATGAGGATCACGCATTGGCCATAACCATCATCCGTATTGGGTATACACGACCGAGTGTGGAAATAAAGCTTGATTAATTGTTGGTATACATGGCATCGGCCTATTATACACACCGTTGTTGACGTTAATGCATGTTCACAAACATATCAATCAATAATATCAAAATTCAATAAATTTATTATAATTCTGTTCAATCCTTGTTTCAGAGATGATTTACTAAAGTACGGATGTCAATATAATAATTCATATGATAGTATACCTGATAGTGAATTTCTCCTATTTACCTCCAACCATTTACATTACTATTACATTACCGCCAGCACTGTGAGTGGGTTAGTCTTTTGACATAATGAACTGCATGGCTACACCTTTATTGCCAATGGAAAAGATCTAAATCCTTTTGAGAAGAAATCGTGTACATGCAGCCCTTTAGAATGAAAATATGAACGCACAGGACGTAATAATTGACACTGCACTATATACTATAGTATAGTATTGGTATTGTCAATGTGTATTGACAATTGCAAGCCACTAAGGCACTATTGTACATGCACCTAATCATAAAGGTAATAGTTTCGATTCGGTAAACGTCCGACACAACATGGAAGTAAGATTTTGGGGAAATAAAGCTTACGATTATCGATGGTAGCACGTGCCAAGGGAAGACGATGTCAGATATTGCTATACGTCCACAATAATTTGTTACCCATGCTCTTCCATCGCTCCCAGGTGTTTCAATGCCGGAAACCACTGCAGGAACAACAACACCTGGTGACCTATTTCTCGAATTGGGTCGACACTAGGAGCGCTTTCATAAGTTACCTGAAGGCTGAAAAACCTGGCTTCACCATTGCGCGTTCTCATTACACCATCATTGTGACACAGAAGGGCACTGGGTTTGACACATGTAGGGTATAGGTCTATATATACATGTATATCAGCAATATCCTAGCTAGGGTTCTGATGGATGAATTCAGAATTTGTTGGAGATGGGTTGAACTTTTTAACATAGATAATTGCCATTTTTATGTAAAAATCATTGTTCATGGTTTCCCGCGAAAAAAAAACTCCTAGAAAGAATTATTTTATTTGGGTTACGCATATATATAAACATTTCAATATTTTTTTTAAAAAAAATTAAAATAATGTTTAGGAGTTCTTTCTTTGCACCATGCCCATGGTTCTCCCGTATACGTTTGACGCGCCTAGATATGGCAATAGATTTATAATAGCGGCGGATGGTTCCTAGGGCACCAGAGAAATACGATCAAGGTCCCTGTGTGATAGCTTTCACCGTGGGTATCGAGCCACCATTGGCTATTTATTGGGGCCGAGAGCTGCAGAAATGTGGCATGCCCGTTGGTAATAAATGCCCTCATCCATCGCCTGGCGCTGTCACATAATATACTGCGATCTTTTATCTTTGTTGAATTGGTCACAATTTCGTATAAGGGAGACATATATCCTCAAATAACCTGCATGCATTTATTCGTTCATTCAGAACGCATTCAGGAAGAATACAAAACAAAACTTACATTTATGGCAGTTTCTTCAGGCAACAAATCCCAAGACAACCGTTACACTAAAGTCTCCAACATTATTGAAAAGCTCTTAATTTTTGCTTTCCCCGACTTAAAAATAAGGAGGTATTACAGAGTAAACAGACAGTTGTGGGATCCAGGTTAGACTGGAGAGTGTTCCTAATGAGAACATCGCTCATGCTCAAAATGTACATTCCGGTGGATCTCTACAATTCTATTAACAATTTGTACTTCATCCAATTTTAAAACTTATCGACATGTCAATCTGTTTAAAGAATTGTACATAGCCTAACTCATCCAGGTGCAGATCGAATGTATCATGAGCTCGATATGAATTTGTTAACTATGTGACTCTTCAGCAATAAACACTGATCTCCTGAAGTTCAGGGGGATATAATATAAACATCACTATGAATTTACCCCCAACGTAGGTACCCCTGTAAAAACATGCTACCTTTGAGTATGCAGGAAAGGGTATTCTTAATGTTTACGTTGTGAATCATCTTTATTACATTATTTTACCACTGGGAAGTAGATTAGCCTTTGTGAGGCCCACACACAATTTCGAACACAACCAATTATAGCCTGAACAACCAATTATACTGGAAACCTAGCATATATACCGGTATATATATGTATGATATATATATATATATATATTTATTATATGCAGCTATGAGAGGGGCGTAATAGGGGAGTTACATTAGCAGCTTTTTACGGTCATTTAACCAATTCCATCAGGATTTAAAATACACATTTTCGAGGGTTTGACCTTTTTATTCATTTTTTATGTTCAAAATATAAAATAACTAAACTTAATTATAAAACTTTATTATTGAGTTTGAACCAGTGAGATAGTGGTGAAGCTAAAATTTCATCGGACTTTCGGTCCCTTTCAGTGAAACCTCAAAAGCTTTCACCATGACTGGTAATTTAACACTCAGAGAGTGAGAGAGAGAGCTCCCTCAATGATTCTTCGGGACAGGGACAGGGACAGAACAACAGTCACAAAAACATCTTATCAGGGTTCCATTTGAGGTATGAATGTATGTAATAATGTATGTAATAATAAATCAAAAAATATATATATATATTTTACCAAAATAAAAAATATACCCAGAACAGACGTGTCTTCTATTCCTCTTAGTCTTGTATGCGATAATGATGTAATTATTGATATGCAATTGAGCAATTCTCACGAATTGGGCACACTTAGTGACAGATATGGGATTTTTTTTACTACTGCATATCAAATTCCTGATTCGCCCATCTTAAAGCTAAGTATTTTGAGGTTAAGTGGCAAAATTTGCTACATGATCAGATAATTCCCTGATTCAGGGTAGTAAATCAAAATTCATGCTTGATTTTTATATGTTACCTCCGTCTGTACTGCTGTGATTCACTGTATGAGGGTTTTTATTAAATATTATTATTTCAGCTATAATTGTTCCTGGTTGTTTATCAAAAAGGGACATATTCTGAAGCAGAAACAGAAAAAAAATAACTTTCAGTTATTTTTTAGAGAATATGGGGTCTGGAAATATTAATTCATTTCTGTTCACCTCCATGCAGCCTGAGTGGACGTTCTTTCATTGTTCACAGCATGAAACAAAATGAAGATTGGTAATTTATTATATATTTTCCTTTTAGCTAGGGCCATGTTCTTCCCATTTATGTTGATATTATTCCTCTAGGTTCATTATTTCCTGGGATATTGAACATTGAAAATGCCAGACGGAGGTAACACCTTCCATTAATGCAACAATACTAGATGTATGCATGGAGACAGAGGTAACATGAGAGGAAATGAAGATTGGTAATTTATTATATATTTTCCATAAAGCTAGGGCCACATCCTTCTCACTAATGTCAATATTATTCTTTTATATTCATTATTTCCTGGGATATTGAACATTGAAAATGCCAGACGGAGGTAACACCTTCCATTAATGCAACAATACTAGATCTTACCTCCGTCTGCATGGAGACAGAAGTAACATGAGAGGAAATGAAGATTGGTAATTTATCAGCTAGGGCCACATCCTTTCCATTAATGTGAATTTTATTCTTTTATATTCATTATTTCCTGAGATATTGAACATTGAAAGTGCCAGACGGAGGTAACATTACCTCCATCTGCAGTGCAGACGGAGGTAACATTACCTCCATCTGCATGTTCAATGTTTAATATCTCAAGACTGAAAGAAGCTAGAAGAATAAGATTGAGATCAATGGGAAAGACATGGTCCTATCTTGATGGAAAATATATAATAGACTATTAATCTTTAATTCCTTTCATGCTGTCAAATAGGATATGATGTGTCACAAAAAATGAGTAAAATGTCATTGTTCACAGCATGCAAGGAAATGAAGATTGGTAATACATTATATATTTTCCATAAAGCTACGGCCATGTTCTTCCCATTTATGTTGATATTATTTTTCTATCTTCATTATTTCCTGAGATATTTAAGGTGACTCAGTAGTGATTTTGATTATTGATGAATTTTTCTAAAATTTTTACCAATGATACTTGACATGGAATAATCATTATTGAGTGAAAAAAAAACATAGGTCACCAGGCTAGTTTTCATGCTATGGCGGTATGGAGATAGAAATAATAAATCATATTTGAGTAATTTTACTACATTTGAGTGATTTATTAACATAATTCGTTTAAAATGGTTCTGACATGAATCCAGACAGCAAATTTCATCCAGACATTCAACATATATATACTTATCATCAGATAACTTTTTTTCCCTCAGATCCTGAGGTAGCCCCCTGGAAGCCCCCTAGTGGCAGTATGGGGCACTAGGAAAATTGACTTTGTCTGATGACAATCAGCGGTTTTAAAAAAAACTGTTTGATGAATATTTTTTAAATTTAATATGAATGTACATACAGTATTTTCCAACTCATACACAAAAAATCAGGATGGCTTTCCAGGCTAAATTTTTCTATATTACGACTTATTTATGAGAAAAATTGGGGAAAAAATTAAATTCCTGATTAATATTTGATTTGAACAAAAATGGCTTCATAAATCTTGATGAAATTCTATATGGATACAGCTGTCATAGTTACTAACTCGCACACCAAAAATCAGCATGAATTTCCAGACCAAATTATTTATGTTACAACTTAATTATGAGAAAATTGGCTAAAAATGAGAAAATTCTTGATAAATATTTTATTTATACACATATGGCTCCATAAATTTTAATGAAATTTAATATGGATGTATAGGGATCGTAGATACTAACTCCCACACCAAAAATCAGCATAAATTTTCTATCTGAAATGTTTATATCAAGACTTAACATACATACTTTGTCTGCATAATGCTGATATTCCCTGCTATATGTATTGAATACACATTGCATGAAAAATGGCAAAAGTTGTAACCTGCTACTCACGCTAGGCATGGCCGCGCACCCCGTTACATAATCACTACTGAGTCACCTTAACATTGAAAGTGCCAGACGGAGGTAACACCTTCCATTAATGCAACACTACTAGATGTTAAATCCATCTGCATGGAGACAGAGGTAACATGAGAGGAAATGAAGATTGATAATTTATTATATATTTTCCATTAAGCTAGGGCCATGTCCTTCCCACTAATGTCAATATTATTCTTCTATCTTCATTATTTTCTGAGATATTCAACATTGAAAATGCCAGACGGAGGTAACACCTTCCATTAATGCAACAATAATAGATGTTACCTCCGTCTGCATGGAGACAGAGGTAACATGAGAGGAAATGAAGATTGGTAATTTATTACATATTTTCCATAAAGCTAGGGCCACATATGTCCCATTAATGTGAATTATATTCTTCTATCTTCATTATTTCCTAAGGTATGGAGCATTAAAGATGCAGACGGAGGTAACATGTTACCTCCATCTGCTGCAGATGGAGGTAACATGTTACCTCCGTCTGCATCCTAACGTCCAATATCTCAGGAAATAATGAAGCTAGAGGAATAATATTTTGGAATGTTAATGTATGCTATGTGTGACATCAGATAATTTTATTTCTGATTTAATTCTAGCATAATTATGGGAATAGCACAATGATTATTGTACAGACGGAGGTAACATCCTATTTTAGCCAAATTTTAAAACAGAATTGCTTTTCTTTCTTATGCAAAAGAATGTATTAGGATTATATTTTGTTCTAACCTATTGGAAAAGGTATTGGTTAAATGATGTATTCAGGTTAAAATATGACAACTCTTGGTATTTTTTGTAATGCTACAAGAGTGTTTGTATGCCAGACGGGGGTAACCTTTCCTAGACATACACTTAGTAAATCATCTCCCTTATTCTAAACTTGAAGGTATTATCTGCATTTATGCAAAGAAATGCATCCTTATGATTCCTACCAAGATATTTGAATTCAAATTTCATTTCAACTGTCTGATATGACAGTATTATAGGGCTCCAAACTGAGAAAACACCAAAGTGTGCCCAATTCGTGAGAATTGCTCAATTATATTGAAATAATCTTTCATATGAGTAAGAAAACATGATTTAATTCACACAGAAAAATTAAATGATTTCATCAGCTTGATAAGCTGAAAAATAACACTTGATTTGTCTCCTTTTATTATTTGTATACTATTAGATAGTCTTGTCAGTTAATGCTGTGGGTTATATGAATACAACATATTACCCCTTCATATATATTAGGGTGTCTGCACTCTGATACAGTGACGTGTATTAACAAATCCATGTTATAGTTTCAACTTTGACCATTGAACTAAAAACCTGTTAGCTAAAAATAGTCATACCTATGTTAGACGTTAGATATGCTGCTTGATTAATTTTTGTTTGTTAGATAACAAGCTGCTAACCAATTCTAGTCCATAGGGTAGTGACAGAAGACAAAAACTTGTTGTTACATCACCAAATGCTCTTGATCTGTCGTATGGAGTTTTTCCTTATATGCGAATGTTAAAATGTATACTCCTTCTGTCTCCCGTAACACCGATCACTCGAAGCAATAACCTAAACTTTGAGTCTAAAGGTCACTTACGAGTTGAACCCAGTCGTCCATACGGAATACTTTAACAATGTTCTTATTTTAGTCCTTTCCTAGACATATTAAGCCATGTTAACTGTGTAATAAATGCCTATATGTACGGGGAAAAAATCCGAAAAAATCCATGACATTCCTTACAATGGAGATCATCCCATGGATGGGGATATTTCAATAGATTAACAAAATCTTAACCACTGCATGGCTGACAGAGATGATTAAATCAATTATCATTCAAACTTAGAACTTGGTGTTGGATTCACTAGCAGTCTTATAGAAACAGCCCCCATTGTCTATTCCATAGTCCCTGGTTGAGTATTGGTTTATAGGGTTGTTATTCTCAATGGGATATCCAATGTCACCATTATGAATGTTTTCTGGGAGGCTTGGATTGGGCGTGTCTATCATAGCAGGTGTTAGCCCAATGGGTGGGCTAAAATCGGAGGCGTATACTCCAACCCTGTCCTCAGGAAGGGCAGGGCCCCAGTGATGAGATGGTTGAAGCAATCTCTTGATGGATTCGTATATCTGAAAATAAAATGTGCTTATCAGTCTAGGCCCAAAGATGAGAGAGCCTCTCGCCTCAAACCGCAAAGTGCCATTATAATTCCATTAAGACCTCAAAATGTCATTATAATCCCACTAGAACGCCTAGTCCTAGGCCAGGAAACACATATTGTCATTACTAAAGTCGTTATTGACATAAAGCATACTGACATGGTTTGAACTCAAATGATGGTTAGAATAATCATAGCCTATAGAATAATCCAACTTTTAAACACATAATTTGTTATTGACAGGTTTACAAAAACCCTCATCAAATGTAAATCATACCCGTTATGTTGTTTCTATATAAGCATTTCAGGTTTAAATTTAGGTAGAATAATAGAATAGTCAGTGTCTATATGGATAAGAACAGCATTTATTTAGTTAAAACCAACTGAAAATGCATAAAAGAATACCTTTGCGTCTTGCCAAATATAATGTAAAGCTACTACTGGGACCCATGTGAAGATGAAAGCAAGCTGCAACCAGCCAATCACTTGACCAACGTAAGGATAGGCTTTCCCACCGTATGAAACAGGCTTGAAATCAACCGCTTGTAGAACTATTAACAACTGAAAATTGCAGTAGAAAATGATTAAAGTCACCTGGATTAGTATACAGCAGATATATCCGAACGTCAGATAATGGACAATTGGCAGCTTTGCACATGAATTTCTTCTAGGTAATATGATAGATACTGAGTTATATCTGAGTATAATTTGTTGTTTTTAAAATTCTGTTTGACTATGGTGAACTGTATCTTAAAGCTTATTTGTGATGTGTTACAGGAAAATGAGTCACAATTCGCAATAGATATTGATTTTTTTCAATGCATTTTATTCACACGATCTCTTTGTATGGTCTGATCTTTAGAGGGTTTAGCACTTTAAGTCATTAGCTCTTTAAGTTCATGTATCAAATTTCGAGACAGTGTATCAAATATATCCTTGTGTTTCGAAGGTGATCCTATGGAGTACATTTAATTAGTTTACTAGTAATTGTCCACCTAGAAAATGAAATCTAGAAACACTTCTTAAATGTCCTTAATGTTTACCATCATTAAAATCGGCTTGATCTCATTTTTCCATATATGATAATATCTCAAAATCAATTTTTTGCGACTTGTGACTCATTTTCCTGTAACACATAACATTTTCAGGCGACTTCTCTCAGGTATAAAACGCGAAGTGCCAATATTGTTTGACAGATATGCGCAGAAGGATAGGGACTTTAAATTGCTCCACCATTCTGAGGAATATGTGAAAATGTTTCCCAAAATAGAAATTTGTAATAGGCATACCAGCAGCAAAACAGGGGACAGAAAACGCCAGGTGAATTGAAAGTAAATATTCGGTCGTTTACCCAGCATCAAAAACACGTCATTAGCCCATCTTGAGTAACCTATATCAACGAAATTGAAGAAATATTACAAAATAAATTAAGTAAGTTGTAAAAGAGTACACTCTCAAGAAATATAGGCCTAAAAAAGGAAACCATCAAAATTGTCTATAAGAACTACTCCACATAAAATTATATTCAGGAAAATACTTAAATAATATTATATATATAATATAAATATATAATTTAAAGATTATTGATATTAATATAATCTAATACTTTCCCTTCAATTAAAAAACAAATACAATAAACTCATGGGAGCGGCTAGAAGACTGCGACCACGAGGCCGCCTTATTTTCCGAAAGCAATGTTGGCGTCCATTCTGTAACATGGACGACAATCGTGGTTGACATGCAACCCCGCCACCAGGACATTGATGTGTCACCACAGTATAATATAGATATTATTATTCCAAAGTAATACAAACTATATAATATACATGCTCCTTTTACCAACTCGTTAGGTAACCTGCATTTATTATACACGCATTACTCTGAAATCTCGAGTGAGGTATGTGCGTATTTCACCAGTTACTTATGAGGGGTTGTCATGGCAACTAATCTTTTTTTATATACTAAGATTACCGCTGAAATCCAAATTTCTGACTAGATTTTTTCTATTTTCATGATTGAAAGCATATATAATAAATATTTTGACTAACTCGTTGGTTTCAGTCGTTTTCAATATTTCACTCATTGCTCTGCAACTTTTGAACTATTCACGCTCCTTCAACCATGCAACTCATTAGTTAATCTGCATGTATGCATTAGTGGTGCTATAAATCAACGTCCATACTGATTCATGAAGTAATGGCAGCTTATACCATACCATTCAGCTTATTCATAGGTCCCAGAAGAAGACCACCATTATGGTGATCTGGGGAACACTCGTTGAAATGTTTAATATTACCATGATGTACCTAGCTCAAATTTAAAAAGTACTATTTCAGTACTTACCATATATACACATGACAATAAAGAACTGTAGGAGACCCGTTATTAACATAGGGAAACCGCCTATTATAGTGTTGGTAATATCAAATAAATAAAATCCACCCTGAAAGAAAGAAAGGAACATATACAAATCTTGGAGAATGAGAAGCGAGAGGAGAGGCGTGGCTGGAGTAGTAAAACGTTTATTATTGTTAGTTAAATAATTTGAAGTGACTATATATAATGAATGAATTAATGATAAATACAATATTTTTGATATAATATAGTAATATGACAATGAAATGTGACAGCATGAAAGATGAGACGGGTGAAGGGTAGTGGGGTCATATTCCGTAAGGTGTCGCCAATGATACTACTACAGCCTAGGCTTATGGGCCTTACCATTAAGTATTTTGTGTAATGAATTACAAATCTAAAATATGTGATGTGTTACAGGAAAACGATTCACAAGTCGCAAAAACTGGATTTTGAAATATCATCATATTTGAACAGATGGGATCAAGCAGATTCCAATGATAGTAAATAATAGGACATTTAATAAGTATTTCCATATTTTAAGTTTGATATTTTTTAGTTTTGAAAGAAATTACAATATTCCTGGGAGGACATTTACTGGGAGTACATGTACAAGAATTGTTAAGTACCCCAACAATTAAAAACATTCCCACAAATACATTTTGTGAATGACACTTTAAAAAAATAGCAATTTTGCGACTTGTGACTGATTTTCCTGTAAGACATGACATATGTACTTACGTTCGTAACCATTGGTAACGTAATAAAGAAGTAGATAGTGATGCAAATGCCTCTAAACAAGATCGACTGCCACTTATGTTTTCGTAAAGCGTTTGGGAATATATCCATGACGGTAATGAATACAGTCTCCAACATAGAGAACTGCAAATAAAAATGCACATCCTGTACTAAATTCGACATAGGTTCAACATTGTATAAGGAATGCCAGGCCAGTTAAACTTTCCACATACATCTTACACGTGGATATAGAGCACAATCAGTATTTTACTTTCGCTCATAATGGTTATTAACTTGCCTTCATAAATGTTTGTGATTAAAGGTTAATTGATAATAGTTTGCCAAATCATACAAATAAGGGACTTGTTAGTTGCAAAACCAGTTCGCATCGACCTTACAAAAAACCTAAACTAGGCAAAATCTCAATGATCAAACATTAATTTTACACACACCAGAAAAAAGGAGGAGGTACATCTCATGGTGAAATGACTATATCCCCGAGAGGCTCCTGGCTGATGGCCGACAGTCAGCTACCCTGTGCATCTCCGCTCCTTTATGCATAACCACTGTCTTCTGCTTTTACTCTGACCCTACCCACTTTCCCCTCGAGATTATCTGTTCAGTGGATATATGGGGCTTTACGTGTGAGAACTCACCACAGTGCTGTATAGTGGGTATATGGGGCTTTATGTGTGAGAACTCACCACAGTGCTGTATAGTGGATATATGGGGATTTACGTGTGAGAACTCACCACAGTGCTGTATAGTGGGTATATGGGGCTTTATGTGTGAGAACTCACCACAGTGCTGTATAGTGGATATATGGGGATTTACGTGTGAGAACTCACCACAGTGCTGTATAGTGGATATAGGGCTTTATGTGTGAGAACTCACCACAGTGCTGTATCCGAGCATGATGAGCATTAGAAAGAAGAGAACGGACCAAAGTGGTGGCACAGGCATCTGGGATATTCCCTCTGGGTAGACAACAAATACCAGACCAGGACCTACAATGTGGATCAGCCTCTTAATATCGCCTCAGAATAACATTGGGGCTGGTGCATACTATTGGTAAAGGATTAGTAAACTTGTGAAGTAATCTTAATGTTATCGTAAGCAAGATTGATGAGCATGAAATTACAACTATTAAATCATGAATTTCTAATCAATGGTAAATTCATGATTTGAAAAATAAGAATACGTCTATTGCTTTGCAATCGATATTAATTTGTAATTGCTATTAATTCCCAATTTGGTCAAATAACGATTGCAGCCATAAGTCAATATTATAATATGGAACCTATTTTCGTGTAAATTTTCATGAACAGTAGTAGAAGAGTCTATGTGTAATGGAGACACCGACTGTCTATGTGAACGAAATGAGCACACATTCTGTGATTGATATGAGCAAAGAGCCTAAATAAACTATAATTATCTAAGGTTTTTGTTATGAGTTTGTGATCTGGCGAAACTCGAAGCTCGTCATGGCATTAAGCAACCATTACTCACTCACTCCGAAACTCGAAGTAGGTCAGTCAAGTATGATGGCTGCCGAGGTGAGTGCAAATAAATACTCAGACCCCGTACAGTCAACTTCTAACTTCATGATGACATAGCTTTTAGAACACTGATTATTTTAGTCCATACCACATATTCCTATGCAATAAGGTTCATGTGCAATAAAACAAGGTTTTCCGAAATATTTTATATTTTTTCAAAATTCAGTACAGGAGCGATGAATTAAATTCAGAACTATTAATTAATATTCAAAGATATTCAAAATCCATTTAGAATCATGGCACCACAGACCTTCACTGGCGACCTCTGACACCTCGGTGCCCTTGAGATTGGCCATGAAGCCCAGGACCGTGAATATAGCAAAGCCCGAGTAGATGCTCGTGAAGAGGCTGATGGCGGGAACAATAAGGGAGTCTCTGCAAAACAACATGGCACAATAGGTGATGTGTTTCAGGAAAATGAGTCACAAGTCACAAAATTGATATTTTTCATTGGTTTTAGTCACAAGATATCTTTGTACGAATGTTCTCATTTTGGGGTTATCTAATGCTCCGAGTCGTATAAAATACCTGTACCAAATTTCAAGATCGTATATTAAATCTATTTATACATTTCTAAGCTCATCCTATAGAGAATATTCAGATACTTTACTAGTAATCGTCCACGCAGAGATATTGAAATTCTCTTTTAAAAAATATCACACTTAAAATATAAACGCTTATTAGATGTTCTAATGTTTACCATCATTAGAATCAGCTTGATCTCATCTTTTCAAATATGATGATATCTCAAAATCCATTTCTTGCGACTTTTGACTCATCTATCTCATTTAATGTTACTTTGGTTTAGTCACCAAAGGCTTTGATTCCTGACCGGGTACCTGAGTAATTCTTTATTCCTCTCTTTAAGAAATGGTATGAGGAAATAAAGGAGTCTAGCTGAAAAATATTTAGATAATGCATTCAGTAGACTGCAGGGTCTATAAGCGCCGGTCCCTTGATATGAGGAGGATGACTCTCATAAGAATACAAAAAACATTATTATTTTTATCAAAAATGTATTTCTGCATGTGGCTGATATCGCTATGAGCGATATCGGCTCATTGTGGCGGGAATAAGACACAGTCATTCAGCACTGACGTACGTGACGTATCCATCTGACGTTCACCTTCCTCGTCTGAACTTTCACCGTCCGCCATTAACGGACTCTGAAATTTTCTTCCCACCCACCACCCTAAAACAAGACTCTAGTATTCTCTGAATACTTCGTGGGAATATATAAGTGCTTCTTAACCTAAATCTTACGGACACTGACTCTCATCGATTCAAGCAAATCGTTACCTGAACTGACACTTCTACAACAGAATACCATATAACATATGTTTCCCAAATGATTAATAAAATCATTAAAATTAATTACTGTATTGTTTCTCGTTTCATAATGTGTATTCATTGCTTTATTGCAATAAGCGCCCCGAATAAGCGCCTGCCCCGAATGAGAACTGGGGCAAGGGTGACTTAAAAAAAACGCCCGGGTGCTTTATCGGTGAAATACGGTATGTCTATAACATGGTTAAAATTATTGGGTAATCATATGAATCTATAATTATATCATGGCACGTATCTGAGAATAGTGTGCTACAAAATGGTTCCTCAATATAAATTTTAGAAACACTTTCAATATTATAGCCTCCAAGAAAATAATTAATTGAATCAATAATTTACGTCATGTTACTCTCGAGAAAAGCTAGAGAGAGAGAGAGAAATTGAAGTGCCTCCATTTGGGGCCTGCTGCTGTCTGTGTATAAACCCTTGGCCCGAAACAGTGCGCCAGTAACTCCTCGGTGTTCGTCATTAATCAATCAATAATGCAGTAACAACAAATAATTTTCTAATAAAATAAAATTAGATAGACTGGTGATCAGATATATATGGCGAATGAAATGTGTTAAACCTACCTCAAACAGTTGTTGTGGAAAGGGTTGTAACTAGACATGGCTATGAGACCGCCTGAGCACGTGGCCAGTGAGTAGAACACCTGAGTAGCCGCATCACTCCACATCTGTAAAACCAGAATGTAAGCAGTTAGTTGAACCATATCTTATATCATCTCCTGAGTTGCAATACATATATTTAATTACTTAATACTTTTTGGGAAACCAAATCGGTGAAACTGAGAACAGCATTCATCTGGATGGCCGGCATCAATCCGCCTATGTTTACATAGCATAGCTTGAAAATTGAACATTTCGAACGATGCCTGATAAATCAGGTCTCTTGCTCTATACTTACGCCGAGGGGATCTATGTTTTTCGATGTATCTTTCCTGTGAAACCCTGCTATTGTTATTCTCTATCGACATCAGTTCTAATACTCTACAACTTGGATAGAAGGAATTGCTTCATACAGCCTTATTTAAAAAACGAACAAAAAATGTTGTCACCACATTACGTACTGTTTCATGGGGTCTCACAAACAGTACCGACCCTGCACACTCACTCCACCCACTACCGCTACCAGCAGAGTTGGTCATGGCTCAGCAGAGCATGACCAACGCTTGTCAACAGAAGTATCAACAGCTTTGTGGGGGAGGGGGGGAGGAGGCTAGAGACCCTGAGCACCCTGAGAGGTGACAATAATCTTACTAAACTATCCAACCAAGCAGTTACCGTACACCAATTCTGGCCGGATTTACTTCTGGATGTTTTGCAGAATAAAAGATTTACAAACAAACAAGCAAACAAGCACACATAATAGTCACATGATGGTTTCATTCATGGGGTTAAAGCTGCATTCTCAGCTATTATGACAAAGCAAATCAAACCAAATTTACACATATTACAACTTACTGAATTCATCAATATTCTGCTGCTTGCTGTTACATGTTTATACATGAATTTGAAGTCAAATTAGCCGAGCAAACACGGCCGCTGATGAGCGATAATAAGCGAAGTCTTCATTGGGAAGGATTTGGGCGGGTCCCCCATCATATTCATTTTTCATTCCCCCTAATCGGTACTGCAGCTTATTGACTGGCTAGTGTAGCAATTGCAAAATGAAACTCCAACGACCGCAGAGGGGGAAAGCTTAGGGGCGTTACCCTGTTAGACTAGACCGCACTGATTTTCTTTACCATTTGCAGTTGTTGCGGTTTCATAATGCAGTGCATTCTGAATCCAAATATAATAATACATGAGGCTTGTCAGAGGAGAGTCTTGATAGGTTGTGCAATATTCTTTCTGATAATAATTAACAAATATTTGGCAACATTTTTATCAACAATTGCAAGATGTTTTCATCAATATCACAGCTTTTATAAATGATCTATGAAAACCAATGTATTACACATGGATATTGACATTGGAGCATAATAGATAAATAGTCCATGATGAACATGGCATGTTTTCTATACATTTTATACTGTATCCTTAGTCGCATAATTCCATGTGAATCATTATTCAAAATGGCGACTATGCAAATCCCCTATTGCATGCGACCATGTAATCAGGCCAGGCACTTCCAATATGTGTCAAGGCCCAGCGACTGGTTACGAAACGCGATTCCATTGCAAGAATATCAGACTATTTAGATTTTCCTGCGATCAAATCACTGCTCAAAAGCTATCACATCTAGTGGAGGAGTTTTATAAGTGAAAACATTAAAGGTTTGATGAAATTGTATCTGTATTTAAAAATAATTAATTTTACAGCAGTCACGCTATTTGCTATTGTTCTTTTTGTGTTTTAAAAATGTTATAATAATGATGTGGCCAATTTTCCAAATTTAAGATTTAGTTTTAAAGTTTATAGATTAAATATCATTAAATGCAAATTTTAGATGGCGGATTAGGTCAGTACGCCGAGGATAGTCATATTAATATTTTGATTTGATTTGAAAAATATTTCATTCAGGGAGACATATATACATTTCGTAGTGAACCGATCTTCTCATTATAGCCTGAGGGTGTTGAGTTTTCTATTCAACTAATTGAATAAATAATCAATTGAGAATGACTTAACAATAATAAATAGGGGCGCGGTTTCCTATACTGTCATACCTGTGCATTTCCGAATGCAGAGAAGTCTGGCTTTAGGTAAGCTACGACCCCCTGTCCTGCCCCGTCTAGGGTGGCGCCGAATATGACAAGTATCGTTATCATGATGTATGGAAATGTCGTCACTATGTACATCACCTAAGAAATATGGGTTGATATTGACAATGTAGTAAGGTGGATATGAATTACACAAATCACAGAGGTTATGAAGCTGTTTGAGAAACTAGATTCTAGTAACAACACAAAAGTATGATAAGGATATATACAATGTGTAAAAGAGCACCTTTCCAAATCCTAAGCTAAGGAGAATTATAAATACATCAGCATAATATTGCATTCAATTATAGTCAATCAATCATTTCCCATCTCGCCAACTTAGACCAGCAATGGTATTGACTTTCTTCATAACTTTGTTATGTCAGTCAATTATGGTAGTCTTCAGTATTCATGTTTAGCTTGTATTACAATATTCTCTTTGAAATAATCGTCAGGAACAATTGAAAACATTGATCAATGTATCTTCCAAAGTATCCACCTGATTAAATAATTAAATACAAATAAATGTTCCATATGTAAAGAGCTGCAATCCCTTTGCTCAACTATATTTTTTCATTTATTTTTTTTAAAAATTACACACAATGTATTTTACCTTGCCTAATGACTGGACGCCTGTAATGAGTGCAGAGAAACATATGCACCAGGAGAAGAGAAGGCAGAGTGCTAGTTCCCACACCACGCCTCCAGGCTCATCTATCCCACCTGACACCTGTAAAACCTCTCTGCTGGAGAAGAAAAACAAATTGTTATGTGACATTACATAACATTGCTCAGCCTAATTATATTTATATTCATTATTAATTACCCCTCTTTTATAATTACCATATTTCCATTATCGTTAATTATGCTAATACCATAGCATTGTTCTTTGCATGTCTATTATTCAGGATCTGCCTCTATGTGGCATAATATTCCAAGCATGATGGACAATACCCACTATACATATCCCTGTAAAAGGATGCATATTTTCTCCCTTGATAAATCTCAGTCGATTCTCTGACTAACACAAGATCACGCGTCTTTCTGTATTCCTCTCTACTTCTCATAGTCAGTACTTAACACTGCATCTTAAAGCTGCATTCTCAGCTATCATGACAATACAAATCTTAATCTCTGAGTATCCTCTCAAAAATAGTTTATGACTATTTTCCAATTGAATGGTGTCATAGATATTTTTTCATTTCAGACAGGTAAATAGATTTCCGCGGGCTGTTAAATGACGGATAATAACTGGAAGCTGTCTTATAAATACAATTGATGTATATATGTATGTCAATCATTGATTTAGATCTTTTCTGGTACTATCTGATTTCACACCAGTTTGGGTGAGATATCATGTAAATGGGTGGTGTTCTCAAGATGAAATCTTCTCACACATCGTAGTGTTGTGATAAGGGGTGTTTGTACATTAAGATTAAGTCACTGATTACCTGACCAAGCATCATAGTTTACCCACTTGCCTCATAGGCCACATACCCTTACTTTACTGTGCTCATACTAGCCTGGTGTATTTAGTAGAACTGTAAGCCTAGTATAGTGCAGTGATGAGGGCGGTAACACTGCATTTACAGTATGGCTTGTGTGATACCATGTTACATATGTAGCTCAAATCTGTCTACGTTTCCCTTAATTGGAAATGGAAATTAATTAAATAAGCTGGCACATGTCTAGAATAAGTAATAGCATGTATAGATTAACTGCAACTTATTCATCTTGTTTATTGAAATTATAATACAATTATAATTTTTTTTGACACTCACTAAAAGTATTCCTCTGCTGGGGTCTTGATTTCGGCACTGCTACTAAGGTTCCTATCTACAAGTCACAATTAGAAACAATAATTAACCAATCGGATTAGACCTTACATTTGATCGTTTTTTATTTTAATTTCGGGGTAAAATCTGAATAGATTTGGACAGATATGCAAGCTGTGCACTGTCCCTTAGGTCTCAATCATCCAAATTGAAAAACGTTAACATCTGTTCATTCTATGATCGGGTAAAGTAGCCAGTGATATTCTTCCATTTCTTTTTTAAATATAAAAAAACGATATCACGAGAGTAAGGTAACTCAGATAAGAGGAGCACCCTCTTAACTTAAGAGAAACTGAGTATACATGTCTGGAATGTATCAAGGAGAGCATTCTGCAGTTTGTGGTCCCAAACGTGTTCCAATGAAATCTAAAGTTATGTTTAATGTTTCTTTTGTACAAGCATTGTTATTCAGGAAAATTATCATTCAAAACAATCTCACTCAATGAGTGGTTTCCATCTTGTCCTGAGAATCATTAACAGATTGACTGTGGCAGTTGGAACATCAGATACAAAGTTTAAATACAGAATTTAGACAAAATGCATAATTAGATTTTAATGCTTTTAATCGGATGACATTATGATGAATTTCAGACGATAATAGAGTATCTTTTTCAATATAATGAAACTAGTTTTGTATTCTATTATCTATAATAGGTGACAAGGTTACACATATATGAATATATACCTATTTAGAATGATAATTATACCAGGCGATAATTTGTTTGTAATCATTTTTGTTACAATTCGATGAAGCGATTCTTTTAGTAATGTACATGTTGTACTCACCTCCTAACCAGGATGTTAGGTTTCCCGCTTCTCGAAGTCTCTTCAACTCATACGACTCCAGGCAGTGGTCCGTGTTCCAACCATTGTTGCAGTCGGTCCACGGAAGTTGTGACGTCAGAGACGCAAACAGGAAGCGCCAACTCCATGTGACCAGGACGTGGTAGTAGAGACTGGCAATCCACTGTATGGACACAGCCGCGAACCCAACCCCTGCAACATGTGCAATAGTCAATCAGCAGGCCATGGAATGGACTGGCAGAGGCCTTCAAAATGTGATGAGTCTAATGTATGGTCTAATTGTGATGTGTTACAGGAAAATGAGTCCCAAGATCTCTTTGTAGGAATGTTATCATTGTTTGGGTGTCTAATGCTCCACGTAGTATGAATACAGGTCCCAAATTTCAAGATCATATATTATATCTATGCAATCCTCTAGATTATATTTAGCTATTTTAATTACAAGTATTGTCCACCCAGAGAATTTTTATTTCAAAAATCAAAAAATGAAACTGAAAATCTGAACACTGATACGCTGTCTTTTTGTGACTCATTTTCCTGTGACATATCACAATTGATCACCTTAATCATAATTAGGTTTAACTTTACTTCTCGTTGTGTTTAAATAGAAACTCTTTGTAACTGGAGGAGGTGGTGTAGGTAGAGGTGGTGTGTGTCTAATAGACAAGTGAAGGCTGAGTGTGAAGATACATTATTGTAGTGAACACAGTTGAAGTATACAGTGAAGTACAATGTTCAACAATGGCATATAATGAAGTCAAGTGTCACATTGAATGAAAACAAAATAATGATGCTCTGTACTTCAAGTATTGCCAGGTCTACTGTATATGATTAAGTTTCAAGCGATTTCATGACTGCTTATTTAATGAGAATTGCCACTTCAAAGAAATGTTTGCCTCCTACAGTATAGGTGGGGATACCTAGAGTAAAGGTGGGGAAGAGCGTGGGTGAGGAGTATGTATACATAGCTCTATGGGGCAGTCAGATCCCTTCAAACACAGGGAATTAAAATCCCATTAGAACGGTAGTGTTGGGACTACTCCAGGGCCGGGAAACCATTGACAACCCTATCTTATTGCATGTGATAGGCTCTGGACCTAGACTGGTCAGGCCGTTTTTCCATCTGCCAGCTTGACTACCCCCGTGAGTCAATGAGGGATCAATGAAGGGTCAATGATGGGTCAATGAAGGGTCAATATGAGGGGTCAATGAAGGGTCAATATACGGTTTATATGAGGTGTCAATGAAGGGTCAATTAGGGGCCAATGAGGGCCAATGAGGGGTCAATGCAGGTAAATCAATATACAAAGTCTTACCTTTAAGAATAGGACTCATATTCCATACCTCCACAGGGCCACTACTGGAGAACTGTCCGAGACCCAGCTCAAAGAAGAATATGGGTACACCAAGCACAAACAGCATGAGCACATAGGGTATGATAAACGTACCTGGAACCAGTCAATGTATTCAAATTTAAATTATTATTAGAACACAGTGGGCCTCCTCATAAATTTTTGATCATATTTTCCTGCAATTTTAAGATATTAACAGGCCATTTTATTGCACTGTTTAAATTGGTAGGACTTCAAAGGGATTTAGAAGTTAAACATTGAAAACAAAGTTTTTCTGTTTATTATGGAATCTAAGAGTATATGGAAAGTTGTTGTTTGTTAACAAACTAAAATGTTGTGATATTATTTCTAAAGAGGTTCACTTACCTCCCCCATGCTGAAAGCATAGGTACGGAAATCTCCATATGTTACCCAAACCTATCGAGTATCCTGTAACTGTTAGGATGAATTCTATCTGTTTCCCCCAGTTTCCCCTTACTGGTTTCTTTTCTTCCATTTCCAATTAAAGTATCGCAAGATTCTAGAACGCAATGCACCTGTATATGGAAGGAGGACAATCTTTGGGGAATGTGATCTTCAAGACTAATCTTATCAACTATCTGTTATCGGTTAATCTGTTGTAACAAATTATCTGTACAACTTAAAATCTGTGAAATATAACCATTTTTCTTATCATTCCATTCGTTTGACTGGCAGTATTTGGAGTGCTTCAGGACATTCGCAAATATTGCCAATAGAAGGTGCCAAATTCACCAAACGAATTGTGAAATGTACGGATTCAACATGATGTTAAATATAGAAAAAAAGTTTTTTCTACGAAAAAAAAACAACTATTGTAATAAAAGTGCTATTCCTACTTAAGTTTTAAATTAAATTTATATTTTCAAAATTAATCAGTTCCATTTTTAAAAAAAGAATATTTGATTTACCTGAAGACAGTACAGGTACTCTCCGAGGACGAATCAATGAATGAGTTTTGTGTGAAGTTAGTGTGGACCCACAAATCAGTAGCATTGGTATCGCTCATACGCCACAATCTCTCCAAGTATTCCAAGTGTACTATGACCAGTTTGCCTCGGCATCATAGACGCAGCACAATATTTAAACACAGTAATTTTTTCTGTCCAAACAGTGTGACGTCTGTCATGTTATCGAGTTGAAGATTCGATGAGGTGATAATATGCACAAACTGCAGGCTCATTGTTGTAAATAATGTTGATTGGATGGAAGGTGCCCGATAGGCCTATATTATTAACCGGATCAAGGAGTTTTTTTGCTGGAATTAGACTTTTATACTCTTCATATAACATACACGACTTTAAGCGTTTATGATGTTGTAAAAGCTAATGCACTCATTCTACAAACAATTCCTCAGGTTACCAAACCGGAATACCCCTCCCTCAAGTGATTTAGGAAATGATCATGTAAATATTCACATGGCAAATATTTGTTTTTTAAACAGTTTTATTGCAAGGAAACATTATAATGTGTGTATACGAAATTGAGTCATGAGGACGCTGGCCATGCTATTCAGCGTGTGAAATATGCAACATGATGAAACATTAAAATTAAAGCTGTATTCTCAGCTATTACGACCAAAGAAATACTGGATTGATCAATACTATACTGCTGTTATATGTTTATATAAGAATTTGATGGTAAATCCGCCGAGAGAAAACGACCGCCGGTTGATAAACTTAGTCCTATAAGTCATAGTAGAGTAGATCTGGTGATTAAGATTTCTCCTGTTGTAGTAGCTGAGAATGCCGCTTTAATGGGATGTGTACTATTTCTTCTGGTTTTGATTATATTTCAATAGGGATAAACGAGAAACATATGCAAACATTCAGCATTATGAATAGCGTAAAGCTGCATGTCATTTCATGCGATACCAGCAAAGTTAAACGGTATTTTATGTTTTGTTTGAGTTTCAATGGAGACATATTTTGAGTCCATGGGTTCAGTTCTATCCCGATCCAATAGGTTTTAGGAACCTCTAGTCAATCAAAACATCAACAAGTCCTAATATATTATGGGAAGTTGAGATATTTCTCTTCATACATAATTCCGAATTGTAACTATTGATAATTAAGTGAGGATTTTAAGCGCCCATGTTGTACAGCTGATATGGTTGTATTTCCAGGAATCAAACAAAGCCTTTTGTTGAATTAAATGAATCAGTTAAGTATGGAGATTGGGGTTAGGCCCCTTATTTAAGGTCGGTGACCAAGGTACATAAAAACTACATAAATCTTGTTATTTTCTGAAAATAAAAACGTTTTAAAAAAAGTTACTAGGGCAGAGAAATAGGGGAGGGAGTATGGAGGGCATTACGTCCAACATGGTCACACAACCCCTGTGTCCAGACCGCGCATAAGAAATGAGGACCAAGTCCATTAACTTGCCAGAGGGGCCTACTTAGTATTCCTTTCAATTGATAGTTAACTATAAGTAAATAATGGCTCTAATGAATATACGATAATTAAAATGATTACAATCGATAAAGTACTACAAGTAAATAATGGCTCTAATGGTTATACTTTGATTAAAATGATTATATTAATTATTACAGGCGGAGGCCTCCCTTTCTAACTCCCCACTAACCTCCCCACTCTTACAATAAAACATATTTGCGGATCTGTAAATGATATGCAGATATGTATAATTAGAAGACATTTTGTATCATGATATAGGCCTACTACAGACATCTTTAAATTTTATTGGCAGATATATCAAATATTTGCAGAAGTAACAGAAGTGCAAATTTCTCCCATTCTGCTCTTCTCCTACTACTCCCCCTAGATATCTACCATCATGACCAACTTATAATCTACCCAACTTATAATAACATGACACGTTCTACTGTCTTTCATTTCAAAAATCATAACGAGCATATATATTCAGATACCCAGTATAGGCTAAGGTTGGAAAGAATCCCTCTAAAACCGATAACCGCAAAATGCCATTAAAACCCCATTAGCATGCCCTACTCCAGGGTCAAGAAAGCCATTATAGCGTAATATGTAAAACGCGTAATATGCATTTACCTGTCTCACAATATTAGAGATAAAGATTTTATCTCTAATCCAACGTAGCCTATACAATATACAGGTGAGAATTATTTCATAGTGTATCGATTGCAAACCGCAAAGACGGCTGAAGTAATTCTAATTAACAATGTAGGTGCAATTCAACAACTGTCTCTGTGTTTATATCTGTAGAGTGTATTACATTGTATGTCAATTATTCTCATAGTCAATATGCAAGTCAACCTCCCTAGACAGCCAAGATCGAGGTGTGCTCTTGTATCAGTTGATTCATGTTTAAATAATATCTTTGTTCAATAAGGTCCTCATTAAGAGATGTTTTGGACCTTGATGCAGGTTCCTTAAAGCTGTAGCGTTATCAGCAATTAGAAGAACAAATTATCTTACCGAATTTAGTCATAATAATCACTCTATATTAAAAACAATATAGAACAACCAGAACAAAATTTTCAACAGCCAAATATTGGTAAAATCACTCCCACAAGTCACAATAATATTGTGACTTGTGGGAGTGATTTTACCAATATTTGGCTGTTGAAAATTTTGTTCTGGTTGTTCTATATTGTTTTTAATATAGAACTTAGATAATGAAATCGCTCACCACTTAGCGAAAAACAAGGAAAATTTAGACAATAGAAAACCAGCAGCCATGCAGGATGTCGCAAAAACCTCAAGACAATAGCCCCCAAAACTAAAAGAAATCAAAACTCAAGCACGAGACTGAGGCACACAAAATTGAGGACAGGTTTGCTTTTATTGCGTAAGTTAAGCAGGGGCGGTACCAGAAGGCAGGTCTAGGGGGGGGCACACCTGAGGTCAAAATCTTCTGAATTTGTCTGTTTGGGATGTTATTGCAATGCATAACAGTTAATTTACCCAATTACAATGAAATAAAGCCCCCACAACTCTAATTTGTCTAACAAAAATGACAACCCAATTTTCTTGCATCACAAAAAAACTTTTTGAGAAAATGAAATTAACAAAATTAATTGTCTCTATTGAGACCCTCTTGAGTCCTCACATTTGAGGCATATATAGGTTTATTTTGTCAAGAATTTAGATTTTACTGGACCCTGGCCTTTTTCCTTTAGGAAAAGGAAATAACTGAAAACCCCGAATTGTCCAAATGATGAACAAATCATAACTGTAAACTGTTCACCCACACTGATTCTTGTTTGAATACCAATTTTGAGACCGTCTGAAATTTAAAAACCTGTTGAGACATTCTGGGTCTAAAAATGCTTTTTAAATAGAGGCCTTGAAACTAAATTATAGAAATATAGTTTACCGCAAAAAATTATTAAACTAAAATAAAATATGGGGTTATTGGGAGTGTTGTACATGTAGAGTCACCGGTTTGAAGGACAGTGCAACTTCTGGCAGTGGTCTAGAGGCTCTTTAGGGGCCCTCTGCCCCTCTGAGTTAGGGGGGGCACAGGGACCATTTTAGGGGTCTAGGGGGGGGGGGGGCGGTGCCCCCCAGGCCCCCCCCTGGTACCGCCACTGTTAAGAATAATCTTGGTTGAGTAAGGGAAATTCGGAAGACAAGCATCATCTTTATCATAATAGTCTATTTCTCATTGATATTTGATATTTTAGTCGACTTTGTTCACAACGTTAGGACATACAATTTATCATGATCATGTATATTTTACTGTGTGATGTGATGGGCCATCATTGGTTTTAATGACCTTAGTGAAGCCTTAGCGATGAGATCGATCGTGGCAGATTTATAAGCAAGGCCGATTAGAAATTAGTTCTATAGGGGTTGTCGATGCAGAGATGATGCTACCGATACCCCTTCTCATTGCCGTGCATTGCATGACAAATATGACCACAAAATTAGTTTATAGACAAAGATTTTCCAAGTGTGTGAATCAATATTTACAAGTGTTGTGAAGAAACTGACTGTACCTTAATACATGACTGACTGAGCTTGTAACAGGCCTTCTATCCTCGGGAATCACCATATCTTAAATAATACCTCTCGGAATCCGTACGTATGTTCATTCATAAACACACACAACAGGCGATGGTGTACTTAGAAACGTCCAATCTCTTAAACACTGTGCAACGATTTAACCAGCTCCTCATTGAGTTTTAACACAGACTCGTGTCTGTTTTCCAGATTGGTGCTTAGTCAATGATTAAAATGTTTTAGAAGAGTTATCAATAAACACTTATCAAGATTGGTTTCATCTGAACACACTATAGGCAGAATTCTGTGTTGCTATCTATCACTGCTGATAAAACAAGCTTCTGAAAAAGGAGATTAGACAAAGCATGGGCTCATGATAATGGACAATTTAAATTCAAGTGTGCTTGTAACAAGAGTCTGGTGTGAACGTACTTGACAATCAGGACAAGTATCAGAGTATTAACCTAAACTTAATAAGGGAGATGTTGTATAGTGTCAAGTTATATCTGTAAAAGGCCTGAGTCACCCCTCTTCCTCCGCATATAACTATTACCACTAGGACTGATATTATTCTTATAATTACCATTATTATTGTAACTACTCTCTTATTAAGCTAGACCTTCACGGTTAATACTTGTTTATAGTTTGTTTGGGCTTGGGTGTAAATCTGGTAGTAAACTGAGAGCAAGTGGGAGCAAGTACACAATGATTATTTTATGTTTCACAGTTAGTACAAATTATCTTCCCAAGATTACTATGTCAACATGGAAATGTTCTCAATAAAATTTCTTTAAAAAAAATATTCCGATGCCCTTAACTTACTTGTGATGAATATAAATGGGTCCGGGCTTTAGAAAATGTACAATCGGCAGCTCTACACGATTGGTAAACACCAGGTATATCTGGGTATATTTGGTATTGCGTTGATTCAAGAATATTTTGTCTGGTTATGTTGAACTGTATTTGAACCTCATCTTGCGTCGATTCAGGAAATCTTTTCAGTTATGTTGAAATGTAATGTGTTACACGAAAATGAGTCACACGTCGCAAAAAATGGATTTTGAGATATCATCATATTTGAAAAGATGAGATCAACCGGATTCCAATGATGGTGAACATTAGGACATATAATCAGTATTTCTGTATTTTAAATTTGATACTTTTACTTTTGAAAAAAAAGTTTGCAATATTTCTCGGTGGACAATTACTAGTAAAATAGCTTAATATACTCTAGATGGACAATTCTGGGTGGACACATCTTATACACTATCTTGAAATGTGATACATGTATTCATACTACCAACAGCGCTATAAACACCCCAAAGATGAGAATATCCAACAAAGATATCTTACACCTATAACAATGTCAATATGTATTAGCGAAAATTCAGGTCGCGGAGGAAGACCAGGAATAGCCCGAGCCGTGAAACTTGCAATGGCATATGCCATCTCTAAACACCTGAATAAAATTTGTCCAAAAAAAAATAAAACACTTTGAAAAAATATCCATTTTGCGACTTGTGACTCATTTTGCTGTAACACATCACATTTTAGTGGATTGGTGAAGGTGAATTATACATTTGGTGAATTATACATTTTCGGACTCAAAAGTCAAAGGTCGATCTGTGAATCTGTGATAGCCCAATATATTCCCATTAGAACGTCTAGTACTAGGCAGGTGAACGATTAGTGAAATAGGCGGCGTCTAATCAATGCCATACCATTCTTATCTGACCTGAGGGTTTGGACCTAGACTGAAAAGCCTCCAGGGATGGTCTGTACACAGTACTGATGTGTTAAAGGAAAATGAGTCACAAGTCACACAAAAATGGATTTTGAGATATCATATTTGAAAAGATGAGATCAGGTAATCTAATAGTATTTCTATATTTTAAGTTTGGTATTTTTATTTTAGAAAAAAAAATTTGCAATAATTCTGGGTGGACAATTCCTAATAAAGTAGCTAAATATACTCCATAGGTTGACCATAGAAACACAAGAATATGTTTAATGCACTGTCTTGAAATTTGGCACTAGACCTTCCAAAAATGAGATCTGGAATTCCTACAAAGAGATCTTGTTAAGCAACAGTTTGAAAAACGGTGCTGGCCACTGGGGGATAAAAGTATGAACCAAATGTTGGTGAGGAATATGTGATTGACTTTAGAGATGATGACGACCTGAAGACGAAAAATAAACATGGTTTTAGATATGATGCACATTTCTTCACATTTGTGATGTGTTGCAGGAAAATGAGTCCCATAATTTTGGACATAAAATCTATATACCATCTTAAAGCATTTTGGATGGAGATTCCAATTTTGATACAGTGGTAACGTTCGGTCACCATGGCAACACATTGTGTTTTTTAAAATTTAGTTTATATTTTGTAATAATTAGGTTGATTTCTCCGCAAAACGTGGCAGCAGCATCGACTCTTTATAGACCAATTTCTGCATGCTTTGGCCATGCGTTATTGAGGTACACTTTGGCTTAAGCACATACAGAGATTTAAAAAAAAACATATTCATGAATAGGCCTACCAATAGCAAATCATTTTCTGAAAAATATGGTAAAAGACACGGGAAAGAAACGCTTCCCAATATCATATTGTAGGAAACGTAATTTACTCGCGATTGAGCCCCTAATGTTATTGAAGACCTACGGGAATTATTTGACACTGGGAGCCTTGGGGAAAGGTAATAATAATGGAAGAAATTCTTTTTTAATGGCAGTGATGTATCGCATGCAATATGCAGTAACCAAGGTCCAAATGGGAAATCGAAATTATTGGATTCTGCGACAAGAATGCAACTTTTACGTGACACAGACTATTTGCTATAATTGCGAGCCGGACACGCCTGTATATCTTATCTTTTAATGGCAGGCTTCATTTTTCAGACCACACTCAAGGCCATCGCAGAGAGATCATAATTCAAGTGAGTGAAATGTTTAACTCACCAGCACTAACACATCTAATTCATTTGCATTAAGGGAGCGGTACATCATGATCAATATTCGTACAACAATACGTTATAGGTCGGATAAGTTGGGATACATGAATAGAGGAGGATTAGAAGCGCGGGGGGGGGGGGGGGGCGGGGAGAGAAACAGTGACAGTGATAATGTCCGCACGTGTTTATTTTTACATTTGCAGCTGAAGCCAGAGGACTGTGTCTAATCATCGCCAAGACATTTTAGTCACATAATTATGCTACGAGTGAAATGATAAAACTAAATATAGCAACAGTAACCCGTGCACCATAGGGATATTCATTTTCAGGTTTACATTATATATATTATACTACTGTGCATTCAGATTAGTTCTTCAGAGGGACGCGTTGCGTTAAAGGAGGAAGTCGGGAATCTAGTGAAATTATTCATATTAAGATCACAATAATGGACAATGGAAAACAGACAAATTATTCCAGTGACCGGGAAATCCTTTAAATC
Organism: Sthenelais limicola; assembly: GCA_942159475.1. Taxonomy (NCBI): domain Eukaryota; kingdom Metazoa; phylum Annelida; class Polychaeta; order Phyllodocida; family Sigalionidae; genus Sthenelais; species Sthenelais limicola. The sequence goes on along the minus strand of OW804100.1, from coordinate 54,091,515 downwards.
AACCTAATTATTACTTGGCTGAGCACAATTCTGAATTTTGGTAAGATTATGGTAATGGACACACCACGAGCATCCAGCTTCTTTGAAAATACCATCGATTAATAATAGCAACATTTTTGTTTCCATTCATTTATTTTAAAGATCAACTGAAGTAAGATTGTCGCTGGCTGTTTCCCCCCATAAAAATCTATATGATAAAGCATGGCATGTACGATGAGGAGTTATTCATCATCGGTCTTGATAATCGCTTTCTTATTTCGTTACATAAAAGCGGTTAAGGAGCGTACACCATGTAAGGATTAAAAAGTGGAATGAATAATTCGGAAAATGTCATTTGCCATTCCGTTTCACTGTTGTAGATCAGTGAATAAGGGCTATACTTTAATACGTGGTGCCACCATTTATTTCTTTAAAAAACTCATCTGATATAATAGTGTGGTATATCAATGTGAAAGGTCGAAATGATGAGAACTCAAAAATGTAAATTGTTTTGGAAATGGGCCAGATCTGTTTCCATGGCAACCCCAAATCTCCCATGCCCGATCTCCCAAGTTTCCACCAGACAATAATTGTATTATGAACACTATGTCTAAGAAGAGACGCAATCAATACAAACTAAGTTAACACGTACACGTCAAGATTTTATTTACAAGGTATTTAAGGCATATATAAACATTTGAAGTATTCATACATAAAGACTGTTATAACCGATAATTATGAATAATATTTACACTCATCATGAACAGTCATGTAAGATAATAGTTTTCACATAGAAGGAAAATAATCTTCCAGACTTAGTGAGGAAAATAGTGAGGAAAGAAAGTCTGTAGTCTGTCGTGAAGAATTGGATTTGAAACAACGCGAAATAATTAAAAATCAAAACAATCATATGAAGAGACGACCGCCATCAAATTCATTATCTATAGGCACAATTAAACAAGCACTTGGGTTTATTGGTTTGGTTTATTCCCACTCAATAGTTTCGTGTTTTCTTTTCGATAATTTATAAATTTCCCAAAGATCTTATGGCGAATATGTGTAAAAGTTCACTAGACAATGGTATAGTAAAATATATCCTTCAATACTCGCTTATTTCATTGATTAACAATTACAACCTTCAGCATGGGATACGCGTCTTCTAGGCAAACTTGGCCTAGAAATTGACATTGAACGAGTAGGACAAGTAATGATAACCTGAAATAAGAGGTTTTTAAAATGAATTAGTTCACAAGAAACCATGGTTTGGGCGTATTATATATATGTCGCTTGTTTGATAACCATCGTTATTACAGGGTAAGGAAAAACATTTGTACAAACCAATTATAAATGGCATATAGCTTATATAGTTTAGAGGTATAACAAAGATATACTACATTCCCCTTTTGTATGCAGGTGTGTGGATATATACATATATACTATATTGTGACATATATGTACACGCGTACAGTCATATCCTGTAGAAATTAACGAATACTGACATACGAGCATCCACACGAGCTTCTCTCACATCAACAGTCAACATCCATGCTTGCACACACACACATATATATATGATATTCTGTCCGCAAACGAGTTCGGTTGGGTGGTGGTTATCTGTATTCAGCCCTGTTGACATACCCCATCAAGCGTTATGGATAATGAACAGGGACGTACCGTATTAGTCTGAATATCTCGGTTACATATCTATGAGAATCCATTCGCTTTTGATGGGAGCATCGTCGTCAGGATTCTCTAGAATCGACAAACCACGGACGGGTCCCACAGAGCACACAATTTTACATATAGGTTAGTTAATGAGACTAGAGTGTATCAATATCCAACCTAAATAAGGATATATATGCATCCTCAATATATATTTTAGTTAAACAAATTGATCATCACGAACAAAGCAATAGTTACATCCATACGTACTAAGCGCTTGGATATTAAGTCTAAATAATATTACATAATAATAACAATAATTGTTACAAGGTCGTAATATGAGGTTGGCACAGCATAGAACAAGCTTTAAAATAGTATTGCATTTCAAGGCAAAACAATCTCATCGTGGACACTGAACTTTATGGCAACATTTGAGTGGGCATTGGGCCCATCTTCTAAAGGGCATCAAATGAATCATAAATAACTTTATTTTAGCTGCAACATTCACCTTTGTAATTTAATTGAAATATATTATACAGGGCAAACATTACTTATTTTAGAAATGGTGTCGAGTCGCGATAAAGAGTTAAGGTATTGGATGATTAGAATACTGAGATTTCGCGTCCATCCTACATTATGTGTCGGTCGCTGTACAGGCATTTCTCTACATCTCTGTAGGTATTCCTCCTAATATTTAGCACCATTTGTGAAAGTATTTGGGTTCTAGAGTCCACTTGGCTGACGTCCAGCATCAGGAGCACTGCCTGAAACATAGTAGTATAAATGCAAGGAAGTGGGGTAAAATCTTAAACGAAATAGCATGGGCACCCTGACTGTTTCTCTTCCATTTAGAGGAGAAATAGAAAACAGTAAATATCAACAAAAAGATAATCACTAGAGCCTCCGTTAGATTCCATTAGGGGATAGGAAGTGGTTCCATCACTGTATACGCCATTTAATTATTGGAAAATAGTTGCAGGAAAAGCCTTAATCAAAGATTAATTAGAAATGTGACTCAGTGAATAGAATGAACTGTCAATTAAATCAGAAATAATTAACAAGGGATTGGTTGGATTGCGAGGGGAGGCAGAGGAGCGTGGTTTAAAATAGACAAATTTACGTCGATTGACTGTAGGTACCTGTGACAGCAAAGAAGATACCTCTTGTCTCAAAGGAACTAAGGATTTAATTCATCGTATAATATGGAATGTTTTAAAAAGTTTAACTCTCTTAATCAAGATCTGTGTGGGACAAAATTCGTTCAAAGAATATCTTAATCAAATTATGATTTTATATGCATAATTCTGTGTATGCATAATTCAATACAATTATCTCTCCATTCGCACACATCTGACTGAATTAACAGTCCTAGATGTTAACCCCAAAAGATAATGTGGATAAGAAGGATAAGTAACACTGAGAGGAATTGGAGGTGGGGGAAAAGGGAAAGGAATCGGAGAATAAAGGCACCATTCATGCCAGTCATACAGAAATCTTATTATAAATTGTTCCCAATATTCTTACTCAACCCAGTATTCGTAAAATGAACAAAATACGCATTTCTACTTATTATATTTTTCCTATTTTGGGTGTTTTGGTGGCCAAGAGTCATCATTGATCTGCGACTCCCTCTTCTATATTATTAGTTCAATTGGATAAGTAGAAGATTATGTTAACCTATATCAAAGGTATGGGTGTATAACTTGAACAAGGAGGCAAAGGGGAGCTATGGGCGAGAAGGCTGTGGGGGAGTCCGAGGAGTACTATATATGATGACATTTCTCACAGTTAAAAGCTACGCTAATAGTTAAACAAGATTGACCTTTACAATACGATAGAAGATATTGATTACTTGAAAGACAAAGTTCTACGAAAGTGAAGTTTAAGTAGGATGATTTCTTAATTTCCCATTTGGGTTGTTTAAAGAGAAATTAGAAAGGTGGACACAATGAGTGAGACTATTCTAAAAAGGGTGAATCATCATAGATTGTAGAACCATTTTAGATATTCCAAATATTCTGGAGTCAAAATTTAAATATACGAAAACCAACTATAATTTCTTTTAGTATTATTTTCCATGACATATATTATTTGGTCGTATTATGTGGCACTTCCCATGGGCCACACTTAAAATCTATATAGGAAGCATATCAATGAATACTGCATTGTAACATAGTTTTAAACCGCTTTGGGCCTTAAGTTATAACGACAACTATAAGCATATGAAATTGTCTGAAACTACTGCTACTATATCTTAAATGAGCCTTAACCTCGTCCTCTTTTCCCTTCTCAGAATGCCAGCGAAGTAAGAGATCTTCTGAGAAAGAGACAGTTGAAGCTTCCCTTTCCACAAATGTTTAATAACTTAACATAAAGAATAGATATTCAATACATACCACTAGTCTTGGTTTAGAAACGTTGGTACTGCGTCGTAGCCACAGCTTCCTCCTGGTCTTCTAACTGCGATTCACGATGTTGTTGCAAAAGCTGGATTACTAACCATGTGCTCCCAAACAACTGGAATTAGAAGGAGACTGTTCGTAGCAATTCAATTAGTTCAGCCATAATTATATGGGACTCCTTGTCAGACGGTATCTTCAGTCACAGACTATTTGCAATTGTAAATTTATTTTTAAGATTTCGGTTGTCTGGGACATTTATTCGGCTACAGACTCACAGTTTGGTGAGCCGTAGTAAAGCCCCTCTACAATATAAATGTAAACAATCCTAGCGAACACTGAGTGAATAGGAACGTAAATTAAAACACAATAATGGCGGCGTTACATGGCTTATCAGTTGCCACCGACGGTAATATAGGAACTGGAAGTGAATATTTTCTTGGAACTCGCATAATATCAGTGACCAAAAATAACCACGCAGAAGAACATAGAGCTTGCAATAAAATCCAAAGGTATATGTAAATTATGAGGTAAATGATAACATTTGATGTAACCATATAATCAGAAAAGCGGTTAATTTATCCAGAATGGTATTATTTTACTTAATTTTACTTGACAGAACAACCATATTCTAAGTATAGGATCTACAAGGCAGTCATTTAATTGGCAAATACAATGACACGCAACCCAATGTATAAGCAATTTAGACGCTTGAATCAGCGGAAAAGGGGCGGAATAACTGGATATGGAGAGCAGTGAACCCTGATTGATGTACAAGACCCGAGCTAAGAAGGCATAGGCAGAGGGAGGTTCAAAGACGATGCGTGTAAGGGTTAATGAATTAGTGATCTAGGTTCCTGTAATCTCTCTCCTTGTCTGCCTTGTATTCAGGTCGGGGAGACAGGGCCAATAACTCCAGGGGGAAAATATACTGGGTACCTCCATCACTTGTTCCCCTTCACACGAATCTGCACACATTATACCAATCGCACATACATGATGATATAAAGGCTAGTTTCCATAAAGTGTGAATGGAAATTTTTCATAACAAGTTTGTAGGGTCTAGATGAATTATATGATTTCAGATATTACTTGAATATAGGTGACGAGGTTGAATATATGTTTCCCTAGAATTTAGCTAAACAAGATACAGAGTGACGCATTTATAAACGAAAAAGATTCTGACGAAGTAATAACACACACTGCTTAGTGGTATTTTCAAGTAGGATTATTTATGATAGTTGTAATGGGACCGAAGTAATCGAGAAGGGAAACATTACAGGACATTATCCTTGCTTCAAAAAAAATACTTGATTAGCTGTATATCTAATGTTCAAGCAAGCACTTTTCTTTAAAACGATGGTTTGGACACATGTGATGCGAATACAATCCACTCACTTCCCTGTTCCCTTAGGATTCAGAAAAACGAAGGCAGGTCCCTTACAACTAAAATCGCTTTCATGCGTTCATTCTCCATCCCTTGCCATTTACGTGTCTCAAATTTCAAATTATGTTTACTTGATGGATTTTCCCGGTCCTGAGTTTTTTTTACTGTAGTAATGACACATCCAGTGCGGACCAATAATTGGATACTTACCATAGTCATAGAAGTAGCCAGAGCAACGAAGCCAGATGCTTTTAGTGTTTTGTCCACGTGGTTTTCCAATATGCCGGCACACGTTAAACATGGGCATGGCTGGCCAGTGACAAAAGCACGACCAGAACAACACGGTGAACTACGATGATTCAGGCAACATGGTAACTGGAGGTAGACGAAAGTGGCAATAGATTTAGGGCAGGCATAACCGCATCGAGTATAAGGAAACAGTAAAAGGATAGTATAAGAAACGATGGCCCTTTCTTATTACTAAATATTCTGGTATCAATGTTTTTAAAAATATACTAATATCGTTAATACATAGACCTAATATAGCAAGGATGGTTAATACTGAATCTGGATAATGCAGAATGGATATATATTATAAATGAGTTTGTAGCCAAATCAGATCAATGAGAAATCCCAGGCAGTCGGACCTACAATACTAAGACACAATGCGCAAGGCAGTGAAGCAACAATTTTGTGCAGTGACACGCTAACTCACCGTTGAACAGGAAGGATGACTGAGGTTTAATGGATCCTCTGAAGGAAAATTGGGGTTTTCAAATCCGCAGCAATTGAGCATGATTTGAATGTGTGTTTTTGTTGCAGGCGTGGCCTCTGTCCACATGTTGACAAGACTGTGAATAATGTGAGAGGAGTCGGTAGATAAACAGACTCCGCCCATCATTCCAATTGACAGGAGGAGAACGAGCATGATGCCACAGTACTGGGGTTTAAGTCAAGGTATTTATTAGTAAAACAAAGAAACATGTAAAAGGAGATTCATATAAGTGTTATGCAAAGGGTAGACCCCACCATACAATCACAGCGGTCTTCACTAAACGCATTTGCACAGGTTGAAAAAGTCATTATTAGGTATTATATAGAAGGGCTTCGAACCTGCTGGTCGTATCGTATTGCACTAAAAACAAATAATTTCACACAGAAAGGAACACAATTCTGAAACAATATCCTCTGTGCCTCTGCAAAAGATAATTGAAGGGCAGAGATCCACCGTGCTAATTAGCTGGAAGCGAATCACCAGCCCCATGAAGTGTTTTTTCAGGTAGTTCTATAGAGAATTACAGCGCATTATTTTTTTCATCACATAATCACCTAATATCAAATTCTACCCGCGACGGAGCTCATTAAACACCCCCTAATAAATAGATGATACTTCCGAGAAGCTCCATCTTAAAGAAGCTTATCCAATTCGCTTTTCAGAAGCCTTAAAGAATCAACATCAACTGGTAGGTGAAGTGGATAGCACTGCAGATTAAATCCGATGAGCAATGCCTATATAATGCAGGAGTAATTATCAGATATCAACTGTTGATATTTTATCCAACATCAGAATAAAGGGTCAGATCCTCTATTGAAGACCAAAGCTTTGGAGAAAATATTAAAAGAGACATCAAGTAAAATGAAGTGTAACTGAACATCTCATCTATAGGTGACTGTTCAGCATTAATTAATCCTTAAAAATTAGGAAAAGCCTGCAGTCACCTGTTTTCAATCGTAATCTTAATCAACTCACCTTATATGAACAGTCATTAAGAATACACTATTTTCTATTGTTCTAATTAGCATGAAAAGGATACAAGTAGAATGAATTTGTGGAGCTTGAGTATGAGGAACAGAGTGCCAAGTGCAGCAGTAACAATCAACGTGGTTCCACAGATTCCTAAACCTGAGACGACATCCACCCGCCACGATTCCATCACCCGATGATGCCATATTGTGCAGCCTAATAATGAGCCACCAAAGACCTGGAAAAGCAAAGCAAAAATTTGACAATGACAAGAGAACGTATAGGAGTATGTTATATATATTGATCAATTACAACAATTTTAAGTGAGGCCATTGAAATGAAGAGATAAGAGATGCTTTAACAGTTGTCATGCGGCCGTATCGCATATTTCTGTGTTTGAGGATACATAGGGCTTGAAACAATGGAATTCCTAAATTGTGGAGAACCCCGAGACAGCTGATGGAGGTCGCCTAAAGAGGAGTTCTTTCAGTAACATGGGTAGAGCAAGAGTATATAGCAAGTGACCCTAAATGTTTATCTAATTTGCTAGTGTTCCGCCGCGTCTCCCCCGCACAAACAGACCTTCCCAACTAAACTATTGCCACTTCCTAGACTTGCGCAAGTCTTTAAATGTTCTTTGTTTAAAAAAAAGAAAACTACCATGTTATGGTCACTACCATGTTATGGTCACCCCCCCCCCCCCCCGCTTGACTGAGGGAGGACTTCTACGACAGTCCATGTATGGGGAGTCCCAGACCTGCAGTAGGGCCCTACAAACAACACCAGTCTTAGGGACGAGGGCTAGTCTAGGCACTTCCTTAAGCCCTGCATCTCTACCAACAGATTTGGATAAGCTGTTCAGAGTTTAATCCCAGGCCATGCCAAGGGGTAAAATGTACTCAATTTTTCCCGTATTTTCCCCCTTTAAATTGGAAATAGCGATGGTCCAGATGATGGCTTAAGGCTATATAGCCATTCTACAATTACCCAGTTCTCACCTATGTAGTCAATGGTAGATTCGTGAAGCGTCCAGAAAAAATGCTGTTAGCCTCATTTTAACATTTATGGAGGTATTAATAGTATTTAGAAAGGCCAGCTTTGATTGCGATCCATCATTCTTCAATTAATATCAAGCCATGAGATCCCTCCGCGACCTCTCTCTACAATTTTTAACAAAGCTTTAAAGGTTAAAAGCATCGGTGGTATTTGTAGTACTATAAGTTGATATCATTCCGTGAGTAATGGTATTGTTTAAGATGGAAAATTACTCCTGACTAGTAATCACCAGAACGCCAATGTAAGGATTATAGCTAGGTGACCAGAGATTCCCTGCTAATCTGGCACATATAGGGTCCCTGTATAGCTAGAAGATTGAGCAAGATTGAGCATTTAATTAATCGTGTACTAAATTATTTGTCCTGATTAAATAATCACATTTGGTTGTAGTTTTAAACTGTTAAAAAAATGTTGGAAAAGATGACAAAACTATAAAGTATTTAATATTATAATAATCTGTTACAATATTTTTAGCCCCTTAAATTGTTAGATCCGGTGAAACAACTGGAGAGCAATTGACAAGTAATTGGGTATTTAGAAAGACAGCAGTTGATCAACTTGGCTCTTCGGGATGGAATGTACAGGTATATCAAATGAAACATTATTAAAGCAATGTCAGCGGAAGGCATCGAGTGGAAATTCTAAAAAGGTGGATACTGATAAGAGAGACCATCCAATAGGGAGGCTTCGATGTACCGCGTTTCACTGAACGCTAGCAATAACGCGGCCTGTGGTTAGGGGGAATCCCCTGATGAGTCATCACATCTCCTTGCGTCTACGTTGTAAGTCAGTTCTTACGGACGTTGACAACGCTAACTTGGTGTGTCCTACGTTGCCTATTTACGTAAGCATATATCTTGATTTGGAATGTTTTATTTACCCGGAATCAACTTGTATAACAAAGATGAACCATTTTTCCATGTGTGCAAAGTCCAAAGAGTTGATATCTTAATTGGAAAGTTATGTTTTGAAAGGTTTCTTACTGGAGGGTTGTGATAGTGTGTGTTGGGTCATGGAGGGCGCTTTTACACCCGGCCCCCACACTCAGATACAAAAAGTAGGACTGTTCTTTCTGAGTTCATAATAACCTCCTTCATAATATAACACAGACAATTTGCATCTTTCAATTACAAAGTAGTCAATAATTTATTTATTGACAATGTATAACTCTCAATATTAGTGTATTTCCGTCCAGGGAACCCCAGAGAAATAGCTAAAAGTGAGCGGTTTATATGAAACAGGAAAACAGAGATATATAATGATGATTGGGTGCAATCCCTCATGTATTAATATTTACATATAAAGTATTTGATAAAATTATTCATCAAATACATTAATTATCCATGAAGTAGCCAATAATATTCTGGTAGGTAGCATGACTTTTTGTGCTTGACCAGTATGCTGAATAAACATAAATAAATTATAGGTAGGTGAGGTGTTTTATAAGTACCTAGACATCAATGCTGACAGCTGGCCACACAGTACATAGCTTTTTCTAAACTGCCCTGTGTCCATTCATTTGCTTTCCCAGAAACGAGAATTAAAACAGAAGGGACCAACCCACATGAACAACAGAACAGAGTGCAGTGTATTCCCGCGTCTCCCTGTAGTTGCCCTCCATCGAAGGGTCTTTCTGCCCACTGGACGCGGTGGCAAACCTTAGCTATCTAAGGAGGGGAATCCCCCAAATTTCTATCCCGCGTTGAGCTAACGTTTTCTAGCTACGCGGTACATCGAAGCCTCCCTATTAATAAAGAAATGACCCTGACAAAGTGACAAGAATGAAAATCAATCCATCACAAGAGATAAAGTTCTTTCTTCGCTTCCACATCGTGTCCACGTTCAGACCAGGAAATCGATTCACTGGCTAGGGGATGTGGTGTCAAGCAGTGGTGAAATGTACATCAGGCGGAGAAACGTAAACAGGTATGGCTCAAGAAGCCAGCATTAGAGACACTAATAGGCTTCTTCCAGTGTCAGAAGCATCCTCGCCGGACTGTCGTGCAACTAGTACTGTCGTACACTATAGTGGCAGTACGAGTGACAAGAGACAAGGACCAAGGACTGATTGCCAATACGATGGCATGTATCACCCACCAATGGGTGTAATTTTCTATTGCAAAATCGTTTATGCTGTAGCATTTCAACGAAGGTATCGGGGATAACAAAAGAAGATAGAAGATAGAAGAAATTCATTGAAGAAAAGAGTGATTTACAACTGGCTTGTCGTACTTTGAAGGTATTATTGATTAGATGGTATTTCCATCCATACACATAAATAAAATTTAAAGTTATACAATCTTTAGAAGCTTAAAAGTGTATCTTAATGACATGGACATCAAAGAACAGATTAGCTTCGGAACTTCAGCTTTAGACTAAATAACACTTCAATTAAAGGTTCTCATTGGTGCCAACGTATTCCCAAGCTTTGTAACCTCCTCTATAAGAGGTCAGACTGTTCACCTGATTGAACTGCCTCCTTCTCGTCTATCCAATGAGGGGGAAAGTTATATGATACTGGGGGAAAAACTTGTCCATGTTCTTTCAGATCCCCGAGTGGCCCCAAGACCTTGAGCTAGAGGTTAAGCTAGGTAATAGTAGAATAATTGTGTAACCTTAAATCGTTGGGTTCACATGGTGATGGATGACGCTAGGGAGAAAGGGACTTGTCGGCCGTGGAGGAATAGGCAGGCTAGGATGCCAACAGATTGGGGGGGGGGGGGGGGGAGAGGGGGTAAGGAGGGCTGATGAGAAGCACTGCCTAGCCGGAAGGGCTGGCCGTCCATAGGAACAAGTGACCGGACCTAGATGCAGACTGAAAGGAATGGGACAGCTGTGGAAGTCGGAATATAACAGAGCTAAGTGAAATCTTACATAATGGATTGGGAGTGGACTACACAGTAACAAATCAAGATGCATCGTGGATGATCATTCTGCTCAAAGCAGATGGAAGGCTCCACAGTAAGCTTGATTTGTAATCGCAATACATCATAGTTTCCACACTTCAGATGCGCATTAGAGCCAAGCTCCTTCTCCTTAATAAACATTTCGCAGAATGGGACCCACGGGTGTAATCCAAGTGAAATATAGATGAATTTTCAGACAAAGAAATTGCACTCTTATATATGGGCTTTGATTCTAATGTATGTCTTGTATGCTCACTTATACCATGCAGGGAATATTCCCTTTAGGTTTCAAAAGAAAGTTCTTATAAAGAATATTAAATTCAGGGCAATTCCTTCTTGTTCTTGATATATAAATGCCATATAATATGCGATGGGGAATAATGTATGATTTAAGTCAAATTCCTTCCTTCTTATTATCACTCTCGTTGTTACTATTTAGAATTCAAAAGACACCAATTTCGTTGAATGTACCACGCCAAAAAGGTCCATTAACCACGAGTTACTAATTTGGCACTTGATATAAACTACCGATAGCAATGGAGCGGGGTCGACTCAAGAAATATAAAAAGTTCTCGTCCGAAATGGCTGAATAAGCAACAGGATAATGGCCACGGCTTTCCTTTCTGTCCAACTCCATCCCCTTTCATCCTCCATGTGTCTACTACTGGTGATCTAATGAATGGTGAAGACTCCGTGGTCAGCCACTGGCATTTGGTCGTCAAGGATACATCTTTCTCTCCGCCCCAGTAAAAGTCACCCCAAGAAACAAGCGTTTCCTTGGATCACCAGCCACCATCCGGAGTACGGTGGACCGTAATGTTTACGGACCGGTGATCTGAGTGAATTGCTTCCACTGTTAAATTTGCCAAGCCAGTGGTTTTATGAAAGTATTCCTAGCGGCAGTATATCAATATATTTGTAACATTGTATCCAAGGGCAGTTTGGGCACTATGAATTGTTTCTATCTCTGCTGCACCCATACAATTACTAGTAGTTCTTACTGGCAAGTGGCAGGGACATATGTTTCCACTAATAATAGTGGCGTTTGCCAAGATTGTGATATATAGGCCTGAACCCAAGGGAATTGTGATGAGGAATTGCGGGATAAAAGAGACCGACTATTAAAAATAGAGAATTCAATACGAAATTCTTATTATGCGTATTTTCGAATTTCAAAAATTGACATTTGAAGGAACTTAAAGAAAATGCCGAACATCAACAGTTATCATAGGAAAATTGTCTCGTTCTCGGATTGCAACACCTCAGTCTACATCTGAGAGTTGACTTCTATATTTAGATCAAAGCAGAGAATAACTCTCAGACAAATATCTAAGTAAATTTCTTGGAAACAATTGGAGGATACTTCACATTAACAAGGATTCCATCACAATCATATCATGCATAATTATACCAATTCTATTAATAGGCTGTCCTCAGCGCAGTAAACATGATTGAATACTGATAATTCCTTAATCAAGAATGATAATCCGCGCGGAAATGATTTATCAAAATGTTCAAACAACTTAATGAAGCTTATCTGTCAGCTTAGGCAGATCCTGGTTCAGCAAGGCCAAAGGAAATTAATCAGATGGTTTACGTAAAGGCAATTCGATTGTTTAATGATGGGACAGCTTTAGCCGCTTATCGATTAATCCAATATTTCGATCCATATTTCATTAAGCAAATTCCGCAGCTTTTTGCCAGTGGAATTATGCCTATAGAGACGCTGTTTAACACTACGTCACTTTATTCACTATAATTGTTCTCAAGATGTAAGACGGAGTCTATTCCTCTGAATAAGCTTAGAATAAAATCCACGAAGATTTACGATGATCTCTCGCATACTTGAAGGCATATTACCTGATAAATCTGATAAAATATGACCGATTATTTTGCTGGTGCCTGGGTGAATATTTTCTCGAACCTTAATTACAAAAAGGTTGCCATAAACATCATTCCTTCTATAGCTGATAAAAAGTGGGATCTTATATAAAAAGCGATCTGCGTCTTGCCAGTGAGCAAACAAGAAGAGCGCGCCTACCAGAAAAACACACTAAGGTCATAAATATTGAACATAATTTCGACAAATCGAAGCCTATAACTTCCACCCGCCCATAAATACCCGCCATAAAAGAGTCTTAGAAATTCCCATACAACTGCAATCGATTGAGGCTGAGTAAAAATTCTTCCGACACATACAACATGTAGTATTTAGCAATAGGTTATCATTATTGCATTAATGCAATGATTTACAGGCTTTGTGAGTTAAAAGTGAGAAAGAATAAAACCGTATACCACATATATGTTTTATTGTGAAGGATATATAGTGCTTGAAGAGGTACATTCTAAATACAGACGTGTGATTAAATGTGCTGCTTATGGGGTAAAAAGCAATTAAACAAGCACATACCATTTTAAAAGGATATACCCTAATATATTTTAATTAATATACATAATTGACAAGCTTAATTGATAATTGTCACTTGGCAGGTCATAGTTCTTTATGAAGGCCTCATATGAATGCATGATTAAGATTGAGACTATGTATTCTGAGAGGGCACTGGCCAGTTATTTTTTAATCCCAGCTTCAATGTAGGGCCAGTGGCCCTTCTTTACCAATCCCTATAGCACTGAGGGCCTTGTCATACTCCGGACAGAATCTTGAAGAACCTATGTACATCCCAGGGACTCAGGGGGACATAACGTACGACTAAAATGGCAGCAACTCCCTTCCATGGTCTTCACCACGCCTGGCACCGTTATCTGAACTGAATGTGTAATTACGTTTGATAACGAAAACTATAATGCAGATCTCAACCGTCATATATTATTTTACCAACTATACCCCAAGACTCTCCACTCTAGGTCCAAACCCACAGATCAGATAAGAATGGTATGTCATCCTACTTCGCTAATTCGTTTCCTGGTCTAGGACTCAGCGTTTTAATGGGAATATAATTCACAATAGCCAGCGGTGGGATGATATAGGAAGCTTTCTATAATCCATTATGGCCTCCCTCAGCGGTAAATTGACAGATGAATTTGACGTCATCATTATTTATCTAATATATAAAGCTCTAGAAGGGTTTTTTGTCACGCATGTTCTGGGAATCTGTGATTTCCCCATCTGTCTTTTTGGTCTGTACAGGTCCGCCGACCCTGTCTGGGGGACATTATATGTGGTTTGTGAAGTTATCTGGGGTGAAAATGTGATTTTGAAGCCTTTTATAAATTGAGATCTACACACGCTATTTATAGCCTGGGAAAGCCCCTGCGAGATACTATGTCACTTCCAGGGGGACCTGACTACATGCAGAGAAGTGGGAGAGCGAAGAAGAGGGGGAGGGAGAGGGGAGGGGTATTGGAGAGGGGGAGGGGAAGGGAAAGTAGAAGGGAAAGGAAAAGAGGGGAGGGAGAGGATGTAGGGAAGGGAGAGAGGGGAGGTTAAGAAAGTAGGGAGGTGGATCATGAGGAAGAGGGGAGGGAGAGGGGGAATCGGAGATGGGGTTGGGAGAGAAAAACAGGTATGAAAGGCAAGAGAAGATGGGGAGGGAAAAGAGGAAGAGGGGGAAGTGTGGGGAGAGAGGGGGACCGTACGGAGGACGGGTACTTTGCTAGAATAGTATATACATGTAATGAAGCTCAACCATAGATGGGGTCACCAATCAAAGGACCTACAACGGCCAAACTCAATGATATGTCATGTACATCCTTTAATTCCTGAGTATCATTTTACCTATTTTAAAGCATCTGGTGTTGCATGATGCTTCCGACATATTCATACCTAAGATATTTGCTTGTATATTATATATCTGTACATTGAATCCTCCAGCAAGCGGTGTTGGTAATAGCAGCGAACCCTTGCTGTGACACTATCCTACCTTATAACAAGTTACTATAGGATTAAGGGGTAAGAGGCAATGTCTGCAAGCTCTGGAGAAACCTCCCACTTTCTTGTCTTGTACACATCCCTAAGAGCAGGACACGGGAAACATTTAAAGAGCTTTTTAGTGTTTTGCTGCATGCAAGTATCTACAGCACCGACTCCCCACTGACTTTGTCTCTCTTCCCTGCACCTCAATCGCATTAATTTTGTTTCTCGGCCACTCCTTCTTTTTATCCAATCCTCCTCACTGTCTGTCTGTCTGTCTGTTTCCGTCTGCCTTCTTCTGCCTGTCGTTTTTCCATTTGCTGCTCTCCCTATCCCCGTCTCCTCATCCTCCCGCCCACAGCGTATTGAAACAGTATCTAATGTATTTAGACTAAGCCGTGATTGGGCAAAGCTGATCAAGCATATAACCAGCGATCATCCCATGGTATTTTGACTGCCAACCAACCATGGAAAATAGGGGATTTGGCTTAGGCTGGGGGTCACAGGGCGGTCGTTCTATCAGTTGCCCCTCATTTGTCATCAAAACACATTAACTCAGCAACATATCGGGGAGGTAATTGGAACAATCGGCCATATAGGATGCTGCTGAGATATGTAGTACTCTGATTATGAATTACATGTTTATTCATTGGATTCTCCGCCTAAACACCGCCGATCTAGCGAATCTAGTGAATAATAAAGAGCGCAGTGGAGTGGTAATAGTATTAAAGGCAATAATGCTAAAATAGTAATAAATGCAATAATGCATACACGGTATAATTTGTGTATAATTATGCCCGTTGTATTTGTGGCATACATAATATATTTAATGTAGGCAATAGTAGTACCGTATATATTCACCTTCCGATTTGACAAGGCATATGGAGAGGACATTGCTTAGAATAGTTATGATTTTAGACACTGGTGCAATAATGCACATGGGTTTTGCTCACAACTAGTCACCGCATGGAAAGCGGGAGGCTGAATTTGGACCAGAGTATTTTCCCTGTTCATCCTCGTCTTGGACACGATTTTATTAACTTAGATGTGACGTAGTATAGTAACACCAGTCTTTAAGAACATATATATACTTCAACCTCAGCTAAACTTTAAGCTTCAACACACAAAAACCTTGACTATTTGGGCAAGCCTAGATTTAACTGTACATACTGTAAATCGAATATATACCAAACACTTTTTCATGCTCTTGGGGATCTATCATGACAGATCAATGAACTGGGGAGTTGGGAGGAAGAGACAGGCTGTGGAAGAGAAGAGTTGGGGTTATAGGGTGCTCTGCCTCTGCCTTCAAATCAATCAACAGCGGGCGCATTGTATTCAGCCCAATATTCACATTGAATTAGCATTTGGTCGCCAAGAAGAAAAAGATTTAGCACCATTTTACTGGCTTTGCCTTCTATCTCAAATCCCTACTTGTATGCCACCCCAGTGAATTTGAATGGATTTTTCTCCCCTGTCGACGGTGGGGCCCATATTGATGGCATACCTTCTTGACCCTTCTACACCCACTGCCGTTGAGGATGATGAGGGGCTGGGTCCATCACCTCCTCCAAACCAGGTTCTAACCACCGAATTCTAATCAGCTTTCCAACGTATTCCTAAAGGAGCACCGACCCCTTCAATACCAAAGATAGTATATCCCCCAAGGATATTCGCGGTAGGGAGTGGGACTTAGGATTTGTGGAGGCTGGGGTGAATGCATGCAAAGATTTGCTAGGTATGTTTATATACCCCTTCAATATACATGTATATGGGTCAGATATTCATAAAATGTACAATTGGCAGCTGTACACATTTAGTAAATATTATTAAATTAGGCTGCAATTTGGTCAATACAAGGTAAATTCGAGTACATTCGGCATTGCATTGATTCTAGCTATCTGTTTGGTTAGGTTGAACTGTATTTTGAACTTTATTTTCGTCTGAAATTTGGGTTATTTGAGAAGATTGGCGAAGTTGAATTGTACATTTTCTAAAAATCTGACCCACATACCATGTGCAGCTTCATAGTGGTAACATGTTAAGTTGGTGTATAGGTTAAGTCAGAACAGTATGGTCGTGCGCAGCAAAATGCTAATCGTTATTTTGTTAACATCTTGACATATCAAGTCTTACATTATCAAAGATATGAACTGATCGAAACGACGAAACCATACCTACAAATTTGAGCTTTATGTAGTATGTCATTGATTCTCAACAAAATATTACCGAATTTCACAGTACTTTGGAAATAATATAACTCAAAATCCCCATGGCATTCACACAGCTTACAGTTGACTTTTACCTATGCCGTTCTAAAGTTGATAAAAAAAATTGGTTTAGACAATCTGGGCTTCTTGAAATGCCAGGCAATGCCTATCTGACAGCGTTGAATACCGAAAACTTATTTGCAAATTTAGAGGTCCGACGCAGGCAAATGTCAATTTTGATTGGCTTTTCGCAATTTTATACTCAATTTCCTTCATTCCTTTATCCTTATCACATAGAACTATGCAGGCCGTGTCTGTGATACCCCCTTTTCTCACTATACAATCCAGAAATTTAGAATAATGCCTCAGGACCAAACAATACTTTCCAAAGGGCATATCCAGATGTTATAATCACAGGACAGTCTAAGCTCAGAGCCTCCCAGATTAAATAAGAATGGTATGCCAGTGATTAGACGCCTACTGCGTTAATGGCGTTCCTGGCCCTGGCGGTTTGGAGCGAGAGGCTTTCCCTCAGTTTGGAGGGACTCTCAAAACTCTGAGCTTAGCCTGAGGAAGAATTGATCTAGAAGCCACGAGAATCACAGACAGATCTAGGCACCGACTTGTATGCATGCTTTAAACCATAGTAAAAGCTAAAATATTACCCACTATAAAGGGGCAAAGACGTCCGGGGCAACAAGTCGATTTGGATGGTTAACCTAATGTTTTATTTACGATACAAGTGATCCGAAACTTACATCCCGCTAGAACTGTAAGGCGTGTTATCATGGCTGTTGAAGGCAAGCAGGCAGTGGAGGTGGTGATTTGACGAGCATAGATCTTTGGCAACATCTAACATGAGTGATCTAGGTGTTCAGGACCGGTTATTAATTTCATTTGTCAATGTCAGTTTAGCCACATTCAGCACGCAAAACAATACATAGGCAGTCCAATATGGTTTTAGTTATTGAGCGTCTCAATGCAGCATTATCAGCTATTACGACTACAAGCAAATCTTACCAAGTTTACTCATTGTTTGACTTGTTATAGGACTGAAGTTATCAATATTTTGCAGCTAGAATTTAAAGTCGAATCAGCCAAAAGAAATCTAGTTCCGGTGAGGGATAATACGTAAAAATCACCACAGCAAGGATTTCTGCGGGCCACCGAAATATAAATGTGGATATTTATGAAGCTCTGTAGCAGAAACACCAACATGAAACCCTCCATAATTTGTATCAACTGACTTTCAGCTGGGAAGGAAAAGAATGGCACAATCTGAGAACGCAGCTTTAAATAATTATTATGTATACATTGGAATGATGCAATGCTCTCGTTCTGCACATGAACGCACTCAAGACAATATCCAGGAATAAAGGATTATACCAAGTGCAGAAACATTTAGTCACTGGAACATTGCTGCATGGCATTTGCTTGCTGAGGCTGCAGGCCGATGCTCAATCTCGTTCAAATATTCAGGATGTTCTTTAAATACGACAATACTAGGAAGTTTTTGGTGTCTAATGGTCTCCAGGGGAATGGCTGGGAGCATGGAACATTCCAGTTAAATGTCAAGTCGGGTGAGGATTGACAGAACAGACAGGGT
Source organism: Sthenelais limicola (assembly GCA_942159475.1). Lineage (NCBI taxonomy): Eukaryota > Metazoa > Annelida > Polychaeta > Phyllodocida > Sigalionidae > Sthenelais > Sthenelais limicola. Next base: position 54,072,695 of record OW804100.1, on the reverse strand, counting down.
AAAGAGATCACAGCGCAGGGGAGAAAATGTTCTTCTTTCTTAACATTTATATTTAGAATGCCTGACTTCAACACCAATTTTTCAAATGACTTGAAAAACAATTTCCAAGTTCCCAAAGCTTAAAACAATGTTAAGTTGGCTTCAAATCTATGAGGACCTATTATGGTTCACTAAATTGGAGTGGTTGTCTTTAGAATCTGTTTTAAGTCAAGAGCCATTAACCCCAAAGTACCGACCAGACCAACATTAAAAATTAGCTCGCAATGTTTAAGAATTCAGATTCACCAGTCATCAACATTTAACAATAAGAATATGTAACGATTGAATATCATCCAAAGTACATTATACAATACAGTGGAGGTAATAATTATCAAAAGCAAAGAATCTGTGGTAACATTGTTCAAATGAAGTCATTTGGTAACAAATGGGATTCAGAAACAGTAATATTTGGATCGCTAACAACATGACGAAAAATCCGTTAACAATTTGTTTGCTTGGCTACAAGAAACGACAATATCCTGCTTACGGCGATAAGGAATCTGCGTTGTGTTCGCGCACTGGGGACCGAATGTAACACAACAAGGGAATTACATGAGTTATAGCTCCCAATAGGAGAGGATGAAAATATTTTAGTGCCTTATTCAGAGACACCAATATTTCAGATCTCATTGTCATTCATTTATCCTTCATTCTTCTATAGTTATTTTGAATGCCGCTTCTGGAACATATACCAACGCTGCACTCGCTTGCCCTGTCTTTCTATATATCCGCAGCATTCTAGTTATATTGAATGCCATAGTATCATATATATTGCATTTTTCTTGTTTCCTAACAAAAAGGAAGAAAAGTCCCAGTGTACCTAAATTGATCTACTGTCTTTCTTTTACCGCCGAATATCATATACCACATTCGCTCAGCTTCCTTGGTTCCCTCCCTCGATGAAAACACCATAGGTTAAAAATGTACAGCGACAAGATTCATAAAACGCTATCCTTATTCTGAAAGGAGCACTATCGAGTACCTCTTGTCATGAGATGAGATGAGATCCAGGGAGAGAGGCCCTGAAATCTGGCGACGGGCGAATGGACAACTTCTCAAATATGGGCAGTATAGCCGTCATCAAAGACATGTATAGTTATTGGTCTCGGTCACCTGCGTCAATTCCCCCGAGCCGAAAATGAATTAGCAAATTATTAACAAACATCTAAAATGAGGCAACGGCAATGGGAGCTAGCTCTCCCCTTTTTGCACACGCATTGATCCTTCCTCATTTCCTTTATCTCTCCATACTCCACACAAGAACACTCTAGAATATGAGAAATGTCGAAACACTAATGTCGACTTTTAAAGACACATACAAAATATTGCCATATGAAGAGATAGTGTCAGATAAGACCATCATACAAATAATTCGGTGTTCTCACACTAAATGCTGGCAACATTATAGTTCGGATCCTATTTCAGCTAGAGGCTTTTATTTGCAAGGTGGTGTGGTTTAAATCTCGTTAAAAGTTCGTCAAATTGGGCAGAACAGATAAGAGGATATCCGGAAAAACAGCACTGTAATTACTATACGGCACAGCTTTGTATTATGAAGCTAATATGAACCATCCAAAGGCATACAATATGTCCACTTTCAAGTTTCAATAACAATACTGCTGGGTGCTCCTCATACTACTTTTCTCATTTCACCATCCATTATCTCCTTGATCCGCTTCTCCTCCATTCACTTACCCGGATTGATCTTTCCTGTCCGCCCCCTTCCCATTTACCACTGAAGCACTTTCCTAGGGTGAATCCGGCCATGTATGAAGAGGAAGAGAAAACCGTGAGAGGCCGGAGACACCGCAGTGAGCTCTGTCCCAAACAAATACTTCATACATCTTTGCAAAGGACTGGATTTTTTCGGTACACTCTACATCTAGTTTCATGTTGGAAAGTAACTAATAACAGCTATGTGACTGCATGATGAACAGGGGAAACCTTTCGTATGGATGAATCAATAATGGTGTGTTGCCTCATTTTAATGGAAGACATACAAGGTACATATTAGAAATAGGTTGCTAAATAGAGAAAAAGCCTATAACAAAAGGAATATTAATGCCTATTGACATACCGTCATGGGAGCATGCAGCGTCCAAGGATATTTTTAAAAGGATTTAACGATATCCCAAGTTCGGGCAAGCTAAGCTATCTTGTATCAATTAATGATTAACGCCATGATTGGAATATTAATTCATCTAAGATGCTTCTCCAAGTTTATTGCAATTTTAAAAATGCAAGATGTGTGGCAACGTGAAAACAGAGTGATACAATTCGGGGGATAAGACTGTCCACCCCTGCCCCCACCATCGCCTCCAGTCCTCGCCTTTCGCTCGTCTCATATATGGCCCTAGATGGTCGCCTGAACCAGGGGCCCTTCCTAAGTAGCATGACAGCGGGCTCCCCATAAGGAAAGCATCCTAATAAGTAACTTATGTGTATCGGGTTACGTACAGGATTCCCCAAAGAAGGCTTTACGTGTGACTGACTTCTCAACCTTGCCTGGTCGATATTTTCAAAGCAAATGAAGCTGCGTCATATATATTATGAGTATAGAAATATTAATTGAATTAATCAGATCGTATATTTCATTGTTATAAGGACACTAGGTGGCATACTGAATTGGCCTTTTATTGCAAAATAAAAGCAACATAATTATAGCATCGTATATAGCACTATATTATTTCAAAGAATTAAATGGCATGTATACCGTAAATATGCGTCCTGTAACTAAAGGTGACACAGGCGTTAATAACCACACCTTTCGTGGTGATATGAACCGGGAGGCATGTGTAAAAGGTAAAAGAGTGTATTACATCTCCATTTTTACCCTTCTTGCCTTTTGCCTGATTTTGTTTCCCACGCGTAAAGGGAATACTTACAAGGTTGTGCTTAGCAAGTGTGGAGATACATATCTCAGGGACGCCCTAGGTGTGTAAGCTCAAAATCATTCCCCTCCTCTGCGGCCTTGCAAGACTGTGTTATGAGAGACCATACGTATACATGAGAGATGCGAAACGACATCTATGTAGCGGCTCCATGTTCTCCCTGTTACAGCACAAGAAAGAGTCTGACTGCTTCAGTTTTCAAGGGAGGATCCTCAAATTTATCACAAGGGTGTCGGCTCGCCCATGGATCCGAAGCCTAGATCTCTTCTGTCCTTTAGAACATTCCCATATTTTATAATATGCATGATTTATTAATCTGTTTGGTACAAGTGTTTACATTCTATTAATCTGATCTATTTAAAAGTATAAATTGATCCTTAAATATCGCAAAAAAAATATAAGTTGGAGGCTGTAGAGAGCACGTTTAACTCTCCCCCCCCCCCCGCCCCCGCACACACACTTTAGGTCCACCCATGTTTCCATCTTCCATCTGTGTCTTTTCAATCCTTCAGTCCAATCTTTCCTTTCATCACTCGGTGGTTTCCTCCACGCTTTGGTATCTCTCACCTACACTTCATCATAGGAGCCCTCATCTCCCTCTGTGTTCTGCCTCTTTAATCCATGCACATATCCAGCTTAATTATGATGACGACGAGCATCTTGCTCGACAACCAATATAACTGGTTTCTATCAGATTTAATTATACATAGGCCAATAGATCTATCAATATGCATGGAATGTCTGTTTTTAGTGGATATTGGACTTATAAAGTATAATTTTAGTAGGCTACAACTCAGAATATTGATATACTATACATATTTTTATAGGGGCTGATCATACTCTCTTTCCTTAGCATAGACCTATCATATTCACGTCCTACTAACACATACAAAAAATAGCATCCAATAAATGCAGCTGACAATAACCTGTTTTTCTATTGTGTTTGCTGTCTGACTCGCATGTCTCTTCATATTTATACGCAGAGCTTCCCGGCGTGAATGATGAGTTAACAAGTCACATAAACTAGTACGCATATAGAACTATATATCTACTTTTTATCATTCATATCTATATAAGCGGAGTATTGAGGAGGAGTATAAGAGGAGGCCCAGTTAGAGCTTTTGTCCTATAGCTATGCCTTATTTATAATAAACACGCCTCCTTATATCGCCTATATCGCTTTCCAGTAAAAGCTGTAAAAAGGAATTTAGTGTCACTTTCTCATTCATTGTACTAAAACCCGCCGAATGCATAAAGAAGGATCCAGAGCTCCAGAGCTCCAGCAGCTTCAGAGCTACCCAAATGAAGACGCCGGAGGAAAATGTCGCCTTAGTTTCGGGCGAAGAAAAACACATGGCGAGTAAGATCTAAAGATATTGGACGAGGGTCCCAGGTTTAAGTTAAGTGTGTATACGGTAATCAATACTGGGTTATTCCACTCTTACGACGTGGTTTTACTTTTGGAAATCAAATGAAAATGGAGTGGCCTTTAATAGTGTTGAAAATTAACACCATCAAGTTCGCAAAATCAGTTACAGGATCTGTTGGGCGAGAAAGATTTTTTTTTTAAAGTTCGCAAAATCATTAATTTTGCGCAATAGCTGATGATTAAAAGGATGGGAAGGTTGGCTGTCACCAAAGAATATGTGATAACTATCCGAGATCAAAGAATCTCCAATCTTAAATCATAAGGCTGCCTTAGATGTCACAGCACAAAGAAGGAATGGATAATAGATTTGTTTTATTAGATGTCAGTGTCACCCTGTTGTCAGAGGCTTCTCTTGACATCGCAATGGATTCGATATAGTATTGCGTCACTACGCCGTGTATGTGTGTTTAAATGTTTGTTTGGTACCGGTAACAGGTTCTCACTCATTACTTGGGAGATGTTGAAATGTATTGTATATTTTTTTTAATTTATTGGAGTAACGATTTTGAGGATTTTAAGTCGCCCTGGGTCTTGAGAACGACCGTTTATGCATGGGTCTCTTACTAGAGTAATTATAGTGAAGCAATCAGCTTTGCAAATCAGCATTATTTCGTGCAGTAGGAATTGTGAATGTTATGAAATGTATTACATTAAGTATCGCCCTATAGTAACAAGTTTTAAATATAGTCAGTTTGGGGAATGTTGAATTATCGTTTTTGTATTCACAATAAGGATTTCAAAGAAATGAGAGTGTGAGTGTGAGCATGCGCAAAATGCATATCAATCAGTTGAGTTTACTAGAAACTAACATATTGCTGATATCTGGATTTGCCTGTATCCCAAGACTACTTCATCTCTACATTGTTTTGGCCATGAGTCTTGTACGATTTTGTATGTAATTACTAATCTCAGAGATTTTGGTGCAGGTGGCATCATAATAAAGTTACATGCATGCATACATAGATTATATCAGTATGGAACCCATTCTCTATGAAAGCAATCCAACGGCAAAATAATCTTGCCGAGGTCAGCAAACACAGATCTATGTACCATTGATACGAACTCCATGGGGAAACCCTTTAATAACAGGAATAGGCTCACTGACGAGAACAGGGATGAGATTTTCTCATAGCGAGGGTAAATAATTATCAAATATATAATTGAAGGTTGGACATCTCATGCACTGAAGAGTTATGTAAGTGAATTACGATCAATAGTTTCTTCATACTGGTTAATTAATTAATTAATTAATTAATTAATATAATTATTACTCTCTTCATTGGTCTATTCTTCTGTGATTTCAGTGAATCCGAATTGGTGGAGCAATAGCCAATATAACCACAACAATGCTGTATTCTCATGTTAAAAATATTTCAAACTTGAAACTTTGTTCAAACGTAGATCTATCCTATCATAGTGACTGTGAGATGAGAAAAGATGGGCTTGTACTGCCATTATTTCCTTGTCATAGGCCCGATAGAATATATAAGAGGAGGACTAGTAACACAAGCCTTGAAGGCGCTAGCTAAAGAGTGTGGTATATTTGGCCATAAAAATACGAACATTTCACCTAAAATATGGAGAGGCATCTTACGGGCCCTGTCCATAGAATCCTCTGATGACCTGGGCCATCCACTTTATATGTCAGCAACGCCGCGAGGTGACATTTGTGCCACAACTGTAAAGTAATGCGGAAATATTTGGGATTAAATGCCTAAGCTGATATGAGAGGCGATGACTCATCCAGGTCCCTTACTCTGACAAATGTGGATCAGTGACTTAAAATGGCTGGTGGGATTCGCTGAGGAGGGCTTATTATTAATTGAGATGAACATCATCTTTGGCTTTGCATGTGCACACATTTCCATGGGTGTCCCCCACATCGACGGCATTGGCTTATGATAATCCGTAGCAGCGTACAAGTTTCCTTTAAGCAATAAATCGTAACGTGTTTTTCGTCGTGCTATGAAACTTGTGATTTCATAGCGCGAAAAACATTATAACAGATTTCCCTATTGTTGTGGTTGGGTGTGCATGTGGGTGGGGTTAGTATGTATGTAACTACATACTGGTGGGGGAGGGGGAGGGGTAGAAAGAGTTTGTGATTAGGGGGAGGGAGGGGAGGGCGGAGGGGAGAAAGGGAGACTGAATTAGAGACCAGAGGACAGTTCAGGAAGGAAGACATTGGGAGAGAGAAGTGTTGGTAGGTGAGGGGTCAAGGCAAGAGGCCGCAGGAGACTCGAAATGGGAGACAATTGACACGAAAGCAACATGATATATGACGGTGAGGGCAAGTGGGATGGATAGGAAGAAAGGAGACTGAAGCGTTTGGATAGATCTATGGGAAGTGGAGAGGACATGAATGCAAGAGCAGATCCACCAAGAATGTGCATTGGTGGGGAAAAATGAAAAACTTATTCTAATAAGAGGCTTCCTCCATAGACTATAGTCTGGGATGTGCAATATGCTATTCACCGCCAAAATATATAACTATATCTCCCTCAAGAGGGGAAGCAACTCCAGGATAATTATCGGAGGCAAATGGAGCACCATATTTATTATTATACTCTTTCCATTTACGAGGACACCTCTCCACAAACATGCATAATTTCATTTAGTTTCAATTTCTCTATCAATATAGGAATACCTGTCTCTCTCAGTGAGAATGTTAAAATATCTTTATACACTCTCATGCCCCATTAGTTTATAGCACATTATAACCTTTAACTGGATTGTCCTGATTTTGAACCATACGTCGGTGATGGTTTTAATGGATCATATTTCACATTTCTTATTCTTACTTCATAATCATTATATAGATTACACTTTTATCCTTATTTTTTATGTATACATTTAAATTACAAGAATCAGCAATCACTCGGAATAATGTAGGCTACCTGTTACATATTGTTTTTGTCTGAATAAAAAATATTAAATACACAAAATACTTGTAATTATTTTCGGCCGATGTGTGAGCCAGCCCATTGGATAAAATTGGACTGACCAAACGCTTAGAACTCTAAAATATTTGCTATTACACTACCGAATACGTCAAACCAAGTTATGTTTGAACCGAATGAATGTCTATTCATTTTTATTAATCCAGGTAACAGGCCACTGAGTTTTCAGTGGATAAACTAATGGATTTCCGAGAATAAAATTTCCATGAAGAAGGACATTTATTCCTGAACAATGAAAGGGCGAGGGTATCTAGAAGAACGCAGAATGCCATGCAGTTTTAAAAACCACATTTTATCAGAGCGTTCCTTCAGACCTAAAGCCTGGTTCTCCATTATTCCATTGAAACATGCATGTTATCTTCCATTGTTGCCGATATTACCCGATATCCAGTAGACAATACCATAATAGCTATAGTTACTTGGGGGTCTTTTGATGGCCTGGGAATGACTATATCACACTGAAATCTCTTTGAAGAGGGGCAGACTATGTGGGGAATAGGCAGGAATTCTGTGTATGTTTCTCTGGGACATGGCTGGGGTATGAACACGGGACATCAGAATTACAAAAGCGGCACTATCGCACTCACCAAGCTGACTACTACTCATGCACCAAGCCTGAATTCACTACATCCATGAAAAGAGCGGCTAGCCGAGAGGTTAAAATGGATGGGTGAAGTCTGCTGGAGGAAGACTGAAGCTATAGAGGTACCCATGCATCGATCAGCTGAGATAATAGTTAGTCTTCCAATGCTTCCTCAGTCTTTGATCTTCAGCGTATGAATACATACATAAATGGGCTGGGAGAATTTGCGGAAATTTCCTGGCTCGGCAGCGTAGTTGACCATACCATCTAGCCAGATCATCTAGCCTATCCTTCTTACGTATAAAATCTGAGCGAATTGACTGGGGGTCATGATTTGCGATCGCTCTGGTCCATTCAACGATTCTGAGGCAAGCTGTATGATACGACAATGTGAATGTGCCAAGACAATGTACCAGTAGATAGGGGAAGGCAGTCCCAAACAATGGAGGTAAGAAGCTGGTTAATGAGTTATTTTTATTCACAATATAAAATATCTCGACCAGTTGTTGTTTTAATATTTTTATTCAGCGTTCAAAATTATGTAACGTAAAACATTTCCAGTCGGAAATGGATTCAGATTATTGTCTCTACAATGGATAGGCACAGTATACTTTCCCATAGCACCACGTCAGGTAGGATTTATCGCACACACAACAACGAAGATTAAAACAGTGAATCAATGTCGAACAACAGGAACAGAAGGAACGCTGTGTAAGCTATATTTTAAACTTTAAACAATAAGTTAATTTCGGAACTGAGGCAATAAATATCACATGCTATGTCAGTGACTCAGTCAGTCTTATATCCTAATTAACCCTTCAAGTCAGGTGAAAGAGGATTCGTACTGTTCTTGACAGAAGCGTCTCAAGGGGCCTTCTTCCACTGACACAAACATTAACCTTTCGGAGAACACCATCTTGAGCAAAGACAGTACGAATCCACTAATCACTATGCTTTTGTAAGCTATTCGGATGCGTGAGCCCACTGGATAAAATCGGACTGACCAAGCGCTTCTCTAAAATTCCAAGGAATACAAAAGTGTATCAGTACGATATCATGTCCGAATGAAATAGAAATACAGAATGATTTTTCTTTTTTTCCCATTCATTTTTGACAAAGCCCTGATTATCTACATTCACCTGAACTGATGATAAATAGTAATTTCATATGCCTCCCCAACTCGAATATCTCTGTTATTATAGCCATATCCTATACACCTCTTTATCTTTTTTACATTCTACGGTATTTAAAAAAAAAAAAAAATCGTGAATGTTAGTGAATTGGGTACCATTCTGTCAATCATCCTGAGTAGCAAGTTCATGTGATACATTTTGAGGTGTTGGTTGAGGATTGGTGTGAGGAGTGTGGACACTTATCTGGGAGGATATCTGGATGCCCATCTCTGTGTGATGTAATTCACGCCAACACTACTAACTTTGCACTTATGCAAGGACTGCTTGATTGACAACCTTCTACCATCTCAAATAAATCCCTGAAGGCCAGTGTGACATCCTATTGGTTGACATTTGTTGTATTCTATTGGCTATCTTGGTTTGATTGACAAGTTGCCACTTAAGGCCACTGTATAGGTTTTGAGAGGAACCCATTTAGAGAGGACCACCCATGACTGAATCTGAGTGATCTACACCTACTACACCCTTTGGGATTTCTGGGTTTCAAGTCTTGGAGACAGACAAGCTCGGAATTGCAAAGACTAAAAGACAATTGTGTATTATTAGATTACAATATGTTGTTTGATGTCTTATGTCTAATTCCCTTGCATTGTACTTTCATGTTTATCCAACTGCCTTTGTAAACAGGGAGCGTGCAACTTTCCTAGTTGTTAATAAACTGAATTTTACTTCCACTCCTGTGTTCTTCTAATACAGACATTCGAGGCATTTCAGATTACAGTACGTCTGATATTCCTAATCTAGCCATTGCGCACAAATAGTTGACCGTAGAATTCGTTTCCTTTGGAAACGCACAATATATACATTAACTTAAACTGATTATAAAGTTAAACAGAAAAATAGTTCATTAAATGATTGATTAACTTAATAAACTTATAACTTGTTTAGATTGAACTCAGAATTCAATTACAATTCGAATAGAATCCAATCCGGGCGCCTCACAATTGTGGACACATTTTGAACCCTACGGTTCAATCTACTGGACATTTTATTTGACGCCATTGTATTTGACGCAAACTTTGGAGTTACTCGAAGTGACATCAGAGTGAGTCGCCTATACAGTGCAGAAACTACAATACACATGAATACAAGCCCTGGTGATTAGTGGGGACGAGAATACATCACTACATGGTAGGCAGCCCAGTGGACCACTCAACGATTACTCACAACCAACACTTCAGGGTTGCTTCAGTGTTTGATGACCGTATGGCTTTATCTGGGTTCTTCTGGTCCACCTCTCGTGTTATAATACCATCAGTGTCTTCTCCTGTAGTGCTCCGTGGATCACTCCTTTCAATGGATGGCATGGTATCAACTTCAAAACCGGTCAACTCTGAAAAGCAGCTTCACACCGGGAAGACAATAAATGATCGGTAGTGTATAGCTTTTGAATCCACAGCCACCAACCATCCCATTTGTCTGTGAATGCAAGTCTCTGCGGGTTGTATGTGGGTTGGTATTAAAGGGAGGGGGAGACCAAGTCATCCATTCATTGGGTTGGGGCAGCCTGTGATGAACATAGACCGTCACATAAAAAGCTGGTGGCGATGTCTATTTAGAAAATAACAAAGGTGGCCAACTCAACACTTTACTCTCGAGTTTTGCCAGTCATCTGCCATGCAGTTGTGTTGAAAATACAAAACCGCAGGTAACGAGGCAATTCAGTTCCCCAGACTGTTTTACTTAAGATATTTAACATGATTTAAGCATGTCCAAATGCATGTTCCTTCTCTGGGGCCCTATCTTAAAAATACATCATGATAAGATAGGGTCCCAGAAGCACAGGGTCTATAATCATGATAATAGTGCAGCGTGAGAGTCTTGTCTTGTATAAATACAAGTAGGTAAAATGCTCCAGGAGGGTCGGTGGTACTCAGGAACTGCCTACACCTCAGTACACATCCGCGACCCTTTATAGCACGCCACTCCCCCTCAACAGATGTTCCTCCCAAAAACAACACACAGAAAAAGGTACACGGTGAGAAAACTCGATGCTAATGCGCAGAGAAATAAGGCACCGAGTGAAACTTATTGATAACAGGGGGAAATAACCGAATGCCCTTTCACTTGTCGGCATCTATTCCAAAAAAGATTTAAGTACAGCAAACAGAGGCAATGCTTGCTTGAATAAGACCAGAAAGGATGTGTTGGTCGCAAGGTAGGGGTCGTAAAAAGAGACCTAGTTAAGTGTGACGAATGGGAATCCATGCAGAGGTTGCCCAGTATATAATTATATACAATATATAGAGGGATGTAGAGTGAGCTAGACACTACCGTCCTTACAACTGCAAATGACCTCCAGTGAAGATATACTGTATGTATACATACATGTCGTATGGGACTAGGATAATGAATTATGAAAAAAGTATACTTATAAAGTATGAAACTTTATGAAGTGTCGGTTAATACTTGCTTTAAATCAGGAAAGTCACGAACCATAGTTGTATGTAATAAAAGAACCAGACACCTGAGGTAGGAAAAGGCTAAGGTGTTCTTGGAATGAGTATAATACAGAAGAGAAAACGAGACATGGCCTCAAGGTAGAAGTACTGTCTTCTCTCCTCCCCCTCCTACTCTTAGAATACTATTGCTGCGTTGTCTTGGGCTTCCTCCCCTCAAATTACCCACATAAATGAGGCAATCAAAGCATATGTTAGGCAGCCTCAGGACAATGTTTGGCGACAGTTCCATGACCATAATTGGACGTCTCTGGTATTCGGTGTTGCAGAGTCGGTCTGGGAGAAGGGGGAAATATCATACGCCAACTGTTCATTAATTCATATAAAATTCATATCAATCAGTGTCTTCGTTTCTTTTTTCTTATACATAGAAGAAATTTATACTATTTGATAATTACCAAATCTCAGAGACAAAGATTTTAAGTAGGTAAGTGAAGAATATGTACGAGCATGAAGCCTTGTAAAGGGCCATCTCATCCGACAAGTATAATACAAGGGTAGTGAACGTAACTGAAATGAAAAGGGATGGAGCACAAAAAAGGACACTTTTTTCTGATCCTTTGGTACCCGATGTTATGCATTTATCATCTGGTTTTTTTACCACATGGCTCCCGAGGGAACCAAATGCAATCGGAATTAATCGTATGTGAACAGTCCCACGAAGAAACCACGAGCCCCGGCAGTCCATGGCTCAATAGGAAACGTAATCTAAGAAGAGCCTGAGAGGGGTGGTAGAAAGTAGATGGATTGGTATTACAGATTGGCATATGTATTACATACATGACAATGGGATGTGTTCATCATGATTCAATAAAACAGATTAGATGGGCTCGTCCACCAACCTCCACCCACAGCAGTGACTGAATGCTATCTCGAGTCATTCTTGGGTTGAGTAAGGTTGATTATAAGGTGCCCACCCAATACATTCGCCTGAGCAAAGGCTTTGTGTGGTTGGGCTATCGTTTGGTTTATGTCCGAAGGTCTATAATACGGTACATACAAGCTGACATGGCAGTTTTCATTGGTTACATTCTGGTTATTATAATAATAATAAAGCAACTACAACAGTTTAAGTTACCAGAACTAAGTACGTGTTGATTCACATAGAATGAACCCTATTATATGAGCACAGTAAAATACAGACCGTAATCACATCCATTCCCATTAACATCAAACATTTAGCTTCTTCTACAAGTGTTTCCTTGTGTTTCCTTCTTTTCCAATTTACTCATGAGCTTTCAAATAATTTGACGCATAATTTTTCACATCCAACCACGGAAAAGTAGTGATCAATGAATGCTATTACAAACAATGACAACGTGAAGAATCGGACATATCGATCGCCATGAGTGCATTGTCATTTGATTTCTTTTTGTGTGCGTGTTTTTAGACATTTCTCAACTTTTCAAAAATTGCATATCGCAGATGTTTCAAAGAGCTGTATACATATATCTAAAACGTCAAACATTAAAGATCAGACTCCCAGATGTGACCTTGCAAGATTTGTGTAAAAAGTCTCCAATCTTTTAACTCTTTCAAAAAAGAAAGATTTTCCATAATCAGCTGAATTAGAATAAGTATGGGATGACAACAATGATCGAGGAATTAGGAACAGACGAAAAAAATAGCATAATGACTCATAGATGTATCCTGGATTTAAAAGATATGAGCATTCTCCAATTCAGTCCACCTCAAGAGTTTGTGATTTGACCTTTTCTCGGCAAGAATAACTCGTTATCTTTTCGTCCGACATAATCTCATTTTAAAGTATTTTTGTTTAATCCGATCCAGATGATTATTAATGGAAGCATAAATTCATCCGGGTACCAGGGCTATAATTCAAGCTGTTGCAAATCCCTGTTTATAAGGTTATGTGAAAATTGCGTTTGAACTGGGAGAAGAATATATCAGAGTTAATTTGAGTCCAGTCCCTAAAAATAGATGATGGGTGAGTAGTGTAGCAAATCTAGTAGCTATGAGCCATAGAGGTACAAGTGAGGAAGATAGCACAGTGTGTGTGTAGTTGATGGAGGTGTGCCCGACATAATGCGGAGTAAACAGAGGAAGGGGCCCCAACAATAACCCAGTACACACTGTGACAATAAGCGCACACTAATCCGAGCCGCCATCCATTTGTTAGAAATCTCTCCAGACTTGTAATAATACTTGATAAAAACGACAGGCATTCCAACCAGCTATAAAAACTGAAATCAAACTGGCCGCCTAAATTAAATATATATAAGCGGCATACAAGAAGTCTGTGAGACCAACAGAAAAATTGTATACGGTATATAAACCATGGGGACAGCATCATACGTGTATGCATTTATCTATCAGCTACTTGTTGAAAGGCATAAAATAAACCTTTACCACACAAAGGTGAATTTTGCAATTACTTTCTGATCTGTTGATTTTTCTCTCGTATTGAGATAAAAAAATACACACCCATACTGACTAAGTCTAAAAGGTGCAAAATAATTTTTTTAAATCGAGAAATCTGATATAATAATCTTACGCATTTGCTTCAATTATGTTTGGATTATACATGTATAGGCTATAGTACAGAACATGTTATGGAAAAGCTGTTATAAACAGTGACAAGGGAATCCTTCCCTAGAAGTAAATTCACTTTTATCTTCAATACGCTCGCTACGACTCCCGAAAACTTTCCAATACAGCACTTTCCTGTACATCTTAAATTGCCTAGGCTTTGCTTAGCAGAGAAACTTTATATTTAAAGTCACATTCAGGTCATATAGTCGGGGGGACGCAGGAACTCGTGAGCTAATAGCCGAAATCCAAGCAAAATCCTGCCCAGAATTTTATTCCTGTAAGAGAGGCGCCGGGGGCATTCACGAGTAAGAAATCAGTCCAGTTAACTCCTCACACATATGGAAGCGGTATAGGCGCCGTCGCTGCATGTGCAGGCATAATATATGTAGTGGGCGAGAGAAATAAGGCATGGGAATCATCACTGGGAACTATGTATGTGTGTGAAGAAGCTCGATTGACTTAAATGCCAATAAAATGAGTGAGACATGAATCAAACACGCAGTGGAATGGCAACAAAGGTATCCCCTATTGCACTGCATTGAAAGCATTATTTCCGAGCAAATGAAATGAAAGATAGAGAAATAACCAGTGTCTCACATTTAAATAGGCGAATTTAAGGATTATTTTGAAGTAGAAAACAACCAACACATCAGTGATTATTTCCAGCCCATCCCGTGAGATAGTGTGAGGTAGTTTATCGCTGAACGGGCACAACCCAATCCTCTAGTGTCTCGTGAAAATCGGTGGGGTATTGAGGAAAAAGTGCCGGGCATTCCCAGTGAAGAGACAAACATATGAAATTTTAGAAAGAGAATATATATGCTGGATACACCATTGGAAAACAGTATAAAAAAAATAATGGAACGAAATATGCTGAACATGTAAATAGAATTGACCAACAAAACTTATTCGTCGCATATGAAAATTACTTTGAATTTACTTACTGATTTTCGTGTTTTTTTAATAAGAAGAACATGGTGGCATGTCCATAAAAAATAGTTTGGCAGTCATGAGTTTAATGATTTGGACAGAAACGTGGAAAGCAAAATCTGTTTGTTTTTCTGCAGACTACCAGCTCACTCAGTGTACATAGCCTGGAATATTTTTTCCTAAAGGAAAGCACCTTCTTAAATGTGATCAAGTCCACAGAGTTTATTTTCATCACGGCCGACTTTTTTTAATGGGGTAAGGATTTGAGGTAGAAGAACTCATTCTGAAAGCACTTTTTCCTTATCGCTAGACGCAATAGGTTCTCACAGGGTGCTTACTTCTACATGTCTTAATCCGTTTTGACACGTGACATTTCTGTCGAGTTAAGCTATCCCATACTCCACTTGTAAAGAGGTCTCTACAGGCTCTCATCCGGGGAACATCTCTCGCCGTATTTACTAGACTGATTAGCTGCAGGGTCAGAGGTATGACACAGGTTCTGCTATAGGGGGATTCTCTCCTACATGGCAACCTCCATCTGCCTCTGCATGAGCCCCAAGTGATGGATCATGGGATTAAATAATATCTTGTCCCCCCGAAAAAAGTGCGCCATTAATAAGTTCTCTAGTGGGAGGCTGTTTTTAAAATAGGAACGATGTATCTCTGTCATGGGATAGTTTTTCCTGTATCGGTCGCGAGTTGGAGCTAATTAATTACCATAATCCGCCGTTAAATATGTACTCAAAAGACAGTATTTGTGTATTTATAAGTAATTATGCAATCATACACTTTCTTTCTCCCACTCAGCATTTTCTTTAAACAGGGGCATTAAATAAATGAAATGAATATATAAAATGTCGACGGTTGTGCAAATAAAGGAAAGCGTTTATTCGCGCCTGTACGGTCAAAATGGATAGATCTCCTAGTGTAAGCATTCCATCATGTCTAGAGAATTGGTGGCTTGATAAATGCGTTTAGACCAGTGTATAATTGATCCCCACGACCTCTAAACATCTCCAAAACCTAATACCAGTATCCTCGTGAATTCATGATCAATACTGAAATCCGGACTATCATTAAGAAGGGGCGGGAAATGTGGTGGTGTTTTTTTTCCTTAAAAAAACTTATAAATCGGTGAAATGCTTTCAACTAACAAAATGTGGGTCCCGGAATTCGATTTAGAATAGATCTTTTGCGTGAATATCGTCTTCAATTGGAAACTCTTCTTTTGATATGCCCATGCACTGAATAGGGAAAAACATAAAGAAGGAGACGCTATATATATGACTAGGTAACTACGGCGCACTGCACACCAATTAAGAAAGAATAGTTACAGAGGATTTGTTAGTGTAGACATATTCTGTACTTCAATTATATAAGTGGTGGTGTAGCCCCAGTAAAAAGCTAGTGTGCGGCTCAAGGCAATCAGTCAAGACCCAACTGTAAATGGCACACGTTCAATCGTTTGGTCTTCCAGCATAAGAGGTAAGAATAAATAAATAAATAGATAAATAAATAAATAAATAAATAAATGAATGAATATGAATGAATGAATGAATGAATGAATGAATGAATGAATGAATGAATAAATAAATAAATCCCTTCCCTCCTATGTTCTGGGTTGAACTCCCTCACTTCGAAATAGATAAATGATTAGAAATAATAACAATGTTATGGAGCAAGAACTACAAGATGTAAAGCAATTAAGAGGACAAAAAGTCAATAAGCTGACAATATCCTTTAATATCCTACATCTATCAGGTCCTAATCTTCAACAGAAAGCAGTACCTATCCCATCCATACATCTTATAGGGTGGTCCTTCAAATACAGGAAACCACACATTCCTGGTTAAGCCTGACAATCCACCAGCTTCGACTCTACCTCTCCCCTACTCCCCCGACCCCACCACCATATCTGTCCTTACACGCTTCATGAATATCCAGATGAAAGTCAATTATCTCCAGAGCGCATATTTCCTCCAAAATTGGATTAGGGAGTGACACATGCCTCTGAAATTAATTCGATGAAAATATAATAAAATCTTATTGAAATGGCAGGGTCGATCACCCAGAAGCCCTCGTGACCAAGATAATTTTGGGTGATCCTCCGACGGTCGCATTGCTCGCGTGAGTAAGTATCTATGGTGATGTCACCTGCTTTAAGGTGAAAGACGATATTCATACCTACCCCAAATCATAGACTTGCACATATCCCCATGACATATAGGCTACACTTATTTTCAATGAGTTACAAAACGCATACTAGCGAACTAATGGGTGAGAAGAACCATGAATGGATTCCATACATTGAGATGTTGCCATGTGCAGTTTTCATCGCAAATCAAATAAAGCAAAGCCATCCTGAAAGATGTAGGCCTGATGGCTTTACAGGATTAATTATCGGCAAAAACCAATCCAGCGCTGAGATTTCCCTTTGACACTAAATCTAGTAAAATGTTGCCCACATTTTATGGAATAATCAAGGAAGGTTGTGTTATTATCCCGCATAAATGAGCTCGTACCATCGTAAAACCATTCTGGCATGGTGTTAAGAATGTTCTCGACAAAACATTAAAGAAATTAACTGATCGAATATTTTTGGAGTTCATCTGGCTGTAATCAGGGAAACGGACAGTAGCCTAGATAAAGAAAATTGAACAGCAATCCTGCAACGTCATGTCCAAGTTATAACACGGAATTTGCTTATGATGATATAAAAGACCATGAAATATATATTTTAGCCTATAACATTGCAAAAACTTACCTAGGCTACCGGTAAAGGCCTACCATAGCTTACCGTAGGACTCTCTAGATAAGATAGAAAGAATTGAACTGGTATAGGCCTAGGCCTAGGTGCTAATATTTAATTAGGTAGGCCTAGTAGGCCTACCGAGTTCCATTCACTAGCCTACTTATTATATGCCCCTAGCATAGAAAAATATTGAAATATAAACCTTTGTTTTTGGTTTTCAATCATTATAGAATATCTAAAAACTTAAAGAAAACCCAATTCGAATTTGTATCCAACACGTAGGCTAGCCTACTATTAAAATATGTTTATTGCACCCCACTTATTGCATTTCTCAAGTGGAATGCTAGGCCTAATAAAGTTTAATATTAGGCTAACAATAATTTAAGCCTAGGAATGTCTTTGACATTAAAACAATTAGTAATAAACGACTTAAATTGCAGGCCTATTGCCAAAGTAAGGAGAGGATATGTGGTAATTCGATGTTGATATTATACTTTTTAATCGCAAACTGGGCACAATTTGCCTTCACAGTGAAAATGAGTGAGTGAGTGAGTGAGTGAGTGAGATTGGTTGCTTTACGCCCTTATCAACACTTTTAAGTGTTATATCAAGGGCGGGAGAGCTGAGAGGGAGGCAGTTTATGATCATACCCAGGAAATAGAGAGAAGAAGGGAGAGAGAGACAGGAAAGAGACAGAAAGGCACTTTAAGGTCTTACCCAGGACCAACAGTGAAAATGACTCCACTAGCTTCCAATACTGCGGCAATAGCCTCTAAATCTAATGACAAGCCGCTTAATTAAAACAATATATAGGCCTATAGTGCCATAGGTCTACATGGGTCATATAAGAAACTTTTATATCAGAATGCATTATCTATTATAGAAACGGAAGACGATAGCTTGCGGTTGCTTTTTTCTTTTGCTTCCCCCGCTTGGTCGCCCTAGGGCCTTGGCCCGTCTACGCCCGACCTACCGCGGCCGACCTGCCTGGGTGGTCTACCGCTCTCAATTCCCCCTTCTTTGTCCGTACCTGAACTCTAGCCTAACTCTCAGTTGAACAGATACATTTCTCAATGAAACACACTAAAAGTAAAAGAACTAGCTTACCATATATAGCAGATTGATGACAACTATTATGATCTTCTCTCTGTGTTTTTCAAACGCCTCCATATCCACGTAAATTGAGGGCTATCCCGGGCTTCCACAACAACTCCCTACTCTCAGGCGTGCGTTCGAGTATGAACGCTGAGCATCAAGTGTTGGAAATCTCCAGCGGAGGAGGGAGCTGTCAAATTTAGTTCTCGCCAGATCCACCGGCGGCGCATAAGTAGTTTGTGTCCCATACAAGATACCCGCACCCCACAAAAGAGGGTGGTTAGACAGCACATACCAACCTAAGCTAACCTACACAGTTACTGCGATAACCTATCAATGTATTATTATGATATCTTACTCGTTGGTGTCAGTATATAGTAGGCCTAGACCTAATATGGGGGAAATTAGAAAATATTAACATGAATTGGGTATTCACTTTTTAAAGGTGGAATTTTAGAATTTTTTTTTAAACTTTGGATTTAGAAAGAACTTGGCTAGGGGAACCCAAAAAGCCAATAAAAACCATATGTCATAGAATTAGTTTTTATTCCAGGGACCATTGAAATGTACTACCATTCTATAGGAGTCAATGAGAAGGCTTTTCCCCCCATTTTTTTCAGAATTTCAGATGATTGAATCATGCGATTTCCTTTACAATCTGCATATACATAGCTGACATATTATTTTTTTTACTCGCAATCTTAAAAAACATAGAACAAAAAAAAAGTTATTCTATTTATATTCACCCAACCATGCATGTTCTTTCTCAAGACAAAGTTTGAAAAAAATGTTGTTACTCCTATTTATTCATGCATTAGTTCCTTGAACTCCCGCCTGCAACAGTGCTGACGACGCTGGCCTTTAGCCTACCTTTAAGCTGTGAATTAGGAATTAGGAATTATTTGTCAAAACTATTGTAGGCAAAAGTAGAAGCCCCCTTAAGACCCCTATTTGACTTTGATGAGTTATTCTGTATTAATTACATAATTAGTGATTTATTGCTGTACCTTATTAGCATAACAATTATAATGTTAGCATAACAATTATAATGTGTGGTGTTAACGTGTCGGGGCAATCCCACCCCTAGGTACAGATCATGTACAGGTAGCCTATACACCTGTGAGCGGGTAGAGAGTGAGCTAGAGTGGCCTACTGGAGGAGTGAGACATGAATCCTGGGCATGGCCATGGGTACGGGAACGGGGCAAGGAGTCTGGGATGTGGGAAGGGATGAGTAAGCATGAGTGAGTCTGTGACAGGCTCGGCTCAGGTCATTCTTGATTCTGGCTACCTGGTTCCTGAACAGCCACCTTTCTGTATTTTGTACCTATTCGGGCACACATGAATCTGTACCTATTCTGGCACTACTAGCTCCTATAATCATACACGTGGCCTACCTGTCCCCCTCTACAACGCCACCTGTACACTTTGAGCTGAACCCTCAGACGCATTCCCTTAGCCTACCAAAGACGGTCTAACTAAACTTAGACCGTCTTTGAGCCTACTCCACTGGCATACTCTCGTATCACTAATAGCTATTTCCCCATACATGACATTATTTATATATTATAATAAACATGCACTTTTGAGAAAGAAAAGGGATCGTCACTATTAAAACATCTGATATGCCACAGCTTGAAATATTAAGCTGAGTTTGTAAAGATCCAGATCTCTTCAAAGGACCATGGTATCTTCAAGTATAGTTCCAACTCCTTCGCCCATGTAAACGAAATGAAGACTGACGCCAGTGGTTATGTCAAAAATGAATGATCGGTGTAATATAACATTTATTTCTAAGACTTGTATACTATTTAAAACAATACATGCATTCGAAATAATGTAATGACGAAAAATTATTACATCCAGATATAATTAGCATTATGTACAGTTGTATGTAAAGATAAGATTTTAGAATTCCGTAATAACATTGTAAAATATTGACACAGTTGTCAGTTGTCACTCTGAATCTCATTCGAACATTACTGACAAATACGAAATATATGTTAACTTAAATTTTCTAACATCAAAACTTGACCAGGGGTGGATCCATAGAAAGGTTACGCATTGCGTAAACCCTATCCTGCAATAGAGCAGGATAGGGTTTACGCAATGCGTAACCTTTCTATGGATCCACCCCAGGACTTTAAATAACAGTCAAATCGCACGACATAACACCAAGACTAGGCCTACTATAAGACTCAAGAGCTCAAATTTTATCAACGGCAGCTAACGGCCGTAGCGGGGATTTGGCACGATCAATGGCTTTTTTTTACCGTACGGTATTCAAATGTTTCTCGATAAAACAAGTCTTATCAGATACTTACGTAACAAGATTCAGTAAGTTTCAGGGAGCAATTAAAAGATTGTGTATGGAAATAAGATAGGAGTATACTGGCACTCAAAGTCAAGTGCCGTATACCGTATACTAATTTCGATGGAGCTACTCGTACTTCGAACGATGAATGCATCACTAAGTTATTAGCGTATTCGGTGTGTGACGAATGACTTATCACAATATATAACACATAGGACGCGTATGGGTTGCTACCAAATGTATAGTAGGCCTATATACATAGCAATTGGTAAAGATTGAACATCTGATCGCAAAATTATTTAACATCATTGGATCACTACACCCAGTAGTCAAAATAAATAATCTTACACCAATATCAGTGAATTCAAGGGCTACGGTACTCATTGCGCTGCATTTTCTCAGATCTTTTCATTTTCATCAAAGTATCGCCAACTTAAACTTTCCATATACAACTACAATTTCAAGGGCACGGGCACGGGGATATTCCTATAGATAGAAATCCGAAGTATATTTCCTAACACCAATCAAATTGATTGTTCACCTTAATTTCTAGCATAAAATTATTAAATAATCACGTTCCAATAATTATGCTTAAAAGCATTGCAGTGTCGCTTATATCTAATTAAAAGATAAAATAATCAAATACAACCAACGATTCTCCATACAGACAGAGCTATATATATACATGTATATATGTATATGTATAGCTCTGATACAGAGAATCGTTGATACAACGACTAAAAATTGAGGTTGGACTAAAATGAAATTCAACCCATTTAAAAATTGTATACTAGTTGTCAGGTCTTTTTTTTTTACAATTCATCATGCTTAGGGCCACTGAACTCCTCATGAGATATATAACCATCTTTGTCGTTGTCCTCGTTATTGAAAATATCACTAATCATATCGTCATGTGTAGCTTCGTCAGATGCATCTACTTGTGAAATCTTCTCCTGTTCCCTGATAAATGCAGACACCTGTAAAGGAAGACCAGATTAAAAATAAGAAACCTTTTGAACAAAGGCAAAGTGAAATTTGCTATAAAATATTGGCAAGTTATTACGATACTTCATCATCGGGTTTGAGGGATGAAAATTCGGGATATTGACATGAAAGTAATCTTTAGCTTTAACTTGATATTTAATACAACAGAAAATTATTAATCAGGAAATTTGTAAAGGGATGACAGAGGTCCAAATTATTGGAAAATCACTCTAGCATTGGGTCTCCAGATGAGGAACACTCATAAAATAACTTATAACATCCAAGTCAAATTTTATTAGAAAATAATTTATTGGTCCAGAAATCATAGTTCATCACGAGTGGCCTTTTTATGTCTCTCGTTGTCTTTATCAAATTCTTCTTTCGAGATGTATCCATTCTTGTCAATGTCGATTGTTGTCTCCAACTTCTCTAGAGCCGACTGAAGACCTTCTTCGGAAACAGTAAGATTGTCACGGAGAATAGATATTCTCATATAAGCAACGACCTGTAAGTAGAGAGAAGTGGGACCTTTGCCTCAAATCATTCTGTCTCTATATCCATTCCACGTAACAGGACAAAAAAAGTATAGCTTTTCCTTCTTAAAGCTGTTTCCAGAGGTAAGGTTTTCGGAGAGTTTTACACCAATATCTTCTCATGACACCTTAGCATTTCTTAGAAGTAGTCTTCCCATCCACCGAATTGGACTTCCCAAGTCTTCCTGCAGTAGATATATTTTTAATAGTGGTGTCCTAAGCCGCAGGGGAAGGTGATATATCTCGCCACCCCATGATCCGACAAAGAGTTAGATTTATCATAGGAAATATGACTTCTATATTCTGCTTTCCCTTTACACTGGAGGATTCTAGTCAGCGAACAAAACAGCCAAGTGTTTATCAAATAGCTTTCCTTATCTTCGTTCTGGGAAGAGGGCCGATCCGAGGGGTCCTAAGCTTCCTAGGGTCCTAAGCCATTATTAATATTAGAAACAAGTCAAATGCCACCAATTCTTTAGAGTGATCCAGCACCAAGCATAATCGCGGATGAAAAAATTCATATGCGCCTAAACTACCTTAATGGACTTCTCATAGAAATTAATGTACGATGGATTTGTGGTACATAATTGCATTTGAATTGACTGACAAATACATCGTAGCAATCCATGAGAAGTGCGTAGCTTGAAACGCCACTGATCAATAGCCCAAAGCATGGTGTGAGCTTCGAACATTTTAAGAGAGACTCTTGAGGGGCACGACTTACGCCTCTATCCACAATCCATTGTGTTATGGGAGATCTATCGTTCATAATTCATCATGTTTAGCATTTTGTCGTTCGTGTCTTTTGACAAACTCCTTAAGAGTTATGATTCCGTCTTCATCTTTGTCCACATCCCTAAACACATATTCGGCGGCTCGCTTCAAACCAGTTTCTCCCTTGTAATAGTCGGCTTGCTCAGGAAATTCACGACTGATGTAATCCTTCAGCCATACTTTGACCTAACAAAACCGAAGTTGGTTAGGCATAGGAAGAGCGTGAAATTGAACCATAACTAAGAGAGCCCGAGGAATTACAGAATAGGAACCGAGAGTGGGCAAGAATCGAGGTGAGAAAGATATTGGTGTGAATATTAGAGGAGAATGAATGGTGTAGTGGTGGAAATAAAGAAAGGAAGAAGGACGGCTTGGATTAAAGACTGAATTGAAGCTATTTATGGTTCAAGGTGAGAAAAATACATCCTTACTACCCAGAGTATAGAAGGAAGAAATAAAGATACATCAATGTTACAAGAGCAAACCGCAACCAATGAGATGAGAGCTAATGAATCTGAATGCAAAAAGAAACACTTGCGATGTAGGTGTCTAAGAGGAAATGAATGTTAGATGATATAGGTAGAACCTCTGAGTAACGGACCGTAAAGAAATGTTAGGTCATGAATAATTATAAGGACGAAAAGAACATAATTTAAGCCATGCACCCAATGGGTGTGGTAGAGGATTCGGTCGGTGCTTGACAAAGATGGGGAGTATAGGGTTTATTTTCCAATCTGTTAGGATAATACCATGCTGAAACAGGATAGACATTTTTAAAAACTTTATCCTACCTCATCGGGGGATAGTTGATTGTCTTTGTCGGTGTCAATTTCGGCAAATACATTTACAGGTGCTGGTCCATCCTCTACTTTCATAAGTTCTACTTCGAAAATCAAAGTCGAGTGCGGGGGAATATTGTCACCTACAATAAAATAGTTGTATGTAATATTATCGCTAGATATACGGTAAAAGACACACATTGTCAACACATTTTCAATAACGGCACAAGCGTTTTCACAGCGTCAAGTGTTAATTATTTCTTGGTTTATGAGCTTGCCATTAGGTTGTATATGATGTTATATGTGGTATAAAAATGGGAGCAAAGGGTACATCGAGAGTTGGGAGACAAAACTGATGTTACACGAGAGAAGGAGGGGAGCTGTGACTGTACATGAGAGAAAATATAGGAATTTTAGGGGTTAAAATCTATCAAATACTCCTCTACGAACGTTTTCTCCTACTTGTGTCTTTTAAGGGAATAATGTCTCCTTCTTTTGAGAATGCTTAATTAAGTGAGTATTCTCCATTACTTTACAAATTACTTAATTAAGCATTACTAATAAAATCAATGGAACTGGTATCCTGATGAAAAATGCGTGCAAATGCGGGGAGGGGAGGGTGGGGGGGGGGGGAGTGAGATCATATGAGGCATAACTTGATTTCAGATTTTTTTACATATAGGAAATATAAGAAATTATGCCAAAATATACTCGCGACTGTTTTAAAATATAGCCATACATAAGAATTATAGGACGTCATGAAGCCTACAGCCTACAACTACAGCCTACAACTTTTTCCCTCTTTGGATAAACTATAATATCAACACAAGAAAGCAGCAACAATTATTGGAATGCAAAGATGATAGGTAAGGATAGTACGTGGTAGACGAGCCATGGTACAAATGCAGAAGCACCCCTTAGGTGGACCTATTTATTAATTTATATAAAACGATGCATACGTGGCAGTAGAATGTGTTCCGAAATTATATGATTTATGAATATTATCCTAAAACTATCCGAACATATGTAAATTTGCAGGAAAGGAAATATGGGACAATACATATATTAAGACATTGTTTATTCATTTCCCCCTAAACCGAAAGACAGCACAATATATTATAGGTACGGAAGACTCTTATGACCTATCAAATAGCTCGGCATTACGTGGCCTATCTTCCAGGGAACTTGAGCATCTGGACAAGATAGCTATGGGACATCGACACGTGGCGTAATATATGCACCACCTGAGTGTCACCCATTCCTAAGCGCCACATAGCCTACTGTCTTAGCGAAACGTGGGGTCATAAATATGTACCACGTTGAATTTGACACTAATGAAAGTCATAAATTATCGTCGTCACCATGACACGCTTGAATATTTACTAATTCATTAAGTACACCATGCAGTTTTGGGCAAGCGGTCAAAGGAAATGTGCATCAGAGGGGAGTTTTAAGCCACTGTAATGCTCCGAAAATAGGAAATGAACTTGTAAACCCAAACAATGTGGAACACAAACGTCATTAACAAAAAGAGCGAAGTATAACTTGGAGACGTATCTATATCTACCTAAACCCGAGCAATGAATCAGTTTAATCACGATGTACATCTAAATCGGACAGAGCATTCACAATTCTTTAAATGATGAACCTTAATTTTCAATCATGAGGACCGTTTCAATGGTATTGCCATCATGCAAATGAAATGTTGACGTTTTAAATACAACTATTTTGAGTCCAATGACCAATCCAAGTACGCTATTTCTCAACAGGTGATTTTTTACCCGCGGGACACTTCTACGTCTAAATGATAAGAATAGATAGCGCACAAGATAAGATGTATGTCAATAGTTTCAACCAAGTGGGATATTCTAGGAAAATATCTAGTTTATATCTTATCAGAATTCGCCTGAGAAATAAATTTGAAAAAAATGAACACTGAATTTAGATTAGTAGATTATACGCTTCACTTTAACCATCGTGCTAACCCATGAGTATAGTTTAATATGCAACTTTATATTCGTCAAGGCAACGATATGATAAGTACTGATATGAATGACAAGAAGACATACCAGCTCCACGGTCTCCGTAGGCTAAATGTGGAGGGATTGTAAGTTTCCTCTGTTCTCCGGGACACATATCTAACAGACCCTGATCCCAGCCTTTGATCACTTCGCCGAGGCCTATTTGAAACTGGAATGGCTCACTGCGATCCCGACTGAAATAAGAGTACATTAAAACATTATTCATCGCAATATATGTAAAAATGCTCATGACATGTGTTTAATGTATAGGTGTTTTTACATAGAATGGTTACGTTGATCAGGACTGTTACACGAAATGGACAGGAGCCTCTGCGAACAGAGATTCCTGGTCTTTGTATTCGGTGAATATAAAGAATCCAAAATAACAATTCGAGAGCAAATTAGTTCTGTAGAAAATAACATGATGCAGGTTGGAATCTATTTGATATCTGTTGATTGAATATACCGGTAATTTTGAGAAATTATGAAAGAATGAAATATTAGAAAATCAGCAAATTCTGAGATATAATGTACTTGTACACAATGCTTTTGTCTGAATAAAAATCTTTAAATACAAATACATAGGGTATTATTTAGAAAAAGTTATTTTATGGCCTTTCGCTTGGAAAACGCACTAGGATAAACACGATTCAGATTGCCGGGACCTCACCAACACCCTATCCTATTGCCCTCAGTAACACAGGTTCAATAATAAATAGTAGGCCTACTGTAAGTAAAACCTATGTAGGCCTACACGATCAAAAGAATGCCAATCAATTACAATGGCAATAGCCAATACACATTCATGGATAATGCACATATTTTCGTGAGAATTTCTCAAGTTTGGACATTGTTCTAAAATAACACGTGCAAGTGGAATGATGCACATTTCTGACGTTTGAGAGGAAAGAGTTATTTTCTCAAAGCTGGCTTTACTTCAGAAAATAGAGACGGACACACCCCCTAACAACACTCCCCAGGCCAAGCGCATATATATGCCGCACACCAGCTAGGATGGATCGGGATCATGTTTATGTATATAGGTCAGGCTTGTGCACATGAGTCTCCCAACTATACCATATGTGCATGGACATTGTCAAAAGTAGATTAGAAACTTGAACGACAAGTAGATGATATGAAAAGACACGTTACAATTATAGATAAGACCACTGACCTGGAATCAAATTTG
This sequence comes from Sthenelais limicola, assembly GCA_942159475.1. Taxonomy (NCBI): domain Eukaryota; kingdom Metazoa; phylum Annelida; class Polychaeta; order Phyllodocida; family Sigalionidae; genus Sthenelais; species Sthenelais limicola. The sequence continues at coordinate 54,045,218 of OW804100.1, read as the reverse complement.
GTGCCGTCTACTAGAGTTCCTGTGTAATGCATAGCTAATTGATCCCCTCTTTGACTTTTCCTCTCGCAATCATTAACTTCATTTAAGATTTCGACTTTCAGTTCTTCCTGTTCACAATAAGTAAGCGTTAGGAAAACGCTTAGTACAGCTAGGAAGAACACTTGTTTACCCATCTTGCGAAAACTTAAATGCAACGAGGAAGAGAGGTCCACACGACCTGAGGTCTACCGCAGTGGGAATGTCTTTGTACACAACGTGGCAAGGATTCCCCTATTTTAATGGGAATCCCCAACGCCCTTTGAACCGGAAGGCTACGATTCGCCATCTGATTGGTCGAAAGAAGCAAAGGTGAAGGTCATTTAACCAACTTCCGGAAAGCTCAATATTTTTCAACAACCTGATACAAATCTGTGTGTGTGCAACATACGGCCCAGATATATATTAATTTCGAAGATTTATTTCTGTCTTTAATTCTTTGAGCCACTCTAAATCTTGTACTTTGTATGTTCTATCTTTGATTTGGTTCGAACCGGCCCAAACAAAGTTGACTCTGGGACTTGGCAGCGTCCGACAGTTGGCTGAACAGTTGGATCCACAGCTGTCAAGGAAGATCTGTTGACGTTGGTGGCCAACGTTTCTTGAAACTGACACCCATCGAGTTTGGGCATACGGAAGGGAAAATGAGTTCTTGAGATACCCAGGGAACCATGGAAGGTGTGTTATGGAAGTGGACGAACTATTTTTCGGGTAAGACTGCTCGGAAATTATATTATCGCCTATTGGTTTTCCTGTCATTAGGGTCGACCGTTCCTAGAAAATAGATTGCCACAAAGTCAAAGCCAAAGACACAGATTCATGTGACCTCACCACTCATTTCTCAAATGCATGAATTTATCAAAATAATAACAAGACTGCATGTGTTGACTGTACTAGATGTAGGGGGCAAATAACACCTAAGTATTTTTTCCTCATTAAATCTTTACAACAAATCTGTTATCGAATATCACCATGCGTGCCCATACTTGTTACTTGTGTTTCATGAATGATGGTTAAAACCATGGTCATGGATATGATGTGGATATTTTATTTAAGTTTTACTCTTTTTTAAACCAAAATTTAAAAAAAAATAGGAATATTGGGATGCCAAATTATATATAATGTCAGAGCCATAGCCTACATTAAATATGTAGGCCTATGCCTATATGGCTCAGACTCTGCAATAGAAGTAGGACTAGGCCTATGCCTATGGGCCTATTAATGAACAATTTAGAGGGGATCATATGGTACCACAAAAACTTTTTAAACTCCAAGACGGTCCAAGACAACCCATACGACAACACAAGAGAACACTCACACAAACTTATAAAAAAATAAAGCACGACTGGACATTCGCAAACAAATCTTCAGCAATAGACTAAACAATAGCTGGAACAATTTACCGCCCAAAACAATAGCTGCAAACAACACCAAGCACTTTAACTTAACAGAAACTAGACTTTTATATAACCCTGTGGCCAGAGCTCCCTGGTCCTCGTAAGGCAGCTCTTTTTGGACTGCCCATTGTGAATCTATAAATTATAATTAATATAGCCTAGTATATTAATGTCTGCCAGAAGTCCGTAGATCTTGTTTTCTAAAATAAGTTATAAATATTATTAATCTATATGGGGTCAATAATATTAAGGTAACACTTGTGTAAAATTTGACCCCTCAGTCTCAGACTCAGTGAAGCCTGTATACAACAGCAGGGTTTGCACACATGCAAACATCGAAAATCAAATCATGATTGAATAATGTTGATCTGAAGAAATAAGTGTGAGCTAGGGCGTTCAGCCTACCAGTCTATTGTAAGTACCGGAGTAAAGATACAAACTCTTTTGAGTTTTGTCCAAAGTAGAATTTGTCTATTAATCTATACCACCTGGTCGGTAGCCATCTGAGCCGGAATCCTCATTATAATCCGTTGTTTACGGTACCGGTATTGCGGTAATATAATTGTATGTGTCTATGGCAGAACACCTATTGAATCAAAAGTATATATAATATGGAAACAAGTCAAAGGGTCTAAAACACAAAGCATGTATCTAGACTGATGTACCGGTACCGCATATATCTTATTTGAAAATGGGTCAGACGAAGGCGAAAAGACATCCAAAGTGACCGTTCCAAGTATATTTACCTTTTTTATGTTGACTCAATTTTACAATACGAATTACATTTAGACTTTTAACTAGTGTATTCTTACATACATACCGTACCCTGATGCGTTAATTCCACGAATTTCTTTCTACGCCTACGGTACCCAGAAACAATGATCACAGGATATTATATTATCCGACCCCATTAATGTCCACTCTAAATGGGGTTATATGGGACACATGTTGTGTCCTGCTAATACATAGATGATCTAATTAATTAGGCCCTATTTAAGTTTCATTTCAAGGATGGTCTGGCACTGATTTTATTGGTGACAACTGGTTTTTTTTACACCCCAGTTCTCAACTCGAGGGCGTAGAAAAACACTGGGCACCTCAAGGTCCTAGACACCTCATGGGACCTGGACTTTTTCAACCGGAATATCTTGACATATAAGATTAGGTTTGCCCCTCCTCATCCAAATTTTGTATTAAGTATTTCCCAAATTGAAAGATACAAGCTGGAGTGCCCCTTAGAATTTTGCATACTGGTATTTGACTTCAACGATCCACATACAGCAATACACTTATGATGAGAAAATATTATATTTACTGAACTAGATATAGATTACTGGAAAAGTCAAAAGTCTATTACGCTGTTTCTTCTCCAAATGTTGATTATGACTTTCTCTACTATAACTTAAAACTATTCATGGTTGCTGAAAACATTTTTTTTATATATACCTTTCGGCTGAAGACGTTCTTAACTTTGCCGTAGTGGATTATCAACTCTGTGAACATATCTCGATGTTAAATGTTATCTACCAACTTCCCTTATTATCAGCCCGCTGAAACTGTCGCGCAATAACATTTTTTTTTTTTTTTTAAAAAACAACGTCTAGTTGCATGGTAGCACAGATCGGGAGAAGACCTACTCGCATCGTTTCATTATTGTTGCTGAAAACTATTATCTTCGAACGGCACGTGATGCTGAGTAGCACATACAACATTCAGTTTGTTCCAACTTTTGTATATTCTGTACAGGTTGGCAGCCTCGATGGTTCGTGCTGGACACGGGCATCCTGTCTTATTACAAATCACAAGATGACGTCAACAATGGATGTAAAGGTTCCATCAAGATGTCCGTTTGTGATGTCAATGGTAAGGAAGCATGCTTGGCGAAACGATAATATCGTTTATATCGGTTAATATCGGTCAATGTAGAATTTGCGTGCATCTCGCCAATTACATATACAGTGAAATATAATCAGGAGATTGTATGTTGTTCATACAATTGTATGTTTGTTTAGCTCTGAAAATACGTATCTGTATATCAATACATTATATTCGGGATACTGTTTCATATAGTTTAATTCTAACATTCATATCGACAAAGGAATGGTAACCTGTGGACTTAGGTTATGTGGATATAGGTTATGATTGATCTCATTGCTAATATTACGCATTACAGTTCATGATATTTTGGTGTACAAAGAATTTGGGGTCACTAGCGTATCCTACCAAGACCATTTATTTATGTGTGAAATAACTTCATGTTTTAAGCATTCTTTTATTTCAGTACATCCCACTGACAACACAAGACTTGACCTCATCATTCCCGGAGAAGCTCACTTCTATGTGAAGGCAGCCACTCCTCAAGAGAGACAGCACTGGCTTGTTGCATTAGGTAGCTCCAAGGCTTGTGTGAGAAATGGAAAGACAACAGCTGATAAAGGTTCGTTTAACACCTGAACATCTTTCCAGAAATTCTTAAACTTCTCTTGTAACATCATTCCGTAATGGCATCTCTTCATTCTCAGACTGTTACTCTCCTAATCACATGAATATCCAAGAGTAACGATGCTGTCGAGCATTCTCAATTAAGCCTGAAGTCACGCTCAATCACGCAAGTCTTTATTTAAATATTCTACAATATACACAGTTGTCGAGTTTACACACACCCTATTATTACCAATGATGTTCTACCAATTCAGGTTGTGGCGGAAGACCGGGTTTTACCCGAGCCACATTCAAATCCTTTCGGTTAATGCCAACCCAAACTACCTGAATAAAAATCTGTTTAAAAAAAATATAATGTTATTAATTTATGATCCTGTATTTATCCCTGCGACTCCACACTCGATATACATTGGAACTGGTGCTTTAGTATCAACCTCATCGGTCCAAGTGAAGAACAATGCATTGCCGAGCCTTATATTTCAAAGCTAGCTGAAAAAATACCTTTGGGTTTATTTATAATCATAACATCGTTGTTCTTTAGGAGAGGAGATGAGCGAAGATGTACTGCGTGCCAAAAAATCCGAGCTCCGCCTTTACTGTGATCTCTTGATGCAGCAAGTTCATTCAGTGAAGAGTGCCATCCAGGAGACGACCGCTCCTGAGTTGGAGGTCAGTAGAATCAGGGAACTAGTGAATATTTAATCTGTTAAAATAGCAAGGTATATATCTGTAAAAGAACTGCACATGTATCTTGCCTCATTGTCCCTCAACATACTAAATTCTTTGTTTGCCACAATGTTAATATATTCTATTTGGAAATATGGTAGAGGGAGAGGAATCGCTGTATATCGGTGATGGTTGTTCGTGAAATGATGAGCTTAATTCAGTTGTATTAAAGTTGTTGTTACTAGGTATTTTATTTGGAAATATTTCACATGAAAAGCTTTGCTCCAATGCGTTGTATGTAATATTAAAGACAGGGTTGTTTAACTCGCAGAATCTAAGAACAAATCTAAGCTAACAATGTACATCCGTCTCTTCATCTGTTCCAGTTGGTATTCCTATTCATTAAACAATCCCGTTAACATAACCATTTTAATCCACATCCGAAATGCTGTAGAAGATACATTTTTTAACGTATTCCACCCATTCTTTCAGCAAATCAATGATGCCACATCTCTGCTGAGCGCCACCTGTGATACATTTATTGCAACACTTGAAGATTGTATGCGTCTCGCCAATGCTAGTGCACCTTACCCTAACCCACCCCCATCACCTCAAGTCATCGACTCAGCCATCCCACACTCCCCCTCGCGACGCTCCAGCCAATCAAAGGTCAGTGACCTTCTATAATTTATTAGGATATCTATTTTAAGATGGTAGGTAAAAAATGTGAGAAACCGGAATTGACATTGTGTTGTTATGGCGAATATTATTCCAGTATGTTCATTTCCTTGCGGGGGGCGCTGCTGGTTCTTCTCGTCGTTCATTTCTGAGCGGGGGTTTGGGGTGGGATAGTATTTCCTTCGGGGCATTTGGGATTTACCGTTTCTTTCTGATAGTGGTTAATGTTGGTCACGGTGGATGGAATTGATGTGAAATGATGAAATAAATAGTTTAATAGGTAGACGGATCATTGTTCACCATGTATGACCGCTTGAATGGCTTTCTAGCTGTGCTGCTGGCCTTTATAAACCAGGGATTGGCTTTGAAAATTTCCCGCCAGATCCGAAAAACCCTTTGTTCACTTGTTTGTGTGTGAATCTATTTTTGATCCAGCCCTCTCTGGTTTACTGGGGCCTGGTGAAATTTTGTTTTCCTACACTGTGCCATGTGGAGAAATAGAATACTTCTTTCTCTTCTCCTCTATGCCACAGAGAGGGAAGGGAATTAAAAATAAACATTTAATAGTTGTTTGATTTCTATTTTCTAAATTTAATTTTCGGAAAAAAAATCCAAGCAATAAACTGGATTGCAGCTTTAAGGCCCTTCGACACTATCATATGAACAACTTTCGCAGTATATATTATAAACTAAATGAATAAATCTATGATTATACCATTTTCCCTTATAGACGCCAAATAGCCGGAGTTTTCAGAGATCAACTTCCATCGACAGGTAAGGCTTCCATACTCCTCCCTTTGCATGTCGATGAATCTTATCATTAATTAATCCGGGCTTGTATGAATGGGAGGAATCTTCAGAATCGTTAGGGAGGGATGGCGCATGCAGTGGTCCGAGCTGCTGGCTTCGGACCCAGATGTATGCGAGTGTTGGGGTTCAAACCTTGCTGCGCAATTTCTCCTCCACCCCAGTGCTTACTAACTGGGTCATTAAAGATCAATCGTGTGTTAAGGATGTCTAAGGCATTATGTACGTTAAAGAGCCATTGATAATATTCGAAAGGTGTAGGGTGTACCACCTATTAGCGTGTTTCTAGGAGTTAGTATACTACCCCAGGGGTTAGTTAGTGCAAGACCAGCTACGAAGCTATGAACGAAACAGGCTGGTAAATTATCCTTCAATATCAATATCAATAAAATACGTGCAGTGAAAGCGACTATTGATGACCAAGTGGGGAATTTTGAATATGGGTGAGGAAACACGAATATGTACAATCAGGCATATTTCATTTGGCATAGAAACTTGAAATACTGGGACGATTTTACGTATCATACACAAGCTAAGAACCTATTTTATAATTTTGAAACCACATTTTTATTTTCATTTTGGCTATAATTAGTGGAAGATGTGCCGCTCCAAATTGCTCATTAGTGTTCATGTAACACTATGTGTGTTCATGTTCGACGGCCTTATCGATATGTTCAAATGTCTTCTAAATTCAACAAGTTTTGCAATTGATAACTAATAGCTCATGTTTTGCTTTCAAGTTTCTTCTTTAAATCGACAAAGAGGTAAATAAGAGTTTTGCATTGTTTTCCTTCGCCATACGATAAGTACACTAAGGATTCCATATGCCAATGTGAGACGATATGTACTCGTCAATATTTTCAAATGAAAACTCAAATTTCTAATCACAATTACCGTTCTGCCTTGCCCAATGGTTTCGTGTTTGATGATTGAACAATATTTTTATTCTAAACTTTTGTGCAATCAACAGCTAATACCAACTTTTACGATCGTTTGTTCACGCCTTTGTTTGATCGTGTGTGCTATGTTTCCTGTGAATTTGAGAACGTTTGAGGCAACACTCGGAGATGCATTGAACCTGTGCGCCTTACACATTGCGGACATTTTATTGCAAATTTTGCATCTATACTTATTTGTTGACCTTTGAAAAAAAATTATCGTATACATGTGTAATTCTATGATCTCTAATGGTATGTGTGTCTTTTGTGCGGAGGTATATATATGAAGAAAGTTGCTATCAACCTGATTTAAAAGCCGAATGTTTTCTCTTCAATGATAAAGTTGGCAGTTCCCATTTCCAATTTTTGGGTTCGCTATACGTTTACTTTAGTAACCCCCCCCCCCCCCCCCCAACTGCATCTCAGATGGATAAGTTATGCTTTTCACTTTGTGTCCTTACAACGTTGCTCACCCATTGCTCATCAACATATTTTTATTTCCTAACAATCATTAAACTGGAAAATTGGCAGTATGTTTTACAATAGCCGAAGCAAATACATTTTTGTCTTGTCTGACTAATGTTTATGCATATGAAGTCTGTTAGCAATCTAAGATTCCATTACTAATGCAGATCTGTCTGTACCCTCCCAAACGCTCTAATAAAATGGGCTTATCATTGTAAGTTTTTCAGTTAGTGCACTTTGAGAATGCTGACTTCTTTCAAATTAATTCACCATATAAAATCAAATATACAGGGTTATTCAAAATAAATGTTTCCCAATTGGATGAAGGTTGAACTTAAATTGGTCACCTACTGAGATATCTTATCAACAGCAAGCCTTTTTTATTGATATACCAGCCTAGTAAACAAATTATAATATCATTTGTTGCTACTGCTTCATTTAGTCTCGCTTTTCCATGATTGATCAGTTTTGCCTTATGTCTGTAAGGCTAGCATACTTAACGACCCCAAACCTCCTCGTTGGTGACATTTGGATCATGGGCCTACTTTCAAATCTAAAAACGTTAGGCTTAACACAGTCCCGTTAAGACCATCCTAAAATACCATTGGTCCAGGTGTAATATTAGCCCGGGAGATAGTGAGAGGGAGGCCAGTTTCACCTGTAGTCTGTCCTTTATTGAGGGTAAAGATAGCCGCGGAAAGGAGTGGACCATAGCATGGGGCTATGGGAAGAATGTTGTGCAGTTGCCAATGCTGGGAATATTTTTCATTTATTTATTTCTATGAATAATCCTTTTAGGTGTAAGGGCTCCCCTCATTTCTTTCACCAAAAACATGTAAATATGAAATGAAAAAAGGATATTCTAGAAGTAATCAATACTATATTTTTAACTTTGTATATTAGTCCGTGCACTTGTGTCATTTTTCTATGAACATTAATTCAATTATGAATAAAATTGGTAAATAAAATCGCCGAAGACTAGTCTCCGCAAGTGAAATCTACATAGCCGATGCCATATACCATTGTGTATCTTCCCATTATTTAATTTTGTATTAAAATCGTTGATGACAGCACTTATGATTATGTTTATTTGAAAAATGAATATGTCTAACTTCCACTTTCAAAATAAGCATGATATGTATTTAAGCATTGCGGTAAGCTGTTCACGTAATACCTATATCATAATCTTCACAAATTGACATTGCACTTTGTGCACCTGTTAATGTCTTATCACAAAACGCCCATGAACCAATGAGTATAATCTCTTGCTATCATAACGAACCTAAGGATTAATGAATGCTCAGCTATGAGTGTGTCGCTTTGCAGATGAACAGTTTCCAATATCAAACCTAGTATGTGGCCGAAGAAAAAGGACCTAGAAAGTTATATGCCTTCCCTTTTCTTTCTGAAATACCATGAGGCTCAAAACCTTCATACATCATATACGTAGAGATGAAACTGTTCAAAATGCATGCGTGGTTTTCTTCATGCTGTCTGGATTAGAAGAGTGAATTTCATGTTTTGCCAACACATCTGCATTTGGGAATTGACCTCAGCCGTCTCAACGTTTGCCATGTCCCCATTTCAATAAACAGCTAGGATGAAATATGATAATGTCACTACGAGTGGTTAAAAAAGCAAAAGCTACTTTTGATTGACTTTTAACATGAAGGAACAGTTGTGTACTCTACCATCATTAAATAAGTATTGTTATACAGGATTTATTTTGATAAACCGAATGAATAATATTGTTGTCTTACATTTTAAATTGCCATATGATTTAAAAGTGTGCCCGACAGTGTTGATGGCTAGAGACCCAAATTCGAGGGCATGTGCACTAGCAACTTGGATTATATCCAATTTCTGATCTTGTCAGCGGAAATGTATATCCGCCTTTACTTTCCTTATTTTCTGAATTCATGATATTGACGATATGTTGCTATAACAACTATACTAAATACTCGTCACGTTTGGGGTTTATTTTGTACTAGCATCAGTGTCAATTCAGGATATCACTTTTAAATATCTAATAAAATTATTATAATCTAAGAGGTTGCCTCCGTTATCTATCTGAGACCTACATACTCTGCAATTCGAAATGCCTTTAAGAGTTGAAATATTAGTTGATTGATTGATTAATTTGTGATTATAATTTGTAATCAAACAAGATGTATATTGGCACTTTTTTTAGGTCAGTGATAAGACCGTGCTCTCTGATCATACATTAAGATAATGAAATTGTTAAGGTTGCTCTAAAGACTATTGACTTCATTTCATCTTATCCATTAAAATTCTTTAAAATGCATTCAAGATTCTGGTGCATATGCCAATGTCGCCATTGCAATAATAATATACATATTCTTGTGTTATTGCAAAAGCATTTAACCGAAATACTTTCAAAAGTAGTTAATGGGTCTAGTGACCAAAATAAAGCTTAAAAGTTGGTTGAACGCGATCAGTCGGTGGACTGGGTTATCTCGTTCTATCAGTGCACAATAGCAACTTCTGCCCCTTTGTTCTCCTCTTGTCATGTGACTGCCACTGGGTACATAAGAACCGTGTACGTATAACCATTGCCTGTTTGTTCTCAAACAGATTCACTCGTTCACTCACTCCCAAACCGCGTGGTCACGTTACATCAACTTGATCATGTTCGGGTCAACCTGTAATCATTAATCGGATCCCACATTCATAGCTCAGCTGACAGTACAGGATCTCTGCAGAGGAATTATACTATGTTAATCTCCAGGGTTTGGAAATTACATTGAATATGACCGGAATCGTAAATAACAGTGATTACTGGCTCCAAACAGGAACTTGTTTTCCGAGAGGTTCAGAGGTTTTCTCTGCATTTAATTGTTAAAGAGCATGACGACGTCAACAAGTGGTGTGGAATTTGTCTTCTTCGATTTAGGTGGCAACTTCAATGTAAAGATATTGTCGAGTTTTTACTGCCGTGTTACTTGACGGTTAAGCATTGCTGAGATCTTTTAGGAAAATCTTTGCCCCTAATCATTTACCGAATAGTTAGGATTTCACAGCCAGCCCAATTAAGAGGATATCTAAACAAACCTAGGAAGGCACTCATCCGCATCGATAAATTCAGTTCAGTGGGTTTAACCCAAATAACTCTTATTCTAATATAGTTGATATCTGGAGATATTAACTAGGAGAACCATATTATGTGCAATAGCCAATAAACATTTATGCTTGTCTTTATGAACATTATTTATATAACCACTCGGAGCAAAAGCAAGGAATAATCTCAGAACTATATATACTCAGCTTCATCATATTACTTAATCTGCTAAAACGTTCTATCGAAAATTGCCATCAGTATTAGAATGACAATGTCGGTCTTCGGAATGCAGCGTTATCTCAGAGGAGGATTCTACTTGTTAGCTCCTTGCGTACTATTTGTGTTCATATATGCAATAGCATTCGCAGGACCTTCAGTGGAAAAGTAATACACTTCGTTCCTTTATAAATTGTATTATTTACCCATGAAATGCTATGTTCCTGCCAGGAAAATTGTTCGAGGAATAAAGTTTTAGTTTCCATACCTACTGAGGCATGACATTCTAGGTTCTCTGTCCTAAGCTCGGACTTTTTTTGCGGGAATGGCTGTAAATGACATAGCTCTGAGTGTTGAGAAGCAAAAGGGTATAGCTTTTTTAAGATAGTACCAGAACTTGGAACTATTTGCCTTACTTTCAATGTTTTGGATAATCTCACGTATGTCTGCCCGTCTTTCTATGATTTATTTATTGAAGGCTTGCCTGAAGCATTGTCTAATTTTGCCATAAGACAGGGATAGTGGTATCTGTGTTTAATTTATGTATACAAAGGAACCTGAATATTGGTGTTGATAAGTGACACCCTTTTCTCAAGTGGAAGGAATAATAGGTTCAATGAATATGCGCCTTCCACATATTTGATATTTATCTAGTAGTACTGATAGATCAGTGCTTAGTGGATTGACATATTTGAAATAGGAGTGCTATGACCGACCTCGAATGATGAACCTTGCATTACTTATGGTCTCGGGAAACATTTATTTCCCTCCAGTGGTTTTTATCGTAGGTTTTATAATGTATGTTTAATGAAGATGAATTTTGAGTCCCATCGATGAAATCGAAATACAATTTTGTATTCCCACGTTTTTACCAACTATATAAAGCGAGGATGCTCCTGCATAGGTTTCACGGTATTTGGATATATTTTCAATAGACAATAGGCACAAGATATCATTTATATACATTGTATGGACCATACATCCCTATCTTAGATTTTTTTCACTGACTGTATTGTATAGTGGGGCATGTTTCTGTCAAGGCGTCTTCGTAAACCATTTTTGCCGCTCATGATAATAGGACTGCTGATTATAAGTCTTATCTTATCTTATAACGCGAATGACGGGTTCATCGTCGACTAAGAAGGTTAAGATATAATATATAAACTCCTGTACATGTATAGAATTAGGTTTCCATAAACACAGGAGCATAATCGACATTCACCTTTTATTGATGAAAGTTGAGATTCTTCATTGATCCCGATGTTCGAATGAATAGAAGCGATCCATTCCGATACAAATTATTTCTCAGTATCATATTATGAGCAGATCCAAGAATATAGAAAATAGCATTAGGAATCAAATATCATAATCCCTCACCACTATGCATGTTTAATAACCTTCTATCCAAGTTTACTCCCATCCACTCCTTCCAATTCCAGTAGCATGTGTTTTTAAGGACTCGGATAAGCTAAGGCTGTCCTGGAAACTCACTTGTCACATGTGTAATATATTACATGGTAGATAACTTGCCACTGGTGGTGCCAACTGCCCCCTGATAAATCCCTTGTTACTCTGCCCCTAATGTAAATGATACTTATTTGATTCGATGTCGAATACAGTCAACACTATATTCCATTGAAACAGGCCGAGGGACTTTGTGCTAGTCTAAATTAATACAATAAAATACGCAGTAAACATTGGAGGGTTGGAGATTCGGGGGGAATACCATGAGGATACTGGTCTAGATACGTTCAACACATCTTATAGCAAAACCATCTGCCTATACTATATAGATTGGAATCTTGCTTCTGTGCATTGTAAAAGTTGAATCCCTTTGGAAAGGATGTCGAATTAAATAGGTAAAAGACTAAAATTAGCAATTCCAAATTTCATACTCGCGATGTATTATTGTATGCATCGCACTTCATGATGGAATGAACCAACACCACACTCAGATATACAGTATATTATACCGGCACGTGTTTCTGTACCATAATTTGATGTTCCTCATATCATATATGATTGATCTGAATATGTTCATATGTTGCCAAATTACGATACGGAGGGTGTTATTATTTGTACACTTGGTACACAATTTGTAATTCTCTGGAATCATATCAATGTACAGTACTTTAGAGTAGTATTGTCACAGTATTATCCGTTGGTTCGTGTGGTCTGTCAAACGACAATGCTCAGCTAGTCATGCCTGGTTGAGCCTTTTAAAGGGAACTTTTATTCTATACTTCACACTTCCTCCTTTTCTCTTGTTTTTTTTAGAATGTCGATATCGCCGAATAGTCCCAATACACAAAATGATAATATAGAAAGAACTTTAGGGTGAGTATACTATGCAATATCGCATATTCATTAGGTTTTATGATATTTTAACGAACGCTGCACGACCAAGTGTGTACTCTTTACCAGATGCCAAATGAAGAATTGTTTATCTTATCTTATCTTATCTTAATCCAACATATTTTTTTACCAGTCCCTTCTTTGTGTGTTCCTTCTTTGTGTATATAACACATCTCTAGAGCACTAAACTGGTCAATATCCATAATATTAATTATTTACTCCACTCTAATCATTTTATCTCATGTTTAAAATAATTATATATCAATATTGATAATGAAATTTGGATAATAATTGTTTCTTAATGTTGCGCGATCGTTCCAGGAAAGATTATTTATCATTCTTCAAGATTACTATTCATGTATAATTAAACAATATATTCCTTCATTTTGTCTCGCCCTACAGATTTATGTTGTCTGGTAATAAGGCTCAGCGCGCTGCAAGCCGAAACAGCATATCAAGGTCGCGGACGCCATCCGAGAGCTCTGAGCTTTCTGACTCCCGAGACCGACCACATGAGCATATGAACAATGGAGGGCTGACTAAAAATGGTAACAAAGAGATTTTAGAAGAGAATGAAGAAGATGATATTTTTGAAGATGGAAGGGAGGACACCGAGGAGAGAAGGAAATCTTCTCCGGGTTCTCCCTCATCTATTCATAACTCTCCCAGACAGAAAATTCGCACCATGTTCTCGGAAATGTCTACGAGGTAAGGCGCAGATATCTTACATTTTTCCATTACCATAGTGGCCGTGCTAAATAAATTGTTTGGTAAATAACCTGAATCATGATAATAAATGGTACTGTGTGCATTGGCAGAATATGTGAATCCATAATGTTAATGTTTTTTAATGTCATATTTTTCTTAGGAATTATTGCTACTGATACTGTCTGATTAAGTTGTTATTACTGTTGACATTACAAATTCTCGAGTTTACTGTATGATTTATATTTGTACCAAAGCTTTGGTGAATGGAAACCAATAGGGCTCCACCAGAACTGAAACTAAATAATCCCCACTGCAAAGGGCAGAGTAATATGGCAAAAATATATATTCATTCTCAAGATTAGGATTTTAGACTGGACCATAATAAATAATTGAATTTTGATTAATTCTTGCAGCTTCATGGACATCAAACTTTCCACAGATGGGGGAATACCAGTCATACCATTCCTTGATGCCTGCAACAATGTGTTACTAATATTTGGTATGTATCATAAAGGACAGTAGTTCTTATATTTTTCGCGCTGATGTTCAATTATATAATGCATATATAATATATGGATTATTTGTTAAATTTCTTTTTTCAAATAGATATATCAAGTATATCTTTTCTTGCAGATAAATTGAACCCAACTGCATTTGTGCCAATAAAAAACGATATATCGGGCAATATAAAAGTAAGTATTTTCCCCTATACTCGACAACATTCATCAAAGTTTACGTGAAACATGTTCATTTCATACTCTCCCCTATCTAAGCGTTCCCAATCATGATCTTAAATGCATGGCTCATATCTCATTTAATCTGTTCTGACAGACATCTTGATGCATTTTGTAATTGAATTTGGTGGAATATTTGTTATAATATTATTATGTTCTTTTGCTATTTCCAGAAAGTCAGGCAGAAGTATTCAACAGATCCCGATAGTTTCCAAGCTTTACAGGATATAATTAAGTACGAGGTTGACCACAAGCAATCGAACATGGGTCAAAGTGCCACGGTGTCTCTTATCTGGTTAAAAAGGTAAATATTATGAACCATATTAATATTCCTTCTTCAATCTATGAATATATGCTTGTGACTTATACAGTTTCTCCAGGATACTTTTATGCCGTCATACCTTCAAAAGTATATATCCATTTCTGGTGCACAGTCGTTCTCTTCATCATCAAGTGAATACACATTTAGCCATTTAAACTGATCTGTTTTGTTGATGATAGGTACGAAATTGTTGGCTATACATCTCTGGGGAAAATCAACTGCAGTTAAATATACATCAGCGTAAATTTATTAGCATTGTGTTGAATTTCGTAATATCGATAATAACTTTCCATAAGCAAATAGGCGTTGTTAACATCTAGTGAATATGAATTTCTGAATTATTTTTCATTTCATGTTAATAGTATTGTACACAAAGAAAAAAAGTATGGTTGCAAACGAAAAAGTTTTCTTGAACAATTATGATACTGATAGGTGTACCATGTTAAGAAAGAAATATATATATAATATACGCTATTTTGCACTGTCTTATTCCAGGGCGATGATGTTCATTCGCGAGTTTTTAGCAGAAGTACACAAAGGGGAAGCTGACCTAGAGAATTGTGCTCACAATGCATACGGCCGTACGTTACGGGAGTACCATGGCATCGTCATACGGGGGGTGTTCACGGTGAGTTATTACTGTGACTTTATGTTGCAGAGTATGGGTCATCCTATTTTGGAGTTATCTAGTTGATAGATAGTAAATCTCACCATGCAGCTCTGGGTAGGCGGGGTTTCAACTGCTCGTAAAGGTCTTAAAATATCGTATAATTATGTCCTAGAATATCGTATATGTCCTAGGATAACTAAGCTCCAATCCACTGCAGCAGTTGTTCAACCTAGAGGCGATTATGGAAACGGTTTAGATTATTGGCCTCTCACCCTAAGCAACCGTTAAGAAAATCTGTTATAGTATTATTCAGTATGATACGTAGTACTGCCCACTGCAATAACGATCTATTATTTTCCATCTTCATTGAATAATTGAAGTAACGTTACTCTAGAAAGGGTTGTCTCTACTCTGTTCAATCTTCATGATGTGGTAACTTCATGCTAATATATTGGCCCGGAAACTGGGGCTTTGGGATTTACACGCCTTTTCTACTCATATTTCAGCTGGCCGCAAAATCTGTGCCGTATCGCAAGGATTTCCTGCACGCATTGGCCCACACAAAAGCTGACCTCGAAAATCCAGGCTTCGACACCAAAGTCCTACAAGATCTAGACGACTATATAACAGCTCAAGGAGTCCTGATCAAAATCATTGATGACTACTATGTCAGTATGGACATCAATCCCAAGACATTGATATAACACAATCTCCTTGACAACCTGATATGAAACTCAAACTGTTAAGAAAGTAATTATATTATATTATACTCAAAGGGGGATCGTTATGTATACGTATGGACACGTACGAATTAATGACCATATCTTCTTCAAATCAATTCAGATAAAAGATTTAGAGAAAATTGATCAAATGTTTCTGCATCTGCTGTTCAATTTTATATGTATTTCTTAAATATGGTGTCTGCTGTGTGAAAATGTGAAAATATTGATATGTGCTTCATAGAGAAATTGACAACTTATTTTGATTATTCGATTATTGAACTAACATTGATTCAGAATGGGTAATGGTCATCAATGACGATGTATTTGAAATTGTATCTCTAAAATAGTCAGAACGGAACTACATTGATTACCTATGATTAGATGACAACAAATATCACTATAATGAAGTTATTAAACCGACAAAATTATCCCGGAAAATAATCGATTTGCCAAAGATTAATTCATACTAGTTTTCTTTTCTCTCGAATCATGCTAATCTTGCCCCTAGACTCGCTCCTTCTTTTCTTGCAAATTTATTTCTATTTCAAACTTGCTCCTATTCGTGATTACACGGACCCGTTACTTTTGACCCTGTTGACATGATAAAATAAATATATCATCATGGCTTTTCCCATGCGTATAGTACTCGACACTATCTTCGCACATGCACTGATTTTCTCTCACCTTTGTTGTTTGTTAGAATGTTGATAACTTATTGTTAGATTGTTTTAAAATATAAAAACCAAACTGTTTGTATTTTTAAATCTAGTTGATGCTTGCTGTGTACTCGATTGTGCTTGTTTTTAACTTTTATCAATTTGAACCTTAGCCCTATTTGGTTTATCAACTCATTTACCTTTCCTTTCTATCATAATCAAGATGCCTCGTTGATCAGTTATATATTATTGAATATATATTCAATAAAGGAATACTTATCCTGGAATCACCATGTACTAGAGAACAATTCTGGGTTGTTTCAAAGCAACACGAAGTAAGCTGTACATATTATTTTAAAGAAAAGTGGATATTTGCTCATATAGTGGATGACCTGAACACGTGGAAAATAATATATTCAACAATTGATCGGGATCAATTGACAGTGCATCTTTATCCATGTTTCTGTAAGGGCTGTTTTTGTACATTGCCGAACGACCTCGTGGAATCGGATGAGACCGTTCCTATTTTAGAAAATGTTATCAAGATCAACAATTGTGGTTTGATGCTCATTATCACCATTAACCATTCCATCAGAGCTCTTTGGTTTCTCCTGTGCCTAAATTGTCTTTGCCACCTAGAAAAATATTCCTGTCTTGTCGAAGTACATTGTTTAGAAAAAGAAACCCTACTCAGAACTGTTGAACAACTCTTTTATTCTATGTTAGAATACAATCCTGTGATGTTTCAAATTCTACTTTCATCTGCAATTGTTTGTAATGGGTCGTCATGTGTGTATACATACATGTTTGTCATGAATATTGCCGCCCGTGATTTAATTATAACTGAAATTAAAAACGCGCACGGTACAGATTTCTCGTTATATATAAGTGTCTGCAGAAAACGTCCACTTGTATTATACGCTTTTAGGCCCAAGAAAACTGCGCCAAGTTTCCCTTTGATTACTACTTCCCTCGTGGAATCGGAACCTTTACATTCCTGGGTAGGTGTTTCTTCGCTAACTTAAAACGACCCTCATTGTTCAATTGGGTCCAATGGCTGCCCGGAAAGGTCTTGTATGTGATACTTATGATACTAGTAGAGACGTCTGTCTCGATTCTATAGATGTCGGAAGATACTCGATTCTATGTCAGAAGATAAGGATCAAGCCTCAATGGTTATTCCGTATGCATTGCTATGCTCCCTTTCTTGTGCGTCTGGGACTCCGAATGCCACAATTGAATGTTCAAGCGATCAAAAAACAGATTGTTGTACAGCTGAGGATGTCTGATATACAATCCGTGGTTATAATTGTTTCGTCTCTATTGGCTGGTAATGATTGGATTGAGACAATTGCATTTTAAATGAAACCTTGAATGTATTCTGACTGGGTCAGTGTGCCATTCTTGAACGCTCTGAAATTGTATACCCATTTCTTTGATATATGGTACAAATATAAAGAGTGAATGTACTGTAATCGTTCTATCGTGTTCACATCTTGTAAATACCATGTGAAAGTAATGTGGTAATTTACAAACTGAGTGTTACGAACAATCCTGTCTTGAGAGGGATGGGTTACCCTGAAAAGCTATCTACAAAACCAAGACTTACAGTAATGATGCATTCAAAGTGTTTGCTTGGACTTTTCTCCCGCTAGATTGTAAGTAATACGAGTCAGATTCAGTACCATAGATGAGATGGAGTCATTGTGTCAACTTTTGTATTTTTACTTTGAAGAAGCAGTTGATTTGCACTTTCCGTTCGTGTGCCTACTTTATTATTGATAATATAATGTTATATCATTCACCGCCGTTTATATTTGATGAAGCACTGAGGGTATATTTTATCAGTACCAAGATATTGCTCTGTATATAACCTGGGATAGAAACATATTATCGTGAGCTGGGATCAAAGACAGGGATATTTGTTTTCGTGAATTGCTCCACACTAACACTTTAGCACACTTTAAAATTCTGAAGCAAGCTGTAACTTGACTTGCCGAGGTCACTAAAATAGTACATGTATATTCAGACCTATTGTCATTTTAGTTTGTATCAAATCTGATACACGTATAAAGTAGTTCTGGTCATCGCACATTCCCATGATTTTTGTCACCAGAGCAATGTTAATAAATATGGTTTAAGTATTGGGTGATACATATTAGTTATTTTAGTTGGATGCTATGTAATATATACGTATCGTATATTTATGAAATATGTTAGTCCTGGAACCTGTTAATCAACTGGGTGTGATCTTAAAAGTGGTATTAGTTTGTTGAACATGGTTTTAGAGGTATGTAGGGTGTCTGGAAGATAATTTCTAACTTGACATTGCGTCTTCAGAATGACTAACTAGCACGAGATAAAACCGATTTATTTGCATCATGTGTATGATATGAAAGAATGCTCTAGTATGTGGATTGAAACGAACGTCTGGTACACATAGATTCTGTCCTCTTATATTTGATAGTGTTAAACACTTGTAGAACATATCTATTATATGCTCTGGGAACTATTAATTTGTAAGAGCCGGATCACATGAATCATTTTTAGACTATGCTTAGGACATAAAAGAGGAATAATATTTTGTTTTGCTGGCAAAAAAAAATCAATAAATATGTTCTGCACTACTCTTAACTAGCTTTCAAATTATGTAAGAATTTAATCGCAGAATCTCCAGTTATACCTAAAGGTGGAGTGAGCTACATACCCTTACTTTATGTAAATAACCCACGGATACTGAAGGCTAACTGAGACTGGGTCGCAATGCGGTAGGATATTAGAATACAGGATATTTAGCTCAGTAAAGCTAATGTAGAATTAATTCAAAATATCATTTTATTCTAGTCTATTTAATGGATGGTTAAGGGACTTCATTTCACTTTGTAACACCGAGATCATCTCATATTTAAGAGCGAGGAGAGCTGGGTTGGGACTTACTTCGACCCACGAGTAAATTGCATTCACGAGTTACTGTACTCCTTGTCAACTCACTCTTCCTTCTAGCTTCGAACATATCTGAATTTAAGTCGCTGGGAATCGCCCTATTAGACTGGCGAATGAATTTCTATTGAGATAATAATCTATGCGTTAGTTATTTAATAAACGGAAATTGCTTCGGTAATTGTATATCAGCATAGCTGGGTAATTTATATCATAATATGTACATAGGTGGTATTTTATGTTCAGGCAATACCCATGATCAAAGCTAAATGGACACCATGATTATGTGAGGTATAATTTGAAAGACGTCGATTATAGTAAATGAGAAAGTGAGGTTTCTAAATAGGATGATTTTTGATTAAATACAATCTTGATTTCTTGCGTCATGAAGAGAACGTGCATCCACAGTCAATCTATCTGCACAGATTGTCAAAACCTTCAATGTGAATGAACTAATAGGAACTGAATACAGATACGGTGCCATACGCACCTCCATATATTTATGTCACATTCAGTGGTTGTGGCCTGAAATAAACGCTACAAATATTGGTACCTATTTCTAGACAAAGCAATTCCTGACTTTTAAATGCCTTTATCTAAATTAATGTCTTACATTCATCTTAGTGTGGATGAAATCTTTTTTTAAGTGTTTTTTGTTTGGTCCCTGGAAATATGTCTGTTACCCCCTTCCTTCGGTCCTTTGCACTGAGAGTCAAATAACTGATATGTATTTTATCACAATGCTTTCTATGCACGAATTTGTAGCTGATATATTTTGTCAACGTTTGGATCAAAATAGCGCAGTTCCTTTTTCCATTCGCCAGTTTCCGACTTCTCTGAAAGGCATCCCCGTGGGAAGTAATTCTATGACCATATATCTTTCCTATCGCACCAAGATTCGATCCTATATTATTACCTAGAACTCTTATCCGGGAAGAACACCTGTAATTTTGAAAGGGAAGTTTCTATTCATGAGCTCAATGGATTCTGTGGAAATAAGTATTATTGATGCGTATATAATATACATGTAGTACTTATAGTATGATTCATATCCAAAACGACCTTTCCAAGTAATATGTGCCATTATTATCTGGATTTATCAAATAATGGATCGTTAAGATTCACCTTTAAAATACAGTGTGCAATTTTTGCATTTTATGGTAATTTCCGTGAAATTACATAGTGTAAATGTAACGAAAGTTATGTCTTTTTGCAATACTGTTCGTGTTCGAAGGTAGGAGTGATTAAAAAGTGGAGTCATTGGATTTGGTACAAACTAATTGTCTGTATTCATTAAGAATGAACAAAAGTGTACTGACATATATTACATTGAATGTGTACAACTGTGGAAAGTATACATCGAACGGTTGAACTTATGGAATGTACTCATTCCATAAGGATGCATATATTATAATTAATACATTCAACAGTTAGCCCGTGGAGTGTACAAACCCATGTACGCAAGTGTGAAATAATTATGCATCCCCTTCTCCGCATTGTATATGTTTACATTATGAATAAACATGGGAACCTCGTGTTTTAAGTTGAAATGATTGGTACTTTACATAATTTCCCTGTTGATGTATACATGTTTCCAACGTTTATCTACATTCAATACAACATATGGATCCATTGTCCTACGGTTCGGTAATATCTGGGCCTTGTATTAACTTTGATCACGTATGCACAGGTAAGAATATATTAGTCAAAATCTCAATAATTATGGACATTACAAATGTTTTGCTAAAATTAACAAGGGCACGATTGCCTGGATTAAAGAATGTTATGGACCATGATTATATGTATGGCATTTGGCTCTAACTTTTTAAATAAAGTATTGGTATCTACACTTGCGTTTACGGTATATTTTTTCATACCCCAAGGGCATTTAGGCAATTTGATTTGATTTTCCATAAACTTACATTCCAGGAACGATATTCTCAGCTTAAAGGTTGAAAAGACAATTATTCATCATACAGCAACTACAGTAATTGACTACAGAACGTACTTAGATAGAACAGAACAGATACTTAGTTCATTTTAATTATTAAGGTTACACAGTATAATGGACACGCTATAAAACCATCTATACCCATTACATAATTTGGATGTCTCTTGGTGCCTATTACTATTTATGCATCTTTATACAGAATCATCTTAAAAACTATTTCATACTCATGTTTTTTGTATGACAACTTGCTGCGTGTGAATTTCCCCAAATCTATTGAGTATATTCCGAACGATATAGTGCGGAAAAGATGTGTGTGGCAAGACAATTCTATAGATCTATATGTCAGCTATTGTTAGAAAAGTATACACCAGATGGGGATAGTAGTTCCTTGTTTTGATAATACAACAGTGAAAGTAACAATGGGGCAATAAACGAGGATAACAGATACTTACAAAATTAGAGTTGTTTAAACATTAGATAATAAACCTGTTAATATTCGGGAACTTTTGGTAGGAATACTATAATGACAAAATAAAAATCTAACGTTATTCTGGTATAGAATTGTTTTCGTACTTAGCACGAATGACGGGATCATTCACACCAGGTGTTGCAAGATATTCTCTGGTATGTCCGTGCCATCTTATATTCGCTGGTATGACTGGAAATCCAAATCTTCTATCGTTATACATTCTCCTTCCCCCGAAATGGACATTGAGTGACTTAATATACTAACATGATCGCGGGTTTATTGCCACTTCAATCCCTCTGAATGTGTTCTGGGCTCTTTAAGATTGTTTCCAATTCACCAAATGCTACGTCAGTTCTTTAGCCTCAGAGGCGGACTACAGTTTTCTCAGCATATGACACATTCTTAGCACTCATTTAAAAAAATCATGTTTAATGTGTACATCCCATCTAGCTGGTGTGGAGTCATTAGAATATTATAAGACCATTTCCTTTGCCTTATTTTCCCGCTGCAGCCGTTCCTGTTTTGGGTGGTTTGCACTGGGCGAGCTCTAGGGTTAGAAAAAGTCCAGCGAGAAAAGCAAATATCATACTTATGGCGTACATAGTTGTTGAATATGCAGGAGGCGTTCTAGGTGCAAGTAGAGACCCATATATAGCCACTCCAATTATCAGGAACAAACCTGAAAATATAATACAATTCATCTTCTATCTTGGAAATCTTTTAAGTATACAGTTACAAAATAGAGCCGTAGAAAGTGTCGTATCGTGTATGTGTACGTTTCAGTTCTTTTTTGCACCAATATACATGTATCCTGATCTCATATCAGTGGTTGACTTACCTCAATATGAATTTTAAAACTAAAATTCGGGCATCACGTTTAAAAGGTTAATGAAGGAAGCAACATGAATGTATGAACGTTCAAATTGCTCAAGGAATTGAAAAGGTGTCACTATACGACTTAAGTTACACCAATAAGTGTCCTCTGATAGTGAGGAGTTTGGATTATAGTGGTGTCCGCAAGTAGTTGTTTTACTGTAACGTAGTATCTATGTTTTCATGATTATTTCCGTCAATAGCAGAATACATCTGACATATATTATAAAATATTTGTAATGTTTATAACGTGGATGTGTGTTCCAATAACACACACACACCAAATCTTATGATTATAACTCGGCTATCTACCGCTAGGTAGTAGCACTCCTGTGAGATCATTGTGCAGACGCCAGCCAAAACTACGTACACAGCCAGCCGGAGCGGTCGCCTTTCTCCAACTGTCTTGGATTGGTGATTTCGAAAGTTTTACTGTTGCTTCCAAACAGGTAAGAACTTTATTTTTTGTTGTTTTTTACCTAACCCTTGACGGGGTTAGAAGGTTCTCGTGCTTGAATTGCTTTTATGTCGGTTCTCTCGTTTCTGGGATGAAGGAAACATTGTGAGTTAGAACCGACCGAGAACTCAGCCTTACCATTGTTGCCGGCATGTTCATTTCGTCGCCTTTGTATTGTGCGTGTTTGAATTCGGCATTTTGTTTACTTACTTATGTGAATTTGTTTGTATCTTTGAAGGTATTATGGCTGAACATAGCGGTGATGATATTGAGTCGGAACTGCATGGTAGTACCGGTGGTGATAGCCAAGGCCCCGAACCTACTAAAACGGAGAGAATGCTTCAACAATTAATGACCGAGATGAAAGGCATTAAGAAAGATTTTGGTGCGCTGAAGAAAAGACAAGAGAAGGCTGAATTTCGTGGTCACAGAGCACCGGTGCACGACTTGAGTGACGATGACGAGCCTCAGTATAACGAGGATTGGTTCATGGGGGAGGAGAACAGAGACGAGAACTTTCAGTTGGACGATGATGCCTCTGCCCCTCCTAAAGTCGACGTCTGTGCGGAAAGAGCTCGCTTGGTAGCTATTGATGACACGGTAGGCCCACCTGTTGAATCTATTTCAATAAAGGAGTTCCTTGACCAGGTCACTGCGAAGGTGCCCTCGTGGGTTAGGGTGAAGGCTCTTCAAGACAGATATAAAAGACCCAGTAACCTTGATACGCTGCATGTACCAATGATTCCGAAGATTGTGTGGGATGGTCTCCCGTTGGGCCTAGGAGGTAAAGATAAGACGCACCAAAAGCATCAGGACATTTTTCTTAGTTTGATTACTGCTCTGGTGAGAGTCTGCGACTTGCTAAAGGAAGCTCAGATGAAGGTTGATGGAGAAAACTTCGAGAGGGATCAGAAATGGATCTCAGATTCGTTGAATTCCATATTCGACGCTCTTGAGCTTGCGGCCTTCTTTAATCTGGAAGAGATTACTAAAAGACGCAGATTGGATCTGAAGAAGCACTTCCCTGTAAAGTATCAGGCCTACTGCACTGATACTATTTCTTTCCCTTCTACGCCGAAGCTGCTTTTGGGGGAGAAGATTGAGGACGATCTCAAACAGCTCGACGCCGCTTTCAAGCTGAAGTTGAAAATCACGGGCGAAAAGGCTAAAGAATCTACCTCGACGACTGGCAGAGGTCATGGTAGGGGCAGAGGTTCATCTGTGGCTGAACCTGCTCCTGGTAGAGGCAGAGGTTGCGGTCGTGGCAGGGGCTTCAACAAGAAGTTCAATGACGGGGATCAGGATTTTCGTCGGGCCACCAACGAAAAAGGCAAAAAGTAGCTGAGGTAATCAAAGGTGATGACATTTTTATACCTGGCAAATTGAAATTTTATTCTGATATTTGGAGAGAAGATACTTCTGATTGGAATATTCTTGAATATGTTAATGGTATAGACTTACCGTTTATCTCTATCCCTTATCAGGGTTTTCTACCTTCACAGTATAAGATCACTGGTGATAATGCCTTGAAAATGCAGGTTGAAATTGATAAATTGATTGACTTACATGTGGTGAAACAGGTACCTTATTTGAAAGATTTGTATGTGTCTAATGTGTTTTCAAGACCTAAACCTGGGGGGAAAATCAGGTTGATTATTGACTTAACGAAAGTTAATAATCATATTGAGCACTTGCATTTTAAGATGGAACATTTACAAGCAGCCTTGGAATTGATTGATAAAGATTGGTTCATGGCTTCAGTAGATTTGAAAGACGCTTATTTTCATTTCCCTCTTAACGATAACACGAAGACTTATCTTAATTTTGTGTGGAATGGCGAAGTTTACCAGTATCAGTGTATGCCATTTGGCTTATGTACTGCTCCTTTTGTTTTCACGAAACTTATGAAAGTAGTTTTTTGTGAATTCAGGAAGCAGGGTGGTATCGGTTTTAGCTACATTGACGATTGTTTTGTCACAGCTTCAACAGAAGCAGAATGCAGAAATCTGATAGAAAATCTTAAACTTATTCTTTGGAAGTTAGGATTTTGCATTAACCATGAGAAATCTTCGTTTGAACCTAAGAAAATACTAAAATTTTTGGGGTTTGATATTGATACGGTTTTGCTGAGGGTCACCCCACCGATTGATAAGGTTTACAAGATGATAGGTTGGTTAAATTCAACCATTAGTAAATCTCAGAGTAGATTTTCCATTCGGAATATTGCTTCGCTTGTTGGGGCTCTCAATGATTTGTGCAAAGGGGTCCAATATGGACTTCTGTATTTGAAGAATATCGAGATTGACAAAATTCTAGCCTTACAAAGTAATGATGGTGATTGGGAGGCACTTATGTGGCTTTCCAGGTCGTCGATCGCAGATCTTGAGTGGTGGGTAAGAAATCTTCCTGTTGCATATAAAAAAAGGGATTTTTCTTGTCCGTCGCATGAGATATTTTGCGATGCTTCACTGCAAGGTTGGTCGTTTGTGTGGGGTCACCTCCAGGCAAGAGGGGCGTGGTCTGCACTAGAACGGACCTTTCACATTAATGTGTTAGAGATCAGAGCTATCAAACTTGGGTTGTGGACTCACACCGCAGATCTTAGAGACTGTTTTTTGGTAGTTTGTACTGATAATACTACTGCTGTTTCTTACATAAATAAAATGGGTGGTACTCATTCTAAACAATGTAATGATGAAGTTAGGCAAATTTGGTTTTGGGCTGAGAAGAGACACATCCGCATTCACGCGGCCCATATTCCAGGTGTTCTGAATATTGAAGCGGACTTAGGTAGCAGGTATTTCACCGATGATACTGAATGGGAATTGTCTCCAGATATTTTCCAACTTATTGTGGAGAAATGGGGCATCCCTGATGTTGATTTATTTGCTTCCAGGCTAAATAATAAAGTTGATACCTATTGTGCCTGGTTTCCAGATCCTTGGTGTTCGTATGTGGACGCTTTTTCTTTGGACTGGACAAAGTTTGACTTATGCTACTGTTTTCCTCCTTTTAGCTTGATCGGGAGAGTTTACAGAGTGATCCGCAAGAGCGGCTGCAGAGCGATACTAGTAGTACCAGACTGGATGGGTCGGCATTGGTCAACCAGAATTCACGAGGGAGCCAGAGGGGTTCTCTTTATCCCAAGTTCGAAGTTAAACTTATTGCAAAATCGGGTGGATCAGCAGCAGCAGTTGCAAAGAACTCCGTTAAAAATCTACCTTTACTAGATAAAAAAATCTTGAGTTTGAATTTACCCCCTGAAGTCGTACCATTTTACAAAGCTTCATGGCGTCCTAGTACAAGGAAATCTTACGATACATTTCACAAGAAATGGAGGATGTTCTGTGTCTTGCACGATTTAGATCCGCTAAAACCTAATTTGAATCAAGGTTTGAAATTCCTGGTATTGATGTATAACCAAGGTTATTCTTACTCTGCGCTAAATTCTATTAGAAGTTCGCTGTCGTCTCTAATGGGGAAAATTGGTGAAGACTCTTTCGGAAAAAATGAGATTACCAAGAAGGTGGTTACTGGTTTCTATAACCTAAGGCCACCAAAGACCAGATATTCTGAATTTTGGGACCCAGACATTCTTCTTGATTTTCTTCGAGAGTATTTCCCACATAATAAGCTTAGTTTTAAGCAACTCACATTGAAAGTAGTAACTTTGCTAAGTCTTGTGTCTAGTCAGAGGTGCCAAACCATTGCTGGTTTGAAGCTCTCTGATGTGAGTTTCTCTGGAGAGTTTTGTCGGATTTTGTTTTCTGATTTACAAAAACACTCTCGTGTAGGTGAGGCATGCTATCGTTTGAGAAGTTTGGTTTAGATCCAAGGATCTGCATCGTAAAGGTGTTGAATGATTCTATTGTGTATTCTAGAGAATTAAGGGGCGTGACTGACAATCTGTTTATCAGTTTTCGTCCACCCTACAAGGGAGTAGGTTCGCAGACCATCGGTAGGTGGATCCGTGAGACCTTGACTTTTGCTGGTGTTAACACCAAAATTTATGGTGCCCACTCAGTAAGAGGGGCTAGTGTTTCAAAACTGTCGTGCTTATCGGTTTCGGTAGGGGAAATAATGAAAAAGGCTAACTGGAAGTCAGAGAGTACTTTTAGGGCGTTCTACCAAAAACCCATTATGAAACAAGTGGTGCATGATAATGCATTGCAGACCAACTATGTAAGCTGTAAGGGCGTTGCTTAAACCACTGTTTTGTGGTGTGTTGTTGTTCGACTGGAAAGGTCAATAAATGAAGTTTTTGTTACTTGCCTTTCTTGTTCTCTGTCGAGTTTCTTTAAAAATCTCACAGGAGTGCTACTACCTAGCGGTAGATAGCCGAGTTATAATTAGAGATTAAACGAATAATGTACCTACCTTATGAAGTTTAATCAGGATTATAAGAGGATATCTAACGCTGGTAGTAGGTCATGTGCCCGCCCTGGCCCACCTGGCGTTAGATATCCATTTAATCCGTTTATTATTTTATTACAGATATTTTGTTTAAATATCTTTAATTTTTCTGTTATGCGAATTTAATAAATCTGATTAATTAAATTGCACAAGTTCGTTAAATAGTGGCTGGCGTCTGCGCAATGATCTCACATGACCTACTACCAGCGTTAGATATCCTCTTATAATCCTGATTAAACTTCATAAGGTAGGTACATTATTCGTTTAATCTCTAATTAAAGGCAACCGCTACTATTCACTGCCACGCTCCCTTTTCCATATACCATACATCTATATATGGACATTTTAGTACTATTCCTTTAGTATTGCTGTCTATGGAGAAACGGCGTTTTTTTACGTTTTATAGTATAAAACAAACAGTTAATGGCTACCCCTACTGTCCCAAAATTTTCTACACATATAGTGCAGGTTATATACTACATATAAAAAGGAAAAAAATATATATGTCATCGCGTTAAAAAAAAATTGTAGCTGTCTGAAATAGACATGTTTGGGAAACAGAGCTAGCTGTGGGTACTATCAGTTGTACCCATTTAGTATGCAAGTCTATTTGGAAATGCTGCATTTTCTTTCACGGTTTTGGGAATAAAACAAAAATGGAAACTTCTAATGTCCCAAAATTGTTTACACATATAGTGCAGGTAATATTCTACACATATAGGGAAGAAATGTATGTCATCACGTTAAAAACATAATTGTAGCTGTCTGAAATAGACATGGTTAGGAAACATAGAACACTTTGAAAACAGCAGATTTTTGGATTGTCAGCCATGTTTCAAAGCCCCATATAATTCAGAAACTGACATGATGGCCCATTATTTTTTTTCCGGTTTTATGAACATACATACTTCAAGAATCATATACTAAAGAATCGGAAAAATGACATTTATTTTTGATGGGGACAAAAATAAAATTGTTTTTATAAAAATGGTGAAAAATAGTGGGTTTTTTTTAGTTTTTAATTTAAAATTCGCATCACGTATTTGTTGTTTTCAGAATAAAATAACAATGCACTCCATAAAAAAGAGGCATAGAACTATTGGCCAAATAATACCCTTTCCAAAATGTTAATTTTACTTTAATTGAGTGAATATAACTAGCAAATATGAAGTCGAGGTACTGCAAAATGAGCCCCCCTTTTGGTCCTCATTGGTTCTTTTGAGATACCAAATTTTGAAGCACTGTAATTTAACAAAATAAGCATGGCGACCCATTGATTTTTTTCCATCTTTATGAAGGTAATAATACTTTTATCAACATCTCATATCCCACCCAGTACAGGGCTCTAACTCATTCTCAAACACACTCCCAGTATAGGGACCACTCAAACTCATCTTCTCATCCCTACCATTATTACTTCGTTGCCTCAATTTACCCATTACAGGATTCACTATACATAGTTTACTGCAGTACCAAAACGGGTGGGTGTGGTGGGGGGGCGGGGGGGGGGGAGGCAGAGTGGGGAATGTCAGTCAGCACCAGTAATAATGGGATAGGGTTTTAATTTCTTATTTTCCAAGAATTAGTTGCCCTGTGGGTCGGGGATTTCATCATATTTCCCCAATTGCCCAGGACATTTTCTATTATCCCCCATTATTCCGGGGGAATTGAAAAGTAGCTCTGTAGTGTGAGATTGAGCTGAGGTGAGAAGCAAAATTATGGCTTTCCAGAAGTTAGCACACAGGAAAACAATTCAGTCAAATCACTTCACATCTCTGATCTGAGACAAAGTCAGACATGATGGTGCCCCCAAAAATAAGAAAAACATCCAGTCACTTATAAGAGCAGATGCTTACGACTTACGCTTCTGCTATAAAGCAAATTAATTAGGTGTAGCCGAAGCATATTAGTTTAAAATTTGGTGCAGACTTGGCACGATTTCATTTTTTTTTAACTTCTCCACTTACATTTCTATCGGTGATGAACTATATTTTATAATAGATATTCCAAAACAACACTAAAATAAATCGATGGTCCAGCACCCTGCCAATAAGTTTTGACAGATATGGTAGGTGATTATTACAAGGCAACAATTGAATGATCTCTATGCTATTATAGTTCACAATCGGGGTCATATGTCATGGCCTATGTTAGGGACAGTGAATACATTATGGCTATCTGCATTTAAATGTGCACATGTGTCACTACACAATAACGTGGGTTCCGCATACAACTAGAATGGCATTCGCCCATGTCAGTTTGACATGGGTTTCTTGGAAGTAAATTTTTATGAGCGATGTCTCGGTTATCTCACGGGACTATTGCTAAAATTCCCATTAACGTATTCTGTTTCGATTCAATTATAACTTGTCGGTTTCCCCTGGATTATATCTTTATGAAATGAAGTCGAACAGATTTGTTACTATATAGGTCTTCTTTGCTGCATGTAACGTTCGCGAAAAGCAATTGTTTCAAGTATAACACAAATTATATGCGTCTAATTAATAAAATGTTGTAGCCTCGCCGTAGCACCATTTATAACAAGACGCGTATAGTTTTACAAAATAATATTTGTATGGGTTTCAAATCAGGGTTTATGGGTATATAATTTGTATTGATGTATTTTGTTCTAAATTTAACTTGACAACGGGTCGGTATTCGAATGAAATGATTGCCTCAGGGGGAAACACAGCTTACTGAATCAGGTTTATATCTATAATTCCATAGATCCAATTATAAAATGTTAGTGACCTTCTGCTAATAAAGACAGATAATTTATTATTTTGATATTGATAATTGACAAGGATAATATGTGAATTTTCCAACAAATACGCCGTCCGTCGATAAATTTACGTATTTTTTATATTGCCAATAAAAACGAATAAAAAAAAGATTTTAGAGTTAAAACTCTTCTAAACAGAAAAAATGCCAATAGAAAAATTCTAAACTGTGTCAACTTCATCAGCACGTGCAGTCATAGAATGCTTTGACGAGTGTTCAAATTAAGTGCAAATTAATTACAAAAGTTGATCAGCAATTGTGCTCAAATTAGCCATTTAAATAATGGAAGCATTTCACAATGTGTCAATAATTTATAATAATTATAACATTTTCTTCGAGATTATAATTACCAAATAGGCGCATTTGAATGGGTGAAGTTAAAATGTTAAAAATTATAAATACCACTCCATACAAAGGTGAGAGAAAACATGCCACACCTTCCCTTAATCATGGGAATTATACACATTCACAATCAAATGCTATAGATTTTAAATACTATTATGTCTCGATACACACGATTAAAATGGAATCAGTGTTAACTATTCCATGGCAAATAGCCACTGTCTGGGTGGAACAATGAAACAGTTTCCGACTCTCCCATTGCCAATATAATGCTCAACAGCGTTTCCTCGCGTCTACAGCACGACGTTTTGCGTATAGATGGCCAAGCCCCCGAGCAATTTCTGCATACTTGTTGCTCGTTCAGTATACAAATGTACACATAAGGTATGATATACATACAAAGGGACTTGTCATTTCTTCCTCTCATTTCGCTGGGTATGAGGCAGTATAAAAGGCGGGTTAGGATCAGTGCTCAACCATTCTCACTGATCACGTCGAGGAACAAACATCAAGCACTACCATGTACAAGCTCATTCTCCTCGCTGCCTTCGTGGCTGTAGCCCTTGCATCAGGCAAGCCTGAGTACCCAGAGGACCCAGCGTAAGTTAATTTACTATCTGGATATATATAACATAGCGTGCGGATTTCTATCCAGCTGAACTATAACTCGGTTGGGCACTTTATATTAATAATTATGTTTTTTATAATTTATTTCATGTTCAAGTTTCTTTTTGAAAAGATATTTGGCTTAACAGTAAGATATTTCCGTATTACACAAACATTGTGAACTGTACAATGCCCCGTTATCGGGCATTGAATTGTTAGGTTGGAAAGTGAAAGGTTCGGGTTCTTTCTAATTAAGCTTAATAATAGGGGTTTTCCAGCAAACGAGTTTGAGCTTACTTACGCTCGGATCATTTTTTTACATTGTCCAATTTAACCAATGTATAACTCAGTCCCCTAATAGTGTGCCAGGAAAGTGTATGGTTAAGTGAAGGAACATCAAAGGATACCGCTAACCTGACCATATATAGGGGACTGAATTATACCTTATTTTTTCATCGTTTTCCCTATAGTTTTGAATATAATTGATTCAGATGTTTGGGGTAATTAATTTCATAATTTCTGTATCTTGGTGAGGAATTAACAATTTTCAAATCAAATCAAATACTGGTGTACCTATATATATCTTTTTTCTTCCAGTGCCAATGAGGATCAGGTGAATACCATTCTTGGCTACAAACAGACCGCCAACAACCACCGTGCCCTCTACTTTGGTGCAGGTGTAGGAACCGCACCATACCGCGGAGTCCCAGGCACATCTTACGAGAGGAACCCCGCCTACTACGGTCACAACTTCGGCCACAACTACGGTTACGGACAGGGTTACGGACAGGGTTACGCCCAGGGTTACGGCCAATACGGATACGGATACAACGGTGCCCACGGTGCTGCACGCGCCTACGGTGGCTACCCATATGGCCAACACAACGCTGCCCGGGACTATTAAAGTTTGAAGACACTTTCGGGGAAAGGGGGGATGAACAAAATAAAAAATCATTCACGAGAATAATATGTGACATTTGTAAATTTGTTCACCATCCGAAGACCAACTGATAAATTAGAAATTATATGTAATAACACTATTGGGAATATTAGAACGATTTGGTAATTAGATGAGGAATCCCCCTACACGCACCCACCCGCTCTCTTTCTATATATAATCCAACCATAACGCATTATGTCTGATGATGTGGGATCACAGGAGGTACACCAGGGGTAGATATGCGAAGGAAAACTTTTTGCTTTCACTCAGTATAAGTTAAGATATACAACAAATACAGGTTTTAGTATAGAAATGTTTCCTTTTTAACTATATATATGATTTGCTGCCCAATCATATACCACCAATATTCTCACATTAACCACTCATGCCAAACTCTAAACCCAAATTTTCCAAGACATGCCATTACCTAGTTATAATGTAATGCAGACATATTATAAGAGGATGCATCTCTAATGTTGATATACTACGTTGTTCTTGGCCCCGGTTCTCAGCAAAGTGTAAAGATAACAGACCTTACATTTCTTCATGGGTAATACTAGTACTGCGGTAATATTAATGGCACATCATATATAGGTACACAGCAATATCGAGCAACTATCGGTCTAAAGGAACATCAGTATTTCACATCTAAAATTTAATTTCTAAAATTTAAAAGGTAACCTATGATAACATGAAATACCTTCGCATAACATAGAGTATGCTACTTACATGCCAAATAATCGAGAATTGCATTGAACACTGTGGCGATGAAGTTGCCTTTTAATTCTCCGAAGTTGATGAGCAAACCTAGGATGACGGCAGTAGTATAACACAGGAAGCCTATAATCAGGGTGGCCTCCACAGATCTATTGTATGAAGAAAACGCTCCTGACCCTGCCATCAGATGCATATCCATCTGGTAGCCAAGTCCAAGCATAATTAGAGATACTTTGTGAAAGTCGGCCATTTTGACAATGATGGTGATTTAAACAAATGGCGACTTCTTATAGTTGGTGCCCACGGATTTTCTTCTATTTGTCCAGAGGTTGAAAACAGCTCAACAATAATTTACATTAGCATGGGCTAGCGGAAATTCCCGTACCATGCGAATATTTCGAAGATACAGTACGCGTCAGGTTATTTGATAGAAATGATTTCCCCAACTTGGGACTGCCGGATTTATGTATCTTGGCATGCTGACACCTGAACTAAACCTCTCTGAAGAGCGGTAATTTAGATTGTGTCGCCGCTGATATGTTTAGGCCAAACCCATTAATTAGGTTGTTTATCAACAGATTCGTGTCATTCGGTGTTATATCATTCATCTGAGATTTAATGATTTCCTAGTTTAAAATTCATCACAATATAATATCGTGAATGGAGTTGGTGGTGTCCCCATATTAAAAATAACTTAAATAAAATAACAGAATTCTTGTTAAAAAGTCATTAGGTTATTACTTAATTATAAATATAATTAACTTCTTCATCCACTAATTTGCCCCATATATGATAATATTATCGGCGCGTTCATGTGGTATTTTATCAGCTTGGACGCAATGATTTTATTCATCTTCGCAGACTAACCGCCGAAAAAGTTCAAATCCTTTAGGGCATTCACAATTAAAGGATGTTTAAAAGTTGTACATATTATGTTCACACAAATTCCATTGACCATGTAGCCATGCATCATGGCCAATTAATTTTGGACATGCGCCTTCTCTGTTAGCTTGTTCAGCCTTAAACATCGTACATTACCTTATCGGGAGCTGTTTCGGGTCCCCTTAGTTACACACGCAAGTAATGATCATCAACCAGATAAACTGTGCACTAATTTCTGGAGATATCACTCGTTACATTAACGGAATAGCTTTGTTATCGGTATATTTGAGATATATTCGTCAAATCGTCAAATATGAGAGCCTTCACTGAGTTCCTCATTTTACGAAGGGATATACCTTATTATTTACTATTCATTACCAACATATCTAATCGCCATAATCTCGAGTTATCCAAGAACCTAAGGACATATCACAATGTCAGAAGGGAAATTTTGTATCGACATGAACACCACACCTCGGTGGGTCGCAAGTAAATCATACGTTTTGTGTCCTATCAAAATCTCATTGTCAGTTACTATTCATGATGTATAGTATATGTATGACGAACCCGACAAAGTTCCTATGTTAAACAGAAGACTAATACTCTTTCCATTGTGTTGTTTAGGCCAAACCGTTTATTAGCAAAATTCTTAGGAATTATTGGCATTTTATTCACTATGGTAAGACCATGAGTATAGTCGTTGATCGGAGATCTCTGGTCCAATGTATGGCTATTTATTCTGCTTTAATTTTTACATCTACATCGAAACATCCAAGCTCTGCTCCAGTTCCCGTCTCAGAAAACTTAAGTTTGATGAGATAACGGCCCTGAAAGACAAACAATAAAGAGGCACTTTATCAAATATGAAAACCAGTTAGTGCGAATATTGATTGAGTCAAATAACTGATGAGTATTCATGCTCAACACTGTAGAGTCTCGATTCAATATACGGCACAGAACAACTGTCTACATGCAACTCACTTTTATACAGTGGTCAAACTTTACAGGCGGCGGGCATTGTATCCTTATCATTTTACTTTGTGAATTGAATGCAAGATTTAAAATCTCTTTTTATCGCGCCAATATCATAAAACATGGTATCAGGCGAAAAGTTAATCGGTCAAAAGCCCTCCAGGCAAAAGCAACCCCCCCCCCCCCCCAGTCAAAAGCCCCCGGTCAAAAGCCACCTAGGTAAAAAGCGACTGTCTTTTCGCCCAGAACCATAAAACATGAGATACTCTGAGTTGGACGGCGGGGGAGGGGGCAATCACTCCACTTGAGGGGGAAGGGGATATAGGTACTATTGATATTGAGTTTATTCTATTATCATTCTATTTATTCTAGTACATCATTAATTGTACATGTCTACTACAGTGCCATCTGTCATCTGTTGGAGAAAGCACCCAGTACTTCAGCTACGTACCGCGCCATCTCAACACTCTAAATTACGAACATTCCAAACATTGAAACCTTTTCCAACATACTAACAAAGTTTAAATTGTTCAAGTTTGTCGTAATGTTCATTGGGGAACAGGTGCATGAGGCTTCCTGTTTTTCAACCCGTAAACAAAGCCGAGCGCAAATTAATAAAATTAGGGTTTGAAGTTATACAAGAAATAACTGCGGCACTAGAGGTCAAAATAACTTATTTGTACCTATCATGAAAATAAATAGGATTAGTTCTGAGATGATGATGAAATAATCTACTTAGTTAGTATCAGCAGTTGAGTAAGATATCAAACGAATATTGCAAACTTTAAAACTAGGAAAAATGTCGTTTAAGAAAAGTCCTTTCCAATAGAAGAAGTTAAAAGTTCACACAATCCCAGCAAAAATAATTATGATTGACCCTCAATCAGATTTCTGGTAATTTTCTGACATCATTTATGAAAAAATAAATATCTTTTAATAGTTATCTTAAATTTCCAAATGGACACAATTTGAGGCCAAACAATAGCCCAATCCTCTCCCACCCCCATTTCTTTGTTGGCCCGCCCTCACCCTACCCCTCCCCATTTTCATATGCTACTAGCTGCAATGGCATACATTTAGGAAACAATATAACTGCAATACTAAACAAAAGAATAACAAGTGAAAACAGCGAAAACTCACATTGAGGAGAGCACCAACGCCGCTGGGGAGAGCTGGGATGTCGACTTGGTAGTTAGTTTCGGAGACTCTGTTGGGTGCAAGGGGGCAAGAGGCGTCTGGGATCTGGTTGATGTACTGGCACATGTCAGTGTAGACACTACGAACGATTGCAAATAAATTTGTGACGTTATTAACCATAGTATATGTTGGAGCTCAAAAAATAATAGACCAGACTGCAATATGCACACTGCAGGGTAGACATATTGAATTATGCATGTATAAAAGTGTACTACAGGTTAGAAACTTAGTGCAAGTAGCCCCATGGAATTATATGAATTAATAACTTTGGTAACCCCGGTGGCCAATCATATTGGACAATGTTTTTGTCTTGTTCATATTTTCAATCGAAAATGACAGGAAAGAAGAAATTAAACGCGAAAAAGGAATCTCCCTCCCACACACACAAAGAAAGAAAAAGAAAGAAAGGAAAGTAAGAATTAACTGTTAGACAATACCATGATCCAATGCCATTTATGCAAGGGATGACGATGGAACCAATGATGAGCTTCTTCTTGATGGTAAGATCTAAATCCATATTGGTAATTGTGGCTGTGTTCTCCACATCAAAAGAGACAGTGATAGTACCAGGGATGTTGATGGTGTCTGGGCTAACAGTCAGAGAGTGGATTCTGAGAGGCCTGGCGGGGTTGTTTCCTTGAGGGAAGTAAAGTATAATCAGCTTTATGAATGGTCATCCCACTGTTGTCACAAAAGATATATATGCCATGCCAAGAGTTGGCGAATCACACTTGCAGAAATCAATTAGTCTTGACAATATTATCAATATCAATGAACAAAGTAGAAAATAACATTTTGGCGCTTAATGATAAATTATTTATTGTGGCTGTTTCAAATTCTGACTTCTGGATGTTTCTCTTCTCTCTCGCTCTCTCTCTCTCTTTTCACAATCTATGGCGACAAACTCTGATTTTATCGAAAATCCACAGCGATTTAGGACTGTTATATTTAGGTTTCAGTAATGATAATACTGGTACATGTATTATTATTTTATTACTTACCACAGTCGGACCATGACAGATACGGCGACGCACCATTTTGTTTCAAAGCCTCCTCCAACCAGTTCATTGGCTTGGCCTGGGCCAAAGCGATTAGGGCGACGACACAGACTAGAAATTTCATGTTGAAGTTTCCAAGTATTTCTCACCAAACTGTGATGTGTGGAGGAGTGTAAGTGTCTTATTTTATACTGGATATCAAGGCCATTTCTGATAAAGAAGCAAACAATTCCGTGACGGTGGAACCTTAACATCTGTTAGTGAAAGTCTTTTCCCAAAATATAGCGTGTGAGATCTTTATCTGTAGCAAGATTACAGTCTTCGTCCTGACGTAGGTTGTCACGGATATCCCGCTTCTTTGATAAGTTTCCATGTGTGTAACAAGCTTTTGATTCATACAGGAACCCTATTGCATTCCGACTGAAGAAAGTTCCCACTATAGGCAACTGACTAATGATTGAAACTCTAATTGATCAAACGCAGTTTGATAGAATGGGCCGTAATTACGGGAAAGGGAACAAATGACCTAGGACCGTCTTGAGAACATGTCAGTATGGTTATAGCCTATATATCTTTATAGAATCCTGTATGACGTTAAATAGTTTATTAGAATGCGTTATTGACTTCCTGGCTAGTATATTGTTTTTAAATTCAAACTACGATTTCGATAAGCTGGCCACTTATGCTGTATTGTTGCTAATATAAGCAACTTAACTTATTAAATGCAATTACATCAACTTAGTATTGAAAAAGTAAACTTTAAAAATAAATAAAATAGGAAAAGCTTTGTTTCAATTCACTTTCTAAATTATTTTACAAATATTTTCATGGGTAATCGGCTATGAATATGCAAACACCAGATTAGATGGACATTATCCCATTTTTCTCTATTGGAAACTTCCTAAAGGTTACCATACATGTATCATTAAATGAGGAGGCGAAGAGTAAATTAAAATACATTTTGTTTATTATTTTGGGTAAAAGGTTATGAAGGTCCAGCGATGAACATTTTCATTTGTTGAATAAAATAAATGCTGTAGTATATCACATAAATATCACATTGTCTGTTGAAATTGCTGGGTAATAAATAGTTGAGTATTAAAAGGGATAACCATTCGTGGAATAGTTTTTGTGAAGTCTTTTGGTAAAAGATTTAGGGCGGAGGGTGGGCGATTTCGCTTCTGACTAGGGTGCAAGCGAGAGTCCAAGTGGCGTGTATTCCAGACTTGCGGTGGAGTTCAGTTATAAGTCGTGAAGGTGGCGCCACCCATTCAATGCCCTATAATGCCACGTCATTATTAGCCTCATTAAATGAGGAGGCGAAGAGTAAATTAAAATACATTTTGTTTATTATTTTGGGTAAAAGGTTATGAAGGTCCAGCGATGAACATTTTCATTTGTTGAATAAAATAAATGCTGTAGTATATCACATAAATATCACATTGTCTGTTGAAATTGCTGGGTAATAAATAGTTGAGTATTAAAAGAGATAACCAAGGGGATTCGCTATGCGATTCTCTTTAGGGCGTGATGAACAGAGGTTCTTGTGGAAGAAAAGGGGCGTATATACGACGCCACCGCATCGGACGCCCACGTCCCGTGAGTTTTGACATCTTGGAGGGAGGCTCCGGCAGTGTTATAAGCGTATGACGCCGACCCTCGGCGAAGGCTGTGTAAGGAGAAAAGGCGTGAATCGAGGTGCGAGGCTTCGAGAAGCACCTTCCATTGAGTCACGATGTAGTTTATGGTCATGTGTCGGGCGTTAGGGAATTGTAGGAGAGGAGAGCTCATGTCT
This sequence comes from Sthenelais limicola, assembly GCA_942159475.1. Lineage (NCBI taxonomy): Eukaryota > Metazoa > Annelida > Polychaeta > Phyllodocida > Sigalionidae > Sthenelais > Sthenelais limicola. Next base: position 54,006,054 of record OW804100.1, on the reverse strand, counting down.
CTTGGCGGCGCCTGTTTGTCGAGGCGTAGAAGGGCTCTGCGGAGGCAGAACACTGGATCATCTGTCGTCGGGACAAACAAGATCGTGGCCTGACGCGATGACTGCATTGATTTCGACCACTTTATGGAGATATATGAGCCGTCCGATGCTACTCTGAAATCTCCCCGCGTCAGATGTCTAGTGGCATCAAAGGAGGCACCAGATCTGGGAGCGAGATTGCTCTGACGCAACATGCCCATATACATGACGAGTATAGCCCCTCTGATGTGGGTAGGAAAGTCGAGGAGGTGTATATTCATTAATATTTTCTTCAAGATCTGTGGCATGACAGGAAGCTTCGGCTTGGGGACATGCCTGAGCGTCAGTTGCAGGCCCCTTATGGCGTAGGCGACCCGCGGATGGTAGAGAGATGCCGAGGCATACCCCGTCAGCTTGAAGAACGTCCTGACGCCTGTAAGAGTGTTTATGATAGTAGCAGGGACTTTTGTATACTTAGCTAAGTATTCGATGAACCAGCATATTAACTCGGGAAAAGGTTGCTTGAAATTGTGGCCCACAGCTTTGCAGAATGCGATATACTTCCTGACGGCCGCATGCCTATTTGCGACAGTCCCTGGGCGATGTGCTTGGCGTTGTCTGGCCTGAGCAGCTTCCACGAGGTGCCTAGGTTGCCTGCCTAATAGAACATATGAATGTTGAACATATTATCACGAGCACAGGAAATATAAATGTCATTTTCTTTAGCAATGTCTTTAGCTTTGACTAATTCTTCAGAAGAGAGAGCCGCCCGAGAGAGTGCGTCAGCTATGACCATTTGTACGCCCGGGACGTGAACAAACTCATATTGAACTTGAAATTTCATGGAATGATACCAGAGCGCCCTGGCGCAAGCACCCAGAGTCGGGTCTCTAGCTCTACCGTCTCTATAGGCAAACACCGCCGCAGTATTGTCACAGTGAATCCTTATTATGCCCCCGGCGTGCCTGGATCTTGTAAAGAACCGAGCAGCTGCCAGGCAATTGATTGCCTCCAAGTGGTTGATGGATTTCTCAGACAACATTTCGGGCGTGAATGTGTACATATAGGCGTGGTGGCCGTTGGTAGCACCTCCTCCCTTGAGGAAGCGTCGGCCCATATGTGTTCCACTACTTGTTGGTGCGGAATTATGGCTTTCCCGTTGAAAGCTTCTGTGTATTTGAGAAACCACTTCAAGTCCGACTTTATGTACGGGGAGATGGTGACCTTCTCTCCTGCGGCTGCACGGAGGCCAGCCAGAAGTCGTTGCATGAAAAGGCGTGCAGGTGCAATAATTTTGGCGACGTGTGCAATCTTACCGACCAGTGATTGCATGGCGCTTGTTGTTATTTGGTGTTGACGCAGTGTATTTGCCAAGCAGGAACTTGTTTCTGCAAGTTTAGGTAGAGGTATTGAGAGACGATTTTCTTGAGTATTGATGTCAATTCCCAGCCACCTTACTGCGTGGCTAGGGCCTTGCAGCTTTTTGCGTGCGACTTGTAGTCCCAAATCTGTAAAAAGTTCAATTGTTAGTTGCATTTGACATTTCACTACCTCAACAGATTCACCGATTATAAGTAAATCGTCCAAATATTGCTTAGCTGTGACTCCTTTCTTCTGCAAAGCACGCACTATGAACTCCGCCACAGACTGCATTACAAAAGCAGAACTGCTAGCCCCGAAGGGGAGCACCTTATCGATGTAGTAGGCGTCATCTACCATGATTGCCGTCAGCGGCCAGTCTAGCGGGCAGAGGGGAAAGTGTCTATATGCGCGACTCAAGTCGATGACAGCCATTGCTGGAGCCACGCCCATTTTCCGAATAATCTTGACTGCACAGTTTATAGTGGGTAGTTGGTTATATGCTGGCGCAGAATTGTATCGATTTTTGTATATTTTGGCGTTGACGCCCCCTTCCGGGAAGGAATCGTCCACTATAATCCTCCTCGAGATTGTATCAGATTTTTGACGGGTCATAAGTGGGCTGACGATTAACCATGGCGTGGAAGGAGGCCGATTGTACTGTCCAGATATGGCGTTATGTTCCATCTCCTCTTTTACATAATCTCGAACATGCGCCATATGTTGCTGTGCTGACGGATGATTCACTACTGACTGTGCATAATAGCGAGGCCCGCCAACATATTGCATCGGAAAACCAAAGGTAACGCCTTCCAACACCATTTTATCGCCTTTGTGTCCCGTGGCTATGTCTGTCCATTTTTCAATATTTAGCGTAGACTCAAGCGGGATTTTTGCACCTTTATAGTTGGGAGCATTACAGATTTTTACCTTTTCATAAATGTCAGCCATTTTAGATTCCATATATAGATCAGGGTAAGGCCAGTTTGTATATGCATCAAAGGCAATGTTCTGTGGGCTGTCACTATCACATTTATTGGGTGAAGTTTCAGTTAATTCATACTCACAGACGTCTAGGTCATTAGTCACTAGTTCTTGTTCATTAAGCGCCTGTTCGTAGTGTGGATATTGAACGTTTTGAAGAAAGGTAGGCACCTCTCTCGTGGCTTGTTCGCCGTCACTCGCTTGTGTTTGGATGTCAAATTCTCGGTCGTGGGCGTGAGTTTCTGCCTGGAATTGTACAAAATTGTCATTAGAAATACACATTGCGCCATCGATTGTTTCACTGTTTCTCCTGTTCACATTTTTAATGGTTTGAATCGATCCAACTTTGTTGATATTAACTCTAGAGATAGATTTGTCTGCGGCAGAATAGCTTCTGTCGGAGTGTTCGTGTTTATGTCGGCCATTTTGGTTGTGTTCTCGTTCCTTGCGAGAATCGCGTGGGACACGATATTTTACACGAGAAGCGGCTGCCATGTTGGCTTGCCCGCTCTCGCTAGTACGGGCGCCGCCATCTTGGATGGGGCGTGGCACATATGTTTTGACGCCGACATATTCATTAGTTTCAGAGTTAATTGCACATTTTAGATTGTCTTGAAAGTTGGTCAACTCACCGATCGTTTGAGATTGTATGATGGAACAGGAGTTTAAGATTTTTTTGAAGCCTGAGATGCTGGCTTCTTGTGGAATGGTTGGTTATTCCTTCAGCCAGCGCCGTCGCCGCTATGTAGGTTGGCTTGAGCTGTTCTTTTATTTTGGCAATCCTTGACGGCATGGGCGTTCTCCCTCTCTTTCATTGCAAAATAACAATATCCACACACATGTAGAAACTTCGTATTGCCATCCGTGTGGCTGTTCTTGTGGGCACAGTTGTCAAAATTAAAGTCTCTACAAATTGCTTGGCTGTTTGCCTTCGTATTATTTTCCACGCTTTTTGTTCCTTGCGTGTCCCAGGCCATTTTTACACGATAATCATTGAATACGTCAGTGTGCGACCACTCATTTTGTTCCTCTAGAATAAGATCCAGGCACGCTTGGGACCATGCATGCGCCGAATCCCAGGTGCGGAGAGCTGTATCCTCAGCCAGAGTGGCGAGATGGTGAAGCATAAACCACGATGTCGACCCGTATTTAACACTATTCATGGTCATACGTGCGAAGCTGCAGGTATATTCAGCAAGGGACAACTCTCTCTTCTGTTTCTTAATACGTGCCGCCATATCTGGCGGTAGAGAAGTCTCAGGCGCACTAAAAATTTCAGTCCTACCTCATCTCCCTGTAGACCTGTACTGTGCATCAAGGGCTCGCTTAACAACCTTCGAAGAATGATGTCTAGCGGTCAAGCGTCGGGGCGAGGGGAGAGAGTCACTATCCGAAGCTGACTCCTCCGAACTGTCAGCAGGCTGGCGTGATCTATATGAGTTGGCCGGGTGACGGCTGCGCAGGGGCGGGCTGTCACTACAGTCACAATGCTTCTTCTTCCTCTGTTCGTGATGGTGACGGTGGCTATCTCTTGTATATTGCCTTTCCCGGGGCTGTTTAAAAGTCACTATGGTATCGTCCGAGTCAGCAGATTGAGATTGTTCAAAGTCAATTTGTGAAACATCCACTCTCGATCTTTTGGGCGTGCGATGTACTTGCTGAGAGGGAGGCGGCGACTGCTGCTGCCTCGTGTAGCTGTCACGATGACTGACACTCGCTGACGCTGTCTGAATGGCTGTCGTACAGATCTGTTGTAGCATATCTGTCATTTGCTGCATCGGGTTGGCACACACTATAGGGGCGTTCTTAGGCCTTCCACGCCTTTTCGGAGTAACAATAGTCTTTCGTTTGGCTCGTAAACCACGTCTGGGCAGTACTTTGTTGGGCGTCTGAGGCGGTCCATCATCTTCCCCGCCGGCAGAATCCCGCAAAGCATGCTCGTCAGCGGCTTCCGCCATATTGGCGTGCTCGGCCCGCTCCTCTGGCGTGAAATCTTGCTCCTCATAAGTTTCCTCTTCGTCTTTATGGTCGTCGACTATTATTTGAGTTTGCTGAAGGAGCCTCTCCTCCTCCTGTTTCTTTAGTTTTTCTGCCTTTTTAGCGGCTTTAGCGGTAGTCGTCCCTTTGGGAGGCATGGCGGAGGTTATCTCAACAAGGATTTCGCTTCTGACTAGGGTGCAAGCGAGAGTCCAAGTGGCGTGTATTCCAGACTTGCGGTGGAGTTCAGTTATAAGTCGTGAAGGTGGCGCCACCCATTCAATGCCCTATAATGCCACGTCATTATTAGCCTAATGACATAATATATATAATGGGCAGAATTAACGCAATTCATATCTATATCTTCGAAATCGAAATAGATATTTACCCAAAGCCAAGGGCTGGTCAAAATAGGTTTTGTGTCACATTTTGTGTCAAATTCTGTCACATTTTGTGGCCCATTTTGACAAAGGAACAAATACGTGTGCTCTACACAGTACTATGAATTGATTCATTAGACTATTAACGAATTACTTATTGTAACGGTCGTTATCCTTGGCCTTATTGTAAAGTGATAATTAAATGAGATTAAGAGTTTTGAAAGGAAATGTAAGAGGTGTTAAGGAGACAAAGTCAGTTTATTATATCGGGGTCTGTATATTGAAAATTGTGCACAGACCATACATTTGGTTGGAGCAACAGATATGGAATAAACACTCATTGGTTGGAGTTAACACTGTCTATAATATCACAGATTTGACGAAATTTCACATCACCTGTGAGGTATGTTCCAACTTGGACATAAATACATTTAGTATCAATGTTTCATCAAACTTGAACTTGTTCGATATCTCATTCGACCACAATCTAAGGTCTAGGTCATGGAAGGCGGGCTCCAACTTTATCCATTTATTAGTGGCAACATAATAATAATAATCTTTTCTTTCCTTAACAATACAATTACACTTTTGTTTGGAATAGGGATAGACCGTCTGGTCTTCCAGGATGTTCTAGAGCTGCTCAGATGGAGTGTGTACATCAATTGATGGATATGATCATCTGGTTTACCGTAGAATTGTCTATCTAATCTACTGAGGACTAAGTAGCAAGTGGGTATGAAATATGGTGGAGGTTTTGGGGCTCCTTAATTCTGATATCCTTATATACTGCTTTGTTGACTAGTTATCTGTTTATAAAAATATACAATTATTTACGTAATATTATAGGTCTATTTTGACTTTATGCTCCGCAATAAAAATTTTAGCTTTCTTATTTTTTAAATATGTATTCATGGTTTAGATTCCGTTTTCTTTTTTTATATAGTTTCACTAATTGGGGTGTAGGACTATTCCCCGTATTGCTCTTTTACATGAAATAGTATCATTCCCTTATTTCTTTTGGTAATTCATTCCACAGAATGGGTGATTGGTAAATCAAATATTTTCTAACCTTCTCTCTGAGGTCGGAGACTCTCAGTTACTTACGTGGCGCTATAGGCTGCGAAGATTTTATCTAATTCTATCTACATTTTCCTCACTCGTACTCATAGCACGAGCCACTACTAAGAGATAGCCTTCTCTTCTTTTTTTCTAGGATTGGTACTCTTAAAAGGTTGTGTATATTTGTTCTGTTTGGAAGTTTTTGGGTCAATCGCGTAAATTTTCTTGCAATTTAGGGTGTTATCTATTTCTAGTCTTTATTATGTAGTTGTATGACTCTGTATACTTCCTCACCGCCTCCCCAATGTGGACGCCTTAATAAATTGGTCATTGAGCTTCATTAGATGGGAGTATATATATATATCCATTAATTTACTTTTGCTAATATTTATTTAGATTGTGTTAGCCCTGCACCAGTGGTTTATGTAACATGTAAGCGGGGATGTGAGATGTACATTTCTCTTTTACACATAACAAAAGTATTATAGGAAAACGCACACGATATATTTTACTAGAACTTTATTAAAAAATACGATTTCTGTACAATGTTCACACACTTCACTGATCAGGCACACATTCAATTAACCCTTCCATGTTCAAATGTATTAATCTCAGGAGGCTTCGCTTTCCCCTTTTCTTGAATTGGTGCACATTATCAAATCTACACACATTACTGGAGGGGACCATTTCAAACTATGTATGTGAATATGATCAAGTTGATTATACTGGGTGTCGGCCGCATAAGACAAGTCCCTTGCCTTACACACATTGAACGAAATTTGGGTTAAACTGTGGGTATTAACCATTCTTATAAAGAATATCATTTGAGACAGCCCCTTAATATTACCCCCAAAGTGAATACATTTTCCAATGAAAATGTATGGGCTGTTTACAAACGGAAAACGTATCCAGTCACATTTTGTTACTGTTTAAGGTAATGTTACAATCAGATAAAAAATGGTCAAAAGGATATTCTTCAACAAAATGTTATCTTGATTGATAATTTAGGGTGTACTCCTTCTAGATTATCCACCGAACTATACATGTAGGACTTCATTATAGTGGCAGACTTGGTTGATAGGCCAAAACCCTAACTAGAATACTTATGACAAAGGGGTGCGAACCAACAAATGTTTATGACGAAGCATCAACATTAATTATGGAAACAATGACTTTAGATATACCATCTCAGATACATACCCTTTTCTCTCGATCACAACTGACCGAACACGATTTTATCAAGATATGGGAACAAGATAAACATTATCAATGATAATACATATGTGTGGGTCTAAACGACGTTGGCTAGTTTATTATTGACCTTAAACTAAACCCTGAATATATGACTTAATATTAATGCTATGCATGATTTCTTGATAGTTTTGAAGTAATAGTATTGACTGTGTTTATTCATCAAAGGTTTATCGTCCTTATAAAATATGATCGTGAGACATAGTTCTTGAGACATACATGATAATATATGACACATGGGACAAACATCATTTCAGTTCTCCAACGTATATCATAATGATGACAATCATATTATATCCTGACTAGTAAACTATTTTATCATGACCGTACATATGTTGTTTATTTACATCATATACAATATGAAAACAAATTTTGCGTTTGACCATCAAACTGTCAGGTACTGGGTTATTCGACAAATTCCTCCCGTTTACATTCATTACAAACATATCATTTTGGACAGAGTCTAACCTACTACAGTGATTCTAGAATAGTAAAAATAGTGTATTTTCATTTCCTTTACAGCTGTGAAGAATATAACTAAACACATGTCCTTCATCTCGGGGACTGCAATTCAGCTTGCTAGTGTTTGTAACAATTGTGTGATTTTCCACTGGCATCAAATTGCCATATCAATCAAATTCTGTTTAAGTTCCTCCATATTGTGTGTTTAGAATAACCATGCGGCCCTAGCTGTGGTGTATAGGTCGTCAATATGGCTATATATGTTTAGAACTACGTAGAACTAACTACTTTACCTTTGGATACTACCTCTGGAGGAAAGGCATAACATGATCGGACAATGTGTTGACTCAATATTTCAACCCAATGTAATATACATGTTATATCACTAGAGTTGTTTTCAAGAAGGTATCCCTGGTATGGCTACATGTCCCAAATGGACAGCATACCAAGGACATAATTCACAATGAGACACGTTCAAAACTGTGACCATTTGGGCCCAGCAGTATATCCAAAGCTTGAGCACTACTTTTTCAAACTAATTCGTCAATTTTACAATTTTTTGCCCCTCAATTTTTATTTCGGTGCTGATACAATTGAAAAACTCACTTTACCTTCTCAAACAATCTGTTCTCTACTCTATCTAGTATATTCATTGGGTAAATATCGAAGAATATTATTCCTTCAAAACGGAATATTTATTTTCAAGAAAAACGTGCCTGAAACACTACCTAACTCTAGGATATTTACCCTATGAACAGGAACTATATCATTGACGATGACACAGATCAAAAAGCTATAATACAATGACCTTTAAAAAGAAAAAAAAATACTTGCGAAACAATTGGTTAGCACTTAAGCGCAAGTCCTTTTAAATGGCTATTCTTACCAGATTACTTCGATTAAATTCATAAAAGCGCTAAACAAAAAACATACCATAAACAAGGCACTTCAATTGGTTAACAGGTATCTGACACAGATCTAGAATGTTTTTGAATTCATATACCCCCTCATAATACACGCACACTTCATTTGACAAATTTCTAATGACTTTCTCTATATAGGATTTTCTAGCCCGAGTGAGACTTCAAACAACTTGGTCCGTCTTGGGGCTATACCTTTGTCTCTTTTGATCTTCCGAACTGTGTGACAGATAATTTGGTAGATATAATGTCCTAAGTAAGGTTGACATACATGTTTTTCACTCTGTGAATAGTAGTAAAAATATGTGCCACCTAAAACGGTTACAGGATATGAATACTGGAATTTCTATCAAACATTGAAATATAGAACCAGGACTGTGATCGATCAAATCTTTCATTATATATTCACAGTTTGATATACAATGGGGGAAAATAATTTTGTCAGTCCTTCCATATTACTTTTGATTTTCATACATTTATGGCACTCAGTGATATATATCTATATAGATTGTGTGGATCCATCTAAAATGAACCAGTGTTTGAAATCATCTGCAATAAAGACCGCGGCCTCCTAAGTCATTGAGGGTCCATAAATTTATACATAGTGAATCTTAAAAGGGCTGTTAACTTAAGGTGGGTTTCCAACAACCGGTTTTACCCGTACGTCTTGATCGGTTCTTTATAATTATCATGAAAAGAAAAAAGATGAAACAAATACCGAGAAGATAGGTGCAGTGTATTGGGTATCCAGTCCCAATCGTCCAAATTCTACAATATTTTTTGGAAATATTAGAATAAATGATCAGTGCATGAGGTAAAAGGCGATTTGTGGACGCCCACCCCCTTAGCAAAGACTGCCCACTTTGTTTCTACAGTGGATGAAACAAGTTCCCCTCAATATGATATTTTGATTTGATGACATACAAATACCCAGACTCACAAATTGTTATATCATGCGTTTCAGGAATATAAATCAGCGGTAGCGATAGTGGGCTGGAAAATATCATTTAAGCAGTTCTTCGAAAACATGTCATGTTTACAAGTGAAAATGAGGTGATTTTGTTCATCACTGGTTGATTTGAAATGGATTCACCACAATGTGCATGCATGTCGGCACACATTCATGCAATATATTTTATCACTTTATTTTATTGGTATAAGTATAGCAAACATATCACGCACGTCAACAACGGGACTTGAGTCTAAGAAGGTCCGATATTACAATGTGGACCATGCGATGGTACCCTACCAACCTTAAAAGATATTGATAAAAACAAAACAGAATTTCGGTTTTGGTGTAGCTTGGATACTATATTGATGAGAGATGAAACTAAATGTGATTCCCATTAAGGAACCATTAAACACGTAATCAGTTAAGGCGATTATGATTTCACACTAAAGGGATTACTAGAAACATAGGACGAATATACTATGTATAATTTATACTTTATATAATATGTTTAATACTTTGTCAGAACCCTTTCGCCAACACATTTGTAGGTTAAAATGAGAAAAACCTAAATTTCATTATGACCATCGGAATAATTTCTATAATATAAAAGTATTCGCCTAATTCCAAAACAAAAGCATACTCTTTTCAATGTTATATATTTAAAACTGAAATGATTATTAGACATTCAACCAAATGTACACGTATCCGTTAGTATCCGATTTTTGGAATGTCTTCATGGTTTGGCCTATCAGAGAAATAATATTGTTCTCTCAACGAATGACAGATTTCTAGTCCCACACACTATATTTGGCACATTGTTAGGATAACATCTTCTGAGACATAATTTTGAGACGATGAGAAATATAATTATTTTGGCAAGTCTAAGAAGAATAGGTGGCAGCGAATACAAACAAAATAAGCCCAATTGATAAGTGGGGGTTATATGTGATGGTGGTTATATAAATCTAAATATAGTATAGTGATAAGTAATAGATCTTATAGATGATTAAACTTGATAAATAAAAAAACACGTTTTAAAAGTAGGTAAATTCAAGGTTGTATTGAATGTGAATGAGACCTGTAGGAAACCATTCCCGGTATTGTTTGCGCAAACCGTTCCCGGAATCTCCCTACATGAGACCGAGTAACCAAGTCAATGTAACCTTTTCTAACACGTTGAACATTGATCAGGTAGAATATTATATATGAAATATGGTATCGGCGACCACTTACAGGGACTAGTAGCACATTTATATCAATAATTGATGTCGACATTTGGTAAGTAATTGAGGAAGAGGTAAAATTTACAATGCGGGTAATGGATTCCGAAATGACAAAATATATTGTTAAGATTGCCAAGCTGCGAACAATGAATGGTTGTATGAATAATATAGAATGACAAAAATAGGCGTATATATGAGCAGAAGTAGGTGGCCAGCTTTCAGTTATTTATCGAGACTGAATATTACAAGGAATCTTTCTCTTATGATACAATTAAGGTTTTAAAGTATCAGTATCAGAACAGGCAGTAATTTCTTTTACAGTGTCAAAGGAAAGGGAACTTCATACTATGCATTTTATATACCCATATAAGGCTGTATGAGTTCAGGACTGGCAACATTGAATTGCAGAGTTTATAGAGGATAGTGAGAAGAATACAAAAAACACTCAATATCATTTTGGCATTACAAGATCTTTGATAAAAATGATTAGACAATGTTGACTGATACATGAATAATAGAGGTTGAAATGAGGACGAGTGAGGAAAATCTCATTTAATTGCATTTTCTTTGCATTTTGCATGCTGATAACGGTAAGAACCCGACTTTGTGAAGACTGTGATGATCACGCTGGGAGAAAATGAATATCATTTTTTTTTATTATATCTAGATTTAATTTCATAAAGCAAACAATCTTAAGTCTTGTAGTGAGCTCTGAATCTAATCAAATAAAGTCTTCGCTGGGATATATGCCGACTATTTCCACTTCAAATTTCTGATCCTTCTAAAGCAAAGATATAATAATTGTATAAGTGTTCTTGAAGAGTTAGTTCCTGTGGTATCATTATCAATAATTGAGATACATGAAGGAGGAGACGGGGGAGAGAAAAAAATAAAGAGAAATGAATGAAAAGTTTGCATATCATCACAGCTTAACGTCACACTATCGAGTGAATTGACGGGTCCTTATCATTATCGTTGTTATCGGGCATGTGATATTTGATATCCTCTTCTTCCTCTTCTCGACAACAAACGCAGACACCTGCTCGACAACACCAACAAAGACAAAACAAAACTACAAGGATTCCCACTCCGATCCCGATACCAATTGCGATGTTCGTCACGTTGCCTCCTAAAGAACCACCGGCTTTGCCTATAAGCAGGTTGCAAAAATAAAAGAACATATCAAAAAATGCAAATTAGGAACATTGTGATTGAAGTATGTGTGGCTAAAATGATAGGCAAAATCAATTTAACAACCACATGGAATGATATTGAAATATAAATGCATAAGTGGACATGTGATTATAACAATAATTGTAGAGATAATAAAAATAGTTAAAAGCGACGGTTTGTTAACATTAGAATATATTGGTTGACATTATAAATCCTCCAAATAATTTAAAAGACAGTCACGTACAACATCATTTTAACATTGGAATAAACAGATAAAAATCATGGAATCGGAATTCCACAAATACGCAGTATATAATTCCATAAAAAGTAAATCTCTGAACACCACTGACATACTTTTTTTTCATCACAGGACATCCATACTTGACCACGTGAAAATGTTGTTAGATACAAGTAGTAAAATCACTCCACGAAGACAACTTTTAAACGATGGTTATTGACATGGTATGTTATATACACAACATGGATGCTTTTTTATTATTGATATGTATGACAACTTCGGCTGTAAATGCAGTTCACCTTTGGCATGCACCTCAATGCTCAAGTAACAAAAGATCAGAGGTATTCGAACTAACAGATGTGCTGTTTTCGTATTAAGATTAAATTCATCACATCAAATGCTCAGTAATAGTCGAGAAGAATGAGTGGAATGCGTAAACATCTACACTATATAAATAGAGGAAGAGCGACAGGTTTGTGTTATCTCAGAATATAGGAAGAATGGTAGAAGATTTTGTTCAGTATCTATATAATATATATATATATATATATAATAACAAATATCACCTAAGAGACCAGGGGATCTAACTGAAGTATTACAGATTCCCACATTTTAGTGAAAAATTTCCATTAAACACTGAAAATTTTTCATAGAAATATTCTCTTTCGTATCCAAAAAATACGCATTACTCAAAAGTTTATCTAGTCAAGTAGCAAACACAATGACAAAGATTATTAATTTAAAAAAACATTATTACAATTATCAGATGTGATACCATGGAAACGATCGACTGGCGGAGTTATCACTGATCAAATTAAGCCTGGCATAAGGGTATAGCATGCACCAGGGGCGTTGGGGCTGTGGGTGGTACAAAAATCAGTTCCTTTTTACAATCAGATGTTTTCGCGATGTACTGTAACACGTTCACTACACCCTATGTGTCCATTTCCATATTTGTGATCTATGCGTGGCGGATCAACGACAGTAGGGTACAAGCTTTCTTCTGATAAAGGAGGATCCCTCATCTGTATTATTTCTTCCATATTATCTATCTCAAGGCCTTTAGTATAAGAGGGGATACTCTCATCTGATCTCCGGTCTTTGTCTTTTGTTTTGTCTCCATCAACTGAGATACAGCGGTCCCCGAATACATAAGTACAGGCCCGCGCGTCAAACCCAGCCACGTGCAGCCAGCGACAAGTACACCAGAGCAATAGGATCACCCCAACAGCTACCACAAAATAGGCCCACAGCGGAAAATGAATTCCTCCTGAGACAGAAAAAAACAGAACTTGTCTCAGAAAATTCTACAGAATATAACTATTTAATTTCTTCACGAGGCACGAGAAGTTATCACTTTTAATTAGGTAATATTTTTAGCTTGGAAATCAATTAGTTGGTAATTTAAGATACTATTTATCTAATTGATCAATCGCAATGTATAAATTATCAAATCAGTGTACTACTTATGGTAGACTAAATAAAAATATCCATATTCTTATAACAAAAGCACGACGATTAAACTTATCCAACAATAAACCTGATAGCTGAATCCTAAGATACAAAGCAATTATACTGCTGACTTCATAAGAGGTCAGCAGAGGTTTGCGTTGGACAAAATTTGTACAAAAATTAAAAAAATACAAAATAACTTGTGGGAAAAGCTTTCTAAAACTGTGTTTTTCTATCACACTCTCCGATTCTTCAAGATGATATTTTACAAAACAAAAAAATATATTCAAATACCCGTCAGATTATTTAGTCGTGAGATCTACGTATTGTTTAACATTTGGAGTTATTTATGTCAGTTGAATGTTAATCTCATCTAGAGGAATCGACTTGTGTGTGTTGGTATTGCTGCTCGCCTATTGTGATCCCCTGTGATCTGTTTATTCCTTAATCCAAAGTCGTCCCAAAATAACCATCGCTTCGTAACCAAACTAAAGTAGTTTTCATCCGTCCGGCACTGCCTTCTCCCCACAGCCCAGTTCAAAATATCATTACACATCTACTTTAGAATGATAGAATGTGCAAGCATTTTGCAAAATCTAAGCTATGTTATATGTTTGATACCATGCCTTGAAAAGACATTTTAAATGCTTCATGCACTATATGGGGTTGTGTTGGAACAGCGGGTGCAACAAAAATATTTAAGCAATGATAATTAAATAATTCGGGTTCTCTATATAGATTCAGTATATCAAGTTCTTGACGAAAATTATTTGAAAAACAGGATGGCTAAGACATGCTTCAAGTAGAACTTGAGTACTGTAGGAAGGACTTGTAAAAAAAATTAAAAGAATACAATGCTTTATTTGTAAAAAGATTATTTGTCATGAATGGAGATGCATGAAGAACCACTAATCTTCGATAGTTACCATTTCTTGGGCCACCTATCATAATAAGGAATGGACTTGAAAGGATAGCTTGAATATTGGGTAGAAGTTATTATCATTATTGCTAATGTCTTCTATTTCTGTAAATCGAGAAATAGGGTGTCACAATTTCTGTTATTCGCATACCTTCCAATTGATGCGAATTGATAACTATGGCGATCTCCTGAAGACAGGGACTAATTGATTAAGTCATAATATTTAAGCATTTTTCATTCATCATATTTTCTTAGGAAAGCCATCTCAAGGGACTTCATTAAACTAAGTTAGTTTGTCCATCGTTGTTATGCAGAAGAAACTAAGCTCCATGCCAGAAAACAATACAGTTTTTGGGCCAGGTTGTTTGACGTTGACTAAATCAATGTCAATGTCAAATTAAAATATTTACAATTCCTAAACAGGGAAGTCCGGGAGGATCCAATGTTTCTTTATCATGATTATTTTTCAAATTAAATTTTTCTGTAAAGAGTCCAACTGACGTTGGCCACCGAATATGACTTAAATTGTTATAAAAAATCTTTTCATTACCATAAATCAACATTATTCTTTGCTAATCATGACATTAAATAACACATAAATATTGGCATCCATCATCTATGGTGGCATTATTCATAGTATTTTTCTTATGTTTTTAAAATCATTTTTTTACCAGGACTAGTTCACCGGGGAAGGAGGTGAAATTGTTTTATATAAGGGGGAGGACAGGAATCATGATCAATTAGCTCTTCTTACAAACTTTGGAAGAAAAATAGAGAACCCAGATTTGATTTAAAGCCTAAATATCTAATTCACAACACAGATCAGTCTTCATGCAATGATCCGGATCATGGCCTAACACCTTTTAAAAAATAATCGAAGCATACGAAGCTGACCATGTCTCATAATTATGTTTCTGTTATACAAATGACGATTGCATTTGAATACAGGACCATTTTATAAAGTTGTTAAGAAAAAATATTTAAGAAACAAACGTACGTAAGATTAAGTCAAATATATTTCCTACCGAAATAATCAAATTTTGGATGGAATAAACAAAGTATCAAACAAAAACTAATTAAATATTAAACCAATGAAGACTAGAAAATATGCTAAAAAAATAATATAACGAAGCCTCCGATATCGGTATAATTACACAGCTTATATAATGATAATTGTGAATGGAGAAATGAGTGGGGGAAACATAATTATGAGATAGTTTGTCCTGCTGGATGGGGTTGGTAAAATAACATGGGAAATGTACATTTGGTATGAGTCACATCTAATTGAGGACACACTTGGTCATATACATATTCTGCGTTTGCGTAAGAGTTAAACATACATAGGTACATGGTTCTGCTATGCGTAACATTGTCCCCACATATTGAGTTTCAACATAAAAGCTTGTATGCCCATACAATCATAACTGTTAGTTCGCGTTAATAGGAGTGACTTAAAGAGAAACCTTACCAAACGAACATCCCAAATGGAAGTAAACATCGAGTTCTTCGAATACAAGTGTGATGAAGCTCTGATACCATTGGCCTGCCCGGGACGACCCACACGCTTTCTCAATATGGCTTGCCGAACATTGAATATACTTGTGCAAGGTTCTGAAAATTTAAGATGTATCTTGTGTAAGTAATAATCATATATATCTTAAGTAAGGTGAAATTATTGAGGAGGACATTTTTTGGGAGGTTAACATTGGATTTACAGATCATTTGTGTCATTGGAGGAATACGTCAGTGTAAATGACCGCAGAATGTATTAATTACCGATTTGAAGATTACTTAATTTAAGATAGCGGAATATCAGGACACACGGTCCTGAAGCAGTTATGAAGGATGTTCCATTTGTTTTGCAATAATTTGCAATACAAAAAAGGACGTTCTATTACTAAGTGTTATTATATATGCCTATGCTGTAAGATAGGTGCATTAAAGGTGGTGCAATATTCATAATGGACCATTTGAGTTCGAATTTGTTTTCTTTTTACTTTTGGATACTTTATGGCAATTCAGAATTAAAAAAACAGGGGCATATATATCACAATATTCTTCTTAACAAAGGGCGTATATAATAAACAGTGAATGTAAAATTTGCTCAGAAAAAAGTATTAATTCGTAAAATGTCAAAATAATGGAACTTGATTCCAACGCCATATATATTGGATTGGAGTATTATAAGTGTGTGAGTGTGTGTATGTAGATTGAATTACATTAGTAGTAGCCAACTTACGAGCACATCTCTGATTTGACATCAGCAGAACTACCATATCCTGAGGTCCATTTGATATCACTAATAGAATCGTGTGTCAATGGACATGCGGCCCTCAATGTAGGCCGAGATGTGTCTATGCAGCTTCCAAACTGATTATAATCTGGAAAAAAGGGAAACTGCACATAAATGTATGCCTCTGAGTGAAGAACGGTGAATACTGTATGCATGCCGACACTTTCCCTTTTGTTTGAGGCAGCAGACCGGAAGAAAGCATAACGGACATAGGCTACCAATAAACGTAGAATAAATTGTAGCTCTATTATACAGGTCCATACAATCAATGTAGCAGAGTAGCATAGGAAATAATGACGTTATTGGACTGTTTGCTAATTGTCTTTTGTCTTATACTTGCTAGAGATAGGCGCTAATAAGAATGATGAATAGCAATAATTATTAGGAGTGATTCCTTCAATATTACCTGTTTGTCCGGCCCCACAAAAATGCTCCCATCCAGCTAATTTAATGATGAACTCATCAGCCTGACTGGCATCACACTTTGGGTATATGCTGTGCTTTAAATCTAACCTGATATCATTTGCAACACTGAAAATAAAATGACAAAAAATCGTTGAGTTTTTACTCAAGAATATTAGTTTTCCCCCATCAAAATTGGCATTTATTAGCTCTCTGAAGAACTAAGTATTCCCAGTAAATAAGAGGTTGCCCGACTAGGAGATAACAATAACGGCAAATTCAGAACAAATAAACAGGATAAATGTTGGCAAAATCTAGTGATGGGTATTTGATCAGGTTTTCTAGACAATGGTAACTAATGGTTTCAGATTTTAGGAATAAGAACTTACTCGCATGCGGTTTGGAGTCTGTCACTCCCTAGGGGGAGGTCCATATAAGGGAACAGTGAATATATGGAGTTACTCATATCTGTGTATGCCTTTAATTTTTGGGATATCGTGTTAAGCTGCTGTTTGCAGCTAACCTCCGAATCACATTTGAGGACTTGAACTAGCAATACTGGAAAATAAAAGAGAGGACATGAATATATATATATATAAAGACTTTTATTCATATGCTGACATGGTAAAATAAGTACATGAATAGGAAACTAATCCTCTGAGAACAGGTCTTCCTGGGTAGTCCTATTAAATGAAACGTTTAGAACTTATAAATGTCCGAATGTGTAAATGTTCATATTTAGAATGTTCGTCGATCTGTATAATACCTAGTGTAATTATACTTTTCTTTAATCCTCATAGTAATAATACTATGCACAGTTCGTAGTGTTCATAATGTTCATAGTGTCCATATTGTTGTTTATGAAACAACTCATGCGAATCAGTCTTTTAAGAAGGTCAGATTAGCTATACATTATAATATTATCATATATCAAACATTATCGTATTAGAAAAAATATGATTCAAAGAATCAGTAATAATTATTCAGCACATGTTTTATAAACAAGGTTATATATGTGTAGAGAGACACAAGAGAGATACATAATAATTAAACCTAAATCTCTCTCATCCAAGATCCTAAGAGCTCTATAATTAGTAAAGGTCAAACATTCCATTACCATGTTTGGAAGGATGATTTTTGAAGTCAATTGTAAATATTTCAGATATAAATACAAGACGAACTCAAAAGTTTTCCACCAGGGCTTGTATGTAGGCCTACATAGCGTCTTGCCCCTCATAAATGTCAGCATTCTCAACCAACAACGAATAATTAAGTAAGCAACGACGTTAATATAGAAGCGAAAAATACTTACGTCCTATCAACACGATACAAAGCATATCCGTCGCCATTTTCCTTGAATCAGAAATTCGTATTCAGTCACGTCTGAAAAAGTAAGCAAGACTTGTCAAAGTATGAACAGAGGTTAATGATGCATGAATTGTTTATCCCCGCCAACCTACCCCCCCCCCCTCCCCCCGGCCCCCTCGAAACTAATTTCAGGTTGGAGTCATGCCACCATTGCCTTACACTACCTCATCCATCAAAATATTAAAACACAGTTAAAGAGACACAGTGGTAAGGGCGATTTTGAAAAGAAAATGAAGAAGGCAGTAAAACGACTCTAGAAATCCGATTAGGACAACAAAAATACATATCTCAAGGAGCACACATATTTTTCAAAACAGTTCCAACAAAACATCACAAAGCAATTTCAAAGAAATCCACGTTCTTCAAGAATCTTCATCTGCAGTCTGCATGCACTTTACAAATAAAAAGACCCCTGAATGTCGTAACCAGAGTATCCATCACTGCCTTTTAGTATGGGAACAAACATCGTTAGGGAAGGGGCGGGGGGGGGGGGGGGGGGTAGAATGAATGCAACAGACTTTAGAAAACTTCGTCTAAGACCGCTTCATGGAACTTGAATGTAAACAAAAACATTTTGTCGTTTACATTGTTGCAGGGCGGCAGAGACATTGCCTGATCATCGGCATCGGTTAAATAGTATTCCTTGCTCTCCATGAATAGAAGTGAGCCGTGCAGATCCATTCAGGGAAAAATGATTACGCATTCTAAATTGAATCTAATCGATGTATGAAGAATGATCTATTTCCATGGCTATTATGTTCAAGACACAATAAATAGCTGACTACCACAAATCCAATTAGGGTTAAGTTTTCCCGACAAAGAAGTCCATAGGGTAAAATTTTAGAATTCTGAGAGCCCTACCTTCTAAGGTGAATTAAAGTTAGAATTTGTTCGAGGCAACTCGTGAGGTTACAGGTACAAATCCAAGAGAGATTATTGCCGAAGAAAAATAATCAGAAAATGGGAATGTAAAACGGACAGGACAAACGCCATATATTGACACTTCTAACATGTCTTTATGTCTGGGTGGCATGAACTGGAAATACAATTATTTAAATAAAGCTAATCACATCTGAGAATAATAAACATTAATGATTTTCTCCCCATCCCACTCTTTTGTAAACAATTATCATAACTTATTCTGACAGGCTACTGTGATATACAGTTATTACTCTGGATATTGTGGGTAATTAGCCCACTAATGAAGACAGCAAGAGGAGTTGTAAGTACAACTGTTCATTAAGAACTGATCCTTTATTTCGTAGGTATAGAGCAGGTAAGGTTACCCTTAAGGTCACATGACAATCTAGGCCAATCAGGCCGCAGTATGGTTATATTATATATTCATGACTCATTAACCAATGAGGGTCAGGTAGGTCACGTGATAGCTGTGCCTGACTTGTTGACCTGGCGAGCATGGTGTTAACTAACATGTCGCCCTGTATTACGTAACATGTATATGACATATATGAACATGGTTATGGATATACTTATACAGTTTATGAATATTAATAATTATGCTAATTTATATTGATAACGTTACGTAATCTTACGTAACCCAAATGAGGTAATAGGTGAGCATAAAATGGGTGTGACAACTGTTGAAGCTTGTTTGTATAATATTATACCTAGCTTACGACCTACAATATAGGCCACTTTCTGTATACTACTGGCACCGGTCACTTCTCCACTGAATGTTTCAACGTTCAACGATTGAAGATAACGGGAAACTCTAACAGATTATCCTTACTGAAACATGCAATCTCTACTCATTTCGGCAACAGTCGACAAAGGAAATTATGGAGATTTTGATAGATGCGATGTGATTTAATCCAAAGACCTCGTTTTTCTTGCAGATTCATTATGTTTCAAGCTATGAACTATTTATTCTTATTATTGAACATTATATGTCAAAATCAGTGCTCACAGGACAGGTACCATGTTAATCTCCCTCGCGCTGTATCTTGGGTGGATGAAGAGAGTTCTCATTGAATTGACACACTTGTGGTAATGTATTTCAGGTAAAACACGGGAAAACAGTCAGTCAGAGCTTGTGGTTTTATGAATGTATTTGCACGCTATTAGAAAAAAACAATTAAGAAAAGTGGGATTATTATACTAAAATCCAGTTATTCTGAGAGGCAGGATATTGAGAGTAAATAGAAATGAAAAGCCAACAACAAATTTGAAGGTATAGGCCTACAGGTTGTCTAACGAGTGGGTTGATGGACCATAGTGAAAATTTCATGTGTAGAAGCGACTGAAAACAATTAGTTCATACAGAGTTTATTATATGTCTTAAATAATCTAAAAAGGAACGTTTTAAAAGCCATTGTGTGGTATTCGTGTAGGAAAGCTCTGCATAGTATACTGCCTCCTGGAGGTACATTCATTTACAAAAGGTCCTAGTACGGCACTATGCCATTAGATGGCAATGGTGTGCACAGCTGTGACATTAATCGGAACCAGCCACGTGCCATATTGTCGCTGATAATGCCAGAACCAGTATCGGTTTATTGTTAACAGTTTGTAATACAACTGGAATGCTGGACTGACTTGCAGTTAAGAGGCAGAACAGGTAAACGGGTTGGATTTTGCACTACTAACTAGGCTTGAAAACCTGATTAACTTGTTGATTTCTTGTTGCGTGGAAGAACGAAGGATTCGTGTGTTTTGGAATTCGTGATTTTATTGTGCCCAACGTTTCGGATAGCTTAGTATCCTTCTTCAGGGGTGCCGTATACAATAATGTTAATTAAACTGTTTGTGTTTTATATGATACAGTCAGAATAAATGAAGTTTTAATGACTTTAGAAATGATGTAAAATAGATACAGAGTACACTCAAATGATAGACATGCATCAGACACAGGGCAATGAACTCGATGCTGTTTAGGTTTAGTCAACTTACATGTACATCATAACACTCCTAAAGGCAAACGTTCTTTGTAGTACAAAGTGGAAAGCACAGCACATCCAGTTAGAATAGCCTTCTCATAAATTCGTTCAGAGTGGTCATATTTAATTAGTAGTCTAAGATTCTTCCAGGCTGAATTTCTGCTAGCTAGATATTGTTTCCTTCGGTTCAAAGATTTATTTCATTGTGATGTATGCATTTTTTTTAGTATGAATATACAGCAATCATCAGACATTAAAAGAGATATAACAATAAGGCATGTACGTTGTACATTGTCAGTTATAATACAGTTGAGGTCATTGAGATATGCAAACTAATTAATTGTATATGTTATCATAGCTCCTACATCTACCGATTTGCATATGACATTAAGAAATAACAAGATAGACAACACTTCAGCCTAATGAAGCCTGTTCTGCCTGATTAATTTAGTTAACGAGAATTACAAGATCTTCCCATGAAATATGTATGAATTAAGCTTGGTTATGGTTGGTAGGGGACACACACTCTTTTCCGTGTTGCCACTACAGTGCAGACCTCTCGGGACGTTAGTCACCCTGACGTGAGGAAAACAGGGGCTGTTCTGAGACAAGAATGGGTGACAGATATCGATTGTATGCACATTTTAACATTATCCAAGCTGTAAACAGAAAGCTTAATGGAGTAGATATGATAGATTGCACAAAGAAGGCGCCTATGTATACAGTTGAAGGGCGGAATGAAACTAAAACAAGTCATACACTGGGGTGAAACGTTTTTGAGGATATGCCCTGTCATCACTAACGGCATCTCTGTATAGGTGAAGCGAATGGAATATCAATTCATCTACATCTCACCCATTAAAAAGTACATCAAGATTCTCGTATGAGAATTGGGTACTTTCGCATAATGTATGAAAAATGATCATCCACATTACATAAAAAGGAAGTAAATCAACTTCAGAGGATATCCCTTACCTACCACTGTCACCCCGGCTTTCCGCCGAGTTATGAATTTTTATCGAGGGATAATCGTCAATTACCTTTTTTCATATATATGCACCAACGCTTGAACGTATCTTGCTTGGATGCATAGCATGGCATCAATATTTACAACTTTGCTATCGGAGTATTGCCCACTGATAAAACTATGTCTAAGAGAACATCGGGACATCCGTAAACATAGGCCGGCATCCGATCGTTTACGTCGATGCGCGCATCAAATGGAAAGGTCACTAAAACCAATTCCCTGAGACGAAGCGCGGGCCCATCCCTTCCCTTAATTATAGTCCATCTGTCAACATAAGCTCGGGAATGAACCTCACACATTTATACAGTTTATGCAGTCTCGTAAACGTACGTTAAAGGGAAATCAGAGAGACTTCCAATTAGGGACTATCCAAAATGTATCTAATTAATGAATGCCCCAGCATGGCAATACCTTAGGGCGCCATTGAGAATAATTTCTAAAATTAAGTATCAAAGTATCAAGTGAAATGAAAATGCACAATAATGGATAAGTGTATTATTATTTCACTTGCCACATTGCATCAAATCTTCAAATTTTAGACGGTAAACACTGGGGATTTGAAAGCAAGTTGACGACCTGGCGTCACTACTTGTTCTTGGTTAAATCAAATACCACGGCACCAGCATTTTTATCATCAAACAGATCAGGGGACCAGCCTTTGAAGCTACACAAAAAGGATTCACAATAAATACGACCGTCCCTTTCTCCCTTTATTTCGTGGAGCTAATACAAAATCTAAGCCATCTCCTCACTCACAACAAACTTTTAGCTAAAAATCAACTGAAAGGCCAAGATAATACCGTTGTGTTGCCTCAAATGCAGATGTCTAAAAGTAAACATAATCCGTAATTCTATAAGACTTATGGCAAGTCTAACTGACCAACTGGCAGGTAGCTCATATATCGCTCCTAGCAGTACCTGAACAAGCAAGTCAGGTACATCCATGTTATCCCTCTGAACAAGACACATGCCACTTCTTTCCTTTATAATGAATCGTCAGAAATATTAATTAACTTTGACGTAACACAGATCCCGTTTCTTGAGACCCTCTTTTATATCGCCAGTGTTTAATTACTGAATATTGCAATATATCTAGAAATAGAAATATGCAAATGTATGAGTTTTGTGTGGTAATGGTGGGATCTGATACCTTAAACCTTTGTCGATGTGCCGTGATAAATGTCAGAGTGGAAGTACCATCATCAAAATCGCATAATTACTCCACGTCGAACATTTTCATTTAATAATGATCATGACCTATCACTTGACGCAAACAAGTGCAACAAAGTTACAATTGAAGCAATTGAAATATGGTTTACAGGGCAAACTGGTGAGACTGTGAAATTGCCGTTTCCTTGTAGGACAATGGTGACCGCATGTTACCCTTTGCGGAAGCGCTCGTGTCCCCATCAACATGAATTAGAATGCATGCGTCCCACGATGGGACTGTAATGTCCCTTAGTCTATATGTGAATAGAGATATTCACTGGATATTACTGCTCGTAATGATAAGTCAACACCATAGCTTCGGGTCCCGGAAGTAGAGCCTCCTTTATTCATAAGCGCCGGAACAGCATTGGTGCCCCTGAGGGATTCACCGAAATGGTCAACACTACATCCCTCCTTTTTTTCAAACATGAAAGCAGTGTATAAGACATCATTGTACAGGTTATACTCTTCAATGACTGTAACAGATAAAACCTCATTTTACAATCAAGTCTTTGGACATTCTCAGTAATCTTGTTTCAAAGGATGAAAACAGTACATAAGACATCAATGCGCATGCTATACTCTATATGACAGTGACAGATAAAACCTCATCCTACAATAAAGTCTTTGAACTTTTCTGGCAGCTTTGTTTCTCTGGATGACCTGCGTTGGGTTCCCATGCTATTTCCTTCAGACTCAATACTTTCTTTTTGTTCTACATGATCTCTATTGGGTTGGAATAAACGAGTTGATGTTATGCTTCTTTTCATTTCTGTACCACCCTCGCTTCTTGCTACCACTTCCCCTCCCACCTTTTCCACTACCTCCATGGGGGTAACTGCGAAGTTGGGGGACATCTTATTTTCTTTTGGGATCTTCATCAAAACCTTGTCCCCGACCTGTATTTGTGATCCCTCACTGTGTCTCTTCTGATCTGCGTATATTTTCCCTTTAATTTTATTCTCCCAATCCCTGTCCTGAATACCCTCATCTAAGACTATTCCTTTCTCTTCCTCTCTTTCTCCCCAAAGTTCTGGCAACTTTGTCTTCATGCTTCTCCCAAACATAAGATAGTGAGGAGAGGCCCCTGTTGTAACCTGGGGTGTGGACCGATAGGCCATCAGGAATTTACCTATCTCCTTCCTCCAATTCTTTCCCTCCACCTTACTTATCTTGATCGCTTTTAACAGTGAGCGATTTTGTCTCTCCACCTCCCCGTTAGCCTGGGGCCAAAGTGGGGTAGTCCTCTCATGGAGGATGTTGAATTCTCTGAGGAATTCTCTAAACTCCTCAGAGATAAATTGAGGCCCATTATCTGTTCGTAATGAGTCTGGGACTCCATATCTATAAAACATGGGTGAAATCGCCTCAATTACTTTTTCGCTTGTTGTGGACCTCATAATGACTATCTCATACCACCGGCTAAAATAGTCCACAACTACAAGAATACTTTCTCCAGTGGGTAGTGGCCCTAATAAGTCTGCTCCCAACATCTTCCATGGTCTAGTGGGGGGAACCACCCTAGCCATCTCTTCTGGCCTACACCCATTCCCCATGACCTGGCACCCATGGCAGCTCCTGCATGCTTTTTCCCCATCTGCATCAATCTTAGGCCACCACACCTTGCTCCTTAGTCTACTCTTCGTCTTGACAATCCCTTGGTGTCCCTCATGAGCTAATTGTACAACTTTATCCCTAAGGCTTTTCGGGATTACCAGCCTTGTTCCTCGGAGGAGTAAGTCTCCTGATACACAAAGCTCGTCTTTCACATGTATATACCCTGGAATTCGACATTCTCTCCAGTCCCCCGTACTCACACATTTCCGTATGTGTCCCAATTCCTCGTCCAACCTGGACGCAGCTTCGATCTCAGTTGTCTTCAAGGCAACTGGCGTACTAACCTCTGCTATTGCTCTCACGCAATCATAGTTAGTTTTAACATCTCTCTGTACTTTGGGATTGAGCCTAGATAGAGCATCTGCAATATTTGTTTTCCCTGGTCTATAAACTACTTTATAGTCATAGGCCTGAAGCCTCAATACCCAGCGCTCCACCCTAGCTGATGGTTTAGATTTTCTAGAGTAGATGCACTCTAGGGGCTTATGGTCCGTTTCTAACTCAAAAGGACGCCCAAATATGTAAAGATTGAAACGTTCACATGCCCAGACAAGCGCTAGTGCCTCCTTTTCTGTCTGACTGTAGCGACGTTCCACATCAGATAATGTCCTTGAAGCATAAGAAATAACTCTCCACTCCCCCCTTTGGAATTGAGTTAAGACTGATCCCAAGCCGACTGGGGATGCATCAGCTATTATGCGAGTGCAGCAATCACTTTCAAAGTAAGCTAATGTAGTGGCTCTTGTCATCAACGACTTCAATTCTTTGAAAGCCTCCCTCTGCTCTTCCCCCCAATTGAAATCTACATTTTTCCTAATCAATTTGGCTATAGGATCTGCCACTGAGGAGTAATTTGGAAGGAATTTCGCTGAATATTGGGCAAGCCCTAAGAATGATCTAGCTTCACTAGCTGTTTTCGGCTCTCCTGCATCCTGGATAGCAGCTATTTTTTCTTCACATGGCCTTACCCCTTTTGAAGTGATCCTGTGGCCAAAAAATACGATTTCTTCAAGTCTAAACTCACATTTTCCCTTGTTTAAAGTCATCCCGACTTCCACTAACCTGTCTAAGACCTTCCCCAGTCTCCTGTCATGCTCTGCACGGTCCCGTCCATGAACTACAATATCATCAGCAATGTTCACAACCCCCTCACAACCTCGGAGGACATCCCGAATAATCTGTTGGTATTTCTCTGGAGCTGAAGTGACCCCAAACATCAATCTTTTATATCGGTACAATCCCCTATGTGTTACAAACGTTGTGATGTCCCGACTTGTTTCTTTTAGTCCGACCTGATGGAATCCCCATTTTAGGTCCAACTTACTAAACATCGAACTCCCATTTAGGTCGTGCATTACCTCCTCCACAGTAGGTATTGGGTGTCTTTCTCTGATGACCGCCTCATTTGCCCTACGCATGTCGACACACATGCGTATGTCCCCATCCCCTTTTGGGATAATTACCTGTGGAGAGACCCATGAACTAGGCCCTTCGGGCACTTCTTCAATTATCCCCAGGTCCAAAAGTTCATCTAACTTTTCCTCTACCTTTCTTTTTAATGCAAACGGCACCCTCCTAAGTGGCTGAGCAACTGGTTTTACTGTCTTGTCTACATAAATCTCAGCCTCATACCCCTTGAGATAGCCTACCCCTTCAAAAAGCTGTTGGTACCTTTCAAGAATTTCTTCTGTCCCAGGCCCTTTGACATTGTTAACCCCAAGGCCAATCTTCAAAATACCCAACTGCTCTGAAGTAACCCGCCCAAGGAGAGCTTGGCCTGCCTCCTCGACCACTACAAACTTTGCTGTTATTTGGTTATCTCCCACAGCTACTTTGGCCGTAAAACAACCTGCTACCGAGAGGGGTGTTGATGTACCATAGGGATACAGTTTCTCTGTGGACTTGAAGGATTTACAGACAATCTTATCCCTCTTACAGCGCTCCCACTCCCGTCTACTGATTATATTCCCATCACATCCCGAATCAATGATAAAATCAACTTTGATACCTCCAACCTCAATAGACATTGTCTGGTCTTTAACCTTGTGAGTCAGTGAATTGATTGTTACAACAAATGCATGACCCTCCTCATTTACAGTATCCTCCTCTTCGACACAATGTACAGTACCTTTACTATTACCTTGAGGAGTGCTCCATCTAGCCTTTTTACCTTTCTGTTTACACTTTGTGGCCAAATGTCCAATTTTCTTACACACAGGACAGGTTTTACCCTTCGCAGGACATTTATCATAACTACTAATATGGCCATTACCTCCACAATTCCAACACTCAATGGGTTTTTTACCTTCTGAAGTTACCTTGTTTACCGTAGTAGTTTTTGAACTTTGTGGATACATTAAACAACTCATAGCCAAGGTATCTTCCTTGAGCTTCACCTTATCAAGAACCCTATCGAGAGTAAGCTCTTCTTCTAAGCATTTAAGCCTTAACTCATTATCTGAGAGGTTGCTGATGACTAGAGCTTTTATCATTTTATCAGATGTCCAGTTTGTAAAGTCACACTTTTCTGCATATTTCCTCAAACGTCCCGCATAGTCCACCATGCTTTCCTCACTGGTAGGTTTGAGTGTCATTAGTTCGAAAAGGGCAAAATCATTTGATTGTTTTGGAAGCAGCCTCTGACTAAGTTTCCCTTTTGCCTTCAGGTAATCTGTCCAATTAGCTGCAGTTATTCCTGCTGGTCGGTCAATGTCAGCCAGAGCGTCGTGAAGTTCCTCCACCGCCTCCCCCGCATAAATCAACAGCGCCATTTTGCACGTCTCGGCATTCGCTACAACTCCTGGGTCGACTCCATTGTATTTGAGGTCTCTCTCAAACCTCTCCAACCATTTGTCCCATCTCCTCCCCAATGTCAGTCTATCACCATGGAGATCAAATGGTTGTACCTTTAATTTAGGGCCTCTCTCTGCCATTGTCTTTGTTTACTGGACCACGATTAGCAAATTTACTCAGTATACATACACAATACGACTGGAAGTCCCTTGTATCATTCACAAACACCGTTGACTTTCCCAGTGTACAATACAATTGACAGTAATGTGAACAAACATACACCTCAGTCATCTATACACAACAGTGGTCTCATAAACACAGGTACAAACCCTATGGCACCTAAATGAACTGTCTCTCAGGATCTTCTTCTTTTTCCAAAGGAAAGTCTCTTATTTTCCAATCCTAGTGTCAGCTCAGCTGTTGTTCCACGCTGCATGGACCCGCTCGTTTTGCACGTGGTTCAGCTCCCGTTTTTTAGGTTTCACTCCTAGCCCTGTTTCTACTTCCTAGATGGCTTAACACCTACATGAATGGAATCTCCTGACCCTACGTGGATACTTTCTGCCTCGTCGCCAATGTAATGTCCCTTAGTCTATATGTGAATAGAGATATTCACTGGATATTACTGCTCGTAATGATAAGTCAACACCATAGCTTCGGGTCCCGGAAGTAGAGCCTCCTTTATTCATAAGCGCCGGAACAGCATTGGTGCCCCTGAGGGATTCACCGAAATGGTCAACACTACAGGGACCGTATTATATGCTGAGACGGAAACAATGATAAGACAAGTGTCTTTATACTGGGCATTCTCATCAACAACATGGACGAATTAAATCTACCACTTATGAGGATGAGGAAAATTCAAAATTTTCGTTCCTGGTTCAGAATGTTACATAGCGATCGATCTCATCTGTTCCACCCGGCCGGGCCGACCATTGCCTTTGATGACTTAGCCATATTGAAAGGATCATAACATGAACGCGGGAAGAGGAGCTGGTTGCAACCGATTGTTTACAGCACGGACCGTAAACTGTAAGAGTACACCACAAAACAAACGAATGTTAATTAGATTAGATTGACGGATATTTCTCTCACACACAAACACGATAAATTGGAACACAAATAGCCGGTACGTTTAGCAGCTTTAGCCTTGGCCCTATATATAACCTTAATACGATTAGTTGTTGGTATACCGCTGAATATTTATGAGGTAATCAGCTATATCTGCATTGAATGTCATAATCAAGATTATGGGAATAAAGATGGAGATGAAGAGTGAGAGCGAAACCAGTGCATGGGGCTATATATATAAGCATGGAATTATACTATAGTCTCTTTTATTATACGCGCATGCTATATGAGAAGTGCTATAAGTGGGGTGCTATAAAAATAGTCATATAGGACGCGTCCTATATGAATGTAGTTGTCTAAAAATAGCTCTGTTTATATGCTTCGCGGAGCTTTGGCTCTCCGCGAAGGATGTAAACAGATCCCCGCGATCGGTAATCCACCTGTGATTCTGGTACTATGATTAGAGAAATACATAATAAAAATCCCATCATTAAATAGAGCATTAAATTCTCTATTGAATGATATAAGTTTTATTAATGTGACTCAAGAAATGGCTGCGATATGAACGTTTTAAGTCAACAATATAACTTGGCTAATAACGGGGCTGTCAGCGGGGCTCTCTGAGACTTCTTTAATATTTTTTCAGTGATATCTGATAACATATGATCAGATTTATGCACATATAATAAATATAGAATGGAACTCGCCAGCAATAATCGAAAATTTATAGGACTTGATTCGTCCACATAAGCACTCTGCCTACGGCATCATGCTTATGTGGACGAATCTCGTCCTATAAATTTTCGATTATTGCCGGCTCGTCCCATTCTCTCTATCAATGGGTCAAGGCCCCAATTTGGAACTTCTGTCCCTCCAAGGTTAAAAAAACAAGCGGCAAATTTAAATCTCCTCTGAACACGAGCCTCAAAACGCATTTTGATTCTAGTATCTGCCAAGATGTGTATTAGCATATTTATATCATATTCATATCTTTTGCACCGAAAGATAGCACTTTTTAATTGAATAGATACATGTATATATACGAGGAGAGAAAAAACACAGAAGATTTAATTGGATGAGATGCATGGTGAGTGGGTGGGAAAAGAGAGCATATGTCCTGAAGTGAAAGGAGGCTAACACTAGAGTTAATGGATTAGGACAGATTTACACGTTTTGGCTTCGAATGCCTGCCTATCCACCTGTTATATATAGTTTTAACGTTACGGTTAGTCATTTGGGGTTGTCCCCCCGAGTGATATATGCTAGGAGCGGTTTTCATTTGTAAAGGCAACCACTTTAGTTTACTCTCATAGTAAATGATCTCTCCCTTAGTAGCCAACCTTTAAAATTAAAGAGTCCGAGCATTTATACAGAGATTACTGCCGTCTATAGCATATAAATCCATGCGTGAGTTATATAAGTTTGCTTTGATTTACCACGTGCAGTTGAAAATGTGAAAACCAATAGACTAATACGACAAAAGTTTAAGACATTGGACTAAAAATTGATATTGTGTGATACCAACTCGAAAGTGAGTTCTAAGGGTGAATCCAGTATAGCATTTCGTATATCACAACACACAATCTCTTTGGGCGCATTTCGTGCAGTTCCAGACATGGTCCCATGACACCGCAGGTTAAATGCCTCCAGTATGGAAATTCATATGTATCTGGCGGGTGCTTTAGAACCGATAACTTTTACCAACAATGTGAACTTAATGGAAAACACAAATATAATAATGTATTATTTATAAAAAAGAAAGTAGGATTAATCTGCCGTACGGATTTTGTTGCTTCTTAGCTCAACCTTTGGGACTGTGTCACTGAGTATCCTTGTGAAATCCTTCAAAAAGATTCCATTAAGTTCACCATCTTTAGTTTTTTTTTACAAAGGTTTGATAATCAGTACTATTCCTATATAAGTAGAAGTGGGAAGGAGATGCAAGACGCCAGTATATTTAAAATGTAACATGTCGTATATCACAATACACAAGCTCTTAGGGCAAATTTCGTGCAGTTCCAATATGCGAATATTATCAACCTGGGCGGATGCTTTAGAAGCGATGGCTTTAACCTACAGATAATGTGATCAGAAAAGCACGTATTTATCTGTAATATGCTGTCGTAATCTGCTGTCCAGATTTGGTTGATTCTTGGCTCATCTTTCGGGGACACAGTGTCTCTGAGTAGTATATGAAATCCTCCATATAAGGGCTCCAGTTACGTCTAACATTCATTCATTTCTACAAAACTTTGATAATCACTACGTAATATGACAATACACAACCACACCTAAAGTCAGATATCATGGGCGTCACCTATTTTAGAAATGAACAATGACAATAAGTCAATTGCAAGAACTATAATCCTTTATTTTAATAAAAACCTTATACATGTAAGATCGAAATACTTGTAGGGAATGGATCTCTCAGGAAGACCTGCTTAGGCAGAGAGTATGTATCCAATTTCGGAATGTTATTGTCTGTTCTAAATAAAAATGCAATATATATATGGACATAAAATTATTGGTCAAATATACATGTATCTTGCGTTAAACTTAAAGCGCCGGAATAAATATATAATATTATAGTCTCTCTAAACCACTTGTTTACTCTCAGTTCCATACATGAACTGGTGATACATGAAATCCAAAACAGCAGTATGAATTTTACATGACTACTGGAGGAATAATTATCAATTACTCCTGCCACTGGAACGTGGCAGATTAGTAATTATTTTTTTTGAGATCTATGTTACGATGGCATGCCGTTTCTGGCACACCCATACTGGTAAATTAGAGGGTGTCTGCCTTATTTATTATTGCAACATCTAATCTAAACACAATTCGTGATTATTTTGACAGTTATCTGAGACTTACTTGTAAGTTAAGATTTAATCTCTAATTATTTCGAGGGCATCATAAATAAAGGTTCTATAGAGAGATGAATACAGTCAGATTATGTGTCATTAAAACCTTTTATCGATAGTTATCAACGATGATAACAAAGAAAGGTGAATAAAATAGTAGCATTTCCACAGACCGTGCGCTTATTCTGTGCTCTCTCTTTCAAGCACATGATCAAACATATTTTTGATTGATATGAGAGACCCAAAGGTTCAGTGACACCCGTATCCCCTTCTATTAATTCAGATTTTCAATAAATCAGGTCAGGGAGAGAATTCTAGTGAAAGATACGCGTCAAGAGCAGGTAGACGATAGATTATCCATCCAAAGCTGAAATTGATACACATGAGTATCATCATATTGACAGGGAGGTATATAATCAGATACCTCACAGACCGTCTATTTCCCTGATAATGATACGGTAAAAAGTGATATATAGGGAATACTTATAGCATAAGCTCATACATGGGAGAGCATAGAGACCTGCTAATTTGATGGATAGAACCACAAAATAGAACTCATATATCTGCGTCCACATAATATCCAGAGAAATAATCAAATACTAAAGACACATAATGATCGATACGGAAAGAAGACAAGGCAAGGAGAAGGCAAGCAAAGGGAAAATGTCTAACCGTCCAACAAGATGCAATCCATCTTAAAAAACATTCCATATAGAACCTTTTAAAAAAAGGCCATTGCCTTTGGAATAAACCAGCAATAGGTCATCTGATTTAACGAGGCTTTTTCTGGTAGAAGCAGACCTTCATTTAAAATTCTAATAAATGATGAATGTCATGGCACACGCTGTGCGAAGATTTACATACTAGCGGAAGGAGCTTAAGGACCGCAGTTAATCATTTCTGCGGGGCTTTGTCCAATATGCCCTGGTTATATCCGTCACAGAGCCATACATGTTCACTTATAGACAGCTAAGAAAACAGCAAGCCACACCTGATTTCACTGTTTACTCAAGGCATTGTGGCCTACTGCCTTGGTTAAGAAAAACAGAGGAAATTATGATTTTGAAAAGGAACAATTTTCCTTAGTGGTAAGTACAATGGAGTTGGGGATGTGGGAGAAGACAAAATTGTGTTTATTGAATCAATTTAAAAGAACGTTTCATGACAAGATCGTCAACCATGCACCAGTCCTTTAATTCCATTACCCGATCCAAATCACCACAAGTTGTAATTGGAACATTCCATCACACGAATAAAAACTATAATCCTTCTCCGAAATCTCGACGAAACCAATAAGTTTGCGAGTGTTTGTTCTCCAACATACTTGAACAAATTCAAGAATCGCAGTCACACATATATATACGCTCTGGTCTGAAAGAGGAATCTGTATACATTTCTAGCATAGCACAAGTTAATCACTTGAATGGTATGCTAGATTTACATACAAAAATATGAGTGACTTTTTCGTACCTAAAGTCCCCAAATCTCTACAATCCTACCATCAACCCGTGTTTAATGATAAATAAATTGTAAGATTATGTGAGTTCTATATACAATTCATAATTATATGCGGATAATAATACTAGAATGGGAAGATAAGGCTTTCATTTCTGGATAGAGTATTGACTCATCCAAGTCAACGCGTCAACAGACAATGCCACTGCAAGACCAAGATTGCATTGATGCAATTTAACTAATGGTTTGGCCTTTGTCTCCTCCAAAAGTTTTTGCAATGCAACAAATCATCCACTTGTGAACAACAAAGCAATTTCTGAAGTCTTGTCATGCTACAAGTGACACCATGTAGTTAGTCCTTCATACAAAACCTCCATAACTTGTTTGTCATCATTAAGGATTGTCATACGACAAGAAATTATCACTAACCTTCTGCTGTTTATAATCTGTTTGTCCAGTTATGATGACACAATACGAATTGGGACGCAAGCTTCACAGCTTTAACCAGCATGCACATCAGAAAAATGTACATGTTTTGTTACTTATAACAAACAAATAATGATGATGAAACTAAAGATGTCAAGAAACGAAAAGTATTAAGTTCACGCAAGAGAACATGACCGTAAGCCAACTGCATAAGACATAATCCTTTTTTACTTATATATACTTAACATACCCATTGAAATGAGATTGATGTTAATGTACGTATACCTTTATTAAAACATAAATATCTCTAGTACGCTGTGAACGTGGATAAGCCAGAGGAAGCATTTGTCAAGAGATTTGGCCTTTGATTAGCCTCGAATAATATTGGTGGCCTATATAGAAATCGAGAGTGTGAATTTGGAACAATTCACACCCTACAGTATAGTCGACCCAGAATGAATCAATCATGAGGCTCTTTAAACAATTTGTAATCGTTTTCCGACCCAATTCCTTTCATAGTCAGGACCTACTGAAGTAGAGAGAAAACATTGTAACAGTTTCGTGACCAGATCTTTTCATTTTATCACCACGGCAATTATTGTCGCAGAAGGAAGGGGATGAAACCACACCTGTGGTGTCATTATGCCTCATTCAATAAACCTTGTTGACTGCTGACAAATGAAGACAGAGCCAAAACACTGAATGTGGAGGCTAGAGTAAATAAATCAGGGATTGCGATCAAATAATACAAAGAGCTTAAGCCAGGGCTGCTATTGGAAGGCAAACACTTCATCCATGTCCACATGGTGGAATTCTGAATGAGATCCAACGGTGTCTGCGCCTCATATCGCTTAGTGCACGTAATATCCCCCAGGCTACTTTATTTGTCAACAGTAATGGTCCCAATTACCACCCTCCTGGGTGAAATGGCACTCCTGGGCTGGGACACACTGATTTAGTGGTAAAATGATTTAAAGGGAAATAGTGATAAATGATCAGGATATCATGAACCTGTCAGCTACAACCCTAACCAACAGCCCACAACCCAGAGCATGTTGGGAATAGAAGGAGAAATATTAAGAAGATATACCGGTCCCATAGGGCGAGCGATAATATCTATAGAGCTATTTGTGCCCAATTAAATGAGAGTTGGTTCTAGGTTAGGGGAGCATTTATTTTTAGCTATACCATCATCTGAAGGGTGTAACTCCACAAAAACATTATTTACCAGAACAGAAATGTGACTTATAAGAAGGACATGATGGACGAATGACACCTAAAACTACAGTGGATTTTATCAACACATCCGTCATCTGCAAATTATGTTACTGCCGGTTGATATTCTAGAATGAACTTTTTGTTCAATTTTTATTTTTATTCAATATGAGATGTATATGCCTATATATGGCCATTTACAGGGCGTGTATTTCCACAATCCTCCCTTGACATGACATCATAGTATAACATTTATCTCCAGTATTAAGGAATAAACTCCATACAATTGTATGATTAAAGTTTACGTACGCCTACATAATTATAAACTATTCTCTGTTTGACCTATATAAGCATAGGTAATTAATGATGATACATGTTTAAGAGTGTCCTATAAAGGTTATGTGCCAATCCCGGTTAGATTCTTGAGGCAGGGGAGGCCACACTACCAGTTGCAACAGAGCAACTCTGTGGGAGATAAAAACAACTCCCTTGGATACTTAACAAGCACCTGGGGAGAAGAATAGCTTCACAACAATAGACCCACTGATAAACCACATTAATCCAACA
This sequence comes from Sthenelais limicola, assembly GCA_942159475.1. Classification (NCBI taxonomy): domain Eukaryota; kingdom Metazoa; phylum Annelida; class Polychaeta; order Phyllodocida; family Sigalionidae; genus Sthenelais; species Sthenelais limicola. The sequence goes on along the minus strand of OW804100.1, from coordinate 53,970,480 downwards.
AAGCCGCAACACTTGATTACAGGACATTATTAGTCAACCGATTGAGAGCAGGGAAATCAGTTGTCCAACTCCATCTTCTCTGGATTCATTGGGCAAACTTTAATACTGAGTATCTAGCCATGAGGAAGTTTTAAACGCGAACGGTCTGGGCACTCTAGTGGAGTATGGTGTTTAGTTAATTTATTGCTAGAGTAAACAAGCCAATTAGGGTCTCAGCGCAACGAAACCAGAAGCATCGATGGGGGCAGGGCGAGCTCCAAAGGCTGGAAAGAGGTATTTGAATTATTTAGATGATCAGAAGAGTGCAGAGCCCCTGCAGAATTGATGCCATATTTTATGTTCATAAATAAAGAATAACTATTTTATAAAGTTATTTAGCTTTTTATTCAGTTTAAACATTGTTTCACCAGGACTAAATGGAAGCTGCAGGCGCGCACATAATGGAGAGACAATTCGTAGAAGAAATAAAAAACAAAAACAAAAAAAAATCATGCAAAGGCTGAAAGACAAAAAACTAAAGACTGAAAATGCTGAAGTGTTGTCTCTAAATTCATAATTTGGAAACAATTTTGCCATAGATGGCCTGGGCAGCTTAGCTGATCAATGCGTTTACAGGTTTCTGCATATGGCTGCAATTAATCCTGTCACTCCCTTTCTCGCTCATCTCTTTCTCTGTTCGCTAGCTCTCCTCTTCCTTCCTTCTCGTTCTCATTTTCCTTCTCTCCCCCGTCCCCTCTCCTTCTTTGCGTCTCTCTATTTCTCTTTGCTATACTCTTAATTTGGAGACAATACCATAATGGGTTTGAGTACACAATTGCAAGTTGAAGTTGTGTTCTCAACTCACTCACACACATGCCCTCTCTCTCCACGCTTTCTCTGCTAGCTCTTTATCCTCTCCCTTCTCTTTCTCATTTTCTTTCTCTCACCTCTATTTCTCTCCTCCCCTGTTTTATTCTTCTTTCCCTTTTGCAGTTCTTTTCCCCTCACCTCTCTCTCTCTCTGCTCTTCACTCAGATTACTCTGCTTGTCAGCTCTCCCTGCACTTCTCCGCCTCTCTCTTCGTCATTTTCTTTCTCTTTACCCTAACTCTCTCCCTCGTAATCTTTCTTTTTGTCTCATTAAAACACTGAGACATAAAATATAATAGGCCTATAAGTACATGATATTTATTCCGTAGGCTTATAGGGCTAGCTTTTAACATATATACCAACTGCATTTGACCTGCTTCAGTATGTCTTTTTAGCCAGAGAGTAAACAGGAATAAACAAGTAAGAACAGGATGATCGGTGATGAATAGGCATATATGTTAATATGCAATGCGCGCGCAACGAGAGAGGAAGTAAAATGTTGATTCTAAAAATAAACCATGCGAAAAACTACTGCCAACCGCCAGAAAACTACTGCAAATAAGGACAAAAATTGAAGAGACAATTATATTGTCTAATTCTCAGAAACTGGAGACTAATACAAAACCAGGCTTCAAGGACAATGCTAATATAACATTATGTGTGCACCCTTCGAGACTCTCCTTGAAGACGGGTGTTGTCTTGAACATTATCTCAGAGACATTGTCTAAAGTCTCGTTTATTATGTGCGCCTCTAGCTGCTGTACTTTCCCTAGAGTGCAGCCTCACCGGGATTTGAACCCTGAACCTTCTCATGCCTCTGGGTCCGAAGCCAGCGCCTGAATGCTCAGCCACCCCGAGTCCCCAAGGTCTTGCACCCGTTCTTCCTGCTATATCCATATCCATTTCTCCTTTTCAAACTTTCCCCCTCGGTCTCACTTTCTCTTCTTTCCATCCCAACTTTAGCTTGTTCAGCTTTACATTATCCAAAAACTAAGATCCTAATTTCACTCTAATTTCAGTGAATAAAGGCATATCATAAATCATGGTTTCAATATCATATCGACCAATGAGACGCCATATTTAATCAGTGCATGAAGATTCTGAGGCAAATAATGCATTTTACACTTATACTTATGAACAACTATTACACCAACACAGAACGACTTATATGCGTAGTGCTCGTAATAGATACCTCGAAATGATTGTTGATTGTGGTACATACAATCTAGATCGTGTCCATACTCAAATTTATTTGCATAAAACATATTTCTATTCTTAGGAAGTTGTAAAGAATTGTGGAAAGGGAGAGAGGAATCTGCACTCGTATAAGATATCTAAATTCTACAGTATATGGACATTACAATATAAAGCTCTTTATAAATATGATTATCTTATATTGTAAAGCTGCACCTGCCATTTGACGTCAGAATATAAAGTCAAATATTGAAATATGTTTTAAGTAAGGCTATTTTAGGATTCCCATTTGTTGAGATCAATCGTAATTTGTTTCATGTTAGATCAGGTAGCAATCTTTCCATGTCCACTTCAATTTCAAAGTTACTTCCCACGCCACATGACTAAAACCCTTCCTTTAATCATCATTCATGCATTTCAACCTCCTTCCTAGATTATAAAGACCAATCCTTTCCAGAGAAAAGCATAGGCCTACCATAAAAGATAGTTTAGGATGAAAGTAGGCATGTATACAGGGAAATATTATATTTCAATTTGGTTCCTTGTAGCAGTGAATTTGTTCTCGATCTCAACACATGCAATCTAGGTCTTTCTAGCCCTATATGTCTTTCTAGCCTAGTTGGGCTCAATAATGCAATGAATCACATTGGGTTCTTGTTCAACCATATCCCTGAAACAAACGAGAATCGTTGATTGGCGAAGAGAAGTCTCATACTTCAACAGATGATGACTAAAGTGTCGCTCTCAGTGCCAACTAATCACTATCAAGCGGAGGGGAAATATGCTTAGTCAGCAGAAATAAGTCTTATTATTCTGATCATCACCTATGGAGTTATAATTAATTTATCAAACAAAATGATTAAAGTAATAAAGGGAATGGAACTGATTACCATAATCAAAGGATGGAGAGTCACTTAGAACTCTTGGCATGTATTAAACACATTATGAAAACCCAATTAAATCTTTTTTCCTAATGAAAAAATCTGAATGTGGTGCGTGTTGGCATTCATGCGTGTGAGGTAAGATGGGGAAGGGGGGGGGGGATAATAATGCATAGGTATTCAAAATTGACTACTTCAGTTTACAGATTGCAAATCATGAAACAATCAAAATAAGGAGTATACAGATTGCAAATCATGAAACAATCAAAATAAGGAGTATACAGATCGCATCCAACAAATCATCCAACAATAAAAATAAGGGTCGTTTAGCGATGGCACTTACCCGCTACGGTACTAGATATAAAACAGCTGACCCAGAGAGACTTATTTTCTGTTAGTTCTAAAATGCAAATCCCCCTAATTATGATACATTGATACTTCACAGTTACTTCCTATAAGACAAGTCCTTTGGATGCTGTTGAATTGACAACACCCTCCCCCTAAATTACTTCGTCGTCTGACTATTAATTTCGGTACATCCCGGGAATCAGTGTTGGTTAGTAGAAAATGCCTAGACTGGCATAAATAGCCTCATCATCGGCTGAGGGAAGCAAGCAAGTGCGAGTGGCAGCCAAGAAACTTTGCCTCTTTTTAAAAATACTCCTGCTCTTTCTTGAAAACCTTTGAGGAAAAAGGAGCACATGATCTTTCCTCAACACAACACAAGGATGTCAATATGGTATCAAGATAGTGGAAGGCAAGGAGAAAGAGCAAGACAACTGATTTACGATCTGTTCTTTCGCTTCCAGTTGGGCTACCGAGAACAATGGGATTTATTCTTGTACAGCAAGACGTTCCTTTCTAAGAAATTAAGCATACTCGATTAGCTTCGGCACCATGGCAAATTTGGTTCTATAAGATTTTGGATATTCTCTCGGCTGGGCGATGTAGCCATTAATCCCTTTGATAGGCAATGCACTTTAAATACAATTGTATAAATATTGAATAAAAATTAAGTACTGAATAGGATAACGGTCCCATATCGCAGAGTGACGTCAGTATACTTTTTGCCTTTATGAAAACTGCGCGAGAGCACGAAATGAGATCCGTATCCTTTGTTTCCTTCGGGTTCTAGATCTAGGGGAGTTCGTCACGAAGGTATCGCCAAGAAAAAACTAAGATGGCAAAGACGCTGCTTGTAACCAAACGACATACTGGTGTAGGACCAATCCCTAATAGGAGCATGTTTTTTTCTTTGCTAAAATATACTCATTTATTATCATTTAAGGACACTGACAAATTTTGTTTTTAATGAAATATGAAAAATAGCACAAGTAATAGAGGCGTTAAACGGTAGAGTACCTTGCGAACAAACATTTATACTATGTCTTGACACCACGTACCACTCCATAATCAGTGTATCACATTATTATGAGTGGTGAAAGTAACAGTCATTTATCACGGTGCATGCCAAATGACACTATTATGTAAATTTTCCCTGGACGAGTGGCCGAGCTAACTTTATCCACTAGCCACTCCTGACTCTCGCATCTCCATATTTCAGTCAATCAGGGCATTAATTGGTTATTACAGCTCCAAGCCCAGAAACTAATTAAGAAAGGTTAGAAGATCATCGGCTTTCTGCATGACACAAGTTTCCCCTGAGTGTGAATATAATTAGGCTGATTAGGGCTTGGCAGCGGTTGATGTGTGTCCTTATTGGCAAAGCCAGCGAAACGACCATCACACTCCGTAGTCCTGTCTCTCTCTACCTCAGTCGCCTGTCGTGCTCGCTCTCCTCAGTTCATTCATGCAAAAACCAGTCACAACCAATAGGGGAATTGCATACAAGGTGGTGCTCGTTAGGTGCTATGATTTGTCAAAAATGTTTGGCAAAGACTTTTGATCTTAGGAACGAATTTATCGGGTATGATCATTAGGATAAAGTTGATGATATATTTTGTATCACACACTTTACTCCGAATGAAATTGAATTAAATACTCACAGAGGGATTCATGAGGAGAAAGGGGGTGATATATTATAAATCTTAGAGCCGTTGAAGTCAACTACTTAATTATAAATTCCGAACGTAAATACACATACGTCGCTTCGATTTAGCGTTTGAAAAAGATGTTTTCATCACATAAAAATGCATTCGAATCATACTCATACACATACAAAACTAGGTGCGTCACTCGGCGCGTCTTTTAGCTGCTGTGCCAATCCCACATTTGAGATTTTATTTATCATTGTGCCTCCTTTATCACAGACGTCATTGTAATTTTACAGTGGGACGCTGTGCACAATACGATATTGTACGAAACCTTTTATGTCGTCTTCGCTTTATTCAGCCTTGAGCGAATCCATTACCTGGATTGAAATATAAAAATATCGGAATGCCAATGCAATACGCCTTTAGGACAGCATGGATTTTAGGATCCACAAGTATTTGAACTATTTTAATAATATCGTTTCATCTTATTCACGTCCTCGCATAGAAAGCAACTCACAGTCAACCCGCCCTGAATCTGAACACAAGCTCTGCAACCAACCCAATCCACTGTACAGTGCTCTTCGCTAGTCTGGAATGGGATCTCATTGGTTAGTCTCGAAGGGTAAGAGACAATGCATATATATGATTGTGTTTGCCCAACCCTTTATCACACTGTCACTGATCAGAAGTAAACTTCATGTTTTAATAACAATAAAATTACAAACCATTTCATCCCAATATCTCTCCAACGCCCTTTCCTTCTATGGCTTAGTGCTGGGAAGTGTGTACATTTAAAACAAACGTATCTAGGTCTATTGAAAGGGATTAATTAGTCAAATCTGCTAACCTCACTAAATTCAGTTATACCCTTATAGTACCCATGATTCAAGATAACTTTAATCAACTTTTTAAGATATTTTCATACGTACTATAACACATAACACACCAATTCTACATCATGTTAGTTTGAACTTCTTAATCAACCCCTGAATACGGTATCTTAAATATATTGCGTTGTCTATAAATTATATCCATTCACTCCCATTAAAAACGGATTTCCTATTTCATTTGTATTTACATGTATCCTGACGTCCAACAAAAATAATGCACCTTATTTGGGGCCCTGGATCTCCTATTGGTATCGGTGCCCATTGATGCGACCAGGAAAGGTTTCACGCATCCTATTTCAGATAGCCCTACGGCATATGTACGTAAAGTAAATCAGGGCAGTGGATTGAGGCACGAGGTTTTTCCCCAAGGCCCTGATCTTTTCCGTACCCAGTTCCCCTCAAACTGATTATTACACGGAAGAGCTGCATCAGAGAGCGCATTGTCTGATGATCCACCGAGGAAACAGGGTTTTAACAGACGGTATTCCCAATCATTCGAAACGTATTGACACCATGTAATCTGTATGTTCTGTATCAGGCAAATGATTTCCCCTAACACAATACTTCTAATTAACAGTAATGGCACATAAATATATATATATATTTATAAAGTATATACATACATATGAAAAGGTGTATTATGTGACATGCAATGCCGAAAATATCATAGCAATAAACCCATGCAAGTGTCAGAAGAGATGGCTTGTAAGAGGAGTGCATCTATGAGGAAAATCTTCAGAAGGGCAATAAAGACAGCAGATCATGCACTCCGATCAGGCTGATAACAAGGTAAAACTGAACAGGTCCGCGATTAATTGGAAGGAAGAGCCAGATTCAATCAGGCAAGTAAATTAGATTTTAGGTCTGATTACACATAAAAAAAACTGTCGTGAACTGTGAGTGTGCCTGCCTGAGAGAAGAACAAGAGCATTTATTCTCCGATCACCATGCCGATATGCAAACAAATATTGAATAGGACTGCGGGAGTATTAGGTCTTGTTTGAATAGATAAAGTTTCACGAGAGCGATTCTTTTACACCAACCCATTTTTTATATAATGGGACAATTCCAGGGTAAAACATTGTATTGATCTTCAATTCCCACATGCATGTGTTTATCAAACGCGCCTAAGCTTGTGAAACATCCGTTGCCTAGGAAGATTGATAATCATTTAACTTTAAAACAAAAAGTAAAATAACTCATATAAACTGCTTGTTCAACCTCCATCTAATGGAGAAACACAAATGTTCCTGTTTTAACCTCATTGTTTTATAGAAAGTAATGGAACATGAGCTCAAGGCTTGCAATCGTATATATGTTCAGAATCACTTATCTTTAATACTTAATGCGTATATTCCGCTGTGGTACCAACACAGAGAGAACCGTCTTTATATTAACATATGGTAGCTAGGCCCCTTCCCACTTCTATCGCTTAAATATTTAATTCATGAGTAACGATGCAAAAGGTGGTATCTATTCATGTCCATCCATAGTTTACACTATCTTGTTTCCATGTTGCACAAAACTATGTCTTCAGATATCTTTAGTTGGTGGAATTCCTTTAATTGAATCATAGAACTAGACTTCTATGATTCAATGGATGTGGATTTAGAGTACAGATTCCCATCCAATTCTAGTAAGATAGTCATAGTTTGCACTGCGCATCCAGTGCAGTCACACCACAGGTGCAATAGAGCATGTGATATGCACCGAATTAGGCACAATTTAAAGGAGGATTTGGATTAAGGAGATAATGTCAAGGCACTCATTACTTAAAACACTGCAAGGCGGAGACCCCACCATGGTGAACCATATCTGCAGCTAATGACAAAGGAGGCACAACCGTCAGCTTTCTTGAGATTAGTCTCCATGTGGGCAACAATGACTACTTATTTACACAGAAGTTATTATTCATTAGAAGCACGCAGGCACGAAAACATTTCTTACCCGAACAGATAACTAGATGGTAATATAAGACATGCTCATCTAGCTTAAAGCATGTCCAACAGTTTCCATACGAGTTATCATAAAGCCTATAATATACATAAGGGAAAGAAGAATGGATTCTGGCTCTCTCGCTGCCGATTCCATAATATATTAAGCACTGGTTTTGAGCCACCTGAATACTCTGACCAATCAGTGCCCATGCTCAAGCTACACCAACGCTCAGGGTACTTCTTACCCGCAGCACATCCCATAGTCTATAGGTTCAGATGTTTCTGATGGGAGTCCTTCAACTAAACACTTCGAACAATAGGACTCGGGCGATGGTCCGGAATCCATTACAACCTATCAGAATGCAACTTACATGTGTACCATTAGTTTCGGTAAAAGGGGCCACCATGTAAAAGGCTAAATGGATGCAGCGACAGTGAAGCTGAAGAGTCCAATTACAGCATGTGTGTGGTTGGAATAAATAAGAAGTTTATACCTTTTCCGGCCTATTAAACTCTTGCCATCAACTTCATTTAGGTACATGACACCCCTGAATGCCAATACACTACAGCAATGAGCCAAAAGGGTTATACTTTCTAGCGATAAATACTACTTTGACCTCCAGAGGTTTGCTTCATGAATGATTATCAGGTGTATTATATAGTGCAATAATATAATCAAACAAGGAACACGCGGCTATTTCTGAAAGGGCGCAAACACACTGCAGGAGCAGTATAAGATATAACGATTTTGAAATGCACAAACCCAATGTTAATTCGAGTTTCTATTAGTATAGTGCTTGAAAACGAAAACTGCACGTTTATAGGTCCAAAGAGCAAGGCAAACAGACAACACTAGTATAGTGATATAATAAATTGGTATGACATTGAGAGGCATGATCGAAGACTCGTATTTTCACAATTCTGAAAAGTTGTGAACAGATTCCTCATAACGAAAGGCTTAGGCCTATTCACAACAAGTAGGCCTATAGATAACTCAGACGGTAGGCACGTAGTGAGGAGGTAGTGGGTTCGATTCCCGCCTAAGGCAGGCCTGTCTTTTCCACCTGGGGTCACGACACCCACTCCAATTAGTGGATCTATTATCCTCTTATTGATCGAATATTATTGTGGTGTCATATATACGGCACACTATTTGGATACACTTACTGCGTAAATAGTCCCAGCTGCCAAAATTCAGATTGCCTATACCCGACAGCAGGAAATAATGAAGAAATCCCTCTTTACCCACCCCAGTTGTAGCCACAATACAATCCAGGCTGCAATCCCCACCCGGATTGAATGATAGATATCATTTATTAAAACAGATCTAATAACGTTGACCAGCGATGGCCAACTGGGAAGTAATAAAACAGTTCCACAAACAGACCGTTCTGTAGACGAGCTTTGAAAAGACCAATAACACGGAGGGCGTCCTGTGTGCACCATCGATCAGGGACTTATTGTTTCTGGATTTAGCTGAGTGTTAAGGACATGTGACTAATCGCAATGAGGGCGACAATAGTGGCCCATAGGAGAGGCGAACAAACTAAAACCAGGGATCCGAGAGCAGTCACATTCTGGGAACATTTGCATCCGCTATAAGCTTGGGAAATGCAGCGGAATACCAACCCATAGGCCACGGTTAAGTAGCGTAGGCGACACAATGGCGACCCTTTTCATAGTGAGACTGAGAATCAGTGCTGTCTAACTGTTCAGCTGTCAGCAAATTGTCATATTAAATGGAAATAAAAAAAGTTTGCTAAATGGAACACCAGCATTTAGTATATTTGTGAACAACCCTCGAATTAAGTAAAACGATGTTTGCTTCGTCTTTTCAATAAAAAAAACAATACAACATCCAATACACTGATAATGCCCTTTAGTATAATGAATCGTAAAATAAGCACTGCAGCCTGTTGTCTCTGGCAAATAGGGAAAAATTGTATTTGCCTCCTGTTTTATGATCACCTCCCTGATTTTACCCAGTAGGCTACCTTTGAATCAAATTTAAGCGACACAAGAAATAATAGCAAAACATGTTTATGAACTAGAAAAATATGCCTGGTGACAATTACGATACTAACTAGCAACTGGATGTAAGAAAGCATTTTGTAAACTAAGGCAGACAGGGATATATCCCATGCAACGATCATATAAAACGTCCAGTAGGCCTATAACTATAAAGTATAAGGCCGCAATTTCAAGCAGTTCTTCAAAATGTAACCAACCAATCTAGCCGATAGTGTCGTAGTTAGGCTACATTATCACAATTATTTATAGAGTAGCCTAGCCTAGCCAAATTGCAAAGGTTTATTCAGTTTAGGAGGGAAGTGGATCATCGGGATCAGGTCGGGAACCAGGGTGCCTCACCAGTTTAAGCCATGTGACACGTAGTCTTGTAGTTATCCGTAGAGGGCCAGATTAAATCCTACTTGGGATCCCTCTCGGCGGATCCCAGCAGCAATCGCGTCATGGTGCGGTGAGGGCGGCCTTATTTTTATGACATCTATCAGTCCCAACAATACTATTGATAAAGAATCCACTGTCACAAGGTCTTTTGTCAACAGGACCAAAGCCCTCCCCACGGTCAGAAATAGATCATTGATTTTCATTCTTAGCTAAGTATCCGACGGGCGAAAATAGACGCCTGAAAGCAGACGATAACAGGACTGGTCACATGACACATTCATGACCCACATCCGGGTCACTTGGGATGTCATTGATTCTCACGAGATGGCGTTCCCCCATAGTACTTGGGATTAGTTTTACTAACGATACACATTGCCCCCATTAAGCATTTGTTGTTCTTACATAAAACCAAAAGGCGAATAAACTAAATGTTTATCAATAGACTAGTGAAACAAACCTTGCCCCCGTCTTCGGGTATCGATGGCGGAAGGAAAGGCAAGCAGGCAACAATGGGAATGGAACTTTCCTGTTTTATCGGTCATTTATCAGCACCCATTCTTTATTACACAAGTAAAGCATGTGTCGCCTTTTAGAATGAGCGCTTTTACAACACAACATAAATCACTCATATGACTTACCAAACGCAGGGCATTTATCAGTAGGGCCAACAATAGCTCTTCACGCGGTTTGATGTCTTTAGTTTTTTCACATTTCTCATTTGGACAGAGGTAATTAATTGCAGTCATAATAAGGAATACTAAGAGGAACGAATTCTGAAAGGTCTGAAACTTTTTCCTCTGGACTTGGTGTAACCATTTCCGAAAAGAAACGCTCCTCGGTGCTTTTGCCAAAGGTAAACGTTTCCTATAAGAACTTATGAAACCAGACCGAATCTATATATGGTACTTTTATTTCCACAATAAACGTATACATTTAATAGGGAAACGAACAAATCATAGTCTATTGAAAGATCTTTCTTCCTGATTGCCCTTTAAAACAAAAATACAAACACTTGACCTCCTAGATGCACGAATTGGATCTATTTACTATATTGCCATTTTTATTGGGTTAGATATTATATTAAGAGGAATAAAAAAGCAATTAATAGTAAGCTTTACAAAACGACTGCACGTTTGGCCATTAATGATTGAATGTAATGGAAGCCTAAGTTCCTTTGTCAAGGATGCCAACATTTGGTTCAGCTGTGCTACGTTTACACGATAATACAAATACCTAGAGACAATGAGATATATTCAGCATACATTTCTGAAGAACTACTCCTCATTTCAGAATCTACACTCATATTAAGACAAAATAAGGAACGATTTCAATAGAAATTTAACAGAATTGCCACCATCTGAAATACCAGTTGGTGACACTATTTATAAGAATTATTGTTGGGATGAAGCAAGTCATTTCTAACCCACAGGCTATTGTCTTGTGCAGGAGTTTCCCATCCCTGGAAGCTCTGACAATTGTCAAGCACAGTTATTTATTTTACACGTGTATACTATTCCCAAGGCACCACTCCCAGAGTAAGTATCACTAAATCAAGGATTGGCCTTGTTCAAAGGTGTTGCATTTCACAGCTGAATCTAGACTTGTGCAAGTCATGCATGTTTTCTATTCAAAACATGGAATATTAAAAAATCAATCATATAGAGTCACTATTACCCTGCCTGATGCGCCCATTGACATAAGCTGAGAGAATGCTAGTCTAAGCTACATCAATCATAAGTTGAAAAACCAACACGTTTAGTTACACAAAGAGGAGTTCCCATAGGAGGAGGAAGAGGAGTTAGTCTAGTATGCAGGCAATGCATTGTTCTGACCGAACAGTCCATGGTTCAAATCACTCCCTCTTACCAAGGTGATCCATAACTTATTAGAGGCCCCGTGTTAGATTTCTCTACACAATCATGGCAATACGCCAAGATTACAAAAAGGAGTAGTGGGTTGCGTCTCGGGTATCCCTTCCCCTTACAATAAAAGCATCATTATTCAACTTCTACTGGGAAAAGCTTATATCCTCACTGAATTGATCCTAGTCAAATATTTGGTTTCAATAACGGCTTTCCCCTTCCATTGTTTCCAAGCATAATAAAAATAAACATGGAATTACACAGCATATAGATGGTAAGCACATATACATATGATAATCCTGCTGTGGCATACAGAAAGTAGTATGGAGAAGAAGCGTGATGGGCAGGGCCGTGGCCTGCCTCCAGTACTAAAGTAGTGTGCTTCTGTGGCATTGGAGCGTTAAGCTAGGCTAGGGCCACCACAGTACCTGGGTGTTAGCTGAGGCTAATAAGGGAAAGCCTTAGACTACTGCTCTATTAGGCTTCAGACTATTGGAGTCTGTCATTCCAGAGCACTAACACCAACTAATACGTGCAACCCACGATCCCGGTTTGTACCTACTAGCTATGTAGGCATATATTATACACTTTAAAATTGGGAGAAGTGGCGGGAAAATGTACCAGCCTAACCTGCCAGTTATTGGTTCCCACTAGGAAACCTTTCCACAACAATAAAAATCTTAAAACTATTGTCATTTCCACGGAGCAAAATCATAGGAGCAGTGCAACTATTTCTATGTGGTCAACAATTACACGTAGCATGGATATACAACATAATATTATTGTTCCCATCAAAGGAAATTCGAGATAAAATGACCAAGCACGCGGGCTTGAAAATGTATTTCAGTATTAAATTTAAAATGGAAAGTCAGATTCTTTTATATTCTAGGAACACCCATTTCAGAGGCAAATGGACCGTTGCGTTACCGTTATAGTGGGTGCCAAGCTTATGACGAGTTCGTTTTTCCTATCAGTGCTTATCTGCTGTAAAAATCACAATGGGTAGTTTTCCTTGTACCGACCATTTCGGGTTATGGGGTACTGTTCCACTCAGTGAGCACGTAACTCGCGATAATTCCCAGTCATTAGGGGCTCAAGAAGAAAATGTATTTCCCAAGTTTCCCAGTACAGTCGTTGGCTTCCGACCCTGTCCGCAGTAGATGGCCTCCGGAACATAAATATAATTTAATGAGCCGTTTGGGTGTGAAGTCTTGTGCACGTAAATCTAAATGGGAAAACTAGTAAGGCTAGGTAACTTTGAGATCAAAATGAACTTTTACAGTTTGTTTTACAACTGATTGTGATTAAAAGATCCTTCAATATTCTTTAAGCAGAATTTAAATAATGAAATGAATCGAACACAAGGATTGTGGTATTACTAGCCTACACATTAAAATACAGTAAAGGTAAACTAGGAGATACGTTAGAAACCTGGAACGACTGAGTATCATTATAACATGTTATAAGGTTTCAAAGTAGAATCAATCCATGAAGCTGCCATGTCAATCTAAACTAGTTCAGCTATTTCCCTAATTTGCTGAAAACAACGCGCTTAGCATTAATTATATTAACAATATTTTACATCTCTTTGCTCAAATCGATGACATTGACACAAATCCATCTAACAGCAACAAGAAAACATTGCGCTATTGCTAAATAAAGGAAAGGGTGCAAACCTATTTCCAGCGGCATCTAACCTAAGGCATTTAAGCAACTGGAATATGAACAGATCAGACATTCAAGGATGATGCAAAATTCATCAATTCTGAACTAAAATGGAGCACAAAGCTTATGTCTATAGCCTTGGGGAAGTAGATTTTTACTTTACCTTTTTACCTTAAGCGGTGATATGGATTAAGAAATCTAAGTGAATACACTGACATATGGCACACTAAGCTAAATCCAAGAATGGCAGCGACATGTTGGTTTAAAGGCCAGTCCTCCTACTCAGCAAAAGGTGAAAGCATTGATTTCTGCCCTCAAATAGCAACAGTGGCGCTCAAACTCAGGGAGCTATTCGATTTGATTATATGCTTTAAGACCTTAAGGTTTGTTTCAATTCAGATTTCCCACGCCTGGGTCACAGAAACAGGCAGGCAAAATTACAAGGCCAGCCCAACGGGGTCTTCGTGATTTGCTACGTTCCTGGTAACACAGAGCCTGGATAGTATTTATTTTAGAATCTTTGAGACATTTTATTTGCGTAGGAGGCAATACTATGCTATCGCCCATGGGCAGTGGTATGTTGTTCCTGCTGTACAGGGAATGAAGAGACAATGCGTAATTTAAAGATAACATTTAGATTCAAACATGACATTCCCGATTGAATACATTAAACCTATGATATGGGAAACGATAAGATACACAATCTTACCTCCGAGCTTCGCCAGGCTATCTCAAGTTGCGCATAGCTCGTCTCATTGGCGTATGTCCCATACCCCGGTAACTTTGGGGCAAATGAGACACAATTGGGTAAAATTCAAATATGTCATTTTTTGAGCTTCTGATATGCAATACTTGCTAACTAAGTGTTGCTACACTAAGCTAACTAAGTTGCTACTAAGTGTTTGGGGGCAAATAAACTACGTTTGGGTTCAAGATATATACGAATGAACCCATCAACTTGCAATTGAGTATCTCAAACCCGGTTTCAGCCCAGAAATCATTAAAAAATCTCGAAGTCTTTTTTAACAATTTGAATTGAAATGTTGCTATCGTTGATAGGTATAATGGTAAAAACTTCCTGATTAAAATTTTTAGATAACTTTATTATTTTTGACATATGACGCATTTTATAAATTAATATGGTCTGACAAGAGGAACAAAATAAATTGTTACCACTCTAACTTCCCCATGTAGTAACGCCATCGTCCTAATCTATACATCAGGGTCATCGTCAACCAAATGTTGCACAAATAACTTAACTTTTGACTCCTCAAATACCCCCAAAACACTGAGCCAATCGAAAAACTCCAACCGGGAAATTGTCAACCCAGTATAAAACAATATTTAATAAGAAACAAATCTCCCTGCACTAAATGTTCTCCCTATAAATAAGGATAGGATCACATTGGATATATTGTCGGTTGTCTTTGACATGACTTCTTCCTTTACTGTACATCCCTAATTACTGAGTATTACTGATTGCGCGATTACAAGGTACTAACAGGAAATAAGAGTGAGTGGCAGGTGGGATAAATATGAACTTGCCCAAGAGTGTTGGTGAACCTAGAATTGGGATTGGCTCAATAATTGTCAGGGAGTGCCATAGTCACCTTGGCCCCGACCTCCATAGCACAGCCCTCCTCTGGTGCATGGGTCATCTTTGTGCAAGGATTGGACATTATCCAGGTCTATGAAACCTAATACATTCACCGTATATCATAAGGAGTACATTGTTCTACAATAGCTGCCTGAAGTTATAATTATAGCTTTTTTAGTTTTTCATCGTCAGCATTTACAAATATATTTTCTATTTTCATACATTGTATAATGAATTTGATTTGATTTGATTTGAAAATTGTTTATTCATCACCAAGGTACATGATTACAAAATAAATGTGACAAAAGGGTCGACAAGCGCATTGAATTAAATTCCATGTTTTCCCGCTGTTACCTAATGGGGAACTACACAAGAGTTACAATACAGAGTATAAATGTTACGATCCTGCTTAGAGAAAGCTGGCACTGTTTCATGATGTCACATCCCTATCCAGGATTTGATTAAAAATAAAAAAGTCAATATTAGGAAAGAAGGTTCTGTACTGATATCAATAATTGGACATAAGTAGCCACTATAAGAGAATTTTCTTTATAGGGAATAGCAAGTCTTTGAAATATTCTTCATGAGAAGTACCTCCACGGGAAGACACAAGAAACCTCTCTAGCCAGGGTATTGTATTCGTGATTATTCTGATTAGAAATTCGAGAAAACGCAGCTAGAATAACAAGTGTAGATACACAAAGGTCGCCAAGGTAGGAGATTCCCATCTCCAGTTTCCCTTCGATATTGTTGCACCCTCGCTATTTATATTTCAAATGAGAAATCATATAGCAGCTGCAGTATTACTCAGCAGTATTTGCTGATTCTTGTGCCCACACTATTTACTATCAATCTGGTCAACAAAACTATAGTAAGAATATCTTGTAATGAAGTTTAGTCTTAAATTTCCATCGAGAACCTTACAGATGAGAAAGATGGACATTAGGTGTTCATATCTTTAAGGTCATTCGTGTTGAGCCTGGATAATAGGAGAGCAGCACCAAAGTTTTCTAGATCCCAGTGTCCTAGCATTCTGATTTCATCCATCTAGAATAACTAGACTAATCCTTACAACTCTCCTATCGAATTCTATACCCAGGGGTGAATGTCCTTTCCTTCCGCAACCATGATTATCGAGTTGCGCATCTGACATTCCCCCATTAAATTTTGAAATGTATAGATCTACATTATCATGTGTCTTGACTGGGGTACTTTTCTATAAGGGAAAAAAGACGAGGCGATATTGCATAAATTATCCTCATCAGCACACTGTATGTGACCACATTGCACTGACGTGGCTACTAGGCCTACATATCTCAAGCAAAGGTGATGCTGATGAAAACGGCACATCAAAGACCACAGCAAGCGATCATTGCCATTGCAAAAGACCTCATATATACTACGCGCTGGATAAGGTCTAATACCACGTCAAACAACCAGGACAAGTCAAGTCATGCCAGTGTTCATCTATTATCAGAACACACAAAGTTGAAACGTGAATGGACCTCAAAATTTGAACATACCTTTATATCAAATAGATAAGATTTTAAAATATCCCTTTCCCAAATGAGTTTTTTACTAAACCGCCAAAGTGAAACGGGCATTGGACGAAATCAGTGTTTCGTGGTGTCAGGATGGTGCCAAATATATTAACCACAAAAGGACAATAAAATGCAACATCATTGCTGTTTTATTGTAGTGTCTGCAACAAGTCCTGCGAGTAAAGATAAGAATGTAAGTCCAAGGGAAGACAACCACCATCACCTACGGGAACTATTGCGGAAGGATGATAGTAAAAAAGATGAATGTATGGATGTTTAGGGAATTGCGAGCGGTGCATGCAAACCGCCAAAATTTAGCATTTTATCACGTTTTTGACAGACTCCTCCGTCATGTTCTCATAAAATTCACATAAAATATAAATAGATACCATAGAGGCAAAAAGTTCATACAACAGGAAAATGCAGCGATGACATACCTCGTTCCGAACTTCACTAAATGCAACAAGGATATGCATTTTATACATACCCTGTTCGATTTTTACAAGCACTACTAAAAAGTATTTCTTCAAGTATCCGAAATAAACTCATGGAAATAAGGTTTTGGGCGTCAGCAATCTAATGGTTTCACAAAGTATAAACTTAATACTAAATATTAAATGATATAGTTGATAAGAACCATTCTCAGTCTCTTCACCACGTCTCCCTGAACTGCTTGATAAATGACTTGGAAAAATCGGCCCCCTTTCTATCACTTTATTGCGCCTCTGCAAATTACTGTCTTCTTGTGATTTCATGCCGATACTATTTTCCAATCAATGCTCATTGAACCGAAAAAACATACCAGGTTAAAAAAGGGTCCTTCGAAACTACTTCTCTCTGTTACTCTCTCTCTCTCTATCTCTCTCTTCCGCTTTTTCTCACCCTGTAGTCAGTTGAAGTTCTGTGCATATAATTCTGTATTTTAGAATATAATTTGTAAACGTTGCCAGTTGGTTGTTGCCAGGCGAGGACAGGTGGAATGTTCGATCTAAATCCGCGCAGATTCAGTTGTGGTAGCGCAATCGGGAACTTCACACGTCCCTCTTTAGAATATTTTTTTTTATTTCATTAAAGGCCAATACATATTTTAAACAATTCCACTGAAAAAACGTTATATCCAGCATTATTATTATTTGATAATATCATATAAATGGGACTTTCAGGTATCATTTTATATTGCACAACAGACGATACTTTTTAAAAATGAAGATAAACCTCACCAAACACCAAACACTGTTCACAATGAACATTTTGGGGACATTCCAGCCGTCGGTATAAAAAATGGTGAATAATTTAGTCACAGTAAATCGAGAAAAGCAGTTGATTCGGTAATGGCACAACGCAATGAATATTTTCTAATCAAACACAACCATGAAATATGCATTTCAATGACAAATACCTTGCATGATAAAGACCTACACTCCTGAAATGACCGTCAAATTAGAGCAAAAGCAATTGACCCCGACCTTCTTTTGGTTCCATCAAAATAATTTGGGTAATCTCCTGCTTTGTACATCATAGTTTCATCCATATTAAACATCACCATAATCAGAAAAAGATTAAATACAAACAGTGGGCCAAAGAGTGACATATTCAGCTTTGGATATTAAGGTCTGTGTCGTAAAAGGTTGCATCCTTTGGCTACATGCCGCCAACGCAAAGGGGTTCTTCACACGACACTCCGGACAGGATTTAAGTTACCATGGTAACAGATTGGGCACATAGGGGATCCATAAAGCATGAGCAGAGGGACGTCGGATAATTCAAAAACACCCCTTTTATGTCATTACCTTTAAGAGTTATGATGTGAAAAAGCTACATATATTATTATATGAGTGTTCTAAATATCAGGCAAATATTGAAAATATAATCGCGGGGAATCCTAGATGTTTAAACTAGCAGAGCAGTCTAATACAAGTACAATTTTGAGATCATATTATTACCAATAGTGTAGCCTAGAGCTTCTTTGTATACACAGATCTCAAGTAGCCTATGGAAAGAAGGAGAACAAATATTGAGAGAAAATTTGATATTTCAAAGGCCTTAATTAATTTAATGTAAACTAACCTTCCTAAGTCGTATTCCAAGCACGGAGGGAAAATAGGAATAGTACCTGAAAAGACAGAAAAATATACTTTAGACGAGTATCATCAAGACAAATCAATGCAAAGTTTAATATACTAATTTTGCTCATTCTCATGGGTATTCTTTTCCATTTGAAATAATTCTTTGGTGATGTTAAATTGCCTGATAAGCAGCAGCTAGAATCAGAGGCAAAGCAAAATCAGAGACAGGCCACTGTTTTATGCTGTTTTCCACCGTATATATTATACTTTCGTCTCAATCGTTTGGAAGAATTAAATTATTCGCTACAAAGTACTATCTCGATAAGCCATGTTCCATTGAAGGGAATCGATACACAAATAAGCAATGCATAAATTCTATGGCATAAATAAATACATTTGGACCATTCGCCAAGAATGAATAAATCGGCGAATTTCAACTTCGAAATCGCCGCGATTCGTTGGTCGCAGTGCCCCCATTGCATTGAATCTAGAAACTTTCAATCACTTTTCATCCAATAAGTCATTGTCCATCCCCTGCACTGTTTGACATTTTCAGTTCGACCGTGTGATCCCGTCACGGCGCACAGGCCTTTAGAGTCTAACGATGCTATCATCTGGAATGGATGGCGGGACAGTATGCTACTCCAAAGTGCCTGATCTCTGAATCGCCTTTATGTCGGCCACAAAATGGCTCCATTTTCATCCGGAAGTGATCACTCTGCAGGCAGAGTAACCACAGTGCACGGTTTAACACATCGTGAATGACTATGAGGCCTTCTTTAACGTTTAGCAAGGGCATAATGAAGACTGTTGACCATAGTACTGCATTTTACTTACTTTTTAGTCACGCACTTTATCCTCACTTGAAGAACATCTTAAGGTTAGAAATTGGACTCCCCTTGTAACTAATGTCGGTGATGCTAAAAACAATGCATGTTAGATCTGAATGAAAAACTAAATCTTAAGGGAGTCCGCTCCCCACACGTCCAGAGTAAATGAATGCAAAGCAAAACAATGCTTATAAATTATGTCCCCTCCTGAAATTATATAGGCCTATATTATTTGAGCGAAATAGGAATTCGAGAGACATATTTAGGTCAAGGATACGACCAATATCCTATAAAAACATCCTTTACTACGCTAGAATAGTATAATAACTTTGAATATTAAAACAACGTAGTTTTAGACCGGGTGTTTGTGGTGTCGCAGAATCTCAAATTGTACTTTCTTAAGTCTCTCATACAGATATTTGAGTTCCGGTAGACAAACAGATCCGATAGGCTACACACTAGCATGTCCACGGTTCACGATAGGAATAAAATTAATGAATACTTCATTATTGAGATGGGGGTAGGTAGATGTTTGAGTTCGTTTAGGAAGCTCAAGAGTGAATACGATATTCCTACCAGTGTCTAGCATGATCTCAAATGGTGCTTAGCGACCAATGTGTGCATAAAGTTATCACACAAATTGCATCCTTACTATATTTAAGTTACTTTGCTATCCGCTTAATTAGGTAATGGGTGGGTGGAGGTCACCCTTATCTTGGCTCAACACCTTTCTCTCTTATTTGAAATTGGTAGGGAAGCAGCAGCCCTCTGGTCTATTCATTGCACTCATTCAAGATTTGTTTTGAGTGAAAACACAATAATGGCGCTCTGTACTACTAATATTGATTAAGCTACAAAAAAATCCAAGAAATTCGACGACTACTGGCTTTAAAGTGTAATTAAATGGGTTCAAGGTCACTTTTAGGACAAAAAACTTTATGGATTCATGAGTACAACGACCAAGTCTCAATTTTCTTTTACCCTATTTATGTCTAAGTTATAGTCAATTACAGGCCCAAATTGAGAAAGCTTAGTTGAAAAGGTCTGTTTAGCACGAGATGGCACTGAGAGTTGTCAGGTCTAGTTTGTCTGATATCAAAAAGCTTTGCGCCCGAATAATCTATACCTACTTTCAGTATCAATGGTCCCTGAAATAAAAACTAAATCTATAACATATGGTTTTTATTGGCTCTTTAGGTTCCCCCAACCATGTTCTTTCTAAATCCAAAGTTTTAAAACAAATCCATGATTCCTTCTTTTTTGATTGAACGCTGGCATTACTGTATAGGATCCCACATGCAGGAGGCCCCATTAATGTACTTTATGCCTCATATTTAAGGCAATTGACTCAGACTATCTAGGAGTTACTCTTATTCTATACCATAAACCTATTGTTTGCTTGTCCTGGAATATTTAAAACGCCATTTACATGTCCCCCACCCTTATCATTAAGAAGTAAAAGATAATGTGACTCAGAAATGGCTCAGTTCGATTATATGTGGGAGAATGTTGTCTGGTAAGTAACGATTCCTTCGATTCAACACTCCCCAGGCAAGCTGTAGGCCCCACGAGAGGTAATAAGCCTGACATTATTAGGGAAGCTTGGCGATATGACGGCATTCCTGTATTAAACATACGGAAGATGTAAACATGGTTGAAACTTGTGGTTGAGAATGTGTTGGTAGATACAGAAACAGATGCTCATCTCCCAAGAGGATAGTGTTAATTAATGTTCAGGATGTCGGTAATAAAGAGGAGAGCTCAGACAACAGGTGTTTAGGCAGCATAAGCATTAATTTGACCAATTCCAATCTGATGAATGTGATGTATGACAACTTAGTGCTAGATATTAAACCTACTCCTACGGTCTATAAATAAACAATGCCGCTTTAAATAACGGTGGTTACAAACTACCTACCATGGAATGAACTTTATTTACACATCTTGGACATGAGCATGCTTTCCAAT
The DNA here is from genome assembly GCA_942159475.1 of Sthenelais limicola. Classification (NCBI taxonomy): domain Eukaryota; kingdom Metazoa; phylum Annelida; class Polychaeta; order Phyllodocida; family Sigalionidae; genus Sthenelais; species Sthenelais limicola. Next base: position 53,948,798 of record OW804100.1, on the reverse strand, counting down.
TTGTTAAAATGGACATTTTGTTTCTATTATTTTGCCAAGCTGAAATCAGATCTCACAATATCCAGTTCAGGGGGTGGCCAATGATCTAGAAGTTAAAATCAGAAAGGTGGCAAGATGTCTACGTCAAATACATTTGGAGGCCCCGCATATGTGGGTCAGAATTTCAGAAAATGTACAATTGACCTTCGCCAACCTTCCCAAAAAACCTAAATTTTAGACGAAAATAAAGTTCAAAAGATAGTTCAACCTAACCAAACAGATTGCTAGAATCAATGCAATGCCAAATGTACTCGAATTTACCTAGTATTGACCAAATTGTAGCCTAATTCAGCAGAATTTACTAAATGTATACAGCTGCAAATTGTACATTCTCTGAAAATCTGACCCACGTATCAAAGACGCCGGAAGCGCAGCCCGTTCCGCCGAATCTGCAGAACATACAATTCAAAAGAAAACTAACTTCCTCGTTCCATAAAACTGGGAGGACACCTAAAATACAAACCATGAAGCCAACTCACGCTGTGAAAGAGAGGCCCTTCGATTATTTAAATCGTACTACAATACTTCGCTGGTACTCAAGCTAGGGGCTCTAAAATGGTCTTCATCGAACAAACACCATTTTCTCACTGGGTAATGTCATCTACTATAGGTGGGAATGATGAAAGCATGGAACTTTTGGAAGTCACGAAAAGCTCCTCTCCCGGGCAATCGTGTTTCGAATAGATAAATAAATAAATAGCTAAAATAAAGCCACAGAAATGAATTAGGAACTAACTATTCATCCCCAAAATATCAACGCTTCATGAATTGCAAGAATTAGCTATAGCTTTACATGTGGATTTCCGAAACATTTTCCCCGCTGCACGTTCCTTTTGATGTTAGATTCCCGGTCGGATGAGAGTCTTCTTGAGACCTACTATAGAAGTTGTTCATTTTATTTGACACAGCGTCTTAGTATCCTATTGTGTGATCCTTCATTCATATTGACATATTCTGCGTACTTTATCTTCACCAATTTGAAGCACACCGCATCACACATTATCCCTAACGTATATAATAGATATTCCAAAATCACTCCCCCTATTTTTTTTAAACACCCACTTTTGCGCATATTATACCATTACAGCAGATGTTAGTGATATCCCTGCCATCTGCAGTCAGAACCAAATAAGATATACGATAATGATATATCCATTTCCAACCATTTCAGCCAAAAAACCCATCAATATAATGCTATACATGATATTTACTTTAAGCGTGAGGACTAACTTATATGCAGGAATAGAGAGTGTTGATGCACTCTCCTTTCCTAATCAAATATAAAATTGCCGTCATCATAAGCACACGCAACGCTCGACATAACACTAGTACCTCAGTTAATGTCTATATATGCGACCCTAGAGGACGAGCCATACTCATCCCACACACACATGAGTCTCGTTGATTATCTCGATGTTAATGGTCAGGTGGGATCTAAATTTTGCGCAATTTTGTAAATTATCACCTTTTCAAATTTAACAACTTTAACAAATCTAATAGCAATTTTCTTTTAAAAAGAACAATAAAAATAACTATAGTTATCTGGAATGCTGTTTGTTTGGAATGACGTACATGACTTGCATCACTCGAAATGACAATGCTGGAACTCAGTCTTCCCGCCCAAATTAAAAATACCATGGTGATGGATTGGAAAAGATTAAAACATCACCTAAAACCCACCGACAACTTGTTACGCGGCAGAGCTTGCAAATACATGAACATGTATGTGATATGATACGATCTGATAATGCAAACTTGTTTTTATAGTGTGAACTCTGTTGTATGATCATTGTGACCGTGGGGAGGAAAACATCAAAAACATTGTTGTCTTTGACTACAAGTGATGTGGAACAATACTAGCGCATAAATAAACAAATACTTGACAAGTGTTAAATTACAAAAAGCACTTGGCAACTTAAGGGTTAAATAAAAAAAAGTGTCAAAGAAAGAAAACGTGTAAATGTCTATTAACTGGTTAATTTTGCTTCTTTTTAACCACAAGTAATGTGCAATGATACTATCTATAGTTATAGACTGTGAGGTAAACGATTGTAATATGATTTTGCTAAATGTTCCTTCAGCTTCATGAGAAAATCTAAAATTAAACTCAAATAAAATTTATTTTAAAAAAGTGTTTCACCAGCTTATTGCCGTGAAAATTAAAAATTGATGGAATTTTCTATTTTCAGCCCATCCGAAAATCAGAAGGAGAAGATAGAAATTGGAGGATTTTGGCCTGTTCTTCATGATTTCATCTTCAACTAAATTACCACTCAGTATAGGATAGGCCTATAGATATATAACGAACACAGCCATGAGCTTCCTTATCACTATCGCTTCACTGCCAACAGGACAAAAATATGTTACTTACTCCAATCTTCAAAATTCTGTACTCGTCAATTCCTGTACTGAGATATAGCAATAACAAAGACTCAATAAATAAAATAGATGCCTGTTTTGTATGTAACAAGTCTCTGAAAATCCGATAGTAATCACACCACAGTTGTATATGTGTGTATTCAGTTTCCTTAACAGAAAGTTAGTTTAGATCCTCCAGAGCACTGTAGTTCCAACGCCAAATGACAGACCCACTCGATCAGTGAGTCACTTTTAAAATAGGATGGCGAACGTACAAGAGCAACCCAATCCTTGCCCCACCCCCACCCCTCCACACACACACATCACGAATATGTGTAGGGGAGGAGGGTCTGTTTAACAATATCCTGAAACAGTTCCGGACAACATGGGGACGATTACTCAATAAAGTTTTCCCTTTAAGAACTACATCAGCTATAGCCATATGATGAAATTGTACTTAAAGGTTGCAAAGAGGAAGATATTTGATAAAAAGAACTGTGGTACCATCATCCAAGCTGAAGTGAACATGGTAATGTTATGAGAAACGGAACGTATCACTATGGAGGAAGTATTAAACTAATCGGAATTAAAATCGACATCTCATAAAAATCTAATGGACCAATATCCTATCACAGAACCTTTGAAGTAGAATAAAGGGGCAAATGGAATTCCCGACGTGTAATCGAATAAAGGGAACAATGAAAACACGCTAAAAACACCTCTGCGTTATTTTCCTTTTAAAGACTTTGATTAAATCAAATAAAACGGACAGGAGAGCTATCATTAAACCAGAACGATTTGCATTGCCCGAATTCGGCTTATCATAGGAAAGGACAGATCCCAATGCAATATACTGTTTCAGGTGATTTTCGAGAAGCGCAGTGAAACGAGAAGAAAATAACTAGTGACAAAAAGTATTCCTGAGCACTATTTACCGTTAGAACAAGAATATCCATCTGATTAAGAACGGCAGGATGAGAAAGTTGCCTGAATATTCAAGTCGCAATAATTAGAAGGAAGAATAATTAGATTATGGGTTTCAATCCTTAATCAAATTAGGCTTTATGCCATGGGAGATTGGAGCAATTGAAACCAGCCAAGCCTGCCACAGTAAGAGGCGTTAGGAGGCTCCTACATGAGGCTGGTACGGGGTTAACATTCATTTATCTATTTTTAGGATGAGATAAAGTAGACACTTCAGGGATCCATGGCTTCAGGCGTAGAATTGAAAGCTTGCCTCCAGCAAACTGGTTGTCATCTGTAAAATTTAGGCCTGAAGGGTGGGAAAAAGTTATGGTTTCTTATGGACAGGTGGCCATCTCGGGGGAGAAATTGAGCAACGAGTTACCATGGATTTATCTGAGTAAGTTATCGTTCCCAAGACCAATTCCTCACACAAGTGTGTTCATTGATTAATTGCTTCAGGTTTTGTCACCTTGCACTGATATCACATGTCATGATATTGATTTCTATGGTTCCAGCTTTGAGTGAATCTAGAAGAGAAACTTAACAAATAACTTGGTCGATTGATTAGTCGTTTTACATCGGACGTATTGGAATCTATGAAATAATTTTATCGAATAATAGAAAAATATATCCATATCAAATATAAATGTTCAAAATACGACCCCTAGGTAAATTAACACCATAACACAGCTAGGACTAATTTAGTCCTAGCTGTGTTTGGTGTTAATTTATCACTAATATATGGGCAAATTATATACAGGTAGCATCTTCAAGTTAAATGGTAGCATGTGAGACAGAATAAATATACTCCTCATATTTAGAAATATTCATCAATACTATTGACTACTACTACAAAAAATAGAATGTAAACCACCAACAGCGTGACAAGAATAAATCAAAAACAATTCAAAACATAAGCCAAAGAGCTACAAAAGTCTTGGGATGACTCCCGGTGAAGGAACACTGAATGGCAATTCCCTACCAGTGCGTTAATATATTAGCTCCATATATTATTCCATTGAACATATTTGAGGGTACCTTCAACCACACATGTAAAACATGAATGATATATACTAGATAAATGTACCTCCGAACTTATATGCAAAATATGGTTTAGGTTTCACACATGAAATAGTGGATCACAGAGGTGGAGATTAAAACATAATCCAATCTGCAAATGATATCAAACAGACAAAAGTTTGTTGGCGGTTTTGAAATCCATATCAATTCCGCGATTTACACAAAGATATCAATCAATGGGAATATACAAGAACAATAAATTCTATATTATCTCAAATCTAGGTATATCTAGGTAATGGGGAAGATACATATTTTATTCATGCATGGACCCATTTACCTCCAAGCATGGCAGATGGCATGCATGATACCACGTCCAAGGGCGACTTGTAGTACTCCCCAAAGTCTCGGTAACAAAAGATGTTGTAAAAAAAAGGAATGGAAAATTGAGAGACTGGGAAATCCATTCTCAGAGATGAGACATAAAGAAACCAATAATCACCCTTAAAAATTGTACTTAAAGAGAAAACAAAATCGTTCAAATTACTCTTATAATCCTCAGGTGGGTTTATCAAGTACATGCTCAGCATAAGATTTCAGATCAAATAAATCTTCATGTGTTGAGACTTTTAGCTTTAGCATGACCATATCGGTAGCTCTTGCGTGATGCCATCTAACTCATGTCCTAAAATATGCAAAGAGTTCCAACGTATGGATCCTCAATCAATACATCAGGGTATCTATAAAGACCAATTCGAGTATCCTCGCTAAGGGAAAACGGAGGAATTTCAAAATCAGTAATACAGTGGTACAATATATTACAATCTAATCCGTGATCTCAGAAAAAACATAACATATTATGGGGTAGAATGGAAGATAAGTAATCTCTTTTCTGAGGATGATAATTCCTATTTTGAGACGTTGTGAACTGCACTATATCATTCAATCCAAATCCTTTCACCTGAAAGCAAGAGACTGATACTTAACAGAAACCACACATCATAATAACAATTACGATAATGATGATTATGATGATATGGAGGTAGGGCCATATAAGTAAAATAGTAGAAATAACATGTAGAATCGAACCTGGCCGGATATTTTAAAAGAAGAATAACAAGGAATATGATTTCAATATCTATGTTCAACCAATCTCGGCGGAAATATAGGCATCAAAATGAGCCGACACTTCCAGGAGATTCTATTTCTGAGAAGTAGAATGGGACACGGACTTGACATGCAATATCACAATATGTGTGCAGAGACGCATGTCGCATTTCAGCGGGCTGCTGCATCCATCTACGGTATTTTAAATCTCTTGAGCTTAGCCTGACAGGAGATTGCTGGCAAGTATTGGAGTAATCTAGACTTATTGAATCCCTGAAACGTCCATAACTTGAATTAGTTGGATATGTATGAAATCGATCGTCGGCAAAAGAATATATTGGAAGCAGGAGGAGGTAAAGGAAATGAAGTATACATGTATTTGGCACGTCTATGCTGGGTACCCTATATCTAAGGAAAGTGTACTTTACCCGAGGTCCACTGAATAATAGCATGACCAAAACGGAATTGCAAAAAAGGACCTTTTTACCAGTAAAATTAATACCACCTTGTAGTGTGGCCACGCTACATGGTAAACAAGCTTATAGGTTAAAGTATATACGCTCTTATATATAGGTATGTGATTAGGTAAGTGTAATCACTATGTCTTACTTTTACATAACCAATACAACCTCTTATGTTAATAAAACTGAAATCAAGTTTAGTTGGAATAAAAAGTACAGAATTGTATAATTGATCGTTTCATTACAACTCATATCCAATAAGTAGATTAGTATATCTAGCATTTAGATTTTCACCAAGAAACAAAGTGTTTCAGAGTACGTGAATATTCAGAAAGTTTGAGCAACAAGGGGAACTAATGTTATATAACATGGTGTTTGTTGGGAAAGGGTGTCGATTGCTTAATATATAAAATATCTATCACGAATCTGGGATTGGATGAACACAATAGTATTGTCCTGTTTATGAATAAAGAAGACAACAATATCCCCCAGCAAATCTCCCGACACAAACTAAGAAGGGATAGAAAGAGGGGTCGGGGAGAGATTTCTTGACTACTTTTTTTTATCCATGTAAGAGTATCTTAGGCAATCTGTGAATCATCAAAACATTGAGATTGATGTCTTATTTACAAAAGGACAACATAATGAGTGCTTTCTAAATTACCATTCTCGGAAAACCTGAGTAATCATAATTGCTTAAGAGTGTGGAAACTGGAGAATCCCTTTACTTGAGGAGTCCTTTTGTGGATGGGGTTTCAGGGATTCTCTCTGCCTGCACTTAACATGCGAAGGCACTGAATGTGTTTGAAAGTATCAGTAGAAATAACACCAAACCTGAGTTGTACGCAGGATTCTGATTTTCATGACCAATATACAGATCGCCAAATTGCAACTGTTATATGGACAGGTAATACTATAGCATAGGAAGATGCAATTAATACGAATATAGAAAGGGAACAATGAGAAATAGGTGTTATGCCTGATACAACAAAAAGTTAACGAGCACCGTTCAGGGTGGGACGAGAAAGTGAAACCCGAAGCTGTCATGCTCGAGGGCGAATTAAGACGTGGAGAAGATGGAAAAGGAGACATGAAGAGGCCATATTCTGTGCGAAATAACTACCATTCCCGTAGTCCGATTCGAATTACAAGGGACCATCCTTTTGATTAATAGATATAATAAAGTAAAGAAACATGAGCAATAAATATCATATAGGGCCTAACCGGGGGAGCCTGAGAATAGTCATATCCAGGCAAATTACACCAACACAAGGGATCTAGCCATATTTCCGCTCTTTTGGGTCACGTGACAAGAATAATTCACTTTTGCCCCATGCGAGGGCGCCAAAAGTGCTAATAAAATGGATCCACAACCACGATTGTGAATTTTTACGCTTCTCTGGAGTGAGTTAGACCAATTTTCTCTAGATCTTGGTGTCTATCGGGACTGAATAGTGCCTGGGCGGGTGTGTCATGCTGTCCTTGACAGACTGTTATATGCTGCTCTAAGACACGTTTAATGCCAAGTAACGAGTATAAATTAAATCTTACCACAGAAAGGATAAAACCCCATGAGAAGCATCATGTGTCTTGTGTGGTTGGTTGCCCGATCGACATCTAAATCATTTTTTTAAAATTATTTCCATTACCTCATTTAGGAACCTGTTTGTCTCAATCGCAATCATTGTGCTATGATATACAAATGCTATATCGAAGCAATTCATCCTTCCCTACTGGCATTAACATTGTTTAGGATTTGTGAAATGTTAATGTATGAGCTAGTATGATGGTAGATGTAATAATACAATGCAAACTTAATACGAATAGTCCGTTGAAATCCAATATTTGTATATGATTTCACTCACGGAAGGGTTTCTTAATAAGCGTATCCGTCTCTGTGAGTAGGTTCCCTTAGCTGGAAAACATAGGATGATCGGAACGGAAAATTATGACATAGGTGTAAGTAAATTATTTATGTACTCTGATATATCACTATATAGAGGCAAACATCAATACATGACACCTCATTATAGGTTCCGGCCATTTATATATCATAATGCATATCATGTATCCTGGCAGGTTTGAAAGTTGAAATCTTCCTTCAACAACGCTCACTTTCTGGTGTTTTGGGCAAATTAACTTTCTGCAAAGATGATTAAATAATGGATTTTCAGTTTATTCCATCTGCAGTTAGGACTTCTGCTCGTCTGGCCACCCCTTCGCTATAGACTGGACACGCTCCCTGAATACTATCACTGCTGTGACTGAGCTCGATCCTTCCTTTTATCACTTGGCGGCCAAGGGCAGCAAACTATAGCGATAAATGTTAATTGTAGTTGATTTAGTGCCTGTTGCGCTTGGTGTTTCATTAAATGACTTAACGAAATTTCACCAACGGATAGACGTTTTTAATATGTCCCAACAAAAAGAAACATCAAGTTCTTATCCAATTCTTATAAACTGTTTTCCCGTTTTCTTTGCTCCGTTCATTCCTCTCTGTTTTTCTTCTCTCCTCTATACATCCCAAGTAGCGTGTCCAGGTAGGGAGACAAAGCGGAGAATGAGGTTGCGACGACGCAGGTTATTTCCCGTGCATCCTTCCAGACGGCTCTGTTCATATTTCTGAGTTCTCTCTCCGGCGCCATTATTACTGGCTTTGATTACTGAATTGGTTCCATGCGATCTATGAAACCTTTGGACCCTTTCCAAATTAGTCTAATCCTACCCTTGATCTTTCGTTCATATGTTCCTCCTTTAAAGCAGTATGCGCAGCAGTAGCAACTTTACTTAGACGAGATCTGACTGCTCTCAAGCTCATTCCCATATCTGAATGTGGAGTGAACATAGGCCCGTGTCCACATGTGCATTTTACTCTTCCCAACCTGGTAATAAAACTATACATCACCATGGAAAAAATCTTTCGTCTTCGATTAAACAATAGTGCTATAAAGTCTAGATGTGTTTCTTATAAGCAAATATATAGCCCAATGAACAATGTGTGAATTCACAAGGTGAAAGTGATAGGGAAAGGGAAGCGGCTAACAATTCAATGTAGGGAATAGAAAAGGCAGAATTCACACGGAGCAGGCTCCTCTTAATGGCTTTTCCAAACAACCCGCTTCTCACCATGCTCTCCCTGTCCCCATCAGTGTTTGTGCGAAAACCTACAGCTGAATCCTAGAATTTTTCCACGCGAGGGAATAAGCCATAGTCAAGAACTTATCAGTATTCTAATTAAAACACTGACCATTCGGTTTCCCTAATCGTATGTCAGCAAGGCAATGATCCTTTAACACATTATTCTGCACAGTATACTGATTTCCAAGTTTAAAAAGAAACCGCATGGAGAAAACAATGTGGAAATATAACGAAAATGGGACCCAGCCTTTGTTAATAATTCATGCGAGGATTGGTAATTGGTACATCTGTGCTATAATATATATATATAGACCTATACATGTGCGGCATTACATTTATGGAAAGGAGAGATGTGGGGAAGGTGAGGCATAAGGATTAACTAATGAGAGGAGCTAGACTGAAGCTTACAAAGAGTTACTCACTCTGTGTCCTGCTGCTGCGCCTACTCCTCCTTAGAGCTGCTCCAGTAGACACAATACGCAGGAGGAGAAGAGGAAGAAGGCCGTACTCGTTATGGAAATGCCTGCTTCAGGCTGATCCATCCTTATCTTCCACCTCCTCCTCCTCCCATTTAAATATACCGATAGTAAATATGTAAATTCCTCTGTCTGAGATATCCTTTGTTAGCACTCCTCAGAATATTTCTTTTTGCTTCAATATACAATCATTTATAAGCCGATCGTTCTCCTGATTTAGAAAGCCAGCACAAGTGAGAAACAACAACTCCTAGAGGCTTCAGGGCAATTACTACTGGATAGCTTGTTGCTTGCTGGCTTTCCCACTGCCACATAGGTGAATATGGATTTATTCGGATGGATTGCAACAGGTTAGAACAGTGGGCATATGGTTGCACACCTGGGCGTGCATGTAACTGAGCAAGTCAGTCGCGATACCTTTCGTCCTGCAGCCGCTGACGATTACAGAGTCTGGCGGGACTTGTCGAGGAAAAGAAGAAAAGACCGACTGCTGCAGGAATGCTGTCACATGGGTCCTGAGTGATGAACATTAGCGCTTGAGTGTTAAGTGTTAGTGATCGGACAGTTAACCTCCCTCGTCGCCCGCCTCCTCCTCCTCTTCCACAGAGGCCCCAATGCTGAAGCCTACTACTAATCCTACTCAGTGTCTCCCTCTCTATCGTCTCCAGCACTTGCCACCAACTGCTTGCCTTGCCTTGTCTGCTTCAACAACTCCTAGTCCTCCTCCTCCTCCCTTCCTTCTTCTGCCTCGCCACCTCCGCAACAACTACAGCGCTGTATGGGGGATGCTGGACATGGTGCCATCAGTGTAGCCTAGACTAGTACTGAGCATTCTCTCTCCCTTTCAGCAAGGGAGGTATAATAACCAGAGGGACTGCTCATCACTTACGGCTAAATGTGCGAGGAGGATAGTCATGGCACCTGGCAATATACGTAATGATAGGTAACGCGTTTCCATGCTAAACATATTTTCCAACCTTCTGAAACGCCTTTTGCTTTCATGGTGACTTTAACAAGATAGATGGCTTATAGCTGCCATCTAAGATAGAAAAATGTACGAAGATGGGCAGCACTTCTGAGTACCCCAACGACATACATCATAAAACCAAAATATAATGATCTGCAGATCCTTTGTTGCGTAGCAATAATTAGGGAAACGAACGAATGAGAATCTTGGGTGGCACTACGCGTAATTGTGGTTGGACTGAGCACTGTGAAAGGAAACCTGAATTGGCAACTCATAGCTATAGGTATCTTTAGTGTAAAGGGTATAGCAATGAAGGCAATACTTGCCTGAGGCTTATAAAAATCAATCATAATCAACTCCATGGAAGTTAGATATATAATATATAATATATATATATATGAATGCTGATCTGATACACCTTTCATTCAAGCATGAAAGCATACTCAAATATTTAGACCTCACTTCTAGGGCGCTTCCATCACTACGTAAGGAAAATACATCTCAATTTATTTATCATTAAGGATTTAGATTCACAGCTCCACACCTAAAGGATTACTTTATCACTAGCATTCTCAAATACATAGCAACGGACAATGGCTAAATAAAAGATCGCGAGTAAGTAGGAATGAAAATAAAATAAAGAGGAGATGGTGGTGGTGAGCATTAGTCTTCCTTCAACAGGCCTCTCTTAACCCCGCACTGCGAGATTGGATAGGTGGGAGGCAAGACTACATAAATGGGATAGCATGATAGGGCGGAATAACGGCTCGGTCGTAATCCTGTGGTTTGCTCAAGTTTTAAGCGAGATACCTCCAAGATAACTTCCATTCCTAGGTATATATATACCACTCGGTTATCCTAGGGATTTCCATTCTGAGATGTGGAACCTCAGCGAGTCACTTTATGACGACAAATAAGACAGGAGTAGCAGAGATTTGCCTTGTGAAAGGTCGTTATCTAACCTAAAGGTCTCTATTTATGTCGCTGGCGCACATTGAAAGGCAATGCTTGCAGATCAGAGGTGGTTAGAGCACCGAGCAGGTCATAGATTCGATTCCCCCTGCAGCAAGTCGGCATTCATTCCTATAGTTTGAACACAAATGTGTCTGTTACCAGGTGCTCATTTCGAACAGCATGCAGTTGGTCGGTAGCAATCCAAGCCTGGGAAGGACCCTATAGTACATTTTAGATATTAATCTCCATCATCTATCTAACATATCTGCAAGTATGTAATAATTCGATCCACAGGGTCTTCCCTCTAATTTGCCAGTTCAAGGAAACAACCCCTGATATGTAGGTATTCATATGCCTCCCTGACCTAGCAGGGATTCCCAGATCATCCCCAATTTCTGCAAGGGCGAAATGCTTCTCTGCAACCTTTAACAGTAGAATCATTCAGCAGCATAATCCATGTTTCACAGTATGTTATCTCGAGTGCTATATAATGCATAGAAAATGTCACATCGGTCCCCAATCTTGATAGCATGTTCAGTGATCTACCAATCATTGCCAGCTGCCTCGTAGCCGAAGGAGACAGCACACACACACATATATATATATATATGTGCATTTGATATGAAACAAAATACATGTATTTAGAATGTTTGTTTTTATTAAAAGTCACGTTGGTTCCACTCGCTTAGTTCCACGAGTTGTGTATAGCAATATGCATACTCCTTTGACCAACACGTATTTCAAGTTAACCCGTATTTATATTATAAATGTATGTATGTCGGTATTATGTAAGTAAATGACAAGTTGTGATTGGGAAAAACGTGACAGAAGGGTATCTGGTATATATTATCCACGCACTAAAAGTGATTTATGTAGTGCTCATGAAAGGCATACATGCTTACATATAATAATACTGATTTATTTACCTCACAGAAAACATACATTTTACATGATGACTACAAACACAATAATATACCGCAATTACATGTTAATATCTAAAATATAAATTTACATAATCATCATAATAATGATAATAATAATCGAGAATTATTATATAATATTATATAATTTACTTCGTTCAGCCATGTTTTTAAATTATTGAACAAAAGTTACGCGTATCCAGAAAACCGACAACACATTAGTTGGAACCTTGTCGACTTAGAAGAATTTAAGTATGATTTGAATTATATCCTCGTCTTTTACATGTATGTTTATACATGTATAATATATATTATTGCGAGACTAAAGACTAAACTACATCCTTACTAGGTGCAGTGACCTTATTGATAAACATATTTTAACCAACAGCTGCTTCATAACCCCGGGCAACCAGCCTTATAATGCCCCAGGAACAATCTAAATGTTTTTAACATTTCATTGGGTCACTTCACGCCCTTCCTACCACTGCGTCTTAACCTAGTAGTTCCTCGTACGTCCTATAACGCAACTCAGGAAGTTATATTGGACACAATTTTTAGCTCACAATGTCACATGAATAATCACAATGGCAAGGCACTTTAATAGTGCAAAAAGTGCGATGCTGACATGTAAATTCCATGGGGGATATTACGTTACGGTATGGAATATTACATATTAGATGACCACAATTTTAATAAAGACTTGTTTACATAGCTGGCCCAGCTCGTCAGGTACATGAACCCAGGGACGAATATTTTTTCTAGTTAGAGACATTCGTGACGTGATCGTTACATCAAACAACTCTCACTTTTCATGTTCGGTCCACCCTCAGGTGTCAAGAGATCAAGACCACCATGCACACAACCCGGAGGTGGTGATTCCTAGATGTGTTAGAAATCTGATGTAATGACACGCTATCAAAACCTGAATAAAATTGAATGATAAAAATCCCATTCCTTTTTTACTAGTACAGTGACTGAAATATGTATAATTACTTATATAAAAACCTGTTTTAAAAAGGTATTTGGCGCAATCAATGTCCAAAACGTGCTTCAGATGCCTACAGTTCAAAAATATGTTTTATCCTCCTAATAAATATATGTAAGGGAAAGAGTGGCCCACTTATTACCTTTCCCCAAGAGTAAACGTCATTCAGTAATTAGTGATGACATCTTCAGTCGGGTCTAAAGTATCCATCTTCCTAGATTTGACATAAGTTCTTTTAGGTAATTTGTTTAAACAAAGGGAAATAGCCTGTGCAAACTCTAAAGTGGTTGAATTGTATGTGGCCCGTTTTCCCACTCCTTCCTGCCTCCCTTTCCTGATTAATATTGGGTTATGGTGATTATCTCAATACATCAATTGCTGTCGTAGTGTCCCCGTACGTTGGGCTCCGGGGACAACAGAACACAAGTAGGCTGGAAGTCATTCAAGGTGAATGAAGGGGAGTGCATGTCAATCATTTGCTCTAGCAATACATATATGTAGTGGGCGCAACATTAGTCTAAGATTTTCCTATATTGAATTTCACAACCCAAGTATTTACTATTTAGGCGTGATGCATGCACAGTGCACAATGGTGACCCTCCCATCCAACAATCATAATTGATAAGTATATTATTTTTTATCACTTCGTTTGATAATTAATTGTAGTCGGGTGTGACAGAGATATATATCCAAATTTATATCACCCTCATTCTTACACAAACCAAGAATTGAGAAGAAAAGAAAAGTCAAGGACCCAATGTACAGAACTTTGATGTCCCCCTTATAGCAAACCACGGAGGTAAAGAAGATGGGAGAAAATTTGTTCCTAACTTGGCAAGTATAATAGCCAATCTATTATGTATTTAAAGAGTTTTCCTGTGATGCGATGGACCCCAGGCTCCAGTTAATGGTTGCCCTCCTGCTTTCCTCATCTAACCAAGATCTGTGAAGACTTCAGTCTCCCGGTCAAGGGCAGCCAGGCCCGAAGACAAGAGCCTCTGGCTGCAAAGCCAAACATCATAATACACGATAGGGGGTCGGTGAATTGGAAACTGACTATAAAAATACACAATCCTTTTTATTATCTCAAAAGGTCGCCCATCGATGCCAGCCTTTAAGCTATATGATTTCATATATACATTATCTCTACGACCGATTTGTCCCTGAGGCAAAACGTACATTAGACAGTCTGCATGTAAATATTTGTGCGTCTGGGCAGTTTAATATATATTTTTATGATCATAGCACAAGATCTATTTATAGCGTACTTACACACCCGAGGAATTCAGTATCTGCTCTTGAATCAATTGTTTTCAAATGGAAGATATTGAAATAAATATGTTGCACGCATATAGAATAATATATCTTCCATATGTCTGCAGAATTACCTTTCCCTTTCCACCTACTTCATACCTTTACACAGTCCTTCTTTTAGATGTATGTCCTCTCATTGTAACCTTAGTTATATATAAAAACATTCTACAACAATTGATTGATTTCTTTTAGTCTTGGTACATATATATATTGATCTTGGCAAGAAAATAGATTAGTGGGAGGGTGGCGGCGGGAGGGGGGGAGGGGGAGGGTGGCAAGGGCAGCAGTGAATATTAGAAGGAAGGTTGATGGAAGCGCTAAGTGAAAGGTGGCATTGTTGGAAGGACGGGTTGTGAGGAGCTTACCTGGCAGACAACTCACACAAGGTGGTGAATGACAGAGGCAGAAAGGACAGACCAGACTGTTTGACCACGGGGTGCCAGCGCAGTCGATCTGATCAATCAGGGCTTTCATATAGCTTTCAATACGCCCTAATAACCTACATGGACACATCAAGGGGCAGATGGAAGTCTCCAAAGGGCACCTAGCTGTATGTGTGAGTGCGCTCCCGTGTAAAGGTCGGGGGTGGGGTGGTGATGGAAGGGGGAGGGGGTGAGTGGACAGAAGGGAATTTTCTTCCAGTAAAAAAAAATTAGCATTGATGACAAGACATTTTTGACTCGCTGGTCTCGATGTTATCCACAATCATCCATAATTGTTCTCCCTAGATCTCACCAGAATATACATATGAAGTTCAAAGTAGAATTGATTTTTTAAAAAGGGTTTGATCAGTGGACTGCGCTCAATTGCTTTTTGTTAAATAAAATACTACAATTTTTTTAAAAAACATGCCTATGAATTTGATAACTCACTTTTGATTAAAAATCAATTTATTTCCATGTATCGTATTCATTCTATTTTCCTTTTCCATATCCTAATCACCAAAATAGACATTTATGACAAAATCTAAATCTTTGTATGGTTTTGAAATACAAAATATATAGGACAATTTCCGAGAGAACAATAAAAAATAATGTAATTCCTTATTTGCCTATCTTCTAAATGTGGCAAACAGGAGATGCACTTCAGGTCTTCCAGTACACTGGCAATCAGACCATCTGGAATGTTCTAAGAATGTCCAATATACAAAAGCCTCGAGCAAAATGACTAAAGATGATATTCATTCATATAGCTAAATTCCATATCAATAGGCCTCTTGTGCTCCCTGAATACCCATATTCATATATTCATATCAGTTCACTTCAGTGATTGCAATCAACTAGCCCTTCGATTCCGGATATATAGAATTACATAAAAAGCTTGAACCCTAAGAAAATACCAAAAATATGAGTCATGAAAAAATTCTTAATAATACTCAATATGTCCTTACTCTGGGAACTCGACCGTATTGGGTAGGACCTAATGGCAATGGGTTAGGACAGGTACAGGCTCTTAAGTTGAACCCAAGTGAGGACAAGGCGACCCCTCTATTTCACCAGGCGTGAGGCTTGAGGCGTACACCAGGCAGAGGTCAGGGACACAATAGTGAAATATACAAAATGATGATAAGGTAGCTTCGGGCAAGTGTAAGATTCATATATATTAAGTTTGTATTCCATAAAGATATACAGAACTGGACAAAAGCCTCTGAGAATAGATCTTCCGACGAGCCCAAAGTCTCCATTTAGAATCCCATGGGCATACCTTCTTTATTTCTGAAGACACTACCTATCAGCGTCTTATCAATTCCATGTGTTGCCCCCTAAACATAATAATTTTAATTCAACTTCCTGCAGTTTGAAAGACACTCATTTTTTTCTCATTTGAGAAACTATTACAACTTCATGTAGTAATCATTTACCAATGTGTAGCCAGGCTTCCTTCGGTGAACAAATGAACACATTATTCTGGTATTATTTTCAGTTGGTAATTAAGAATAATATTTACTTTTCATATATATATATATAAGTAATTAATTGCAACCTGCCCTTGCACAAAATAGCAGTTGCATAGAGTGTTATATCCATTCAGACAATTTACACTGGGGGCGGAGTGTAGTTCCAAAATTTAACACTTGGTTCAGCGCGCTACTGCCAGAGCTAAGTCACATTTTGGTAAACGTCTTGACTTGCGCATTAAACATCCCTTCTAAATAGCAGCGAGGGAGGGAGTGTGGGAGGGGCATTGTGGATATTTCAGAATAGAAACTGACGCCCTCTTGTGTTAAACAGACTTTTCCCCTTGGCTTCCTCAGTTGGCGCCTCCAAGTGGCATGTATATTAGTTATGAAGCTAGGCATCTGGGGCGTTTGGGTCGGTACTCATAAGGAAACAGATTGAGCCTCATTAAATCGATAGCCAAATCATAGTGCCATTTCCCACACAAATAATATCATGCCTTCACAAACATGTACCTGCCACTGGTAGGTGAAAGACAGGCTGATTTAGGATTTTTGGACAGGGACAGGAGTCCTGCTAGGTGACACTCAGGGTATTTCGCAAAAAGAAATGGGAGGGAGAGGTCCTGATGACCATGTAGGCCACTCCCTGCCGACACCCCAAGAAACTACAATTTCTACCCGTGGTATGGTTCCTAAACCTTTTGTATATAATAGTAGATGTGTACAGGGTCCTGCTAGTAGACATTATTTTTAAAACCCTCTTATCTACCTGTCCTCCTCAACCTACTTTCTTGCCCAATACATTCTCCAGTCCACTCATACTAAACATGTACCCATAAATAACATTGATCCACCTCGTCCTTATTTCATCATTAAACACGTTAATCAAATTTCCCACCCACCCACACCTATCATCCATCATCTCGCCCATTCCTTTATCCACTTTCAGGCTCTAATTCCATCAAATTATGCCAAATATAGCCAATTATTATTCTAACACTATTTAAAAGTGTTTTGAATATAACGTTTTAATGAAAAATAAATTCAACCAGTTCCCCACAACTTTCTAGTCATGCCAAAAATAGTGAAAATTGGGAAAATCCAGAAAAAAGGAGAAAAAAATTATTATTTAGGGCCTCTAGTAGCTGTATAGAATATTTTAAACCGATTTAAAGACAAACATGTGATGTTGATGACTAGATCAATCAGATATCCAATGAAATAATCAGATGATGACTAGATCAATATTGAAGACTTGCATCCCTAATATTAATTTAATTGAGTCATGGAAGCAGGTTGACAAAAATGAGAATGTTTACTGCAAAAACCAAAACTATGCTCATAACATATGAATACCAATTGGATTAGTTGTCATTATGCTACTGCTGAATATTCATCAACTACAGATCTATACCTTATGAATGGGCCAATTAGGGACATTAATGCAAAGGCATGATTTTCTCTTCTTTAATTACATCATTAGGAATGAAACGTTAATTACCATTGCATAACATGACATAAAAATGATAAAGTATCTGCCATTGTGAGTATGAAATGTAGGTTTGATCAACTGCAGATAACTGAAAATTGCTAATATTTAATTACATGTAAATAGAATATGGCTTAGAGTGGAGTATACATGTATGCTACTTATTTCAATTACAATATGCAATTGAATTCTAGATGGGGTCTTCTGATACAATTTTCTCATGTGGTACTGGATATTTATTTCTAAAAGGAAAGAGAAGATATTTATCATATGTTTATGGTAATACTGATGAACAATTACTTCATCTCGAGTATCTGACCTTGGGGTTTATAGTAGTCCTCGGCCGGATATCCTCCCTTGGCTTTATTTATATATGTGGGTGGCATCGATAAACACATTCACTTACTGTCTATCCAGGCAAGTGCTCATCTTTCTCCTTTATCTACATAATATTAAACGTAGCACTGGGGCGCTGCTTTACATTCCGGTATGTATAGGGTCTTTCCAGGAGTTATCAATTTACTGGAGGGAAACTTAGGAAATCTAGAACACTCTTGAGAATATCCTCCAAGAACTGATAATCTTAGAAGCCCCTCGCGGCGAGAACGGAGATATTCCCCAGCCTCTTTTGCATTTCGGTTTTGGGAAGACCAATACTACACAGACCCACTTAGTCAACCTGTCATGCTGGGACATTGCCATCCAATTGTATGCATAGGTGGACCTACATCAGGCACTGGTGGAGTGATTGCCAGCAAAATAGCCAGAAGTAGTCATTGAAATAAACGGAAAGCAATAATTGGTGATTGGAATAAGAGGCACATGAGCTTCGCAAAGATTCACATCAAAGCCACGCAAAGCAACCTTGTAAGGAGTTGTTTCCCATGCCATGTGGACTAATGGAAACATGCCTGGCTTGTTAACAATTAATAGACCCGTCAATCTGATTGCCGGGAGAGTGACCCCATGTAAACAATGTCAATAGTACATCGAATGTATCTGTATGACCTATCAATTGATATTCCTTCATTTGACTGTTTTGAAAGCGGTGAATTAATTTGAATAGTAAACATGAGTGGTTATAATTGTGATATATGTGGGCGGGGGGCGGGGGCGCTTCAACGAATCAATAACATTTCATGATTACAACCCCTCCCCCCACCCCCACACGCGAGGTTATACGCCCACAACCTTATATTAGGCCTAGATGCTGAACCTCTCGTTTTTCTGTTTGGCGTCAACATGTATAGGCTATGAACGTTTTTAGGTGAATCCATCAGGCCTACCGTACCTTGCATACTAAGTTTGTGTCATAACTACGATGCTTGCATCATGGATATGTACACGTGCCAGTATCTGACTGCGTTCATGGCCCTAAATCCACGGAAATGCAATATAATTCCAATTCCACCAATGGCACAACGATCAGCATTAAAAAAGATATTCTGAATCAACGTCTAAAATATAGACTAACCTGAGGCAAATCACGTTCTTCCCCCTGTGTCTAGGATTTCCTCAAATACGGCAAGTTAACTTCAGGAAACAACTACTAAATAGCCTGACGGCAAGGACAAGAATTCTGGTCCTCTGTCGCTTTTCACACCTTCTAGGAACCAAGTCTATAAACAATCTAATGAGGCCAATTGAATATAGATCAAGATTATGGTTATAGTCTATATTTAGTTGACAAGTGTGTAATGATTGTGATTTAAATTGGACAACTTTGCCTTATATATAAGAGGGTGATTTCTTATTGGCACTCATCGCAATGATTATTGCCTGTCCAATTGACTTTGATTGGACCAACCAATGCTTGGGGTACTACCTTCCGACCATGATCTGTTTATGAGCTGATTTCCAATATAGAAGTCAACTGTACGTAGAAGTCATCGTGTAAACACGTATACTGTATACTAGGCCAAGAAACTATTTCCTTTCCTGATAAAGAAAATCCCACATAATAAATAATAAATGCGGGCGATTATAATTCAGCTTGAAACTCGGGATGGGGTTCAATACATATTTACAATATGTTTTAGTAGAAGTTATCAACAACTCCATTTACCAGTAAGATTATTAGAAATTACTCTCATTCCCAAACATCCCCATTATCTTTGTTAGTTTTCCGTAATATACCCAACAAAAATGCCTTCTGAAAGCATTCCTCATGGAGGTTGCTATAATACATCTGTCCAAAAATAAACAGGTAGTAAAAGAAATCATAGGGAAGTCGAAGGATGCCACCTTCAGATAACCGAGAATCTCCTTGATTTGGTAAATAAGGGCACGCAAGACACGTTGATGAACGATATCTTAATGGTTAGGAACATACTCAGGAAAATTTCAACTATGAAAGTGCGAATATATGTGAATTTGTCTTCTCGTCAGTGTTAGGACTCAGCGATTGAGGCTAGAAAGGATTGGTGCATTTGTAGTTTTAATTCAGAACTTCGAATTCCGAATGAGACCCAGTTCGACCGTCTGATGGGGCACTAACTCACTTCAAGTATCACATTTGGTTAGGACTTCCCCCATCGGTTGAAACCATTGGAGTATTTCTGTTTAATAAGGTAACATTAAGCACCAATCAAATCCACTTTCTTCGTAATTCAAATCCCGAAAGCGTAACCATAGTAACCATCACCGATCAATGGTACCTAATGCCTGGAATGTGTATAAATTTATGTGAAACTACTTAGATAAAATATGTTTTATTAAGTGTTCCCTTACTAAAAGTAACACTCCTTCAACGACTACTATTAAAGAAATAAAGACATATTTCATAGTCAGGAACAATTTGACTGCCTTTAACAGCTAAACTAATTAATCACCCTTTCTAAATTGAAGCACAACTACAGAATATATCCCATTACACAATTCGTTAATCACTAAGACAATCTCTTAATCACTACTCACTAACTGACTTCAAATGTGTACTTCAATTGGTAAGGGGAGCACTGTATACTCAAAAACTAATCCAAACGCAACGTTCTAAAAAAAAGTCTTTAGGGAAAGGAAGACATCTGCTTCCAAAATAATGCCTGGATCTAATCAATAACTAAATCGCCAATAACCCATTTATGGTTTATAATGTTGATTACTTCGTAACTTTTCTTACCACAAAGCGTGTTTATGAACATGCTGGTTTAAAGTTTACTGTCAGTTTTGGAAATGCTTTTCAATCCTCATTCCATCAATCATACTTCAATGACAAATTAATCTAATTATCTATTCACGTCATAGAAATATTGAAAACCGTTATGCCAATATTACATAATTTGGGACACCATGACTACACGGTCCCACAACCACTCCTAAATCTTTAGGGTAATTCAAGAGTAACTTACCTTTTTATGTGGCAAGATTGGGTCTTGAATTGGAAAATTACTTTCAAGAATCCTGTCGCGACATTAATCATATTCACCCAGCAATGGTTTCAACCTCACAGTTACCATGGAGACGGATTCTTTCCGTTCATCATTCAAATAGCCATGCCGATATGTTTACCTCGGATTAAGCTGAAGATGACACCCTACCCCCACTTTGTATGCCTTGGGAACTTTTTGATAACCACTTGTTTCATCAAGTGATATTTTCTATTAGAGTGTTTGAGTCCATATATCGAAAAGAGGCATCTACTGGAATGGGTCGGGGCAAATATTATGTCCCCATGTCAAGGCGTGAGGGGGCTTTTTCCCAGTCGTCTCACCTCGCATTATATATAGGTGGATTTTGCTAGAACAGACCCAAAGCCAACCCCAAATTGTCTGGATTAAAGTACATGTTTATTTACACGAAGTCTCAGTTACACAATATTAATGTGACCCATGCATCCACTACAGTCTTTTTACCGTTAAAAAGTCTCGCAGTGGTTACGGACTCGCGGAGATGTAATGCATGGTCGTCACAAAACTATCCACTCTTCTGCAGGTTCCATTCATAAATTCCGAAAACCATATTAGGTTGTTTTGGAAGGTGCATGCATGCTTTGATGAACTTGAAAGCGAATTTCCAGTTCATAAAGCCAAATCAAACATATATGTGTATTTTTTAATGTTTTATAGACTTACCTGTTATTAGCAGTGAGGTGATTTAAAATTATGATTTTTTTCAAGAATATTTTTATTGGCCACAAACATTTAACAGGATAATTTCATTTAATTAATGGTCAATTTTTCCGAGGTAATCAAATAGTTCTTATTTCATAGGTAGAATTCACAACGGAATTGTCCTTGTATAGGCAAAATTAACTTTAATATAATGCGATACAAGACACAGACAGCTCTAGATCTACACCAAGTCAGGAATGGCTACATTGACTTTTTCAACTTCCTTCCTTTACGACGACACCTGACAAAAACATTTGCCAATCATGGACATGCTACAAACGACACAACAATGATGTTGCGGCATTATGAACCTTATGAATATTAATGATCTTTGATTTTTTTTCTCAATATTTTCTCTCTGACTTCCACGTCACAGATTGCTAAGGCGGACAACAGTCAAGGCCTCAAATAGACCTTAACCTTTCATGTCGGAACGCCAAATATCAAAAGGAGAAAGGGGTTATCGTATAACTGATACATCAAGTTAAACACTATTCAGTGATTAAAATGAGAGAGAAAGAAAGAAAGAAATCTAAATTCCCAAATGAATATATTTCTAAGACTATAGTACAGTGTATAAATATTTAAATATGATTAGACTACTATTTTGCCAAAATCAGTTTTACTGATAATACACACGAGGAACAGTTGTTAACTAATTGTTGACTAATTGTAAACTGTAGTTTTAATTCAATTTCTTATAACGTAACTGCCTTGAAAAGAAATCAACAATGTTCGATAGAGTATCACAGCTGATGAGCTCCTGCAGACAGTATGTCGACATGACCAAGATAATCCACGTAAATTTATGATATAAATGAGAGTGGATGTATACATATCTGGTACGGAAATATTGTATGTTTAGTGGAAATGACACTTCAATAGCTAACAAAAAAGATATATTTTGATGAAGTTGATTGTATTTGCAAGCTTTATGATTTGGCTTTATGAACTGGAAGTTCTCTGGTCTTCCAAAACAAAATAATCTTTTCTTTTTGTCAAACAAACATTGATGTAAATTTGAGATTATTAGAATGGCCCCCGACCGGGAGTAAGATTGTATTTGTCTGGGACTATCTATTCAATGCGGACATTCTATTCATAGAACATAATTGGTTAGAGTGCACTGGCCTTAACAATAGGGTAGGGGGTCGCACCAATGCATGGGGCTATAAGGATGGTTGGAAAAACACTCGGAAACAATTGGTAATCATTGGGATTTTTCAGTACGGACGTACATTTGCAAAGTATTGCAGTAGAATAAAAGGGATTTCCCTGTTCCGAAATTCAAACTATGAATCAAATCGTTTATGATTTTATTCCTTTGGAAAATAATCATAAAATTCTGGCCGCGCCAACCTAGACAAATAAAGATATGGCAAATACAAGTGGATAAATAGTGGTGAGCTTTACATGTGGAAGTCCTGTATAAAATACATCAATGGTGTGAACGACACTAGTCCGCCATCGCCCCGTACATTAGATTGCCATTTCAGTTGACAAATGGTGGAAGGTGCACGGCCCATCGTGATAAACGGTTTCACTCTGAAACAATGGGCGACATCATACTCAAAATATCATTCAAATACCAGAGGAAGTTCGCCATAAGCGATACTTTCTATGCTTCGACTGTTTATATTCAGTGAAATCAAACGAATGAGAAGGCAGACGACAAGCAGCCTTTCATTTGGCACCAAAACTGCGCCGCTCGAGAAAGGGTGCGATCATTTGTGGCTCGACATTGTGCAGCTGGGTCGTTGGTGGGCAGAGGATTGGGGGCAAACAATCGTATGTCAAAGTTGATTGGGGGAATATTCGGACCATGTTATGGAGCGATAAGCGTTTATAGCCAGTGGGGGATGGAGGTAGTCCTAACCCTGAGAGGAAATGAGTCTTTCCCCCTTTGTTGTCTCTATTTGTAAGAGAGCATTATTCAATGATAGACAATAATTATGAGAGAAACTGGTGAAGCAGATGAAATGTTGAAAAGCATAGAGGAGCGTGTAATGGGGGAAATAAAATGGCGGAAGAGATTTTCAGAATTTGTCCAAATCATGTGAATGTGGGTCCTGGAATGTTACAGACAGACGAGAGATATACACTACAATGAGTCGTCTTACCAAATCAATGTGAAACTAACATATTAGAAAACATTATTATATAGCAACTTCCTAATTCGCAAGAATTGCATATATCTTTCGATCGTTCTTACACCAACAAAAAACAACAATATAAGGGGGGATTTAAGGAAAATGTTTCGCAAAAGGTCAATCAATTTTCTTTCGGGCACTAACATATTAAGATACTTACCAACATAATATTTAACATATTGGGTTCCACTTGGCAAATGTGTAAAATTTTGTCAAATAAAATGTGTTTTTTTAAAAGAAAAACAACACCCATATCCTCCTTACTGCAGTGTGTACACTCCGCCATATTCAGACTAAAAGCACCATTCCAATACTTTTTACAATGGATATGTCTTGGCAACTTTAATTAATTGATATTGTTGTTCACGATATAGATATACAGTATGTACATTTTGCAAAGAAAATAAATGCAAAGTCCAGAAGCAAAATTTAATGCGCACATACTTTCAATATAATCTGGGGTTATTTGTGAAGATGGACTAATTTTTGTCACTCATTGAAATCAAAACTTCCATCAATGTTAAGAGCAATCCCACTTGACACCATCAACCATTACTTCCCATTAAAGCCGGGTTACATTCATATACCACTTAATTAGATATGCTAGTAGAATTCAATTGCACGGGGATGTGTTTGGCTCGAAAGCGCATGGAAACATTGAATAATAAGCAAGTATAATCTTATTCGCTAAGTTGTTTGTAAAATTATAACTGGGTAGACTAAAAAGTAAAAACACCATCGGAACTCTGACTCTCCTATGAGGTGTTGATTCGTGGAAAATAACTAAGGTGATTTCCCATCAGTTTTTTTTTATAATTATGCGGCACTGTTTGTTCCACAGAAGGCTAGCAGAATCACGTGCTCCCTTTTGGTATAAAGGTTAGAAAATGTGTGGACAACTGGTGTGAACATTCTAAGGGCATGATGCTTCTAATTATGGCATAGCGATTTATATAGGAGTGCTTTATCCGTAGGTATATGCTAAAATATTGGATTAATTATTACAGTAATGCCATACAATTCCTAAAGCAATAAATAGTTCTCTGCAATCTTGCAGTTACTAAGAACTGAAATATAGTGATTACTCTGGATATTCTAGAACCCATGGTAGAGCTAGGTCAGAGAACGAAGGTGGATGATTACTAAGTTATGTAAGTATGTGGGTAATTAGTTGTAGTCAGTACAACCGTTCATTAAGAACTGATCCTTTATTTCGTAGGTATAGAGCAGGTATAAGGTTACCCTTAAGGTCGCATGACAATGTAGGCCAATCAGGCCGCAGTATGGTTACATTATATATTCATGACTCAGGCCAAAAAAAATAATAGGTGTGTTTCCGATTTACCCCCCCTCCCCCCTACCTAGAAAAACCTTACCCTACCTAAAAAAAATTTTACCATACCCGATTTTTTCCCCATCATATCTTAGTTTTTTTGGATTTTTTGACAAAAAAAGCTTATAAAAGCAGGAAAACGGGTTTTCCTAACCCGAAACTGTCAAAAAGCACATTTCCCATGTTCAAAACAACTATTGTTATGTAAAAGACATTTTTCTCAGTTCCTGGGAGGTGGTTTCCAAAAAAAAAACAAAAAAAACAGATCGCGATAAACAAATAACATGTATACATACACATTATATATATTTTTTTCAACATATCAGGATACATACGTAGATCCCCAACGACTGGAGTCCTAAGGACATTGTGCATGCTATATATATATGCCCGACGCCGGAGACGGAGAGTAATACAATATCTGAAGGGAGCAAAGAGTGAGGGGTCTATTTCGTTTAGTCAACTTAAGAAATAAGGGCATATATAACTTTTGCGGGCATGATTATATTGTTATAATAAAACTTGCAAGGCGTTGACTAACATGGTATATAATATGTGTAATATATAAAATACGTATCAGAGATTAAAATCCGAATGAAATAACAAATGGCCTTCAATAAATAAGAACTTGAACAAGTGGGACCCTGTTCCATCCCAGAACGGTCTCCAGATACCACACCAAAAAGTTCGTCTAGCAATATACTGTCAGTGCTAATATTAGGGCCCAATCGAAAAGTACCCAATCATGGTTTATAAGGAATCGATCTAAGTTTATACTATTCCATACCGTCGCCTTTCGATTAGATATTACCAACAATATACGTAATGATCGAGAAAACGTAAATAGTCATCAAATAATGGAAATAACTAATAACCCAATACCGTAAGTTCTAGTTATGGAGCCAAGACCTCCCCCATTTGCTCTTTCATTGATCTGCCCAACACCAGAGATCAGAATGCCCCCAACCCCCCACCCCCACCCCTAGTCTCAAAGCTATACTTCATGTGCCAACAGTCTAGATCTAGGGCGATAACACTGTACTCTTATCGCACTCAGCCAAACAGGCTACCAGTGTTTATATTTTTATTTGTCGACCTAAAAAACAAATAGTTCACGATGCTTCAAATAAATTCAGTTGAACACCCTTGAACCGTTTTGGGGAGATAAAAATCAAAATATGCTGAAAAATTCCCACTTCCGAGACATAATGATATTTCGGTTTATTCTTTAAATTTGGCAAGCAATCAGTTGAAATTACGGTTGAACTTATTGACATAAAACTGGATAATGCAATTAATTAAAGAAAATATATAAACACAGTGAAAGAACTAACTTCTTCAAAATAGTTTTAAAGAGGCTTAGCCCGCAAAAATCTAGATCTCTTGTGAACTTGCAAAAACATGAAAATGACTTCGCCTCCCATAGGGAAAACGTCCAACATGCTGTTATTTTCCACACGTCAATTAACATTTAGTACCAGGCATGCCAATCAAGAGGGAATACAATAATTAGAAACGAGAAGGAACAATGGAATTAAACACTCACTTAGCATTTGGATTTCGATCCCTATCACTTATGAAGTACCAACCTTCTGAGCAAAGCGAAAAAGAAACGTGGGTGCTGATGAAATATAAAATTAGAATCGATGACAATAGAAGAGTAATACTAAGATAAACTGATAGGTCATACAGCAAGTGTTTATTCTGGTAATATTGTGGATTAATAAGGGATAAGCTGTAGTTCATCTATGGGTCATAGTTTCTCCCCTATTACCTATGCCCCCCCCCCCCAAACACACCCACTTCCTTCTCTACCCCATTCCTTCTTCTCGTATGCTGTATGTGTATGATTTTGTGTTGGATGCCAAAAGAATGGCGGCCTGAAGGCTCCATGAAACAATAAAGAATGATACCCTTTACAATTTTTCTAGTGTGAGAGAAAGTGGGAAGAAGGGACATACACATTTTCAAAATGAAAATTCGGTATGCCCCATAATATGCTCATCTAAATGCAATTCTAATATGCATCTTAGTAATTTCTAGGAACATATAATTATGATAATATTTCTGCAATCCGGTGGACAATTGAAACTTTTCATCTGAGTTTCTACAGTTCCAATCATCATATTTCGACAATACTGGCGACACAACTTGTTCTACATCATACATCACGTACGCACAGAAATTTGCTCCAACGGTATCGAATTTTGATAACTTCTTCGCTGCCTCAATATACAGATATAGGAAATAGCAATACCCTCCTCAATTCGCGAGTACCATATAACTTATTGTATATCAGTGGATGCAAAGGAAATACAATGACCATCACCAGATAATGGCAAGGTGGACGTATACATTTAGTCTAGTTTCTGCGAAAACTTATTTGAAAGAAAACTAAAATGGGCCCAATGCCAACTCACGAGTGTGCATGCGTGGGGTACAGTCCTAGTAATTAGTCCCAGCTGCAACTCTACATCTTTCCTATTTTTGCAATGAGCGTTCTGTAATACAGTTTCAGTGAATACTTTAATAACTTTCCCTTTTTGTCTCTGCGCTAAATGAAGGACCATGTTTACGCACAGATAAATCCAATCATATAGGTGATTACCATCATTACTCGAGGATACTATGGACAACTGTGCTTGTACATTCATGCATATAAATAGGCAGACCGAGGCAACACCTTCTAATACCAATGGATACTTTACAATATGTACTGTTTAATTCGTAATAAAATAAAGGAACGTATTCGATGTTATTACAATAATGAAAGAGGAAAATGGAATACATTAACTATTCAATGGTAATATTTCTGATGTATCTATCTACTCGCACGCACAGGAATATCATTATATGTGTACACAGGAAAATACGCGTGGGAATCTGGTATAAACTCTGTTCCTATCGATACCCAGAGCACTCATTGCATGGATTTTGTCCTTTTTCAAATTGATATAATAAATTTGACTAACTGAAATTACTTTTGCTTCTCCAATTCTTTCGACAAACGGTCTCTAACCCGTTCATGAATCGATGCGCGTGAAGAAAAGGCGGTCCAAAAACAATCATGATACAAAGGATATGTGGTTCAATGATATATAGAGAGAATGAAACGAGGTACTATCGATTTACTATTTATTACATACCCCTAGCATAGACAAATATTGATATATAAACCTTTGTTTGGGGTTTTGAATCGTCATAAAGTATCTAAAGCTAAAAGGAAACCCAATTCGAATTTTTATCGTACGATAAAAATATTTTTATTGCACCCAATTTATCGCACCTCTCAAATAGAATGCGCATATAATAAATTATATACACACCTCATTCATAACATATATGAATAACATTGAATATATCACATTTCGCTAATATATGCATTTCTCTGTTTGCTTAGATCAACTAACTCTATGCTCGTTGCTTAGATCAATCGAAGGTGTATAGTGATGGATATGAGTAATAACGAACTTGGATAGAACGGCGGTTTTAAAGCATCCCATATTGATGCATTACATTCTTTGCAACAGTAGACACACAGATAAATTGATTAGTTATATTTATGAGCTTTCAGAGAAATGCTATTTAGCTTCGTATACGTGAGGAATAATGAGAAATGTGAACTTAAGTCTTGAGCAAGAGCACTTTATGGATCCAAATGAGAATATTCTATGTGCAATGATAAAGCAACAAGTGATCTGAGGGAGATATCATCCATGAACTACTGACAGGGCTATTCAATTAGTATTATGTCGGATTGTCGACATGATCTCAGGCGGTGAATCGATCTAGCAATTTGCATAATTCATACGGTGATGTTTCCCGATGTGTGAAGCATTGCATAATAACCAATAACAACGTGATGATGATGATATATTCTGGACCAGTCAATGCCACATACGGTAAACAGCTATCATTATATTTATATATATTATTAATTCCAATCAATGTATTTGCAATAGATCTGCAGTAGATCAGTTCCGTATGGGTTGTTTTGCACTAGAAGAGAATCGAAGTACCAATATCAAACGATGTGCAGCAGAATGTTAAGGCGTGGAAATTGTCTGTTTTTCATTCAACTTTCATTCCACCTGGTTTTCATCCCTTTAGCTGTAAAGGGATCTCCATGGAGCGTCACATTAATACCCCCAGTAGGAATTACAAGCAGTTCTTGAGGAGGATAAATGCAGGAACAGAAACTATCGACAGATCAGACGGTAGAATGTTTAGACCTGTGTGTATTGAACAAAGGCAGACATGTTGCATCAGGACCTCCTTACCCATTTCAGGAGGAAACTATCTATACTAAGCTGACAACTCTGATACAGAAATATACTAAACATTTACCAGGTCACTGAGAAGGGCAACGAATACGTATGCATGGTACTTGAAAAAACATTCCATTATTTGCATAGTGGACCCATTGTTTTAAAAACAGTTATTCCACATTCGTTAGTGAAAGCAACGAGAGTAGAAGGGAAGGTCATCACGGTCACCATGACAGTATGCCTTGAAAATCTCTTCGTGGGCCATGCTGATTTTACTGAAGGAAATAAATAAAGGCCAGGAAGCTATTAGGGAATTATGAAAAAATGTTCTTTTTTGTGGTCGCCTATGTTTTAGGTCCTTAAAAGAAAAATGTCGAGGGAGATAACGAAAACAGAGTTGGTAATAAATAGATAAGGGATAGAAAGAAAGAAATCTCAATGAGAAACAGGGGCAAGGTGGTTG
Source organism: Sthenelais limicola (assembly GCA_942159475.1). NCBI lineage: Eukaryota > Metazoa > Annelida > Polychaeta > Phyllodocida > Sigalionidae > Sthenelais > Sthenelais limicola. The sequence goes on along the minus strand of OW804100.1, from coordinate 53,918,384 downwards.
GGGAGGAAATGTGAAATGAGGGGAGGGGACTGCCGAGGAAAAATTAAAGCAAAAGATGCTCTTCATAACGGCGATTCTTATGGGAAACAACACGTATAATATGAAAGAGAGGAAAGGGGCGGTTGTGGGGACAAGAAACCCAAATGGGAAATCAAGTGTTCTTAATGATTAAACATCCTCACTACTGTCTCTAATTATGTTACGAAGAAAATATCAGTCAGAAATATTATAGGACAGTAAGGAAAATATATCAAAGATGACACCAATAGGACTATTGGACATAATTAGGACATAAGTAAGTGCATGAATAATTAAAGTCATTAATAATCACCGAATCCTTATGGCGGGACTGCCATTTTACAAAGTTAATATACTCTATGAACTCAGCACTTGCCAATTTCTACAGAGATGTTTAATTATTTGTAATTTTCTTTCATGATAAGATTCTTTTCGAAGTTTCCCCTTGTTTCTAAGGGGCTAAGCACTTGCCAATTTCTACAGAGATTTTTAATTATTTTTAATTTTCTTTCATGATAAGATTTCTTTCGAAGTTTCCCCTTGTTTCGCTGAATAATTTTTGCTTGGCTATATTGATTCTTCTTCATTTAAGCTACCTGCCTGAGGGAGTACACTAAAGGATGAGAACATGGAATGTTCAACCAAAGGCCTACCAAACGGGGGATAACGAGGTTGATGGTACGCCAACTATATTGCCTTGGCGATCAAGAGAAAAAAGTTGCATGAAAGCATAGAACCAAAAACGGCAGATTAATTAAGTATAAAAGGATCCATTGTAAAGAAGATCGTGATAAGGCATGCTGGCAATGGCACTGTGTTAAACATTAAGTAGTGGACAAAATAAGAAAAATATTAGCAAAACAAATGCTGGGGTAGACTATCGTCATAATGGTGCACTTCATAAATGGTTTACGGGAGCTTATCGCCGGCTATTTAGATTGGGAGAGAGAGAGGGCTATTAAATATCACGAACCAGCTACTGTGACTTTGGTTGTGAGTGGGGCTCGTAGCAATATGACCCAAGGTTATTCCGACCAGATTCTGTTATTCCAAGATCTATTATCTAGGCCTTTCCAATAACGAGGATAAAATTAAGTTCAAATTTAGACGGAAAACAAGACAAGGGTACATAATGAATAGAATTCCATCTATCATACTCAGACTACACTTAAATTTGGCATTAAACCTGTAAGGCATTGGTCTGGGATTTGTCTTTATTTTAGACAATAATAAGAGAAATATGAATATGCTGAGTCAATACTTAGAGAACGCTATTCCAGTTTCTCATCAGATACTTCTTAGTTTCTCCTATTGCGACGTACGAACTCGATGGGCTCAAAATGGCAATATGTAACATGGGACATCGACTAATCTTAAATTCTCCCTTCTCGCTGTATACCTAGGCCTACTACCTCGAATTCAACCCATTACTCTTGTAAACCGCCTTACTGCCCCTAAGCTGATCTTCCTACCATTGCCTTTTCAACCCACTTTTGACCGAATTATCGCTGAGACAAGGCTAATGATTTTTCAGCATGGGAAAAGGAGGTTGAGGTTGAGTAAGGATATTGCTATTTACCAGCCTCCAGGCTCTAAAAAGTCGTTAACTCACGAGACCAAGGATGTAGCCCAGAATGAAATATGAAATATTGGATGTACACTGCCATCTCATGACTTGCTCGAAAAACTATGTCTATGTCTGTATGGTGCCCGGGCCCAAAAAAAATAGGTGTGTTTCCGATTTATCTGGCTGAAAACTAGGTTGGGGGGTAACTTTTTTTTTTTTGTTAATTTTTTTTGTTTGGAAACCACCTCCCAGGAACTGAAAAAAATGTCTTTTTCATAACAATAGTTGTTTTGAACATGGGAAATGTGCCTTTTGACAGTTCCGGGTTAGGAAAACCCGTTTTCCTGCTTTTATAAGTTTTTTTTGTCAAAAAATCCAAAAAAAGTAAGATATGATGGGGGAAAAATCAGGTATGGTAAAAATTTGTTTAGGTAGGGTAAGGTTTTTCTAGGTAGGGGGGGGGGGGGGGTAAATCGGAAACACACCTATTTTTTTTGGCCCCATGTTAAATTTGACTAATTCTAAAAATAAGGAATATATGCATATATACTGATACATGATGGAACTGTGACACTAATCTTTTGGCCCCAAATTGAATGTACCCTAGAATGGTATTATAACTGGAATCACCACAAACAAGTCCAACAAGGGAAAATGCCATGATCAAGTATTCTAAGATAGAACCAAACTTGAAGCACGCCCAATCCGGGCAATCGTTATGTTGTTGATTTTCTTTATTCTTTCGTGATTTACTTTCTACCGGATAAATCTCATATCATTTCCATCGGCCTCTGGATCAGGAGAGTATTTTCTATGCTTCCTCATTTGCATATAAATTACAGACCAAGGCTTATTTGTATGCAGAGCTGGCTTTTAGATCGCACTTCTTCCATCACATGATATTTTGGATTTAGTAATTCCATAGCAGACCAGTTCGCCGGAGAAAATAAGCATAAAATTGGAAACAAATTGACAAAATGAAATAATGGATGGGGAGAAGTGATTAAAAAATAGCTGAATGGGAGTGAGAGAAGAGTCATTATGCCCGTTATAGCATGGGCACCATACAGTTTACAAAAGACTTCACGAAGGAGATCAAATTTGTCATATGATGGAAGCATACTAGGTACATAAATGTTACCTAACTTTGTTCCTGAAAGCATCAGGTAAGATACAAAAAAAAGATTAAGTACTTGACTACGGTTGTTACGATGACCTTCTATCAGCGAAACATTAAATTTCTGTTTAGTCCTACAAGGGACCTTTACAGGGAACGTTTAGTATCATTTCAATTCAATTAGAAACAGTGCTCTCCCCCAGTTATATGACATCTACGCACAGGCCCGGTCAATAATGTTGTAAAAATAAACGCGGTTCCCTCCTCGTCGACTTGGCAACAAAATGTTATGACGAGCAAGTCAATATCATATACACTATACCGATCCTCCTTTTATTGTAGGGGACATCGACGCTATTCACGTGGGCTCCAAAATATCCCAACGGGACAGAAATACAGCTTCAAATTTCTAATTAGGTATCATATTGTTTTCGCCATTGCCTATAGGGAAGTTGCCGTAAATATCACTTGCTTTTATGGTCACCAAGGAATATCTATATCAGCCCAAATCACTTCTAACTATGGCGTGTCGTCTTATATAGCATTAAAAGGCACCTTCCTATCCACTACAGGTAGTACATAAATCAACATAATAGTGAATACTTAGCGAAGAAGCGAAGAAGCGAAGAACAACTCTAGCACCTGGCTTTACCAAATGCTTATTCCCCAATTGAGTTAATCCTATGACATGCCTATTTAGGGGTATCGGGACTAGTAGTAGATAACACAGTACATGAAGGTGACGGTGGATATTTATAAGCTTTAGCATCGACTAGCAAACCTGTTACGAGATTTATACGTACACAAGTAAAAAGATGTTGTGATGGTATATTACTGTCAAGAAATGTTTTATGATGGATGGCTATTAATATAATCAATATACACTCACTGGTTCAGAACTATACCTCTGAGTTGTATTTTTACTTGGATCAATGTAGCGGTAATAAAACACAAATTGTCCCTTTACATGATCTAACAAAGGATCGTTATATAACTGTGCGTTGATGAAATGAGTTATGGGTGCACTTACGGTGTGTGTTTAGCGTAGGCAACGATACTGTCAGTGAATCAAAGGGACAAGTAGCAAGGGATGAGTGATGGTAGATGGTCTGAGATGCAAGAAGGTGAGTGAAGAATGGGGATTATTAAGCATACAACAAATTATTACTTGCACATCAATATGACTTAGCAGGCGTATTTATAATTCTTTGTTTTCGCTTATACTATATTATAGTGAACTTTACTAGAATGGGAGAGGATCGATCATAACTTTAAGAAAACTCAGATCCAGTTTTAATTGAATTTTGATTGTAATAGACTCAAGGATAGACTTCATTCATTGAGTTGTGTCACATCCAAATGCCGTGAGGAATATAACACATAAAAGCGACTATGTTGTGCAGTATAATTTCTACGTTGGTTAGGTTATTGATTCCCTAAGCGAATACTTGGGACTGGGGGGAAATAAGATATAGCATAATAAGATGTAGGTGAATCCTAGATCAATATCTTATTAGATTCGCCCTTCTATAATGACAGAAGCTATTTTATAATGTCAAATGGTTAAACATGTACGTATTTCTTAAAGCTTCAACTCGAATATATTCATTCTACAATAACAAGTAAATAAATCCCCAAGGTTAAATTGGAAATTAGATAGGCCATGCAGTGTAGAGATATCCTACAAACACTCTTCAGGACTGACGTTGACAACCTTGACATAGATATCAATAACCAGACATTTAGATTGCTAGTATCTCTGAGATGTGCTATAAACCGACATCCTCCCATTCTATTTCAGATCAAACTGGTAGATCACTTCTTCTGCTTGACAAATGTGTAGCAGGTTTTTGCGCGTCATCCAAAACCGTAAACCTTCAACAAGAATAGAATATTACTCCATTGATAAGTACATTAATTTTATAGAACACCAGTCTGTTTTGCCCATTCGCCTGCATGAGGAATAAGGTTCATAACAATTTTCCCATTCTTCTGGATGAGGAATAAGGGTAAGTATCAGCTTGGACAAATACATCGATATGATAATTATAAAAGAAAAGCTTTGGACCAAGGACCCATCCCTGGGGCATACCAGCTCAGAGCCAATCCCAACGAAGTTTCTAGTGGGATTTCCGAATATTCTTAGCATCAAGAAATTCCGAATTCCATAGCTACAACCCCATTTATTAGAAGCATAGAAGACAATACATCTTTAGGCCTACCCAGTAAACTTAACCATGGTGGAGGTTCTTTTATTCAGTAAAAATGCATCACATTTTTCTAGGATACATGTCACTGGCACAGTGAAGTGAAGCCAAACCATCGCTCTTGGAAAATGAGTGTCATATGGGTTCAGGACAAAACTACATATACTGCACAATCAGCTTGCAGTTCGGCATTGTTTCATGCAGTAGGAATCGAAGATGCTATAAACCAAATAAACCTCAATTGAGTTTAGATGAAACAAACATATTGCTGATATGGCGGTGAAATTTGCTGGATCTAGGCATCTTCATGGGCTACTTTATGCGACTGGTAGTCCATTTTACCAGCACAAGGGGCCATGTAAATCTACAGAGAAATAAGACCATCGCAATATTCTATAGCGTGAAGGTAAATTGGAGAAGTTAAGTGAGAATGTTCCAGGACAACGGGTTTCAACCATCAACTGATAAAGACACCATGATATCTGATGAATACTCACAAAAATTAATGACCATTTCTCACACTAACATCTCAGTCCCATCTATAATCACTCTAATAACAACTTAATCATGAGCAATTAATCCAACCCCAATTCAAGCTGGATTATTACCAAGCCAGGAATAGGAGATGGGGGCGATTAATTCACCATCTAACGCCATTTGTATGCATTGCGTTATCCATCCCTATGTATCGTAAATCCTGGTTTAAGGATACTCTTTAAGTAAAGCATCAGTAAACAATGCCTAGACCCTACTAGTTACCCCTCCTCTCCTCTATCTTGTCTATTAGTGCCGAGCCCTACCCATGACTACACATACCCTTGAAACTGAGGGTTTGCAGCCCTGTCCCCACCTTACAAAACATAGGCTCAGCGAAAAGACGTTGGGATTTATACTGTATATCCCTGGGCCCAGATATTATTATAGATGCGCCATTCTTATCGGCAATTAAGACTTTAATTAAGCTAATTAACAACGGTATACCACCAAGAGATTTTTCAATACTATATGTACACGACTGAATTTAATCAAGCATTTCCCTATAACTTAGACTGATAGGATATGGCACGTGACTAGCTTCTTATAGCCAGCTCACTTTTCTCAAGTAAAATAACATTTTAAGTACACAATTATCCAGCACCTGAACGCTCGCGTTTAATTCACTACAGTCAAGACCCATTGCTCGTTGTTCTTCGGCTTCTTCAGTAACTTAAAGTGAGAAGGGCTAAATTCATTCATTCGTGGCTTCGGTTCTGAAAACGAAAGATATTATAGGGACTGGGAAGGATAATCGCCATTCTTAGCAATTGCGTAGCTTCATGCGACGAACTCAACCCATTGAAGTATATATATATGAGACAATGTAAAGAATATTTACTCTGTAAAATAAAAACTTATTCTACATTCATTCTGCGTGTTATTATTAACATTTTCTAACAATATTTTGGACGCTATTCTTGCGTGTTGCTCCTGTCTGTCTCTGTATCCCAACCAAAAGAACCATGCGACATAAAGAAGCACGATATGGCATCCAGAAAATGACCGCACAAGGATAGGAAATTATAGAGAACGTTTTGCATGGTTATTTTAGAAAGATGTTTGTTATCATCCCCCCCTCCTACCCCTACCCCCTTCTACCTATAGTGTCCCATACACACCACCGCCACTGGCGTCGTGTGTATGGGATTCTCTGTGCCTGTGCCTGTATGCCTGTGCCTGCGGGAGTGTGGGGTGGTTGCATCATGATAGCTATGAAAACATGGCGGGACTGAGTGACAACAGATAGAGGGTACATGAATGTTTTCAAAATAGCATTGCTAGACCATGAATGCAGTATTTTTTCCAGACAAAAAGGTAGCTAACTAAGTCAAGTTTCTCTCAGACGAATTACAGGTCGCCACTTACAGGGAAAACGTTAAAAAGAAGGCCATAAGTATGGGTCGTGTCTATATGGGGAGTGGACGCTGATGGGTTGGGTGACGTCACAAATTGTTGATATAGGCTTATCCGCCCACAGAGGGCGGGTCGGTCACATCTCGTCTAGTCCTCTGACTGTAATATAGTCATGAAGTGAAATAATTTCTTAACATATTATTCCTCTCAAACACAATGTTGATGAAATAGTACTGTGTGATAACATATTATGTAGGCTCGCTCGTATATTGATTCAGTGTGTTTAGACATCTTAATACTTTTAAACACAAAAATTGATTCTAAATTTCCCCGAAAAAAAAATGGTAGGACTTGCAAAGATAAGGCCACAGTGGTTTGTGCTGAGAGTATGTTTACTATAATGTAGCACAAACCGTATAGAGCTATCTACATCTGTGTATTATCACACGCATGGGTAGGAAACCACAGGTTATGAGAAACAATAATCGGCGTGTAATGTGACACGGTAGAAACTGGTCGCTATAATAGCACTCGGTATAAATAGGCTTTACTGTAGCGTTTCATTATCCCATTCCAAATATAATATGTAGATAATCTTCATAAAGTTCCCATTACTTCATGGGGAATAGCGTTGTTTATTGCAACTGATAGAGGGAGTATCATCAGCTCTTCATTAAAGCTAGTCTTGATTAATAGACTGCATATTGCAAAGTGATCCATTAACTTTGCCCGTAATAAGCAAAAAGATAGCCTGCAGACATTTATCTTTATATATCAAAATACAACTTACCCGCCAACGCCACCAAGGGGTATTCATAACCAAATATATCACAAATAGATATAATCATTGCATAATTACTAACACTAGATCTTTCGCATCGTTGCCCACAAACTAAAGCAAATATCAGAAAGATTAGTGGCCCTTAACAGTGCTTAACCATTCAAGGAAGGACACAAGTTTATTTCTCTGAAAGAAGAGCGGTTTTCCAGGCAGTGAAAGATACTCGTGCAGAGAATGCGAGTGTACTTCTATAATCTGGCTGAGATTCAATCATGGACTAGAGCCAGCTATATCAACATATCAATTATGCTGTCCATGGGGACTGCAGTATTTAATAATCTTATCAGCTTTTAGTGTAAGTCCTGTCAAGCAGTTTCCAGCATTCGTCAGACCACCACTTAAAATGATGTATGGGATTAAGATTTTTTTTTACATATTCCTTCATCAGGGATTGTATTTCTAACAAGCCTATAGTGGCCGTGTATATACATGTATGCACATATCAGTATTCCATCATCCAAGGGTTAAGAAACGACTCCATCATCCAAGGGTTATATAGCAACAGCAAGAATAACAATATTGTGAATCATATATTGAAAAAAGATCGATGTCTTCGGTTTCATATCTTTACCAAGATATCCTGATCCATTACTACATGTAGTAATGACAAAACAACACTTGGAGCTGATTTAACGGAATGTGAAATGTGATATCATGAAGATATAGCAGGTAAGTAGTTTTTAACGCATAGGGTATAAAGTGAGACCAATTTAAGATACGAGATTATCACAGTAGCAGAAATATAGAAGATAATATATTACAGAAATAAAGAAACAAAGAAATAAACCAAACTTTATATATTTGTATATAATACCAATACAACTTCCTGATATACAGTTAAGTGCGTTTACATAGTTTCCATTTCCAGTCCTCATTAATTAACTAATCCACCATTCAAAATTTAAACCGTAACCCTAAACCGAACCCTGACTTTCTATAATATGCAATTACTTATCCTCAGATAGTTGTATGTTGGAATATGACTAAAAGAAGTTTATGCATTTAACCACTACAGAATTTATAACGGATTTACTGCATTTCCGATAGATTTCCATATATGTTTACGTCACTATAATTCCATCAATGGCTATTACATTACAGTGAGTCATCTCTCATATCTTACCCCTTCTTTCATCATCAACGATTACATACTGAAGGATTTTACACACATTTCATTACCTTAGCATTCTCGAGAAAATCTGCTTTCGGCAGAACAAAATAATCCACGGCAATATTTTTTAACATACCGATATCCTTCTGTGGTCACATCATCCCCCAAACTGCCACCATCCTAGACATTCTTGATAGCCAAAATCTACGTATTGTCCGCTTCTGATATCAAGATCGTATCTAGATTCCTATCAAGCATTGTGATTGGTCCAAAGATACATATCGACGACTCGGCCAATGAAAAGAGGGCATAAACCCCATCTTGATCATATCTTGGTTTTATGGGCATTCGGGATGTCTTTATCGTTCATTCTGGACTTTGCATCCTCTTTATTCCGGAAAAAGATGCGCTCCCCTAGGGTGACTGAGAAAAGTTAGAAGGGTAAGAAAACAACAAGAAATAGCTGATATCAGCACTAAGGGACCATCTTCTTACTCCGATCAGACCAAAAGTAACTTGTGCTGAAGCTCTCACATTTATCTGGCATGGACTTGGGGTCCCGATTCTCTCATCATTAGAATTCCGATAGAAATAAACCATTGTGAATATATACAGTAAGTTTAAAGCATCTATATATACACTTTTCAACCTGGTAAATCTGTTGTACTTGAGGTAGGAATTGGTTAACAGCAAATGTATTTGTCTGGATAGTAAATTTAAATGGAAGATGTATCGGCCAAATTCAAGATTGCTCTGGATTGCGCCACCCTCAAACATGATAATATAGAGGAGGAATAGTGTTGTGGTAAACATTAGAATTTAATGGGAAACATGCGCACGTACAGTGCTATTGGACCAATCACTATAGGTAGATATATGTATCGTTTTAATTAACAACATTTCTGTGGAAAATGCCTTTTAATATGCACAATCGTCTCAAGTGAGAACAAAACAGCAACAGTGCCATAGATTACTCGGTGAACAGAAATGCCGTTTCTTTTAAGATCCCGTTTTCATGTCCACGACTTTCGCTGAAGTAAAATAAGCATGGCATCGTGAACTTGTGAAATGTCAAAATTAGTCAAATTCCTAATGGAAACATGGCAATCCTAATCCAGTGTACTGAAATTCCAAAATATTTGTCGACTCTTTCTAACAGAACTCAATTAATCATGACTGCCCGTCTCTAGGTGGAGCTGAAGGAGGGTGGTCAGGATTCCCTAAGGATCGCAGCAATGGGGAAAAACAGTAGCACTTATCGATTGACATTGAATGACCCATTTCAATCCTTAAAGGAATCCAAATAAAAAGTTCTATTGCCCCACCCACTCACGTTTCCCAATATATTACGAAGAAAGCAGTCCGGTAAATTTGACAAAACACTATCTATGCATGTATATTTTTTCTGCTATTTTTAATATTTCTGTTGAAGTTAACATTTTTTCAATAAGTCAGAAATTGTATTCGAGGTTTGTGAGACCTTATTGTTGTAAAGTAATAGGGCCAACATGTAACAGTGCCTAAGTTAAATGTATGATGTTGCTCAACGATTTTGTCATGAATTTAAAAAAGACAATGGCTTATTAAAATAACATCAACACACCCTAGTCAGCACCGGCCCCCACTCCATACAAACTTAATATTTACAAGCTATGGGCTAAAAGGGTAGGGTATTTGACAACGTGCTTTACGGACACAGAAAAGCCGCGCAGATGCGTTGAGGACCCTGCCTCGGTGATCAAAGACAGATATTGCTTGAATTATCGCCCATTGGGATCACAAGTAGGGCGATATCACAAGCCTGACGGAGTCGCCATGGTAGCATTTGCTAGCCTTGGCCCAACAGTTCCTGTTACTTTGGGAGGTGAAGAAATATGAATTGCTTTGCGGGGACACAGCTGGGATTTGGACCCAGATATGGTGACATGGATTTGAAATTTAAATCATGGCTTCTTTGTAAAAAGGATGGCAGCTGGAACCTTTAGTGAAAGGGCGGTGCTAGCCGTCGAGGACGACCCTTCTCCTGTCTCGTATCAATTGACGCAGTTTTGAAGGGACCATCAGCTTTCTACACTCCCCATGCATCATTATGTTACTTATTTGAGACTAGAGTTTAGAATAGGAATCACCTAATCTGTTTTGCATTCTCATTAAGGCAGACACTGTATGGCTCCCATAAGTCACGTCTCTTTATAAGATAGAAAATGAAACTGTTTTAATATATTTGAAATGTTTGATTTGTTTGAAAATGTAAAATCGTATCCTCAAGCCGAACGAACACAGGGTAATCGGTGCGACAGGTAAGGGTTTTTTTTTTCAGAAATACGCATTTTCGCTTTGGATTGAATATTTGCAATATTTGCAATATTCTCGGACAGGTTTTAAAACAGTTCTCAAATATCGTTAGTGTCGGAATTCCTTTTCAATTGCAGAATTAATTCTGCAATATTTCTGAAAGGTCCAAAGGGGCAATTCGAGACGGAACGAGACTAGGGAGACACTATGACTCCACTGCACGAATTTCCCCCCAAAGGGCGAAGTGGATTGTGATCAAACCAAGCGTATACTCCGCTTGAGACCAAATTAAACTCTCCATGATACACTATATGATATATTTCCTATAGTATATCCATCAACGCCAAGGCCACATTAATTTGAGTAAAACATTAACAAGAACATCGAGACATCATGTTTCATCATTTTACCCACGCACAAAATATTAGCGTGTCAGGGCGATGGACTTAGTTATAACTGGAGATGTAAAGGTGATCAAACCATCAATATTTCAGTAGCCTATCTACTACGGCTTTTATCTTCTGATCACCGCCATCATCGTAAATAGCTTATTATATGCCTCACTTAATGTGTTTATACAGGACACGTGTGCAAGATAAAATCAGTGGGAATACCATTGTGCACAGCCTACTCTCTAACAATCGGACGGCACAACTCACATGGATTGCTGTCGCCCCCTGGTTACCATCTAGTACTTAAAGCTGCAAGATGGTTTAAGATTCATGGATTGCCATCATCTATCGGGTAAACATCCGAAGACTGATCCGTAGACGGGGAGACAAAAAGGACCACCGGCTAAGAAACCTACTGAGCGGTGGTAATCAAAATTGATAAAAGGTCATTCTTTGAATATAAAACTGGCAAAGATATAGGCAGATTGCATATGCATGTGACAATTTCAAATTGTATGTGTACACATATACATACACGTGTCTAAAACCAAAATGATAAGGAACGTGATTTTGGATGAGGTCGAAATCTAAAATGGAATTATATTTGTGATGCAGCAGAGATTTTTATCCACCACGGAGACAGTCTTGACATTTCCAGACATGAATGCAGATGTAAATTTTGTACCAAACAGGGAAGACACGTCTCGCTATGGCATGGGAGTGCGCTAAGAAACGAGGAATCTACATTTGTAAACATCTTTCACTGTAGCAACATGGGACGGAATACTTGCAAATGAAGGTCCCATAGCGTAGCACGGCGGGATTAGAAAAAAGATGGACATAATGCCAAATCCATCAGATTAACTGTCAAACTGAAAGGAAAGAAGATTGATCGCATGCAAAATAGAATTCCAAAGCAGGTTTACTCTATCGGTTTATCTTTGTACGATAAAATCTTAATTCCGTTTTATTGATTCCTGTTATATCCTGATGTTATCCCACACCAGAGATAATGTAATGAATTTTATTGGATCTGTATGAGTGAAAAGTAAAGCATTTTCATCAATGCAGGTAAAATAATCATGCCTCTCTTTATCAGCATAGCTATTTAATTGGGTTATTGCCATCTCGTTGAGATACTGATCATAGCTATCAATATCATTGCTTCTTATTCAAGACACGTTTGAAATCAACTGAATATAGATTATGGCAGGTTTTTTTTAAAAATGCCATTAAGATTGTTATATAGATGCCTCAATATGAATATCAAACCTTCGCTATCTCGCTATCTCTGTATACCGTATAATATACATATTGTATAGATCTATTCATATATATAACAATGTTTACATTCCTTAATTGTTATGGAAGTTCGAGCCCATGACATGAATTAAGAATAAACACACACATATCATATACCAATCATTGGAAACACTATACTTTCTGGATAGTGATATATGCAGCTATCTACTACCTCATGACCTCTAGTTAATGCTTACAAATTAAATGAAAAAAGTGATAACGCAAGACATGGCTCTATCCTGGAAAAGTCGATAGCATCATTCAACGATCTTAGAAAGGTGGGGCAATAAGAGAATTTCAGATAAATGCTTATTTCTTTTCCAACAATTTGTACACTAATTATACAAAAAAAACAAGCCTTCCATGTGCGGCTCATATTCATATAGAGTCCCTCACGTAGGCAGTACTAAATAATTAAATACTTTATTGACCCAGTGGAATTATTATTATCATTATTTCATGATTTCACAGAAATGAGTGGGGAGATCGATGTACCCGGATCTGGTATCTATATAATGAGGTCGGGACGAATACAGCGGTACATTAGAAATGTATTCCCCATGTAAATCTGCATTCAATACAACGTATAATTAGGCTATAGAAGTATCACAGGCCCAAATTATGGACCGCAGTATGACAATATCCCATAACTTCATCGCGAACAGTGTAATAGTTTATATAGTTTCGGTCCATCTCTCGCTACGATTCTCTATTATCGCTTACCCACTTGGGAGTCCTTAGAACGGAAGTTCCATTTACAAACACCCACCTGAAAGAACAAAATGAAAGTGTTATTCTATACTATTCGTTTGTGATGGTAGAAATGGGAACAGGGGAATGCTACATAAGTAAACATTTTATCAGTGTTCAATTATTGTAAAATATGTTGGAGTCTACCGTTTTATTTGTAAAATTGTAACGCAACTATTTAGTTCTTGCCAGTTCCAATACATACCATGCAGTACTGAACCGAAATGTTCAACCCCCATACTAACATGGTCAAGTCCATCTTGAGTGTATAGGAGCAAGACCGACCAGAGGTACCAGAGTTGGGAGGCCGAGATATATATAGTGAGCACATTGATAGGACGATTCAAGTAGTACCACAGACGCAGGTGGCAATAGAGAGATGAGCCGCAGGAAACGCACATATGATGAATATTAACACATATTTCATGCTCTACTTAATGTCGGCCTTGCTGAATTATCAGGAGAAGATGGATTCTTTATGTCTTCTGCACAGATATGTTTCGCTACATCAACGATATTTCATAAGAAGATCTCGATATATTCATGTGTCCGGGACATTCTTCCGATACAGATAAGTGTTTATCCTGCTCGTTCTGCACCTGTTCATTACAACTTGGACCCAGGAGGATGTTTGTGGGAGACTCGTCAAAGCCATGTGGTCAAGACGAACGGATATTAACATTAATTTGCACTCATCGTCAATAAGTTCACCCCCTACTGACTGAGGCATATTAATTGTATTGTCGGCAGATCGTGATATTAACCATGCATGTATGTTTACAGGTGGGCATGGTCTACACCATTTGTACCCTTGAATCAAATTGCATTGCGCATATTCATTTTCGATTCCAAAGACGTCAACACAACATAAAGGCTATAGAATCCACTACAAGCGCTTGTGAGTTGTAGGTTCACGGAGCCTTCCTCTCACAAGAACTGGGTAAGCAACTAGGTTGAAGAAGGGCGCAATGTTTCATGATTAAGTACCAACAAATCCAGGACAAGTATCTCAATACGTTCCAGACGTTACACAGTTTGTTTTGGTCGAGTCAAACTGACTAATGGAATTAGATAGATTGATCAGTGTATACATAGAAATGTGGGTCGGAAAGAAACGGATGTGTTTCAGTTTTTTTTTGGTTGGGAGGGAAACCGAGAAAGGATAAACCATGTATACATGTATGTATATAAAAGGAAATATTTACTCAACATATTTCAGGCTAACACGATACCGCTGGCTACACAGTGGCTAAATATTGTACAAAATATATTTCTAAGAAGATATTCCTTTATTTGTAACTAATTAAGGGTGCGCTGACTGGAATAGTATTCTCCGCATTCACGAATAATAGACTTGAGAACAGTGCCAATTAAAAAAAATTCATTTAAATGTTAAGAATGACATCAAGTTCTATGCAGCAATGTCACGCATGCACATTGCAGTTCAGGGGGTATCTTGGAAGTAGTATGATAGCACTTGAATAGCTGATAAGGTATACTAGTACTATGGGAATTATAGTCGTGACAAAGCCAAGCAGTTAGGATATTCAATATGCCAATATGCAGTTGACGTTCGTTATTCGAGTTCAGAGATAAGCTCCATTTTGAATTAAAGGGTTTTAGAAAGCATATGGACCGCTGAGAGGGTCACTGCCCAACATTTCTAAACGCAGAATAGGCCGTAATAGGGAAACAGGGCTAACAGAACCACATTGATGTTATGAATGATTGAAATGGAGTTTGGGGCAAGGTTATGGAGAGTTGTTTGTGGATGGACAGAGATAATCTTGGTCAGGACAAAAGAACGAAGGAACGGAGAAGAGCTGGAGCGTGATGGAGTTTAGCCCTCCGTTCGCTTGTCCCTGACTGCCTGAGGTTAATAGCCCTGGATGCCAAGGTTGGAGTGACTATAGGTATAAGTTGTCGGGCAGGTCATCAGTGTAACAGGCTGACGAATTGCCCAGAGAAAGGTAGACACTGAGCCCATATGGTGAACATTTACATGGTTTGCTGGTGCATGCAGTATCCCATCTTTGTTCAAATGGGTATATTAAGTGTAGATAACATTGCAATTTCTACTGATGGAACTATTATGATCAGGGAGTAATACCCATCAGTGGGAAGAAAAATGAACAAGAAGATTACAATATTGGAGAAACAACACTCCTCATACTTCTATACCTATATTTCATGACAGCGCTGGGGCAAATTATAAGTAAACAGGGTTTCGAAGAGACCTGTATCACATGTTATCTGCTGCATGGGGATGAGAGTAATAGGCAAAGCTAATGGGGTTTTCAACTGGAATGTTGGAGAATAATTGGAAACGGAAATGATATCTACAGTGAAGAAGCTTAGTTCATTGAGTGAGGAATTGCTTAGTATTCAGTGTAATCTTATGACGTCATGATGTTTCCTGAAATAATCATTGAAACGTTGATGTGAATCCTTTATATTATATTTAGATAATCTAGTTTCACATGCTTTTAATCTGCCACCTCGAAAAATTCAATTCCACCTAATTATCAAGTTGACAAAACTTCGAAATGTCAAATACCAATCCAATCAGGGAAAATAAGATAGAAACAGATTCATATCAGAGGAAACCACACAACCTTAAAATGCTGAATTTGGCAGAGGTGACTCACCTTCAGTCAAATAAATCCTACTTAAATTTAATTATGGCTTCACAGCCCACTTTTCACTGTCTACGAATAAGCAGACATTGCCTTGTCGTACACATGTAGCCTATATTTTCTAATGTAAAACAAAATTCCTAAAATCAAATCACACGTCTCTGCGGAATAACTAACAGGTATAGAAGGACAATTGACAAATAACTGCGAGCAATTGCGAAAAATAAGGGTCATTGTATACGGAAGTGAGACTAGTGAATACATAGCGCCATCTGATTGGAGGAAAAGGAAGCGTACTACGCACGAGGCGAGGGTCTGCGAAGTAGCCACTATAGGATGTGCAGTGTTGAGAAGAAACGGCGAGAGAGGGCGAGATCCAGCGAGTGAAAACGAGATCGTATAATTTCCGCAATCCATAGTCGGGTCCATTCAAACCTGGGAGAGAAGACTGGAGAAACCAATATGCCAAGGCAAAAATGCAACAAAGCTGACAGATGCAGGTCAATGAAAGGTCAACCGAAGAAAGATTTCCAAAAGCCTCGATAGGATTACCAGGCGGGATTGATGGTAAATGAAAAAATGAGTTTGGGTCGCATCACTGCTATTTGAGATAAGTGTTTTATCAGTTGATATTCATGGGCGCCTAGTCCACAAACTCAAAAAAGAGTATCATTCATCATTGGAAATCTTCGATATGAAAATGCTAGTGATATAGCTGGATCAAGTTCTAAACAGTTACAGACATCAGGTCTGATTTTAAAAAAAACCGTTTAATTTATGATTATAGGGTAGGCCTATGCAGTGAGGGTACATGTACACAAGATGCTCCAGTCCCAGCCTCTATTAAAATTCCTTTATACAAGTCCAGGTAGGGGGCAGTGTAAACTGCTCCCTATCATCTGACAAAATCATAATATCCAAATAATAAGGATTTACATACACTGCCCTCCTCTCCTAGCCCGCGTCCCCCTTATATCCTGTATCCGCCACTCCCAGAATATGACAACGTTACTTACTGACAAAGGCATAATATCATATTACCTATTGAATACATCATTGTGCGCTATGTCAAAACGTGGTCTTCATTTTGAAGGGGGCCTCATTTCAGGGGCACTTGCTACTATGTTCCTACTTCAGGGGCTTTTGCACAAATCGGAACCATTTAGGAATGCCACATGAACTAGTGTACACCCACGATAATCCATGTAAGTAATAATGCTGCCTACATCAAGGAGTTAGTGAGAACATGTTACGTAATCATCAGTAAACACTGAAATTGTATGAATAATGTCATAGTCGAATTAAATGCCTTAGCAGGGAATGGATTCAAAGATGAGGATCGCTGCTCAACAAGAGAATGTTTAATGTATTAATTACAACAAAAAGCAAATCAGGCGTGACCACATTGGCCGCTTCTTCAATCCTAAGGCAAGCTCCCTCTTTTCCATGATTGGCCTATTACCAGAATGCCAAGTGGTCCTCAGAACCATCATGATTGGTCTGCTTCAGCTTTCCACAAGAGGTCTAAGACTACAGAGAGGGCGAGGACCGAGGAGGAATGAGAATGAAGGGGAGCGAAAGGATAGAGGGACAAGCGAGAGACTGAGGGAGAAGGAGAGTGACAATGACAGTCACAGGGAGATCTTAAAAGGGCAAGATAAGGGATCCATAAAGTACTATCTATAACGATTGAAAGGCATGGCTTTGGTATGATTAGAAAGCAATACTATAAGAGTAATTAAAGAGCAGTCTTAATCCACTTCTACAGTTCTTCTCAAAATGGAACCCAAACTAGCTATACTTGAGTGTCAATATTAATTTCGCATTCTTGAAAACATGTTTTATCCACAACAATAACAAGACAAGTTTTAAAACGCATATGAACCTGTAAAGCAAGTAATATTCTTTTAATTATCTTTCATTACTTACTTTAATTTTGAATTAAATTTTGTCTTACTATGTAATGTTGAGCCCTGTCTGTTCGGAACAATGATATCAAATCAAATGACAGATTTAGATAGGGGCATTTTACATAATTTTAAGACGAAAAACTCCCTACATACAAATCAATACTTCAAAAATAAAATATCAAATTTACTGCATGATAATGATAAAACTAAGCCTAGAAGAACGCTATTGAAATATCATATATTCTGGCTCCAGAACTTCGGGAGATCCTTTACAATAGGCAATCATGTTTTCAGCATGGGAAAATAATTCATCTCGACATGTTCCATATTTGGTAGGGCGGTACGAGCTGTGGAATGCCACCTTTTAAGATGCCCAGGGTGTATCTTCCTGCAGATGGTTTCAACATGTTGTTGGATAGCAACCTACATGTCTGTCGGGCCAGCAATACATTTCGGCGCTTCCTATTTTGCACAGCGCCAAATGTGTGTCCCCGCCGGTGAAAAGAAAATATACACAATTATGACCATGTGTAACTCGGTATATGAAAAGGATATGAGATTGGGATTATCCTATATCTGAAATCCTTCTCTCGCATGAATCTGAAATATATAACAAGGCAGGAATCTGGTGAAAGACCAATCTGGGCGAAAATTAAAGGAAGGACCACTTAAAGCCATTGTCAACTGATCCGATTATGGATGTCACATACGGATGGAGGTAGCCCCTTTTTCCAGCCGACGAACAGACGGGATAAGGAAACCAGCTGAGATGGACACCACCCCTTTTTTACTAAAGCTTAAAGAGTGTAGATTGTATAGTTTTCCTATCAACTATAATATAGACATTACTAAATATAATAAAGCCACCATCATACTCCAATCAATACACTGGCAACTGCGTGAACCATAAAGTCTAGCCGGCTCAGAGCCGCAAAATTCATGTTATTATAATCCCATTAGGACGCCTAATCTGGGGTCAGGAAATCCATTAGCGGAGTAGGCGTCCAGTCCATGACATACCATTCTTATCTGATCTGAGTCTAGACTGTATAGTTACTATTATTGTTCCAGAACTTTTGCCCGAGAAAGATAAAGCTTTTCATTCGAAATCCACTGAATGGTAGTCTTGAATCAAAAAATGTTTGTTGTGCCATGTTTGCTATTTAATGTTACTATGTCATTTGGGTGTAACGCTTTTATCACGATAATGCACCACTGTTTAGAATTGAATTACGAAGATAACAATTAACTACCGAAAATAAAAAGGTATAGTCTGGTCAGGACTCAGACTTTATTATGCTTCGGGATCCCTTATAACGCCAGTACTCTTCAACCAATCACAACGCAGCTACAAGTGCCACGCCCACGTTCCATGCTAACCGCCACATTCAAGCAAGAGAACCCCGTCGCATTGACATTTTGAGGAAAATAATTTAATTTCCTAACTGTTTTTCTATTCTGATATTGCCTGTTACTGTACATTTATTACTATAACTACTCTGTGACATTGATTTATGATTATTGTATCTGTGGATATCATAGGGAATATGAATAAACAGCTTCTAGCCGTTTCGGCCAAACCTCACTCCTTCTTAGTCCTTATTACTCCTCTACTCTAGCGTCGTGATCACATATAATGCCATGGAAAGTGCATGTAAGCCGAAAGACCCACTAATTTATATCGTGGATAGCCTTAGTTCATTTTCCCTGGACGCCTGCCTTTTAATTCCAGCTCGGGAAATTAAATGATAGAGCCTTGGACGGAAGAGACAGGAGAAGGGTGCCTGGAAGAATGGGAAGAGAAATTAATCGCAGTTTCATCTCCATGGTTGTAGGTGAGAACTTGGTGTTGGTCAGGGGGGTCAATGTGCCATTGGGCGTTTAGTATAACCTCCTGTGAATATCTGAATAGTCTATGCTCAAAGCCTCTCAGATCAGATAAAAATGGTATGTCAGTGATTGGACGCCTACTGCGCTAATGGCTCTCTGGCCCAGGAGTTGGTGTCCTAATGGGATTATAATGGTAGGTTGCGGTCCTAATGGGATTATAATGATATTTTGCGGTTTGGACCTGAGGCTTTTCCCTCAGTTTGAAGGGGCTCTCTCAACTTTGAGCATAGACTGTGAACTGGACAATCATTAACATGTGAATGTTGTTTGCTTGGTTTGCTTTCAGACCTAATCACATGGCTAAAATCCATAGGTTCTAGTCATATATCAAAACATCCTTTATTAACGTGCCAGGTTAAGGCCTAAATCCATTGACGCCCCAAAACCATGAGCGACTGTACAAAATTCAACCAACTCTTTAATATCTTTTTAATTGGGCGACAAACATTAATATGCGGCGACTTAGGACATTATTGAGGGAATCTGAATGAGCAACATGATGCAAGTCGCTTGTCCAAATTGGAATCCACTAGTGATTTATGTATGGCTACTTGGGGGTGTCGCCAATCTTTCAGAGCCCAAATAACAATATTTCAGTCGCTCAAACAATTCCAGCTACTTAGAAGTTGAGCGACTTCAAAGTTTTCCAGGCTTGTGATTGGTTGAGACAGGCCAAGTCGCTCAAAGGTGCTTCACTGGCCGGAATCCACATACATTGTGTACCATCACAGACCCACTTGAGCAACCTCCCGACGGGCGACTTCAGGTTTATGACCCCCAAGTCGCTCACTGTTTGAGCGACTGGAATGAAAATGTTTAATCTAGTCGCTCATGTTGTGTCGCCCGTGCAAGTCGCCCGAGTAATTAGCACTGTCGCTAGAAGACTTTGGGATTTTGGGAATCCACACAACAGCCAACATGGGCGACATGACGGGCGACACAGAGCGACTGAAAACTTGGGCGACTTGGGGTGAAAATATGAGCGACTGATGGGCGACTTGGCCCTGAAGTCGCCGTGTGGATTCCCGGCTTTAGGGAGGTTCACACTGGGGGCACCTGCATCCAGGACATCGTGGCGACATCCTCCTACAACAAAACTGAAAAAAAAGTGCAAGTTTGTGCTTGCTGTCTAAAGCCCATTTTGTGAAATATAGTTACCGAGAAAGACATTGGTTTACGGAACACTTTCTACAGGCACCATGGAAGCTAAGATACTAGACTTTAGTTTATTGCATGTTTTTATAGTGTCCCCCTACTCCCTACGGCTCTCTAGGGACGGTCAAAGTTCACGCCAGACAGCTGACTGATGAGCGACTCGTGGCTTACGTGCTTTGCTGCTTTGTTCTGATGCAGCAGAATCATGCTAGGGCGATCCAACCCATCCCTAACCCTAACACACCTAACTTACCTTCACCTACTTATCCTTAATATACCTACAACAAGGCATTGGGTGCAGAATGAATATCAATCTCTCAAAGACTCCAACCGAAAGGAAGGGATGGTTAGGTTGGCAAAACAAAACCTAGCCTATGTAATAATTATGCCTCACCCCCCGCTCCGGGGGTGCGGGAGGATACGGGGACGGAAACTCTTGTCTACACAAAACCATACAGGAATCTATAAATTGTACTGCATCATGGAGCGCAAACGTATTGAGCATCAATTGAATTAAATATAGTATATTATATAGAAGCATTCTAAACAACCTAAAACAATAGGACTGTTAATTGATGTCCCAATTAAAGCTCTGTGTAAGGTTTCGACTGAAACAATATATTACATACTCATTGCTTCAGGGTTAGGATCACCGGACCTGCCCCTGTCTGTTACCCAGCACACGCCCTGCCTGGGGTTGGACATGTGCCAAGTGGGTAAATGTGGCATTCCCAAGCTAAATATATTACATACAATAATTGTTGCTGTATGTACACATGATGCACCATGTTATCGGGTTTACGGAAAGCAAAGAGCCTCCAAAACCAATCGCCGACGCCCATGATAGTTATCATGACCTTGCATAACCCCCTCTAGGACTTATCCACAGGCTTCGAACTGCCCATGACAAACACTGACAAGCAAGGTTTACTGTAAGGTACAGCTGTGGGTGACAGGCATTGGCAATACATTCACTGAACAGAGCAACTAGTAAAACATATTCTCGCCGCCCTCGTTGGTTCGGTCATGTTTTGATGCTGCTGGTTTTTCGGAATAACATCGCACCACTGACTTACAATGAATTATGGATAGAACCTTAGGAGTAAAGATTTTACTCTACGAAGAATGATAGAACTCAAACTTGACCAGGAGAATATAGGGAACGTGATTTCTTTTAAAACGTTTAAATAAAGGATTTTGTTTTGTATATCTCGGGGTATAGGTCTCAATCTAGGCTCAGCGTTGATAGTGCCTCCAAACTGAGGGAAAGCCTATCGCCGCTCTCAACCGCAAAATGCCATTAGAATCCTGTTAAAATACAATTCGTATTTGATCTGAGAGACTCGGAGCCTAGACTGTGTCTAAAAAGATTTGTTTCTCTTCGCGTTTGAATAGCAGATACGGTATGCAATTTTCCCTATTAAACCTGACTGTCAGAACAATAAATGGGACTCTCACACACTATATTGCTACATTCCCAAGCTCTATTCAAGGTTAAAATCTTTCAAATAATCAAAACATCTTACAAAAAGAGCTTTGCGGAGATGGATCTCGAGTGGGATTTAACATTTTCGCAATCACGTAAAACAGTGCTATCGTAACAAAGATAATCTTTGATCGTAATGAAGAAATGTCTCCCACTTTCAACATTCAGACTTCGGCGGCTGATATTTGTATCCAATCCTATCATTACAATAATGGCGTTGAAGACTTAATGGACTTTTTAAACCAGCTAAACATCACAGCTTCATATATAATCTCATCCAATTAAGTTTTTATTCAGCGAAAGATATCGTTATCGTATCTTTGGACAACCACTATAGCTAAGGTTACAATGCTTCAAATAAACAACACAAACCACACTATAGTGACTATACCCACAAACATATCCGCTACTGTAGTTGGGCTCAGAGCAATAGATCCTAGAGATGTGACGTACGGGGGACTAAAGGGACATTTTAAGACCGATTTCTGCGTCTTATTTTATACCAAAGATGGACGAATAAAGTTAGCACTGGGATACCCACAAGAAAAGTTCTTTAGATTTCCCATCCCACCCCTTGCTCAATTAGAGATAAATCTTGCATGAATCAAACATGGCGATTAACTTGCTCTTGCTCATGGCCCATGATTCACATTTAATGTAAGCGGTGATAAACTGACATCATGATATAAAGGGGAATGTTCCAGAAATGTAAAGGTGCTTCAGTGACGGATGGGTAGGATGGTCGGCTACCCACCCCTTAGATCAAAGAAAGGTATTATGCACGAACAATAAAATAAAGCAGACACTCTCCACTTTTCATTTCTTTAGTTTAGGCCTCTTTCATCATCCCCTTTAAAACGACCGGATCGGTCACTAGGCTTTGTTATGCAGCTTTAATAGGAAGTCACAAGTCTATGTTTATCTAGCCTCTTTCTGTCCTTCTTATGGAGAGCGACTCCGAGTATGTCCCTCCTAAGAAAACTAATAGTGCGACATTTCCAGAATCTCCGTGTGTTTATATCACATTCCAAACTCACTCCTCAATCAGAACGTTTTGGCTGGGAATTCCCACGTCTTCTCAAATATATTTGTAAATAACCTCAAGACATTATTAAGATCGCCTCAACAAGTTACCCCTGTCCCTAGGAAAAGTGGGGACATTATTAAATGTAGGGATAACCTTAGAGTCTCTTTTACGCTAAGGGAAAACAAGGAATCCACCGGTCAGGTCCTGGGGTCAAATCCACCAAACAGAACCAGCCATAGATAGATCTCCAAACGAAGATCGATGTTGGTGGTAATTTGGCATTAAATCCTCAAGATGAACAACTAAAAGACGACCTTAAGTTATACAATGTTGGAAGGAAACACCGAAGTAAAACTTAAAAACAATCAGGTCTTCGTGCAAAGCGTAAAACATGGGAGGTAACATTTCAGCCAATCGGTCATATGTCCGGGAACATACATGTAGGTGCAGTTTCTCCCTTATCAGGCCTTCCACCCTCCTGCAAAAACTGGTAATCTGAATAATCGCAGAAAAAAGTAAATATTCCATATTGAGAACCCATGGTCATGCCAACTTTTGTATATTGGCGCATAACTCATATGAGAAATCTACGTCCCTTCACTATAGTAAATGTATACGTAGGACTACTAACACACATTCTGATCCCCGAGGTCATGGGGTCATGTATACCACCCCCTGGACAAGAGGTTGGAGAGCCTGGCGACATCTGTTCGAAATCAGGCATGACCCAATATTATGTCATACCAAATCCAAGACACAAACAGGTCCAGCAGAAACTTTCTTATCTCCCTACTCACACCACCTTCTCATAAGATGGCTCAGCGAATGTTTATAATGGGAAGTGAAAGGATGTGGAAGTTCTAGCGCTCGGGGTAAACCGTAGATAGAGGGTACGTTATCATGACAGTGTACAAGACACGATGCAGGATATTTGAAATCAAACACAATTATGTGGGGAACTAATATCAAGTAAATGAGTGTATCCATAAAGGATACTGTTACCAGCATCTTTCCTTATCATCACCACTCACTAGTCATATTTTCCTCCTACTTTTATGTCCTTGTATCCCGGATGGCGTTGATGACCCATATATTGGCCCCATTAGTGCCAAACCACACAAAGGCAGAAATGAGGGACACTGGCAGAACCTCATCAGTAGGACTTATACGACTCACAAATGATAACTATATGTTGTACATACAAAAGTATAGACAAATCGTGCTTCCTACCTTAACTCCACAACAGGTATTCCAAACGAGTTGGTGTAACTTATAGGTAAAAGTTGTTCCAAGAGTTTTGCACTTTGGTCCGTTTATGGGAGGCGCAGGAGAGACGCAGAAGAATCAGACCAACTGGTCGCGTATGGCACCGATCGTAACCGAAAACACTGCTGGTCGTTGTGACTCCTCCTGTGTGCCAAGATGTGTGTAGGGGCCTGCATGTAGAGCTACTCCAATGTGTACTCCAGTGTGTGCCCGAGTGCGTGACTACCGTACAACGTGGGTTTTTAGAGTGGGCCACTGGAGGAGATTCGAGCGCCATCCGGTGGAGCGCTTAGGCAGCTAGCCTCCTTCCAGCACGTACTACAATACCGATAGGGCTCCTCCTGTATCCCTGTACCCACTAGGTCAAACAGACACCCCCTGGATACACTAAACGGCTATCTAGCCTCTAGGGCTCTTGAGGGGTTAATTCGACAAATTGACACAGCCCTTTCTTAGATCGACAAATTTCAAAGGCAGCTAGTGACAAACGACAAAGACACTTTCTTAGCCTGACAAATCGACAAAGACCTTAACAACAAAAATTCGGCTGTTTTACAAAAATATAGCGACAAACGACAAAAGAATTTTCTTAGTGAAAAATGACAATTGCTGTTTTTTGGTAGCGACAAGAGAAATTAGATACCCCCTCAGGAGCCCTGCCGTCGGTATAGTTAGTAGTGTATACAACTTGGTGGGGGAGAGGGAATAATTGAAAGCGCTGAGAAAGTAATCATTTTTAGCATAAACCCCAAAGCTAACCCCAAAACCAACCCTGTTATCAATGTATGCGTGTATACATACATTGGGGGGGGGGGGGGGGGGGGGGGGGGGGAGTTCAGCCCAGTAAGGTCGGACAAATGACATGGAGACCAAGTCACTCCCATTAAAATCATGTCATTGCGACATGATAGATGAGGCACATCGCATGGGAATCCCTATATAAAGGATTCGCCCGCGCGGGAGTGACTCTGAGTTTGAATATATAGCCCGCATATATTATCTGGCCCCCATCTCTCAGCCCGATAACAAATATTTCCCCTGCTCTGAGACATGATTTACAGTGCCTTATGAATATTATATTGGATTATAGTTTGAGTAGTTTGAGTTGATCGAACACGATTAGAATAGACACAGAACTAGGCTAAATCTACGGAAAGCTACGGAATAGAAAAGTATCCCTAAATGCGCCCTCTCTATGCGCTATGCGTGGTTCCCATAAATTATGGCGATTGCATAGATGCATGAGTTAATAAAGGTCATGACAAAAGTCTTCGTTTGTGTCACCGTCGATAATTGGATCTCAGACAAACTTGTCAATGTTTCAACTCTTATCTCGTTGTTTCTACAATCCAAGTCTAACTTTATGATAAAGTTGGTGTATAGAATGTGGTTTGTTGAAGCACCCATCGATTCAGTCTAAATTTAATTTAGGTCCAATCTTTGTATACATCTAATGATCTATGTATACAATATTATCTTTACTTCACCATGCACTAAACTACGTTTAGGTATAGCAAACACCGAATCGACCCCCCCCCCCCCCCCCGATTTAAAAAAAAATAAACAAAAAATATTCTGCTGAAGTCTAGGCTTGTGTTAGATAATATGACACGCACAATAATGATGATGTCATAAAGTCAATTGGCAACGTACAACTACAAGGTCCATTTGATTGTTTTATAGTGGTGCACCTTACGGTCAAGGACAGTTAGGTTAAGGAAGTTCCTGTCAGTATAATAAGATCCAGTTATTAGCAATGATTTTGAATGGCCAAGAAAACCCTCTGATGCTGCGAAGCGATCCATCATTGTGTTCGCTCCCCCCCCCCCCCCCTCTCCCCAAACCTTACTTTCCTCCCTCCCTATCCCTAAGAAGTTATTAAGGCATCTTCAGAATGCTATTGTGGGATGGCACTTGTTTGAGGTCACTGCGAACAAACCGGTTTCTTTGGGTTTCTTTTTTTAAAAAAAAAGTCATTTATTAGTCCAGGTTTCATTTATGAGGCGTGTTCAAAATTCAATAGAGCTGATTCATATAACCCCCAGATCACCCTAAAGTCGTCTTCCTCTGGTGCCTGTTTCGCGACTCAGAAATGGAAACGAGACAATACAATATTCAAATATGATTAATTTCACCCTATCCGTAAAACCTTTGAAAAGCTAATTAATGCCAAGGGGTAGGCACAGTGGGTGCTTATTGCAATATTTTAGACATCTGGATTGTGAAATTTTAATAGTTATCTGAAATTAATATATTTCCTAATTAATACTAAGGGGTTGATATTTATATTTATATTCTCAATGAATGCTATTGCTATCCTATGGTCATTGAGGACAGCCACTATGCAGGAATATCGATGGAAATATGAAATCTTATTAACAGTGGAATAAAAACGTTCAAATTGCATAGTTATCTTTATTTTTTTGAATATTATTTAAAAGCAACAAACATGTCAGCCTGCACCTTATGTGATCACCAGACATGGATCCCAGGCCTGCCTGCCAGCCAGGTCGGCGGATCCCATATAAGAATCGTGATGGATGAGTGGCACCAGGAAAATGCATTGCCGAGAGTGACATACTGTGGGAGGGGTCAGGGTATCCAGTCTACCCCTTGCCCCCTTACAGCTGGGTCCCTATAGGATGGCGGTTCCCCATGTATGTCTCCTGAAGGAAACTCACTAATTAGAGCCGTCAGTATAATCCTTTGCTTATCCGGATCATCTACATGCCAATATCCAATATGCAAGCCATTTTCGGAATGAGCTATAAAATGTGGATTGTTTCTATGGCGCAGATTCGGTGTAAAAAGAATATGGCTACGGGGTAATCTACTGAGATATGGTATCAATCGTGATCGGGTACATGGGCCGCGATGTTATTACACATTTCTGTCCCCTAAAATTGCACATAACAATTTAGATTCCTAAAGCCTTGACAAAGGTCCAAACAAAACGTTTTGTTCTAGCCGATTTACCGACTGTCGACCTCTTATATACATACAGGTTTTTGCTGTATTAAGCTTTTAAAGTGCGATAAAATCTACCCATCAATTTGTTCGGCCATAACTTTGAGGTAACCGTAAAACATTCGGGAGCCCCAAAGGGAATATCACAGATGGCATGCCATTGGCTTCTAAGTAAAAGTACTAGTGGTACACACGTAGTTTCCCACTAAACAATAACCTTCGTGCCCTGGTCATGTTTCTTGTAGTCGTCCCTTAATTAAATTGTTTCTTTATTCTGGAGTTCGAAATAATGTTTCTCTCTTCTTCAGTAGAACCTCACCATACAAGATTCGAATCCTAGCTAGTGGAACATCTTTGTGAAAATGTATTATCATTATGTCTATCTTTCTGTTGAGCAATTTGGGAATTTGTGCCAGCTAAGATGTATAGGTAAATTGTAACTAAAAAGAACGAGATAGGTTGGATAAGAACAGTTATACCATCCTAGACCATCTTACCTGCTCAAACCAAATATACTACGTTGACAGATAATGAGTATTCAACCAGTCAGATCCCATGCAAACGCACAATGCCTGTGGAAACGAAAGGATAGCCCAATTTAAAAAACTAGTATAACTCTCCTTAAACCGTTGGAGGCCTGAATAATAATGATGAATTTAAAAAAAATAAAATGAGAAACATTTGGTAATATTTGTATACTTCCACATACTTGCAATGCAGAGGAAACTGCAGAGTGCCGCAGCCAACATATTAAACATCTCGATTTGATTATAAATGCAGACACAGGGATGTTGTGGAATTTGCTGTCAAACAGAAACAGGAAAGCCTCTGTACTACGTGTGCTAGGTTAATGATTTTGCGAAAAATAGCAAGGGTGCTGATTATATAATACTACCAATACTATACTTCTACTACCAATATAGTTAAAATAATATTAATTAATATTATTAGGTACCATCAGTCCAAGATGCTAACGTACGTGAGAGGTTGAAATGAAAAAAATGAGATCATAAAATAGTGAAGCAGAAAAGCAAGGGTGAGTAACCAGTGATGAAAAAACGAAAGGCGAAATGATCGATGCACCGCGCCCAGGATTAATGTTGGTAAAAACATAAAAGAAATGACGCAGCAAGAATAATAGAATACAGAAGCCAATAAGGGTGATACAATCCAAGCAAAACACTCTTCGCTATAGATTAGTTTCAACGGACGACCGGGGGTAGAATTTCTTAAAAATAAAAAGACCTCTCTATTATAGATCCTATATAGTTCGCTAAAACTAGTACAAGAATGTATCAAAGATGATCAGAAATTATCTGTTGTGATTCAATTAATTTGTCCTTGAGAAAATCTCATCAGTATTCTGTCAGGGGATCTTAGTAGGAGAAGGAGTTGCATGAGGAGAACCGGCAGCACAAGCTGTATTAAAACCTTTCCAGCGGATATAATCTTATTGAAAGCGATATAGTCTGATTGTTTTCTGGTAATTTGCTACCTTGGTGTCGCAATTTCCCCTGCTATTCAAAGTGAGCTGGGCAAGCTGAGCTAGGGTAAACAGATCCATTCCTCATATGGTTTCCAACACGAAGAGAAATCAGCTGGAAAATTATTGCTATGCTAATGTAATTAATCCCCTATGCAGCATCATTCACACCAATGTAATCGGCCCACAAGCCATTAATAGCGTCAGTATTGGGGGAGACTTTCTGGAGTATTAAAAAGACACATTTGCGGTAAAAAAAATAATTCTGTACATGCACAGGCATGTAGGCAATCCGAATAGGATTGTACCCTGAAGTGGTCACCATTTAGTTTGAGTCTCCAGGCTGGATAGTTGACTTACAATAGTATTAAATATAGATCGTATATCTGTATCCATTGATGAATCCAATTTTCTTAATAACTATATAATTAAAAATATGTAAATTTGAGCAAAGTTACAGAACAGAAAAATGCGAATCTGGCTAATACTTTTTAATTGGCATCTTACCTGGTAAGAAGAAACCTGGTTAGTGGGAAATATATTGATTATATAAATCTTTGCAATTTGAGAACATATATTTTAAATGTTTTTGCAATGTACTGAAGTATTCGATGTATTCTAAAGATAGAAAACAACGCTGCTAATGAAACCAAGCAGGCGAACGCCGCTTACATATATGCTTATGAATCAGAATGATAATAACAATATCGAACAATAAACAGATACATTAATACATAATCAAAAGATCAAATAGACCAGACAGCAACATTATATATAAACGTTGTATATAAGTGCACATCGGAAGATTCCATGATCGTGATAATATAGGAACGGAGGAGGAAAAACACTGGCCGTTAAGAAAGATCATGATATATACCTGGCATGACCTAACCCCTTGCCCTTTCATGTAGCCATACTATCAATGGAAGTTACTCCCTCTTAGAAGGGAAACGTAGCTATTTTTGTCGGGGGATATTGGTGTTTTGCAGAAGAGAACAAGAGATCACCTCACCTTTACAATGAGGCATGCAATCATGTGATCATTGGTGTGGCCAAGTACTTTTCCATAAAAAAGTAGTAACGAGGCAACATCCAATATTTCGATGGCCAAATTTTATGTGAAATTTGACCAAAGGTGTCCCTTTCATGGAAATACCCATACAAATCAGGACCCCCTGAGCTGCTGTATGTAGTCAAATGCTTCTCTATGACAACTAAAAGCAGAAACAAAATAACACAATTAAAACCACACTCTTAGCCCATTTAGCTTTGGTCTATTTCCATTACCTCTTGCGCCGTAAAAAATATAAATCATTAATGTATCAAAATGGAAAGACAGAATACAGAGCGGGGAAAGGTATATATATGTGACAGAACATGACTCATATTGAAGATGGATTAGGAGTCTTGGGTCTTTCAATCGCCCCGTCGTCCTAGAGCTGATGAACTGTAGATTTCAAGACGATTGATCCATGCAATATCTTTCTTTATGATAAGAAAGGTCTTGATGATAGAAGCGGGTAAGAGGAACACTTCAAAGTGCATGTAACTCTCAGCTATTTTTTCTCATGCACCGCGCTTCCATTAGTGCATGGGCAATAAGTCTTGTTCTTGATGAATTCTATTGTGAGGTACTATTAAGGTTTGGTCCCATTATGAGGCACCAGTTGATAATGGATTAACTCATTGTGTGTTCCAGTGTATTTTAATAAATACTAACGTATTGTAAGTATTCCTTAGAATAGAATAAGAATTAGAATAAGTTACAAAAAATATGTTATAGAGCCTTGAGGTTGGCATACGGCTGGCAATACACGAAAAAAGAACTTATTGTATTAGGTAAAATTCTACCTTTGAAAGATAGAAGGGAAATAGCTTTGCTCAAAACCCTGTATAGAAAAAAGGAGGCTTATGTTGATGATACTCCGAAAGAAATGCTATTGAGAAGAAAAGGAGGAATGATTTTTAAATCTGTTAGACCCAGATCTGAAAGAATGCGAAGGAGCGCCTTCTATAGGGGTAGTACCTTGTGGAATAATCTATCGGAATTGATAAGAAAGTGTGACAATTTAGATTCTTTCGCTTTTCATTTGAAGGAAATGTATTGGAAAAGTGTACATGATTTTGATGAGGTCTGAACGTATTCATCTTTAAGTGATGGAGAGTTCCTTTTACTGTTCTCCCCGTTTTTTTATGTATCAAAGTCCTTATAAGGGCTAGGCGATTGTGTGCCTAATGATAAAGCTGCTGTATAAGAATTATCTAAATCCATTGACGAATTATATAAGAGTATCTGTTGTATCGGAAGAGGCTTAGTGGTATATACCAATGTGTAAGAAGGAGAAGTAGTTAAAGATGCATAAAGAAGATTTTATTTGTGGCATAATTGTCAATTTCGGTATCTTGAGGATATTCAAAATAGATATTGTATAGAAGGCAACGCAGGAATAATATTCGCAGCGTGGGTACGCGTCTTTTTTGAATGATGTATTGTAAATGTTTGGCCTTATTTGTAATAATAATAATAAATAATAATAAATTCCCATGTTATGGCAAAAGAACTCCTTAAGGAAAGCACGACATGTAATAGGTCTCAACCCTTTTGTCAAAACCAAGACCAGAGGCGAATAAAGATATATGTGAATGTTTAAAGCTTTGGATATGCAAAAGAAGGATATCATTCTTCTCCTTAAATAAACAACATTCTGTTTGTACATTATAATGCAGATGCCAGATCTATTCGATTATCTGATACAATAATATGACATTCTGTGTAAAGTCCGTAGATTCCTAAGACTAAAGCCATACAGCCCACCCACCGAGCACAGACCATGACTATTAAAATAGCTTAGTCAATTGCGTGCACAAGTCTATCTCTTGTATTTCTGAAAAATCTAAATGGTGGAAATTATACGTATGAGAAGTGTCGGCGATAACTGTTTAAATAATGATGTCCATCAAATCTGCACTGTAATGTCAGGAGCTGATGGGAAATCATTAATAGAGTACAATCACGTAGGCAATGATCCTTCCATTTACCCAATTAACTTTCTGATACTTTGTTCATTAGCTTAACATTTTCCCAACACCACAATGATATATCTCAACTTTTTCCCAACCCACAATGATATACATTCATGCAGGTTCAGTGAACCATGTATGGAGGACCTCTCCACTCCTCTCCACCTACAAAAGCAGCACAAAAACAACAACAACAATGATATATACACGGAAATCTGTGAGTAATTACATGACTTCATGTATGTATACGTATGTACATATGTATGTATGTATATATGTACACGCATGTATGTATGCACATGTATAAACATACATGTATACGTATGCATGCACGTATGAACGTATACATGTAAATACATATAATATGTATGTAAAAAGAATAACATGCATTTATGGATATCTGATGGATGGATGGATGGATGGATGAGTTTTCCATATGCTACAAAATCATATAATCAAAACATTATTTTATTGATTTACCAATGTGTTCTCGCTGTGTGCGGGACAGTTTAATCTGCATATGTACATACCCCTAGTTACAGCCATGTCTACACCACATGTATACGTACATGTGCGCAGCCACCCATGTTAACTTATGTGACAATGTGCTTCAAGCTCCGTCTTGTTTCATGCAGTCCCTCTGGTCCCCTACATCATAGGCAGCATGTACTACACATTCTCCCTGCCCCAGTCCTTTACTTACTTGACTGATGTACACACATAGCGAAAACAGCACCCACCTTCGAGGGTAAATAATCAGCACATCATCCAGTGGCAAATATTATGTATTAATATATCCTCTGCATGGATTACACGCTGGCTGGCTGCTGATCGTCTGCACGTGTAATATATGTTCCAATGTTAAAACGTTTGATGTCCAGAATCCACAACAGAATCGCCTCACTACATGAACTAATAGCAACTAACACCATGGGAATCCCCAGCTCTCTCTCCCTTTCTTTATATCTACTTCCAATTGTCTTTATGGATACTATATCACCAGCACCTTGTATTTCCTCAGTCCATATTTACCTTACAACTGTTTTCAATGTTTCTCCTCCGCAAGGTCACATCCAGCTGTTGCTTATGATTCCATGCTGCCTATTCACATATGATAACTAGTACTGATAGGTCCTTTGATGTCTGGGGCACTAGCAGCTTTGAAGAAACTACTCACAATACACAGCAGTATATTTAATCTACCTGGCTATATTGTGAAGAAAATGATCTAGATAGGGCGGACCCTTTTCGTTTCTCCTATAGCTCTGTCTGCACTTTGCCTTCACATCCACTCTGGATCTTCTGCAAAGGGACAACACTGACGTTAAACTGTCGGGGAGAGAGAGGGGCTTTACCTTGCAATGGGTGCTGTCAGTCAATGTACACCTGCAGGGATTAGTCTGCCCTTCCTTTGCAAGTCAAAAGCCCGCCAAGCTTCACTCAAGTTATTCCTCAGGCGTATGTTATTTGTTCTTGAAATGCAGCTGCAGCCATTCCCGATGAATTTGGGTAGAGGCACTGTACTGTTCTGTTTGTAGGTCCTGTTCTGGTTGTTGTAGTTGTTGCTTTTGGTGAATCCACCTCCACACATGAGCAGCAGTGCTTAACTTCTCACACAGTACACTACCTTGAGGTCCTCCTCCTCCTTCTCATCAGCATCTCCTCCTCCACACCTCCTCCTCCTCCTCCCCGATCCGCTCACCGGAGCAACTCACAGCAGTGGCTAGATATTTCTGAGGTAAACAGGCTGCTTCAGGTTGAGCATGACTCGCTCTGACCATTATCCGTCTCCCTCTCTCCTCTCTTTATTATATTCTCTCACCTTACCCGCCCATGCACTCGTTTCGTGTCGAGTATGTATCTATATGTCTACAGGTCTCTTTCACTCTTTTTGTGACATGTTTATGACTTGGGAGAAAGGTCAACAGAGATGAGGAGAAGGGATGCTAGGCAGGTGGGGTATAACAGGGAGCGATTTTGGACGAGATCCAAAGGTAGTTAGGGGTTTGATAGCTCGCGTTGGGTACACTTATTCGGATCAGGCCAGGTTAGAATCTATACATGTTTATCTATAATATATTTTATTCAGTGTATATATATATATATATATATATACATACATGGATTGTTATCAGGAATGTCATACGAGAAGACGGAATACAGCGCCAATCAATAGATAGCGGAGGAACACCGACAATATCTGCGTATATATGGGTGTAAATTTGAAACTAGAAACGATCGAGATATCAAACGATGCAATGTGCATGCTGTATGTGTAGCCCCATCAAACTGCCGGAAAGTTCACGCAGGCATGTGGCATCTAAAGCAAAGCAATGTATGTTTGCCTTTACTTTGTGCAATGTTCCATACAACGTGCTGCATGCATGCATCCCGTACACGCACTCCCTGTATGCGCGCACGGATAACAGACAGTCTAAAGTGGGGGCTCTCCATAAATCTGTGCGACATGTATCTGTCGTAATGTGCGTCTTTCATGTCGTATTTGAGGAGAATATATCATATAGATGGCTGTGCAATATGTACAATGTATTGGGGCACGCAAATAGTCCTGAATCTAAGAGAAATCTTTACACAATGTTTGAATGAAAAAAGTTATGTCATTATTAGATATGATTTTAATTTCAATATCTCCTGATCGGCCTCCATAAAGATCATTATAGAAATATAATAGATAGATAAATATATAATATCACAGATCAAGAAATAATTAGATAATGATAAAGACAGGTCAAAATTATAATCAAAATAAATATCATATCCAACAGCTTTCTCCTTCTCCATACCCACCTATATAGCATATTCTATAGCTATTTTCGTTTTTCTATCATGTCCCTAGAGCTACATAGTGTCTGCCCTCCTTTTGACCCAAACCTCTCTTGTGTCTTTCATCTTGCGTCATTTTGTTCTTTACCTTGTCGTAGTATCGATCAGTTTTTCATCGACAATGCTATGCCATATAAATCATGCTCAAATTCTTCCAGTCCTACAACGTTGTTCTTATCATTTCCAGAAAAAGCTGTCAAAAATCTCTTATGAAAGTGAGAGAAGGCTGTCAACGAAAGTCTGGGTGAAATGAAGAGATCCTTTGATCCTAAGTTATCACGAATAAAAACACAGTTCCATATACCCTACATGCATGGGTGCGGGACGTAATCCAATGGGAACATCTTATTGGACGGGAGGGACGGAATCGAAAGGGCATTTATTTCTTAAGTCTAGATAGAGGGAGTGTTTTAACAGAGACCCCGATATTCAGCGAAACTGATATCCTAGCAGCATGATCTATTGAATTAGTTTGGCTATATATACACCACCGTTTCCAGTTGCTGTCAAAAGTTAAAACGAAATCACTTTTCATATCATAATAATAGATAAGTATTCTTATTTTCTAAACCCTATAACAGTGGTAATGCGAACCAGTGTGTGATGTGTTTCAGAAAAATGAGTCACAAGTCGCAAAAATTGGATTTTGAGAGATTATTATATTTGAAAAAATGAGAGGAAGCTGATTCCAATAATACATTAAAGACATCTAAGAAATGTTTCTATGTTTAATGTTTGATGTTTTTATGTTTGAAAATAAGTTTGCAATATTTTTTTGGTGGGCACAGTAAAATAGCTAAATATAGGCCTACTCCTTAGGATGACCTTCAAAACGCAAGGATATGTTTAATCTACAGTCTTGAAATTTGATACATGGATTCATGCTACAACAGCATTTAACACTCCAAGAATGAGTACATTCTAACAAAGAGATCTCATGAATAAATGAAACCTTTGTTACTTGTGACGCATTTCCTGAAACACATCACATATGGTTAATGCAGGCGTGGGTGAACATGTTCAACTCCCACCCATTAATCTAATTTTCACTTGTATTCGACCGACACAATAGGTCAACAGCACAAGTCACCATCACTTTATATTTGGTAACACAGTCACCAAAGCACTAAGAGAACCTGGAGCTAGGGGGAAGTAGTGGCCATATTTCTAAGAACTCAAAGTGCAAGGTACACAGTACTAGGCATTTGCTACAACCCCAGAACGTATGAATTCATTTGTCATTTTGGTTGGATGCATTGCACAAGTATCATAACCCTTTATCAAGGTTCAAAACTGGACTCACGGGTGCCATCTATTAATTACTTGAATTACTCAAAAGAAATAGCATCCATAATGTTAGGGACACGTGAGAATGTATGTTAACGCATGGAATTGTATTTTCCTAATATTTTCTATCAGTAAAATGTAAACCCATCAAACCTGAATAAAAAATATTTCCAATAACAACATAAAAAGCAAGAATACTTAGATATCTAAATACATGTACCGGTATACTTTATTGAGGGGGTGTAACCATTTTACGTACACAGTGAACATGTATTTAACATGATGTGAAATATATTAAAACCATTAATACATTAATTAGAAGATTATTAAAGTAGATGAATATGCTTCAACGTGGTGTAACACTGGAAAATACGGGATATTTCCCTACACTATTCTATTAGACTAAAACCGAAAAAATGATTACCACTCCATACCACCACTAGTTTGTGTAGCGTATATTGATGGGAGAGCACTCGTAGAAATCCTGTCAAAGCAGTGACGTGGGGTTTACGGCGTCAGCGATATCCTCTATACATGTACGTGAAAAGGTCCTGACGGGAGGCACTTTACGGATAGTAGATATCGGCCGTAATCCCTTTTTAGGGTGGTTTGGGATCGTGTGTTCAGATCATCGATATATATATATGATTATATAATGGTCAGTTCTACCAATTGCTCGACGGATCAGTATTGTATACTCTATTCTATTTTGTGGCCATTTCCAAGTATGGAACAATACCTGGCAAATGGTATTTTCACACTATTGAACTTAGAAGCTACAGGCACACGTTAGCGGACAAGGGCACACATTATGGGACTTAGAATGATATCAATTGTTCATTGATAATGCTTGAAATAACCAATATTTTCATAGTTCTTGTTGAGCTGTGACTTCGATATGATAAAATTCCCTCCATATACAAAATAATAATTTGCCAGCACAAACTATAGGCACACATATAACGGGACACGGGAGGGTTCAGTTCAGAGATTCTTTATTTGCAGATCTTGTTTACAAAGCAGGTTATTCGATGTCTGGCTACAGAAAGTGAGACCCCTGAAACCAGGTCTTCCAACGAGTGGAATCTTGATTTTCTTTGAATTGTTGTTACAACGATAGCAACAATGATATTGAAAATTAGTTATGATTTACAACAATGAAACTAATGTAATGGGTAACTTCAGAAAACCGAAAAACAGGTGTCGAAGAAGAAGATGAAGTATTAAGATAAGAAAGAGGGTTTGTATCATTCTGTGGTATTTTGTTGGCTAAGTTAGGGCCAACACCCAAGAAAAAATGGTTAAATGCATCTGGGACCTCTGAGGGATCTAACATATGATTATTCTCTTCTAAGTTAACTGCCTCAGACTTTTTGGACTTTTCAGGACTAATTATTGGTCTCATAAATTCCCAATATTTCTTTGGATCTTTATCAAAGAATTCTAAGTTTGATTTAATAAAGGCAGCCTTTGCAGCTTTACAATCACAAGTGGCCTTATTTCTTAACTTTTTTTACTTGAGTCAATACGTCCTGATCTTTGTTTTTCTTCGCTAATCTAAATAATCTGTCCCTCTCATTCATAATATTTATAAGGTCTTCTGACATCCATTTAGGTTTAGAACGTACCCTCCTAAACTCCTTAAGAGGGCACATGCTGTCAAGATAGAAAATTATATTATCCAGGAGAGATGTCCAACAATTTTCTGGATTCGAGTTGTTGTAAAAAGCACTCCAATCCAGATTTATTAATGGGTTCCCATGCCATTATTTTTATGATAATTGGATCCTTTGCGGTGGGCGTATATATATGGAAATCCCAATGATAAATATCATGAATCTGTTACATTTGAGATCGCCTCTCACTAAATACTATTTGAACTTCGAGGTATAGTGTTAACCTCATGTCCACCATAAGCCTAGAACTACCAAATTAAAACTATTCGGATCAAAAGTCAATGCTGCTGGTGGAAAATCGAAATCTGAAAGGTCGCCAAGAAGGCAGTAGCAATTATACAGACTAGAAGACAATTAAAATAAAGACTGACGTGGGAGGAGTGAATCGAAGTCGAAATATTTCAATGAATATATACCCGTGAGACCATGTCTAGGTTAAAATTGATTTGCGAATTGACTATGTATCTTCATTGTACTTGACTACTTGTGAAATGATTTGACTTATTGATTTGCTGTATAAACATTCTAAATAAAAAATAAAAAATAAACGCCAGACATATGGCCCAAAAGAAGAATCTGGAATTAAATGCCAAGGCAATTTTGTCAATTTTTTTAAATAAAAACAAAAGAACCAAAAGAAGTGTTAAACGTCAAGTATGCATTAAGTCCATATCAGTCAAATGATGCAAATTTGTTACAATATGAATCCATGAAATACAGGGTCCAAAGATGAGACATGATACAATAGCAGTATGCTGCGCATATAACCACTGTGTGCTCTAATCGTTGCCAAAGCTAGAACTTCTCCTTAGATATTACTAGGAAAAGTTGGTTGAAAAGAGGGATCCTGTATTGGGCATCAGTGTTACACTGCAGCTAACTTTTTCATTATATCACAACTGTGCTTGTTATTAACTCCGCAACTAACTCATCAGCCCTACGCGTTTTGTTTCGGAAAACCACATGTGATTTCTGCAGAGTGGCGTGCTTCCCAGAGACGCCAAGGCTTTTGTTTTTTCATAGTTTCATGTAAACAATGTCGGAGGAATGATCGCAGAAGGTAATTTCACCTTTTAAACATGTAATTTTGATATAAAAATGAAATACAAACACGTGGCTGTTCTGCAATAGCATATATCAGACACACTTGAAGTGTAAATGTACGCATCATTGCTCGTCGCTTTGCCACTCACGTTGATATGTAGCCTACATTTGTCTGATATGCTAATTCAAAACGAGCAGTCGGCACATTCCATCTAAGTACCATTTTGTAATAAATGTAACAGGAAGTGATTATTTAAATCGCATAATTTGAGAGAGCATGGATTGCAATGTTTAAAGTAAATTCTTGCAGTAGGTCCAAACATATGGAT
The DNA here is from genome assembly GCA_942159475.1 of Sthenelais limicola. NCBI lineage: Eukaryota > Metazoa > Annelida > Polychaeta > Phyllodocida > Sigalionidae > Sthenelais > Sthenelais limicola. The sequence goes on along the minus strand of OW804100.1, from coordinate 53,878,873 downwards.
CTCGGAATTATCTTGAAAGAATTGGGGTCTTATTTTTCTTGTGGTATACTATGGAGTGTCATTTATACATGTAATTAATTAACCCCAATTCGGGAGTATTAGTAAGCCAATCCGGAAAACGACGGACGAATTAGCCATTGAAAATGCATGCGAACTGAGGAATTTCGTTCCGGGTTAGCCGAGAATTAGAAACCAAATCGGAAACTTCCTAAAATTCCAAAATTGTGCTTTTTGATATCTAGCTAATCTTCCCTTTCCATTATTTCTACTTAGACTTTATTAATTCCTGACTGGGGCATAGTTTTTGTTAATTCACTCTGAGCTGAGATCTAATTCTCTAGACACCCTTAAACCTTTCTAATTCTCGGCTAACCCGGAACAAAATTCCCCAGTTCGCATGCATTTTCAATGATGAATTCGTCAGTCATTTTCCGGGTTAGCCTACTAATTCTCCCGGTTTGGGGTTACTTCATAACATGTATAATTGGCAGGTGAATTTACCCCATTAACCCCATTCCCCCAAATTGGGAGAATTAGTAGGCTAACTGGGAAAATGACCTACGAATTAACCATTGAAAATACATGTGAATTGGGGATTTCTTTCCCGGTTTAGCCAAGAATTAGCGACCAAATCGAAAATCCTAAAACTAACTTCCCAGAATTACAAAAGTGAGTATAGGTGTGGGGGTTGGGGGGGGGGGGGGGGGGAGGGGAGGTAGTCTGGCAGGTCCGGAAAAGATGGGACTAACATATTTCTTATTTCGTCAGGGTCAAAGTAGGCACATTCCAGATTGGCCGCCGAGCTGGGCCAATTTTCCCAAAAAAGGATGCCAGTTCACTAATAAAAAGGCTAATCAGGAATATGGTTAGGTAAATTAGGAAAAGTATTACTAAAATTCTGTACATTTGGGTAATATGTATTTAAATGACACTCCATAGTAAACATATATATATGACATGACAGGGAGGGGCCCGTTGCATGAGGTTGCGTTAGCTAAAATCGGTATCGTTATATGGTTGCGCTAAGGCCTTTCTGTTTGCTGCACCTAACAATAGCGTTGCGCTAATTAGAGCTGCGAATCACTAAAAGCACAGTGCTTTTGGGCACCCCGTATCGGATCGCAATGTAATCAGAGATTTGAGACTGATTGTCAGGGTTGTATGATCCTTATCTTATTTTAATCATAATTAAGAGGTTACTCTATAATTCCTGCAAGTTTCATTACGATTGATTGAAACTAAGTCTAATGTATATTTCAAAATCATTACCGTTGAATTTTTATTAAAAATATAAATTTAAAACCAGGAATATCTACTTCAATATTTTTGCAATTAAATAAATTGATGAAAATGACACTTAAAAGTGATAGAAAAGTTAAGTCTCCAATAATAGATATTTCTAACCTACAAAAAATAATATATACTAGTAATATGACAATAGTTCTTGAAAATATAATGGTGTAATTACAGTGTACCCTAATGTACATTTTATCATCTCTAAGCCTAAGGGGTAAAATACAAATTGCTCGCAACTTGCGATTCCTAAAATATATTTGGCTGTAACATGCAGAATACCAAGGAAGGTATTGAGAAGCATTTTTGAACAGGCGGTAATGAGATAGGGAGGAAAAAGAGGGGCAAAGTAGGAAGACCCCTAGGGACTGGAGTTGGGGCGAGTTTGCTTTTGGTTTGTTGTCACCTCCCGTAAGAGGTTTCAAAAATTGCAAGCGCCGATCCATATTTCAGGACGACACCGCGGGGTATTGGGTATAGTTTTCAACTAGCAATAACCGCGCCTCGGATGAACCTCATCGGCTACAGTACTGCCACTGCGCAGAGCTAACGATGAACCATTGACAAAGGGACTGGTTTTATTCTAGACAGGCACACACACGGTGTTTCTTCAAGGTTGGTAACTGATTCAGTCCTTTGTTCCTATATCAATACACAAGTTTTCAATTGCTGGAAATCTATTAAATCTGAATTCGAACCAAGTTGAAACATTTTGAACACAAAACAATCCACAATATGTGTGAACAAATTGTGCAAACTATATTCCATTCTCCTTAGCTTTCTCCAAGTTGCTGTGAAATTGCCATATTGGTCAGTGGCGTCCTCTACTGGAAGTGGCAGCTTGTGAGGGCCGTGGCTACTAGAGAATAGGGTTCAGTTTATGATTAGACACTGAGCTGTACCGACTCACCCAATAGACTTTCCACTTTTATTTAATTATTGAACAAATGCGGTCTAAATTACAACTATCAATCCTCGCCTCCGATCGCACCATTGGCGTATGTTCTGTCACTCTTGGGTTTTGCATCGCTGCTACAAAATAATTACCGATTTATTTAAAAAATATTCTCCAGTTTTTGCAATGATGGTCAGGTTGATCACAATGATGGTCAGGTTGATCACACCTAGGATTTTATATATTTAATTATTTTTTCCCTGGATAGTCTGACAAACACAATAAATCAGATAATTGTAAATTGGTACTTTCTATCACGATCTTTTATTAATGCGGTATATATCAACTTCTATACAATTGGAAAGTAGGCCTACCATATTGATGTTGTGATAACAATCAATCGATAATTCTATTGAATAACCCCATCGCGGGAAATTGTATCAACCAAATATAATAAAATATTTGAGCCTATTACAAAGGAGAGATTGAAGCGCACGGTTGTGAATATTTTCCGAGTGCATTCGTTATCACTGTTTCATCAATTTTAACTTTCTTGTTCTTTTCTAATAAATCATTGCGATTAACCTTCTTGGCTTCTTGTTTTACAAACTCTTTCGGGATCGCCTTGCATACCTGTTATATGGAAATTAATTTTGCTTGCTCGGGTAAGAGCTGATGAACTAGATAAGTTGTACTAAATAACGAACACGAATTAAGCCAATATGGACCCATGTATGCGAATCTTAAATCACCTTACTAATTATCAGGTAATTCTCTCAAAATTCTGATCATTATGACCTAAATATTACTTCATGCAAGAATTAATAGAATTATAAAAATCAGGTCCTATCACCTTTAAAGATTAAAAGTTATTCCTTTATTTTTATACCCCCATAGGAAAGTTTTCCAAGCATAATTAAAATTGGAGTTACATATAATGTAATATTAAGAGTAGGACTAAATATTCTCGACTAATCTTCATTAGGACATTTCAAACTAAACGTTCCTATTAATAGGAGTAGGAGTCCTTTATACATTAGCCTAGGTCAATGCGCATACATGTATATATACTCGACAGCGACAGTCAGAGAATCCCGATCCCCCCAAAATATACAGCAGAAAATGTTGACAGCAGTTTTACGAATTTTATTATCCTACAACAGATGCTTGCGTTACAACATAAAATCATGATTCAGATAAACACAAGATGGCGATGAAATACGCTTAACATCAACTGAACAAAAGTAAGTATCACATGAAAACACTAATATTCCGAGGCACATAAATTGCCTAACAACGAATCTATTCTTCAGCAGACATGGTGCAAAATAACAAGCAGATAACAAACGTTAGAAACTTCCAGAGAAGGGACATCCTTAGCAGGAAACCCAGCCGTATAATTAACAACCAGGACAGGTCCATGCATTGGTCCCTGGTTCCATGTACCTTACATAAGATGTTAGATTGATGATTTGGGATTAGATGATGATCCTATCCCAAAAATGTATTAAAGTGTCAGTAAACTGAAATGTTATGAACAAATCAACTGGTTTCCCAAGCAATACATTACAACCGCGCCGGTAACGCTGGGTACAGCCTATTAAGAGTATAAGCAGCACGCGCACATTAGTGATTTAGTTACTAGCGTCAAAACGCCATTGAAATCGCTGTTCTTAGCGACTTATGACACTATGTGACACTAACGATTTCATTGGCGTTTTCACTGGTGAATTGTGCTAGGTTGTCTACTCAGTAAAGACTTGTTACTTAATTTTCCCAACCAAGCTGAAACCTATTAAAACATATCTTCGTGAACTGCATTGGGAATACAATACAACCAACGATTTGTAGATGAGATGACCTCCTAGCCTTTACGAGTTCCCCGAATTATCCCTGGCATAAATGGTAAATATATAAATCAATAGCAGCTTTCCGTACATACTACTTCGAACATATTTAATTCAATAATCCATCATTTCGATTTATGTTGTCCATTATTTAGTAGTTTATTATATGCAAGAGCAACAGACTGGTCCGAGCTATGAGATCGAGAATGTCAATAATAAATTGCTCAAGTAAAAAGTAATATTGCATTTATGAACTACAGTAACATACATGAAGATTGATTTACCTATCAACAAAAGATTTCTCTTTAAAAACAGATACCAGAAAGGTCACGACTGCCTTTGCTTACAGATCGTTAATATGGGATGGATATGGTGGTATATATCTAGCTCAAATCATCGGCAAATCTTTACAATGTATACCAGCAGATATCGAAGGGAAAGCTTTTGAGGGAAGCATGGTGGTTCCATGGTCATTTACACAGATGCTGAAGATGTACCATGAGACATAAACTATGGTCAGAACAGTAAGTACGTAGCTCTGGGATTAACTATGCAATTAAACGTCAGTCATAACGTTTAATTCATAGCTCGAAAAAAGGGGCTATGATAAGATAAACTGGAAAATCGCAGTGAGAAACTGCATGCATTCTAGAGCCGATGTATTACTTTCAAGAGTGAAAGATGATTTTTTATTGAGATGTTTTAACTCTAAAATATCCACCATTTTGAATTGAGTTTACATCAGAGACAGGAGAGTTAGTAAAAGATGCTGTCCCTAAAGTTGGAGGTGATACCAAAGCCATCCTCGGGTTTTAGTGTGGATATTTGCCAACATTTAGCAGCACTGTAACACGAAACATGGCTAGCATTTATTTCTATTGCTAGATTTCGATACTATTTGTTCTTGGCTTATTTGAGACTGGACAATATTTATGCTATGTGGTTCTGATGGGTGCAATGTATTCTAATACCATTTGAAATAGGTCGGTCATCTGCCGAATCAATTAAATTAACTTCATTCTGTTTATAAGTCTTTCGCCAGAGCCAGTACTTTGTTTCTCCCATTTAAAACCCTGAAATACCATGGCCCCCGTCCTTTGCTGCCTTCAACCATTGGCGAACTAAGGACCCAGGAGTTGTAAATGAGTAACTCCACAGTTTATGCCTGTAATACTTTATACCCTACCTAGGTATACGTAAGATAAAAGATGCACGAATAAATTATCGCAGATAAAGGCTAAAGGCGAGCGAGTCCCCCTAAGGACCTGTAAACCTGATTTTGAAAGGCGATATTTTTTTATCGGGTCTTATTATATAAAACTCTTATCAGAACCAAGGAGCAAAACAGACTTCAAAATATCTCAGCCATGTAAAGATAATCACTGTTTTCGTTGTGCATAGGAAAATCCTGCAAACACATAATTATACTAATGCAATAGGACAATTCTATGTCAGCTTTCTAGCCTATTCTGGACAACGACGGAGCTAAATTAAATTACATATACTTCACCATGTATGTAGGTATCACCAAATGGACAGCAACTGGGGCTCAAAGGCAAAGACCATTGACACTAGACATTGTAGTGGACAGCAAATGAAATGTCTTATTCCTTGAGTGTGAAGTGCCACCTTGATATCACTAAAACAGTATACATAGAAACATGCTAAAAAGAAAACTGCGTTCGTTCCACCCTTCTTACTGCCTTTAAGATCTTTTAAAACTCAAGTTCATTCAGATTTGGCACGTTTGAGCGGCAAACTGCAATAACCACAATAATTTAACACCCAGTGCATCTATTTCTAAAACATGTTTCATTGTAGAGATATCAGAATACAGTAAGGTATTCAGAATACGTAGCAACTACATAAGTCCAATTGTATCGAAAACAAATGTGTCCGAAGTTCTCCTAAGTTCTTTCCTATGTACATGGCATTTCTTTGGACACAATGACTAACGAGACTTCACATAAAGGATACAACCGCAAGGAAGAATCTCGGTAATGCCTTTTTTTATTTCTAAGTATCGCAAGTTATGCTTCTATTGCACCTTAGGATCCAATCTATATTTGGAGTGTAATACTTGTAGAAAATAGCATTGAACTTTACTAGAATCAGAATGACTTAATGCCACCCTTAGTGCAGAGAGACTACATTCACCCAATGGACAAAACAGGTATAGTCTACGATCCCTTAGAACTAGAGTCACATGTTTCGCCGCCTGCAATGGATACATCGAGGAACCAATGGTCCATGTAGATAGATCACGCCCAAGGCATGGATAACAGGTATTAGGACATATTCTTTTCAATTGACATGAATAAAAATGAAAGTAGTACCATCATGGTCTTTACCTGAATGAATGTGTGGCCAAATAATAACCAATTCCTCGTAGAGGAAATAGATAAGGCATAAGTTTCACTAGCTTTTATCTAGTTTAGTCGTTACCCTGTGTCAGAACGGTAGATTTAAAGACTATAATTAGTCCTCTTTTGTAGATTGCGACATTGATACCATTTCAACGAAAAATCATTCAATCTAAACTCTATGCTTACTTTTAAAAAAGTGAAATACTTTCTTTAAGACTGAGGTTGATCACGAATCAAGAGAAATCATTTTCTATTCATGGCGCTAGGTAACCAAAAAAGGCGTGTATTAAAAAAAAATAATGGGTATGAAACTTTCGAATTTTAAGTAGAATATTTCGATCTAACAGGCACTTTGACATAAACAAGGTAAAATCTCAAGATGATTGATTGATTCACAAATATAACAGCAACCACCGCCTAAACAAATGTAGTGACTATGTTTCCTAATCAATAGTTTAGCAAAAGAGCAGATATATGTAGTTACTGCTGTAATTGGACAATTACCTCTCTGTTACATAAAATATAGTGCTTTGAAAGCTGCGAATTAAATCGAACTACATAATTTTCCTTCCTAGAACAAGGTCACCCGTTCTTAAACAAATTCTGACCACAATGTTTACTCTATATCTACCCAAGGATGGGATTTAATATTGCCTATAGTGATATCTTCAGCTTTGAGATCGGCAAGTTCTTTCATGTTAAGAAAGTCCTTGATTGGGTTGGGAATGGCCATACTCTCAATCTTATCTGAAGCGCGGTAGCCAAGTCGTCTTCGAAGGTAGCCACGACAACATTCCCTGAGTGACAGAGGTGACTGCATGTGTGTCTTCAGCCAGTCAGTGAGCTCTAAACTAGTGACTTTGAGATTGAACGCATCTGGGCCATGATCTAACCAAGTGTTGAAATCGAAACCAGCAGAACTAACTGGAGCAACTATCTGCACTTCTTCCGAAGATTGGAGAAGGTCAATCATGCCCATTTTTACTGAACTATACGTCTTGAAAAAATCATGCTCGATATCAGGAAGACGTTCCATATGACTGTCTTTGTCCCTGGCTTGAAGACCAAGTCGGGCACTCATATAGACATCGTTTAATTCATTATCTATAACTACATTGAATTCTTCCACCAACATACTAGCTAGGGAAACATTTTTGCGCCTGAGGGCAATTTTCACAGGAGTATCACCGAACAGGTCAGGTAAGTTCAAGTATTGACTGGTTTCCGTCGAGGAGAGTATAGTTCTTACGCAGTCTTTGTAGCCAAGGAAGCAGGCAAAGTGGAGTGCATATTTGTTGGAAGGTTTTGATAGGAGGCTTCTTTGGTGTTGCATGTAGTATTCATTGAGTAACAATCCAAGTATAGAAACAGCATTCGATTGGATGGCTTGGATGAGAGTTGTTCTTCCACTGTTGTCTCTGGCGTCTGGGTCTGCACCCTGGTCCATCAGCGTCTTCATACAATGCTTACAGCTACTGTGGATGGCCCAGAATAAGGCAGTCCCACCATAGAGTCTCTCTCTATATTCTAAGTTGGATAAGGGAGCCAGGGTGTTGACTGCAGCACACTTCTGCCTCTGGCAGGCAAGCATCAGAGGTGTCACCCCGAGATATGTATGGCAGTCACCTCGTGCTCCATGAGCGATGAGCACATTAATGAGCTCAATATCGTCATAGTAGGCAGCGTAGTGTAGTGGGTAATGTCCAAGGCGATTGCAGATGTCAATGCGAGCACCAGCTTCGATAAGATACTGAACAACATCGCGGTGGCCGAACCGACAGGCGATTAATACAGCTGTGTTTCCACCCCAGTTAGTAACGTTCAAATTTGCTCCGCCTGCAACTAGCAAATGTAAAAGTCGAAGTTCTCCTAGTTTGGAAGCATAGTGGAGGGCGTTCGACTGATTCGTCTTGCAAATATCTACTTCGCAACCGTAGTCGAGAAGAAGCTTGCTCAGACTCAGTCGTCTGCAGAGTAAACTGAGATAGAATGGGGTCCTTCCTTCGTCGTCCTGTGTGTTGACATTCGCGCCACCTTCCAGCAAGATCCGAACTGTGTCATCCTGCTGCACGACGACAGACTGAAGGAGGGCAAGATCAAGGTCATTTTGGGAGATGAGTTTTGTCTCCACCAGCATCTTGATCTTACCCGGGTCGCCCTCCCTCAGAGCCAAGTTCAGAACGGTGCTGAAAAATATGTAAGATATGTTTTAAAACCTCCAGACTTGCTATATATCTCCCTGCCTAATTTTGGTTAAGTTGTCTAGTAGTACAAAAGTGGTGCTACCAATTAAGCTACACTTAATTTATATCAGGTGTGTGTAACTGGCTAGAATGATGATAATTGATACCAATGTGGGAGCAATACCGTACCGTACTACTCTATTATATAGACAGTCTGAGACTAATGAATATGAGGATACGATCACATAATTCTTGTTGTTGAAACGTGTGGTAGGCACTCAGGACAGCTGATGTCTACCACGGAAGGCTACTTCATGGAGTCTTTTAAATTGATAATCATTTCAAATTATAGCATTTTGATAACAAATTATTAGAATGATAGGCCTATAAGTGACCTGGTTTATCGATAAGACGACCAAACAAAAAAATAAGTACGGTAACTAAACCAAGCCCAGGGAAATATTCCGGCCACATATAGGCCTATACTACCCCCGGGGAACGAAGGTTTAATAATAATTAATATATGCAATATGCCCCAAGTTTTCTCTTGTAACACTACAATAATGCCAAATTACAAAACACAATAGACTAGCACCGGTAGTATGGTCATTGGTAGGCTATAGTATAGAACCAATGGCGATTTACTACTACAGTGGAACCTCACATAAAGACCACCTTATTATAGAGACCACCCCTCTATTAAGACCAGTTTTCCCAGTCCCAAATTATTCCCTGTCATTAGATTTAGTGCGCTCTAAAGAGACCATCTCACTATGAGACTAAAGGTCATTCAGTTCCAAGGGTGGTCTTAATACAATACTCAATAGAGAGGTTCCACTGTAAACAGTGTAATGTATTATGATTTAGTCTTTCACAAGCTAGCCAATTGTTATTAATAGGCTATTCCACAGACCGATGTACGGTAGTAATACAAAGGAAAGTAGGCTACAAAATGGGCTAGGCCTACTATGTGTACTACCCGTGGGTCTGGTACCAACCTAAGCTAGTAAAGACTAAAGTAAATTTAGTTAAACAGAAATTTAATACAGTAACGACTAACGTACTAACGTGCTAGTAATAGTATTGCCGTATTGGCATCTATAGTCTAGACAGAGTCATAGTAGGCCTATAGTGTGATACTTTGTATTCAACCCCCATATCTCCTTAAATACTTTAAGCGTTCATCCCAGTGTAATAGAGCTTATTAGAAGAGAATCTAACAGTAACACGATCCTATACATAGACCCAGACTATTTCGGTATGACTATGAATGGTTGACAGGAAAGCCAAACAATGCTGGGCGATATTTGGGGTAATGGAAATTTTCACCAATTGTACATCGCCAAGAAGAAGAAACTATGATTAGAATCGGAGAGAATAGGCTTCTTAAATCTAATAGTATCAAATAGTGCAGTAACTCGCCTTTCCATGACCAGACATGAGAGTAAAAGTCGAACATTTGTCCGACCTCAGTTTGCTCTTGGTTGCCTCAAAGAGATGCTCGTTCAGACTTGTTCCTGAAGAAGGCGCCAGGAAGCACTCATTATAGTACGCACCATCACCACCGCAGAGAATGTGGCGTATTGGGATATCATCGCACACAAGAGCTTTCGGTACTTGGCTCTAACACGCGGCCTACCATGTAGGCCTACCGCCATTAGCTGACATTCTGCCATTGGGGAGATCTTGGTCACAGACACACACTCATGGGTTATTCTACCAACTGGAGACAAAGCAGATTTTGGCTGGCATTCTCCACATTTTGAAAGGGAGAACCCACAGGGGTGGGGGTGGCACTGAGAATTAGGCCTAGGCCGGCTAGACAACGTAGGCGGTAGCTAAGTGGGCTAGGCCTAAGCCTATAGGCTACATTTTTTATTTAAAGATTTTTATTCGGTAGAAAACATTATGTATCAAGTACACTTTATCTCAGTCGTCACTGAAGGTAACACTAATATTAATCATAATCATTATTACAAATAATATATCTAGATATTTCGTATTCTGTCGAGTTGATATTATTACAATTTACCAGTAGGCTATACACAAGTTAAGAACAATAGGGCCTACATAATTTAAAAACCGTCACCGACGCATCTCTATATCAACAGTCCGTGCGGTTTGTTACAAAAAGGTCATACCCAGTACATACAATCAGTCTACTACCAAGAAGTCATTCTCAGTACATATAGTCAAATACTTATCGCATGTGCAATATACATATGTGTATAAAATGGGGCTTCCACATACAAGGCAAACGACCGACAAAAGACGACCGACAAAAGTATTTACATGCACAACAAAAAGTGACTATTTTGGTCACTGACAATTGGTCACCACAAGAGATTAAATTGTTCTGCCAAGCTGGCTAACTTTTATAAGGATTTGATATTTTAAGATTGTACCCTGGGGGACTTTTCCCATCATATGGGCGAAAATATTTTGAAAATATTTTAATATTTAGCATTTTTATAGCCACATAAGCGAATTTCTATAGTAAGTCTATGGGCGCGAGATTTTTTATGTTTCCTGAATTTCGACGAAAGTTTTAGGCCTATTTAAGTTAGTTATTATCTCGGGTACCTCTGGTTGACACAGTCATGTGAACATTTAAAATACGTTTTTACATTCATTTTAATTTTATTTTTATTATTTCACTTGGTTTTTAAGGTCATTTTACTGCCTATTTCGATATCTACTTGGCTGTGACGGCCGCTCTTATGTCTGAGAACGCTAAAAACGCTAAGTTTCTGAAAAGGTAATATATGTCGACGGTGACAAAGGTTGCTGTGTGACAATATATGTTGTATCAAGTAAAGTAAACTATTATAACCTCAAATACCATTGTTAACGACACCTTTATAGATGAAAGAATAATTTTAGATGCCTGAAAAGGTTGTTTAACATAGATTTTTCCAAGTATTTTCTTGTTAATATATATAATATATATTTCTATCGTCTTGCATCAACCAATCAAGCTATTGTCTCCGTTTACTTATGTAATAATAATGTCTATATTATTGTCTATATTAAATAAGTTTCCAACATGTGAGTACCACCCGGGATAGCTCTGCTCAAACAGACTAGATATGTGATCTATTCGGATTAATGCTAAAGTAATATAGCGGATTTGTCTGTTCTTTATTTAACTTTGAGTTACTTCTCACTGTGAAAATATGCATACTTTATTAATGTTATTTCTATTCATTTATCGAGTTTTAGACAATAAATGCCATAATATAGGTAAAATTTGTAATAATATTTTGGGGCACAGCTGATTCCGGCCTGCGCCGAGGAAACACTACAGGTTCCCTAGCAGTCTGAGTGTGGCCGCTAATATATGCCAAAAGCACGGACCTGATTGTAAGCATGGTACAACTCCTTCACTATAGAACTCTATGGGGAGTGAACAACACATAGAATATTGAAATAAATATGCATCGATTCCAGATATATTATATATTGAGCATTTAAAAACGGCTGAACTTACCTTATAGATATTGTTGTATTCTTGTTAAATCATTTTCAAATAGTCATAGTCGAAATAATCACCAAAAAATACCAATAAATATTTATAAATCAATAGAAATGATAGAAAATAAATGTACAAATCAACACCAAAATATTCACCAAAATCAGGGATCCGCAAACCACGCACAAATCGAAATATTCAGTAAAAATGGCAATAATTCTATATAAATCAATTTAAACGATAACAATAAATGTACAAATAGTCTCTAAAGTTCAGACAAATGAACAGGAATGAACAGGAGGCTAATCAAGATCTTAGGTACCTTGAGTTTAGCCCCAAAACGAGCCCCACCCCCCAAAAATAGGGTCCCGACAAAAATTTAGGGTCACGACAATCGGTCACCGACAAGCGACAAGGGTCACGACAGGTCACCGACAAGCCACCGACAATCGTGAGGGGGTCACCGATTGTCGGTGACCCGGTATCCACATGCACGATTGTCGGTCACCTCTGGTGACCGATTGTCGGTGACCAGAATTTTGTCGGTTGCCTTGTATGTGGAAGACGGGCTTAACATATCTTGCATTGACTTGAATTTAGTAAAACAAAATGCTATAATTCTGTATCTTGTTGGGTAGCATATTTCCAACAAGAGAAACGAAGGACAAATTATTTGAGTTTGTAGAGATGGACGGCTATGAACTGTGTGAATCGGTTTTGAGGGGCCTAGGCCTACGCAAAACAAAGGTGCAGATTATTAGCTATTTTTAAAAAAAAAGTATTTAACAAATAAATTAAAGGAAGTTTTTTAAAAGTAGCACGGAACTTGGGTTGCCAACACAGACTCCCCCATATTATATTGAATACGGGGCCGTCCTGAAGCCTCGGTAAAATCTGGGAAATTAAATGTAGGCCTAGGCCTACGGTAAGTCTGCATAGGCCTTCATACATGGCCTATGTAAATGAGAGAAAAAAAACGTAAGCTGTAAGGGAAAACTTTACAAAATGGCACCCTCGCTCGTTTTTTTCTGGAGCTGATCAAAACACTGCATGCCCGCTGTGGATTAATTGCTTCCCTCCACTAATTTTAAGGTAACAAGTGGGGACATTAATTTTAAACATCGATTTTATTGTCACAGTTAGAACCTTCCACACCTCTCCATACCACAAATTACAGCTGCCCTGTTTGAACCGAGTCTTTGAATACGGTGGTAATGAGTGAGTGAGGGGCTGTGTTTATAGTTGTAGGCCTACTTGGGATACACGCTTCATATTCCAATAGAATATGATAGCAAAAATATGTCGGTATGTATAAAGAAAATGCCTCGTATTTTTTTATAAGATTTTATCTATACTTGGTAACCGACTCCCCTTTTCGGGATTAGTTCATATTTATGTGATGTTTTATTATTAATTGAATTTCAGGTAAGGTGATACAGACAACAGAAATGACAATATAACTGACATATTGACAGATATAGAAGGTAGGCCTAGGCCTATATGAATGAAAAATCCTAGTACTGGTAAAAATATTTGTGCTACCCCTGACAGGGAATAGATCCACTTTTTATTATTGCGGGCAAGAAAGCCTCAGGAAGAAACAAAAAAGATCCGTTGAGAATGTCTGTATAGGAAATAGAACAAGGATATCCAATGCTGATCTCTATAGAAGCAATTGAAGGACAGAAGACATCAAGAATTGCTGAGATTTATGTTTAAGAGGGGGAAGGAATGGCCAGAAAATATAGTAAAACACAAGTAAATTTTATAAAAAAAAAAAGCACAGAGGAGTCCGATGTATAGATTGATCAGACCACTTAGTAACAGAACACTAAATAGCCCCCATTACTTGGATCCGATGCTGTGGGATATACCAGAAAGATTAAGAATTATTAATTATTGATAGTGTTCACACAAGGGACAAGGAGATAGAGGACTTAGCTGTAACTTATTGACTTCATATTTTAGAATTGTGACAAAAGTCATACACACTTTAAAGTTATGAAAACTATTTATATCACTGGATAACATTGTGTTATCTTAAATCATGCAATTGTTTTAAAATTAAATTTCCAAGCGACATGTTCTTATGAATGTAAAAATTATAATTTAATTTCTTCAAGTTGACAGATACATATTTCATTTTTTATATTGGTGATTAAAATGCTTTGATTCTAACCAGGCAACACATGAGAGTATGTTTTTCCAATATGCATATTTTCTATTTTGATTGACTGGTCAAACTGTGGCTTTAGACAGCTGGCTTAGCTGACTGGTCACTGTACTGGACCTCCTCACTAGCCAGTGGCTGCCCTGATGGACTAAATATAGATGGAGGAGTAGCTTGCTATAGACGTAGGTGCAGCTGGGAGTTTTGAAGAAAGTGTTACCCACTCTGCAGAGTCGAGTCTCTAGAATGGTCATGGGACACCCACGGTGTTCAGGCGAGTCAATATGGGGATCTGAAGTGTGGCAGTGTTACATGTGTTGTAACACAAAGGACGAGGAAGAAATATCGTAGAGTATGAATGTGGTTTTATTCCTGGTACAGGTGTAGTATACCTTTGGTGTAATACGGGCATGATGGTAAGTAAGTAATGCGGGATCAGAGTGACACTTATATAATGGGGGAGGCCTGTCGTCAGGTGGGCCGCCCTGTCCGATTGGACGGTGACGCTGTCCAATCACAGCTAATTAGTAATCAGTGTGGCGTGAGCCTTCATACAGGTAGGAGGTATGAAATCAATATTTTAGGGATGTATGCTTATGACGCAATAAGGCATAACATATCATCCCCCAATTACTATAAGTCGCTCTGCCGATGAGATATTAATTAAAAATGACATTAATTCTGGCATGAAGCTTATAGTTATATAATATTATTTAAGGCGGAGGTAGTAAGTAAGGTTATATAATAAAAACATGATAATTCAGGTGACATATTGGAATTGTCTACCTGCACTAAAATATGAATAATAAAAACATGTTACATCAGATTGTGTAATATTGCATAATCTCATGTAATCGATTATACAATAAGATAATAATTAAAAAATATGGAATGTGATTTTTCTATGCAGTCACATTACTGCATAACCTTGCGTAATAATTACGCAATTAAAAGAAATTGATAATTATGAAAAATACAGTGGCAACAGTGCTCTGTAATGTTACGTTATAACTTGCAATTAAAGTAAATTAGTTATGCAATGTTACGTAAGGTTACGTAATTAAAAGACGTAGAGATGAAATTAATTTAGTTAAACCAGCAGCTTAATTACTATGTGCGGGAGCGCGCGGTGAGTATATATAGCGCCACTGGAATGACCCACATAAAAGTATGATGGCTGCCGTGGTTGGTGAAAAGTGCCAAAACCTCGGAGCTGCCGTTCAACTGTATCTGTTGGCGTTTGCTATGTTAATACATAGGAATAAGATATATCTAGTGATTTTTTTTAAAATTAGAGGTTATGGAAAAAAGGCCTTATTGGGAGGAAAGTTACGTGATATTACGTAATAAAATAATGGAAGTTGATCACTAGATATTTCCGGAGTAACATTACCTTAGATAGAGAAGATAATGCTTTCTCGACCTAATAATCACGGGTTTTTACCATGGAACTTATTTACAGGAAAAATAAAGAAAAAGAGTCAGAAACAGCTCGAATGATGGTCTGACTGGCAATTTTAAAATTTAAAATTTTTTAAATTCCAATACAAAAGTACACAAATCGACCAAGAAAAGGTTGTTAGTTAACTCTTGATGAGTGCGCTAGCTAGGGACCCAGGAGGAGGCAACTGCACAGATATAGAAAAGGTCATGGGTATTTAAAGAATTATGTAAAGGTGAAATAAGGTAAAATACCCATTTTAAAGAAGTTAAATCATACCGATATTGTACACAATTTTCACCCTTTTCACCCTTAGTTATATTAATTTAATTAATATAACTAAGGGTAGACATTGCAAAACATAGAGTATAGTTGAAAAGGTAGGTCGATCAGGCACCACCGTCAAGATCTTCAAGGTTCTCCTTTCCGAACCGACAAGCTATTAAAACGTATCTGCTTTTATAAAAAAAAAACTACGTTTAAGATCGTATAGCCTCACAGTTCTATAGGATCATATTAGCATCTTGCCATAATGGCAGAATTTAAATGTAAAATATTTGTGCAGTGCAGCGAAACAGATATTTGAAGTATTCAGCAAAATGGAGTATATCGCCCGATAGTGGAAAGGCAGCAAGTACATTGGATTTTATTTTTATGTCTACAGCCTCTGACGAAGGCCCCAACGACCGAAACGCGTTATTGAGTTTACTGAAGTTGACTTTTCGCCTACTTTAATAAACTGAAGAAAGGATTCGAACCTCACTTACTTGATCGGGCTTTTTCGCATTATTCTTTTATCTTTTTTACTGGCACATTAAATTCCTTGACCTAAAACAATAACAACGAATTAAAAAAAGACACCACAATTGTTCATGCATGTTCACCAGAACTAAAGTTGCATAGATTTATTGTGCGAGTGGCCTTCTTGGACGCCATTTTCAATTTCAGTAGGAAGCTTTATCAAAAGAGGGAGTTCCAAAATCTTTTAAAACCTTAACAAGAATTTCAAACAGCAACTCATATTTATGGTTGTATACGCTACCGTACAGTATCCTCTGATATATTTTATATATTTTTTTTATAATGTGGAAAGTATTTATCCCAATGACCAACTTTAATTAGAATACAATTTCCTGATTTGATAATTATGTTTTCTTTAGTAATAGTGGGCAGGATAGACGTTCTTGTAAATAGGCATATGCTGTTTGTCAAGTTGCGGAACGACCAGCGGCATGATCATAGTTGGCGGGGCGTAGTTCATAAAAACACTGCCCCTCCGGGCCTTGGCGCGGTTCTTGCGGTTCCTGCGGTCCCTTGATTTTTTTCTCTGAATGACGCAGATGAGTACACCCAAAAGTACCGCTACCAACACGAGCGCTGCCCCGATGGCGATGATGTATCCGTACACGCTACCAGTTCCTGTAAATGAAGGTTGCAAACGTGTCATATGGTGCTACTGACATTTATCAGTGAATTATATTACATTATAAAAATAAGTAAAGTCGCTTGCTGTGCGCAATTGTTGGAAGACGAAAGTGATCTAATCATTTGAAAACACTAAAGGATTATTTTTGCTTCATCAGCAGGGTCTTTAAGTGTTTGGGTAGTACAAATAGGAGGTGCGTATATACTGTGAATTATTTATATATATATATAATATATATATATATATATATTATATGAATTAATAGATTATATGGAGTAGCATTATTTGTATGCAACAACAACTAATGCTTTTGAAAAAAACTAAAACTTTAGGCCTATATACTAATCAACTAAGCACTCAATTTAAGTAGTGATTACAATTTTATATGTAAAGTATGATTATAACATTATTATAGACAACGATGATCCTATATCATAGAGTTGAGACTCACTAGGTACAGCACAGGTTCCATCAATGGGTTCGGTTCCATCAGGACAAACACAAATGAATCCTTCAGCGTTGGGTACATCTATTCGTACACAGTCCCTATCGATGTTTGCACATAATGATTTATGTTCCTCATCACAGGAATCCGCTATCATACAAAACGAAAAAAGGAAAAAAATCAAAAGTGTACATGAAACTGACTATGTAGGCCTATCTCTCATTTCTATATAGGCATGTCGATCTACATGTCTATGAACATGTCTCTAGAAACTATCAAGTTATTCACAAAATAGTACCAACTTAAATACTTATGGGGATATTTTCAATAAAACTGGATTACCCAAGAATTGATTAGGTCAATATTAAAATAACTTGTTAGTCAATGTCTTAAATGTTAAGAATTTGTATTTGTTGGTTTCTTTTACCTTTATTTTTCGGTTTCACATAATTTCTCGTTACGAGTAGTAATCACACGAGAATCGGCTTAGTGGACTAGGCCCTTAAGACTAAGAACTGTGTATACATATCCGCATACTGTTTATAGCTGAATAACAACTTTGAAATACAAATATGATGTATTTCAGAAGCTATATCGGGACCAGTTGGCATTCTTTGCAGTATGCATGTTTCTATAGGACCACTCTGTGTCTCGACCTGGAGCAGTAGAGATGGATACTCTGTTAAAATGTGCATGATGTACATGCACGAAGATAAATGGGGGAAATGAACTTAAGGAATGACTATCGGCCAATCCGATGTACATCATCCACCACAATGTTGAATCAAACAGAAGCCAAGTGAATCGTATCTATAGTCTCCACAAGAGTTCGCCATCATTTTCGGCATTTTGCCTGGCTTTCTGCCTCACCCCAGGTCATCCACTCCCCTTTGGTTCCTTCTCCACTGTTCTCCAGTTGTTTTTTATGGTCTGCCTTTGGGTCTTTTTCCCTGTGGTGTCCATCGATGGGCTGTTTTGGTGGTGATATACCCTCGCATTCTCAAAATTATGTTCAAAATTATGTTCAAACCAACCCCAACGTTTTTCTTAGCTGCTGTGGACTCTTGTGATCTTTGGTAGGTCCCTGTTGGAATTCTGGTTTGGCCAGAATTTTCCACATGTAAAGGGCTCCCTAACAGTTTGATGAAGATCGCCATGAAAAAATGAATTAATTTTGTGCTCTTTGTGATAT
The DNA here is from genome assembly GCA_942159475.1 of Sthenelais limicola. Taxonomy (NCBI): domain Eukaryota; kingdom Metazoa; phylum Annelida; class Polychaeta; order Phyllodocida; family Sigalionidae; genus Sthenelais; species Sthenelais limicola. The sequence goes on along the minus strand of OW804100.1, from coordinate 53,860,143 downwards.
TTTTCTCGATCTTCGCCACTCTTTCGTTCTCGTCGTGGACATTTTCACAGGTCTCGGCGAAATATTTGAAAAGTAAAAAAAAATCTCACGAGATAAGCTCGAAAAATAGGGTAATAGAATTTCGCAAACGCTTGACTGAAATCCTCGTAGTGATATGTCTCAACTCTTTTTTTGTATATACTTTTTTTATCACTATCGCCACGTTGCCGCCTCCCTTTTTGACATTAAATTAATTTTACCAGTCTGTTCTTGATATCTTTTATTTGCAACACTATCGCGATGTCTTTCCCCGTGGAATCCATATATGTTGTGGAATCCATAGCATTGTACCTGTATGTATAAATAATATACATGCGGAAGGAGTTGCCACCTATATATATGTGACTGATCGGAGAAGGACGTAACGTTAAACCCCGCACACACAGGGCCGATTTGAGTCCCGATTATGGTATTTTGTGCCCCGACTTCTTCCCAAACTGATAATCGGCTGTACTTAGCCCACACATACCCGATTTGAAGCCCGATTTGGGCTCCCAAACTGTCCCAGAATTTCATTTTGAAATCGGGGATGATTTATAGTCTGCCATGTTATCTGAACATTTAGATAAAATCATACCTTCCTTCATTCTTTGGTTCACTGTGTCATTACAAATTATGCGATTTCTTTCATTTTTGTTTTATTATGAAGAAAACAGATTTCTCTTCCACGAAATGTTACTTTTTTTTTTATACATATCTCCATTATTTAAAATCTGATGGTATCTCAAAATCAATCTTTGTGATCCATGACTCTCTTCCTGTAACACATCCATTTGTCTAAAAAAAATGTTTACAAAGAAAAGAGGGAGAATTGAGCTGTATAAAAGTGAAAAAATTGTTTTGATACTCCAGAAATTAGTGAAGTTATAGTCTTTCAAAGTTACCTGCCTATTTGCTACTAACATTTTTGGACAAATCGGGGGTTTGCCCTGACGATCCATTATATTGGATCGTCGGGGGAGCACTCCCCATTAAGGTCGACCCACACTAGAGAAGTAAGTTAAATCGGCCGATTAAAGTGCTCCCGATGCATCGGCGCGGTTACTTTTAGGAATAAACCTGGCAATTTTTTTGCCCCACACTAGCGCCGATTGCAGGAAATGCCAGTATAATCGGGAGTTGACCCAAACATATCCCCGAATAGTGTCCTCACCACTATAATCGGGAGTTGACTAATATAATCGGGAGTTACTCTACTCCCTCTTCCTTGCAGGTGTATGCATAAATATGTATAGATATACATAGTGTCTGCATCATATATGTTTTTGTGTGTATATATATGGTCAGTTCTCACGAAATGGGTACACAGGGGGTATTTTTGGCTAAAATTTCAAATGCATGCATGCAAGTGAGCCCAATTCGTTAGAATTGCTCATATATATATGACCCATTCTCACAAAATGGGATCACCCCCCTTTAAAATAGGATGATTAAGGAATGCTTACTATATTGTTATATACTATCAAAAGTACTTCTATTGCCTAGATCTCCTCAAGTTCTATCTAGCCATATATAGTTTTGCATACTTTACAATAATATCTCTATAGATGGTCAATTCTATTGGTCAACCGTCTCACATCATATGACTTTGAAAATCAAAACCTTCCCTATATGGATTCCAAACTTTTAAGTTTTTCAAGTTCAGATTATATAGTGACATTATATGGGTCAGATTCTCAGAAAATGTACAATTGGCAGTTCTACACATTTAGGAAATTCGGCTAAATTTAGCTGAAAAATGATGAATATCGGGTATATCTGAGTATATTTGGTATCACATTGATTTAAAGTATCAGTTCTGTTATGTTAAACTGCATTTTGAAGCTCATTTTTGTCTTAAATGTGGGTTGTTTGAGAGGATTGGTGAAGGCGAATTGTACATTTTATGAAAATCTGACCCATATAGTGAAGGAAATAACGCAGAAGATGAGAGAAATATTCTGCTTAGCCAAGTTCACAACGTAACGTTGTAACGTTACAAACAAGTCGGCGCGGTCGTGCATGTCCCATTCCTAGGGACTGTTCATTTTGTAGGCCTAACTACTGAAGGAGGGCAGGGGGAATGGAGAGCATTTGGAAAAAAAATAAAAATGTATTCTCCCTCATGCACATGCTTATACTCTGCGCAATCTCAGAAAGTCAATCAAAAAGTCAGAAATGTCATTCGTTAAGTCAGAATAGTCAATCAGAAAGTCGAAATAGTCAATCAAAGTCAATCAAAAAGTCAGAAAAGTCAATCAAAAAGTCAGAATAGTCAATCAGAGAGTCAGAAAAGTCAATCAAAAAGGCAATCGAAAGTCAGAATAGTCAATCAAAAAGTCTAAATAGTCAATCAAAAAGTCAAAATAGTCAATCAAAAAGTCAGAAAAGTCAATCAGAATGTCGAAAAAGTCAATCAAAAAGTTGAAATAGTCAATCTAAAAGTCAAAATAGTCAATCAAAAAGTCAGAATAGTCAATCAGAAAGTCGAAAAAATCAATCAAAAAGTTGAAATAGTCAATCGAAAAGTCAAAATAGTCAATCAAAAAGTCAAAATAGTCAATCAGACAGTCGAAATAGTCAATCAAAAAGTTGAAATAGTCAATCAAAAAGTCAGAAAAGTCAATCAAAAAGTCAGAATAGTCAATCAGAAAGTCGAAATAGTCAATCAAAAAGTTGAAATAGTCAATCAAAAAGTCAGAAAAGTCAATCAAAAAGTCAGAATAGTCAATCAGAAAGTCAGAAAAGGCAATAAAAAAGGCAATCGAAAGTCAGAATAGTCAATCAAAAAGTCAAAAGTCAATCAAAAAGTCAAAATAGTCAATCAAAAAGTCAGAAAAGTCAGAATAGTCAATCAGAAAGTCGAAAAAGGCAATCAAAAAGTTGAAATAGTCAATCGAAAAGTCAAAATAGTCAATCAAAAAGCCAAAATAGTCAATCAAAAAGTCAATTTTTAATTGGAAATAGTCAATATCAATGGCATTTTGCGGTTTGGAGCAAGACCCTAGACAAGGTAGATGAAAAAAAAATGAAAAAAAAAAGATTCCGTCCTAATGGGATTTTAATGACATTTGCGGTTTGGAGCATTTCAATGGCATTTTGCAGTTGAGAGCAAAACCCTAGACAAGAAAGATGGGAAAAAAATGAAAAAAAAAAAATTCCGTCCTAATGGGATTTTAATGACATTTGCGGTTTGGAGCATTTCAATGGCATTTTGCAGTTGAGAGCAAAACCCTAGACAAGGTAGATGGGAAAAAAATGAAAAAAAAAAAATATGAAAAAAATTTAAAAAATTAAAAAAAAATGAAAAAAAAATTAAATTGAAAAAGTTGAAAAATGAACATTTGCTTCCCACCCCGATCAGTCGGGAGGGCTCTCCCGATTATCCATTATATTGGATAATCGGGAGGGCCCTCCCGAGCGATCGGGAACACCAGCCGACTACCTTTATGGAGCTCCCGACCAGTCGGGCCTAGACCCAAACTAGTAGCTGATTAATAAAAAAATTAAATCGCCGATTAAACCGGTTAAATCGGCCGTTTTTGGGATTTAACTTTTAGGAAAGGTCCCTTGGAGCAATCGGGAGACCTCCCGATCGCTGATTTTAATCCCCGAGTGAAGAAAATTGATCCCCGACTGAATCTTAATTCCTAAAAAGAGTCGGGACACTTAAATCGGCCGTGAAATGTCTCTAGTGTGGGTCGCACTTTAGTCGGGAAGGCCCCCCCGATTTCATCAATTCGGCAATTCTGTAAAATGAAATCCTATGTCCTGAAATCGGGTCTGGAATCCTGAAATCGGGTCTGGACTCGGCCATGTGTGGGTGAAAATTTGCCAAATCAGGCCATAATAAGTAAGCAGATTAGTCCCCCAACTACTCCTAGATTCGCCCGACTAATCAACTCATTCCCGATTTCACAATGAATTCCTAGGATTGATCGGGAGCCCAAATCGGGCTTCAAATCGGCCCTGTGTGCGTGGGGTTTAAGCAGTCGTCCTGTGCAGACCGCTTCTCAAAATCTTTTAGTGAGAATAAATGTATTAGGCGGATATTTTTGCCCTGGCCCACAGTTGTATTTGCTTGTTTGGTGGTACTTTATCCCCTCTACTAATTTTTAGTGCTGACTCTATCGTGCCTATGTAGGCAGATACTGCTGTCGATCTGTTTATTAATGTATTTATGGCTAGCTTGGTGTTCAATGTTGTATTCAGTCGCATCTCCTAGGCCGTTATGGAAACCAATGAGGAAATTAGAAATAATGGCACTCACTACTATTGGCGTCAACACAGGTTTCATCATAATCCAAAACCGTTCCAATGGGACATACACATTCGTATCCACCAGTTACCGTTTCACAATCCTTATCTACGTCTGTGCACATTGCTTCATCCTCATTCGTACAGGAACTAGGTTCACCTGCAATGAGACAAGATAAAAAATAAGAAATATAAGGGTCCTATATAGACAATCAAGTTATTTAGAACCGGAGCTGACTAAAACCAAAATGCAAGTGCCTTTTCCATTAGATTTTCTGTAGGGTGTATCCTAAAGTTCTATATACCACTATTTATATATACAGTGGAACCTCTCTATTGAGACCACCCTTGGGACTGAACGATTTGTGGTCTCATAGCGAGGTTGTCTCATTAAAGGGGCTAATCTAATAAGAAGAAAGCAATTCGGGACTGAGAGAAACTGGTCTTAAATAGAGAGGTGGTCTCTATAGAGAGGTGGTCTTTATGCAAGGTTCCACGTACTGTAGTCACACCAGGAAACAATTCAAGTAAGCAAGGCGCTAAGCTGAATATATTCTCCTTTCAGGCATTGAGAAAATGTATAGTATTTATCACTTTTGAGCATGTGCCACATTTAAGGCATGTCATAGTATAACAAGTACTAAGTTAAGAAATTATCAAGTTAAGTTTGGTTTATCTATTTAACATTACAATTAGTGTCAACTTAATTTATATACCTGGCGTTTCCAATGGAAACGATTCTCAGACCGAATTACTTGTGTCCGATGTCAATTTATTAACTTGTTGTCCAGGCGGAGAGCGTGAGGTCATTTGAATTTAGTTAGACATTATTAATGTGCATTCATAGCAGATTTGAAGGAGGACCCCCCACGACAGATATGAGTAGGCCCTAATTCTCCCAATCGGGCAGCATTTGATTTCAGAAGGCCATTTTTTTTCAAGAAAAAATGAAATTCGTTGAATCGCTCCAATCTTTGGTGTACATATCGCAGGGAATATGAACATAATGCAGGTGAATTTTGGGAAGGCTGGGGCCAATATTTCGATTCCCACACCTATGATTCAGAAATCAATATTTTTCCTATTATTTTGCCTTATTTCGGCCTCATTAAACCTGATTAATCGAATGATTTACAGTAAAAATGGGATATATTACTCACTAATATGTCTAGCAAAATTAAATGAAAAGTCAGACCTAGTGAGTGGGTTTTTAATGGGAAGGGAGGGAAAGAAAGCGGGGAGGGGGAGCATGAGGAACCAATTTGGAACAAGGTAGCTATCAAAATTAATCTTTAATTTAGGGTAATTTGCGGGTGGGTAAAATTCCTGTGTGGGCGGGTAAATCTCTTATTAAGAAAAAAGTTAATTTCGTGCTCTGGGAAGGAAGGGAAAGAAAGCGGGGAGGGGGAGCATGAGGAAGAGGGGAGGGAGAGGGGGGAGGAATCGGAGATGGGGTTGGAAGAGAAAAACAGGTAAGAAAGTCAGAGAAGAAGGGGAGGGAAACCCCGCCGTAAATTTCCGAAGCCCGTCCCCATGTTGTTTGTTTACAGCAAGCTACATCATAGGTTTACCCCTAATGCACTGGGGAAAACCCAGTCTGACCCATTACGTCACGTCATGCTTCGCTGGTCTTTGGTCATCTCCCCTGCCCCTCCCCTCACCCTTCAGCACCCTCCCTCCCTCCCTCCGCTCTCTCTCTCTCTCAACAACATGGGGACGTGCTTCAGAAATGTACGGACGGATTCGGTAAAGTGTTGGCATAACAGTGCGAAATGTATCACTGATCAGTGAGTTAGATATGGCATGCTCCCCTGATGTCATATCTAAGCTCTAACACCTTACATACAGCTACAAATGTTATCAGATGAAGAATGATTGGCGTTTTTCGTAGTGACTCATTTGATCTCAGACCTCTTAAAGAGGTCTGAGATCAAAAACTATATATAGTTGTTATGCGGCTGGTGTGTTGTAAGCAGCCATATTATCTGCATTCCACGTGGGGATGACGTGTTTATATTTCATTGTTGAGTTTCCATCAACCTTTTTTGAATGCCAGGAAATATCATGTTATAATATAATGTATGATAGTGTGTGATACATACATTTTTTAAAAACCACTTCGATTTCAATAGATGTGAATCAATACACCAAAACAATGGCACGTCTTGATTTGAGTTTACCCCGACAATACCAAGTTGTGGTTCAAACAGGAATCAGTGGCAAAAAGGATATAATATCGCTTAATTTATAATTATACTAACATTGTAGAACATGACCACAAAACTAAGTCAGTTCATCCATGTCAGTTCATTTTTGCCCTGTAACTAATTAAGGTCGGCGCTTTAGGCCTACTTTGAAGAATACGTGAATGTGTAATTCCACCTACTTGGAAATACGACCCATAGTATCGGGTAATCGGGAAGGAGTGAGGACAGCAACTCCTTGGTAAAGATATCTTCCAACCTCTCGTCGTTATCCAACAGCAAATCAGCACTCAGTATGATAGCTATTATTGCACTGCCCTCTGTTATGCTCTCAATTTTGAAGTAATAAAGAGAACCACCGAAAGCACCGCATATGCGGCTAAACTGAGAACGAATTAAGACAATCAATTATAATGTTGCTAAATGTACAAGTTTGAATAAAACCATTGATACCAATTACCGGGATCAAATTATATTTTTTTTCAAAACGTTATTTGTATATTTCAGGGTTCATATTAACTGTGCATGATGGGAATTAAAGTACACAGCTTAGAATAACTTTTGAAAAGATTATTGGATTTATCATACTTTTACCTCTTATGTATATTATGTTGGAATGTAATGATGGAAGACATGAATAAATGAAAGTCTATAATGAAAATGATAATAAATAGGAATATATATGTTGGAATGTAATGATGGAAGACATGAATAAATGAAAGTCTATAATGAAAAATGATAATAAATAGGAATACAAAGAAAGTTAGATTTAAGAGTGTCAAGGTAAACTGACTGTTTCATGGTACACCGTCTGTATACGTTCTCTCCTTTGCACGGCATAGATGTATTGAATATCGACGCGTATCATCATTTTGATATTCTCGAACGATCGCAAAGCTGCAAATCAATAAGTTAAAATTAATTGGTGACTTCTATAAGTTATAAACGTGGAGATAATAGAGAATCTTACAGTTATTGATTAAAAAGTGATCTGATTATAATCGCACAATAAATTACTTTTTGTCCAGGTTTTGATTGGACAGTCGGTATTTCTACACAATTCTTTCAACAGTCCATACCATCCCGACCATTTACCAAATACATACAGGCAGACTGGAGCTAATATTATTTCGATCAACGAGACTTCAGATACTTCATAACGTGATAATTACCCTCCAACCCTAGGTAGAGTGGATACACTACGTCATTGGTCCCGTCATTACCCTATGTAAAGTCTCAAAACACCCGTTAACGTGGAGTATTGACGGGACCACTTGACGTAATAGTGAATACCCTACCTAAACACTGCCAAATGCAATTGTCCGTGGCACGTGCTGGACATGCCGTTAATAATTGTCCATATATATACATGTATGTTATCAATACATAAGTTCAGTGCCTATTGGAAGGATGAGAAACCACATCTATGCATACATAGGGTCAATAATCTATAGATATAATCATTTGAGTGTGAACATTTTGTATATCTGTATTATTATATGTTAATAGGGCACGTAAGTGTCATGGCGGCGAGGCCCGAATTAATGAAAATTAGTCGTGTAGTTGTACCAATGTGTGGACCGGAAGTAAATAATCCCCATAGAGTTAGCATTGGGACGAAAAATAATCACTCTATACATCGCCCCAGTAACGGTTTGACGATTATGAAGGGTATAGTTGAAATTGTTTGCCTCTAAAGGTGGATATATGCATGTAAGTTAGAACTCATACAATTATATTATCGATGAACAAACAGAGATTATCTAGATCTATCTCCGCAATGGTGAGGCTATGGGAGCTTTGCACGACATGTCCACATGACGTCATGAAACTGCTACAGTAGCACGACTAAAAAATTCGTTGCCGTGGACTACTTACACGCCCTATAGTATATGCGCTCCCATAGATGAAAAGTCACCCCATAATTTCTCCCGATGCAATAGTGATGAGACGCAACCACGCACACTTCATCATTCCCAACTCGCATTCCAACCATAGATCTATATTACTATATTTATGTACATACGGAACAATCCACCCACATACCAACTACCATCCTACTGCCGTTGTGCGATTTCTCTCATTATCAAATATGGTTTATTATATTAGAAGTATATAGTCGAATAATTATATTAGAATTATATAATCAAAATATTTCGCAATGGGGACTTTTACGGCCCGAACCTTATGATTTAGAATGAACTTTTTTCTTGGATTATACTTACTTCGAGGGTTCCTGCATTGCCCTGGTGGGCATGCACAGGACGGCTGTGGGAGTGGTGTGCAAAAGCTGGCCCGAGTCCCACACCTAGCATCTGCACCTTCACAATTTGGAGCTGAAGCAGAGATTAAATCAATATGAATAAAGGTAGATGATACTCATGTGCACATTCAGAGCTATACAAATACCATTCAGTGTCGACCACCTATATAAGCCTGAAACTTTTATCTTCCCATTTCCTTATAATACCCATGGGAAGTTAGAATCTGATCATCTGCTCACTTGTCTATATTCATCGAAAAACTGAAGATATAAGATGTCACTCACGGATCGATGCTACAGAATTGATGTTAATAAGCCCGGTGTGTTGTGAGAAGAAGGCACCAAGTAATTCGATTCGGCCTGTTGCATCTAATTCACCCAAATCAGGAATACAGGCGGAAACGACTATGGTAATGCTGTATCCCCCAACAAATATTTCCTCGATATTTGACACTTGAGACGAATGCACAACAGCCAAACCTTCGATAGATAAAGCGACCGCGGTCTGTGAAATTTGAAAAGTAAATGCATATATTATCTTAGCGCCTGCTTGTATTTATGTATACATGTATGTACATGTATAGCGTTTCAAGAGAACGTTGCCATACACACTTGTCTACACTCTGTTTGAGTCCTGTTGGGAGCGGCACTCCATTTGATGTTTACTCCCAACAGGACTCAAACAGAGTGTATAGGTCCATCTGTACCCTCCATCCGCGGGGAGATAGATCTATGTAAGGTCGACATCAAGGGGACATCCATGAAACTATAAGTGGACCCAAGAGTCTTCGTTTTTTGCACAGACATATCATTACATTTGCAAAGAGCCATGGGTTACGTAAATTTCATCAAACTATTGGGTAAGGATCCAAATAAACAGTTATAATTATGTCTGGCTTATAACATTTAAATTTGTGGAACCTTCAGCCAGAGGGCTTCTACATCCTTTGGAACAACTAACTGTTTGAGAAACATAAAAATGTTACATACAGCGGTCATCGCCTCCATCTGGATTACATCTAAGGGCAGAACCTCTCCTTCCATCGAGACAACCATCATGTATGTCACATCCACACATATGTAACCTGTTAGGAATTCATTGTCTAGTTAATATTTGTGATTTTGAGTGAACATTCTTTAACGCACCCAAGAAGTCCAAGTCCCAGATAAGACAAAACCCCTAGTTTATCACCATTATTATTTAAACAATTAATTGATTACTAGCAAATACCTGTGCTATGCACGGGATTTGCTAGATTTGCACATCTTCCCACTCTCCTTCTTCCCTCTCCAACCATCTTTCTCTTTCAAGTTGTCTCTGTAAGTTAGTATCTGTATTAACATTCATACCTCAAATGGAACCCTGTTAAGATGGTTTTTTTTGTCACTGTTGTATTGTTGTTGCTTCCCCCCGCCCCCTGCCTGCCCCCCCCCCCCCCTCCCCCCGGACAGTGGGGCCCACATCTTCCCACTCTCCTTCCCTTCCCCCTTTTCCCCCCTTTCCCCTGCCCCCCTGTGGCTTCCCCCCCCCCGCCTACATGGGCCCCACATCTTCCCACTTTCCTTCCCTTCCCCCCTCCCCCCCACCCTTTTTACTTGCATTTTTTCCCCATGCGACATTGTGGGACACCTTAACCACATATACCACAGGAAAGCTGCATTTCTCAAAAATCACATACTCAAATGCCAATAATTAGGACGGATTAGGAAATATATAAATCTTGAAAAGAAAAGTTGCTTTCAAATAAGTGTTCCAAAGAAATTTAACAATAACTTCAGTTCTTATCATGGTAGGACAATAATTCGACTACCAAAATCATGCTTGCAACATAGGAAACATACTTATTGAAGGGTGCAGTGTGTATGAATAATATGTACCAATAATTAATCTCCAGTTTGCTCAGATCTCAATTAGGCCAGGAGGTACTGGAGAGGGGTGGGCATCGGCGGTGACCATCATGGTGCTCAAAGCCCTCCTGCACCACAGGTGGTCCCCCTCATCTTTGGGGCAGGAATCAGCAGGGAGTAAGCCATAAAACTCCAAGACTCTTCTCTGTCCCTTTTACTCTAAGGCAACAGACAACGTTGCGTCATGACCTCAATCCAACCAATATGCAAATCGCCTCGTTCTGGTGTAGGGGCACTGATAGGGGATTGTTTTCAGGCACCGATGGGGACCCTGGATGGGGGTGTTCAATTTCAATCCATTTCGAACCCATTTATAACCCTGATGTCTTCCAAAAGTGTTAATGAAACATAGCGGAATGACTCGGCACCATTTTTGGCAATGTGCATGTGAAATATAACGGAGATCAGGCCAGCAGTTTGTGACAAGATAGGGGGTTTAAGGCCCCAAAGACTATTTTAATAATATTTAGACTAGCAAATACCTGTGCTACGCACAGGATTTGCTAGTGGGACAGTGGGGCCCACATCCTCATCTCTCCTTGTTCCCTCTCCCCCTATCTTTCTCTTTCAAATTGTCTCTATAACTTATTATCTCTAACAACATTTATACCACAAATGGAACCCTTTTTAGATGTTTTTTTGGTCACCCTTGTGTTGTTGTGTTGCCTGTCCCTGTCCTGATCCCTCTCCCGCTCTCATTCCCGCTCCCTCTCCCACTCCCTCTCCCACTTTAATTGTGAGGTAATTAGTGGGTGGGTAAATTTCTGTGTGGGTGGTCCCTGTCCTTGTCTCTGTCTCTGTCCTGCTCCCTCTCAACAATAGTTTATGAACTGATTCAACTCTGACGATGTTCCTTTTGGTGGAAATATGGTGAAATATATCAACTCCCGTCCAGTAGTGAAGCAATGGCGTGCCCGTCCATGACGTCATGCTTTGGGTGACCAAGAAACCTGGTGTAGGGGCACTGATAGGTTTGTTTTCAGGCAGTGCTGGGGGCCCTGGATGGGGGTGCTCGATGTAAACCCATTTCTAACCCCTTTCCAACCCTAATTTGTTAATGAAACATAGTGGAATGGTTCGGCACCATTTTTGGCAATGTGCATGTGAAATATAATGGAGATCTGGCCAGCAGTTTCAGAGAAGATAGCGGTTTAAGGCTCCAAACCCTTATTTTATTAATATAGAGATTATTGAATTTATAGTAAAAGCCTTGGCGCAGATGGTTTTTAAATGTGTTCTCTCTCATAAGAGTTGAGAGAAACAACTTGTGCTGAGAACATTTGCTGGTGGATATTTCTGGTGTCCCAAATTTAGTTCTGACATTACCAAGAGTTGGTTTAGACATACATTTATTGGGAAATTGTTGGTGTTAAAAAAAATAATGGAGGTTTTAATCTTTATAATAACACACAACATTTTCATTCTAAAACTTGCAACTGGATATGTTGTCGTTAAAGGTGAATCAAAATCTGGTATGGTGTGTTTAATCACAGACCGTAATTCTTGTATTCGAGACAAACATTTAAAAGATATAAAACAAACAGAATTCATGCAAGTATACAGTACTTACTCAGAGTCTTGTATGATATCACTTGAAGCAAAGTATGCGTGGTTATAAATTGGTGGGTAAGAAGAATTTCAATCAGTTCTTCGGGTGCAATCAAATCGTCCAAAGGCATTTCAGCAGAAACTTGCAAAGCAATGGTAACTGTAGCTATTTCTACCTTTATCTCTCTTATTTTTATTTTCTTTAAGTGTATGCCTCGGCCCAAAGTGGCTGCAATCTCTCTCAACTGTCAAGTAAAGTAGAAAGTTTGTTACCAAATGTCGAGTAAATGCTCAGGTTCTCAATTATACACCTCAGATATTACATTACACATGGAGGTCTGCTTACTAATCAACCCACGTCCTAACCGGGCAGAACCCATCTGGTGCAAAACCACGCAAATGATTAATCTTAATTTACACCACTCAATATGATAGTAATGATCTTTATTTCCATATCACATTTGTTACATCATGTTACATAATAATGACGTAACAATGGGTAACCACTTTATGACCTATAACTTATTATTAGTATATTTATTAGCCTAATTAAGTAACATGTCCATCATCCATTACCCAGGAATTTATTGCATTAATACGGTAGCATGTGAAGGCTCAGGTAGCACCCTCACCTACTTAATATTCAACCAACCAGCAATAGCCACATGGACCAAGCACCCACCTGTATGCTTAGAATACAATAAATATTCATTCTAGATCTTAGACTTTAGACTTCTTCTTTATACTTCTTATTTTCCTACAATAATTCTACAACTATTTCATATTCAAGATAGACCAAATCTTCATATAACACTGGTGGAGAACCCGGGAAAGTCTGTTGTGGGCCTTTTTGTGCAGTGTCATGCACCATTTAACTGCATAAGGCCATTCTGGTCATTATTGGCGATATCCTTTATTATGTTCTGTATACTGATAAGAACCTTCATATGATAATTTATATGGGGTAAAATGTGGTATAACACACTTCTTTGTTAGTACTCATAGATTAGGTACAGGTATATATCTAATTCAGGTTAGATTTATATGTATATTTAGTTAGTATTATATCTATAGCTCTAACTCATACTGATTCATGTTTACATAGAGCCTAAAATCAGGACCACTCACAATTTTCGGAAGATCTGTCTTAATGATCCTCCAATCCACCTTCCGAAGCACCAGCCGATATACGGTACTGACTACATCTTCAAGTTCTAGAATTACAATATTAATTCCATGATTATCCCAGATTCTTCACGAAGAGGCACGAGTGAAAAATTCTTTTGCATCCACGATTACGTACATGTTGCATACTTGCACACAGTCGTACATACCAGGGTACAGAAATGCGCTTAGAAAGTATATTGTAGCATACAGCACAAAGGCGAATCAATATATACCTATCCCTCTGTACAGAAAGATATATCTTCCTATTATATACTATATGTGTGAACATACATCTGGATACACGTATTCATTTATAGGTTATTTATGAACATGCATGCATACATATTAAAGGTACATGCATGTAGACATGTATTCATAGACCGTACAAATGTATATTCATAAATCTATAAATAATTTGGACACATGCTATATACAATGTCATCCCAGTGCAGCAACGTTTGGGCCTGGATTTTGGAGCTTTATTGTTTAATGGGCAGGGGTCAAGGGCAAGACAGAAAAAACAATGAATTAATGTTAAGGTTCTGATATCAGATTCATCAATTGAGTATAGGAATTCAGTGATAGAATATAATATTATCTACAGGTCCATCGACCCTGTCTGGAGGTCATTATATGTGGTTTGTGAAGGTATCTGGGTTGAAAATGTGATTTTGAAGCCTTTTTTAAATTGGGATCTCTACACTCTATTTATAGCCTGGGAAAGCCCCTGTGAGACACTACATCATTTCCGACAAGCTTTCAGGGGGACCTAACCACATGCAGAGGAGTGGGAGAGTGAAGAAGAGGGGAGGGAGATGGTGGGGGCATTGGAGAGAGGGAGGGGATGGAGAGGGTGTAGGAGGGGGAGGGTTAAGAAAAGGGAGGGTGGGGGAATAGGAGAGGGGGATCGAGGGGGAGGGAAAGAACAGGGGCAAAGAGGCAAGGGAGAGGATGTAGGGGAAGGGAGAGAGGGGACGGGGAGCATGAGGAAAAGGGGTGCAAGACGGGGGGATTGGAGATGGGGTTGGGAGAGAAAAACAGGTATGAAAGACAGAGAAGAGGGGGAGGGAAAAGAGGGAGAGGGGAAAGTGTGGGGGAGAGAGAGTGACCGTCTAAGAAGAGGGGGAAAGAGGCGAGGGAGAGGATGTAGGGGAAGGGGGAGAGGAGAGGGGGAGCATGAGGAAGAGGGGAGGGAGACTGGGGAATCAGAGATGGGGTTGGGAGAGAAAAACAGGTATGATAGACCAGAGAAGAGGGAGAGGGAAACGAGGGAGTGGGGGAAGTGTGGGGAGAGAGGGTGACCGTCCGGAGGACGGGTACTTTGCTACTAATACATAAATAATATAAGATAAGATAAGATAAGATAAGATACTACTTTATTTATCGAACTCACATACTCGATACATGAATGAAAATAATTGACATAGACAAATAGACAAAATAGGTATACAGTCATCTAGATTAAATCCAGTTCTCCCAGACGTTACCATAGAAATATGTACGACCTACCGACAGTAGCGCCACAGAAACTCCCAAGGCCACCAATCTTACATAATTGTTTTGTGGCATAACATCTCTCAATAATTCCGGCCGAGCAGCTGCTAGGGGGCCCTTTAAAGAACAATATCATTCTGAACGGAATACATGAATATTGAGGTAAAACATTACTTAGTTATCTGCTATCTGTTTCATCGCCTACTGAAATATCATTTTGAAACATTATTGGCTTGAGGAAACATATTTACTGACCTTCCACTTGAACATCTATCACTGTTATTTCAAGTAGGCTTACTTTTGATATGAATATTTCCACATCAAAGATCATGTCCCCAGTTATTATATCTATTTGCTGTTCAGGTATGAATATATCATAGACGAGGCTAACAGTGACTGTCGACTCTGAGCCTGGAACTATATCAACAATCACCAGCTTGCAGCCAAAAACTCTTGCACCATGTGGTAAATCTTCATTTATCTATCGAAAAGAAAAATATGTTATTTAAAATATAAGTTTTTGGTACATTAATCAATCATTAAAGACTATTGGACTTGGGATAGAACGACCGTTATTACTTGACGTATTTTGCCCGATTTTGCCCATAGAACTCACGTACATCAATGCAAAGTCCATTTCTCAGAATTGTAATGTCAGGCGTACCAGTTACAGTGACAACAACTGTGACCTCAATTCCCGTAACCAGTACTAAAATAGAAAAATATGTTAAAGGTATTATATTATAAAAGTATATTTTGAGGGTTAAGACATTGTGTGTATTGTGTTTCCCGCGCCTGTGTAGAACAGCTGTGATTCAGTTGTTGTGTAATGATGGAGTGACTCAGTTTAACCAAGAACTGGTGTTTTATATTTGTTCTGTGTGGAACTGCCGAGACACTACAACATCAGACCTGTTGCTCCAGGTAGATGGGGCCTGACATTTGTAGGTAGTCCAACTAGGAGAGGGAAAACTATGACCTCAGACCTTTAAAACTTTCACTGCCTTGCGGCAATAGCTTCTCCTGGGAAAGGATTTAGGAGAAATCACAGAAAAAACATTCAACATTGTGGCGGCTAATTTGTGTGCTGAAACATTCAATTTAAGCCAAGTCTTTTCATTACGAATTGTCGATGCAATGTCTGGCAGTTCTGGTGTAGAAACTTGTTACTGTAAGGATGTACAACCACTTTTTAGCAACTGATTGGTCACTTTAATTTTCTCTTCTCACACCACTGCATGAGTTGTTCTGTTTATAAATGCTGGAGTGAAAATGCTGTACAACAGGAAATATTGGACTAAAAACAGTCATTCTTTATAACAACAAGTGAAACAAGTGACTGCAGGAACTATATAGGGGAATCTCCCTTATGTGTATATTTGGCAAAGTCTTTAATTGCCTGAGTCATTTAGGGCATCTGCCATACCTGTCAGAACAGGTGTATCCTGAGTGGATAAAGAGCAAAGGGGTCAAGAATTGACATGATTTCATTCCTCAGCCAGCACTACAGGTTGGCTTTTTAAACTTGACAAAGGCCTTTGATCTAGTAAAAAGGGATGGGCTTTTCAAAATCTTACCTGAAATCAGCTGTACACCCAAATAGCAGAGACTTATTAAGCCCTTCCTCACAAACACAAAAGCAACAATTCACTATGATGGTAGTGATATACTATTGTGTATACTAGTATATTATACTGAATTAATGATGTAGCCAGTGTGACCCCTTCAATATCAGCAGTGGAGTAAAACAATGATGCATTCTCGCCCTTTGTTTGACATCTTTTTCTCTCTACTTTTGCAACATGCATTTGGGTCATTGATGGAGAGCCTTTACATGCACACCAGGTCAGATGGCCAACTCTTCGACCTGACAGTAGTAATATATGAGGGTTTATAAAGTCGTTTTTAGGGTGAGTTATTGTGGGCTTGTGTATTCTACTGTTTGCATTTTGGGCTTGGATATTCTATTGTTCATATTCTATTGTTATCATGGTGACTTGGATATTTATTTTTCGTATCTAATTGTTATGCTGTATTGAAAGGTACTGATGCTTGAAGTTGTGTTTGGTATATATTTTAACATAAAAGCTGTACAACTATTGTTTCTGAATAGTAAACACATACACAAGACCATCAGTACATTTCAACACATCATAACAAGCCCACAATAACTCACCCTAAAAACGATTTTTATAAACCCTCATGATAATATCACTACTCCTGACCCATCTAAGTGCATTGACCTAGGTGCATAAGATCCTTGTGTGGGATATGCTGTTTGTAGTGATCAACAATGAGCTGCGCAGTAATAGGCAGACCTGCCAAGTTGTGGGGATTGAAATGCGGGAGGTTTTCTGTGTTGGTGTCCCAACCAACCACTCGGGGGGTCTGGGGGGGGGGGGCATGCCCCCCACAAATTTTTTAAACATATGCTATTTTAAGGTATTTTGGTGGGGTTTTTTTTAGTGCCATCAGGACAATGCCTTAACAATAAAAAGTTACAAAAGATCTTTGAATTTTAATGATATTCTAATAAATAAGATAACATATTTTTTTATTTACACTTTCATTTACAGCTTTAATCATCAACTTTTATTCATTCATATATGAATGTCATTTACAATAACTTCAGAAGTAAAACTATTTCGACATAATATTATGTAATTAAAATAAAAATAAAAATAAATTAAACATTAACTTTCATTGACATTGTTGAGTAGGCCTACATTAGGCCTATATTTTCTATCGACCATTATTTGAAAATATCCTGTGATATAATATGAAAGTTTGTTAAATAAATCCTCACTGTGGCTGTGGCACTGGTGAGCGACTTGAGGCTGAGCGACTAGGAATCTCAAATAACTCTTAAATTCCTCCTGTGAACTCATACCTAAACTGCGGAGATACTAATCTCATGATACTAAAAGTTTATCTAGATGCATTATCATGTATCTTCTCAACTGTATGTCCCTCATATCTCACCTCTCATCTCTCACCTATCACACAGAAATGAGATACACACAACCCAATTACCAAGGAATCAAGCTTTGACTGCGCTGAGCCGTCACGTTTTCACGACGGCCAATGTGTATACAGTATTTACGAAAATTGCAGTTTATATATGCACTAATTTATGTATTCCAAACAAGTTTGAATTCCTCTTTGCTGTACACATATACTGCAGTGTTAATCGGGTCGACGAACGAATATTTATTGTTCAAAAGAGTGCAACTTTGCTATCATTTTTTTGCGGGAGGTTTTGTCTCCTTCGCAGGTAGGCGGGAGGAATTACGCAAATGCGGGAGCCTCCCGCAGGATGCGGGAGGCGGATTATTCCACGCCACAGAATAATCCGCACATCATAAACTAGAACCACTCCAAATTTTGTATGCAAGCACTATGTCCCAGCGACGGAGTTATATCTGGTTTAACTTAATACAACTAAAACAAGTGCACCATACTTTATATAAATTGGGCAAGGTTATCTTATAATACATGACGGGGATGGTGAATCTTCTTAAACCATCAATCGTCTGTTAGTAATACTTAATTCATGATTTATGCCAACGTTAAACAACATTAAAACATTCATATCCAGCTCCCGCCCTCTTTGTTTCGGATTGCCTTAGTTGAACTATTTCAAAACTTTATCCACCCCAACCCCAGTTGTTAAGCTTGTCAAATATTTATTGATCCTAACTGACAATTCTCAACCATAACAACTGGTAATATTGTATTCATCATGTCTATGCCAATGTTAATAGTAGTATAGGGAGTGCAAAATAGCGTGCTTTAGTAGTCTTTTCCACCACCAGGGGAGCTGCAAAATGAAGTTTTTTTATCTATAGGATGGTATAGGACAAGTTTTTTATACTTTTTTTTTTTTTTTTTTTTCATTTTTTCCTCATTTTTTTTTTGAAGTTTTTTTGAAGTTTTTTATTCACTGATATCTCCATAGGGTATTACAGCGTGCTTTAGTACCTTTAGTTCTGTGAGGTGGTGCTTTTATGGAGCTTTAGTTTTAATAGTTCAGTCAGGTGGCAGTGCTGCTTACTGGTAGAGTCATGCTATAGGAAATATACTAGAATCAGTAGAAGTTTTGTACTTGGAGTTGTCAAGTTGCCAAGTTAAGGGAGTTGTTTTCTTAATTGAATGAACTTTTGTATTGGCATGATATACTTTGTAGTACTAAGTTGGTCTTTGTGGCTAGCTGATTTGCCATTAATTGAATCGACTTTTTGCTGGAGAACTAAGTCGATGTTTGTGGTTAATTGAATCATTTTTTTGCTGTTAATTGAATCGACTTTTTGTATTGTTTTGGAGCGCCAAGTCCTTCGTGGACACTGATATTGTTTCCTAGTAGTATTATACCAAGTCAGGGGAATAAAAATGGATATATGTACTTTAATGTTAATAATAATAATTATGGAACTGAAGTGTGTTTATGTCTTACTGGATTTTCTACAATGGATTAGTAATGATTTGAATGTTTTAAGTTGAGTGAGTGGAAGAGAATGAGAGAGGGAGGGAGGGAAGTTGGGAGTTGGGAGTTGAGAGTTGAGAGTTGAGAGGTTATCTATATACTGTTACTTAATAAGAAGTTGAGCTATCAGATGTCTGTGTATAAAAAAGTTGTTATAAGAGAGCATGGGGAAAGTGGATACCGTTATTGCACGCAAAGATGGAGGAGACTACGTGTTGGGTTAAATTAAGTGACATTCTAAGTCATTTTTGCGATTTGGAATCCTTGGTTTATTTCGCTGAGAATTTCGGAATTTCGAGAAGAGACGATGTTAAAGAAAGGATTAGAGAGTTGGAAGTGAGTAGAATATGTTTTATATTTAGTTTGATTTTGAGATTTGTTTATTTTTTTTTTTAAATATAATTTGAATTCGTTTTTATAATTTTTTTTGTTTGTTTATGATAGGATGCTGGTGGCTCTGTACCGACATTATTTTCGATGAGGAATAGATTGATTGTTTGCAATAAAAGGACAGTTTCTGTACAGAATGATGGACAGGACTGTGCGCAGACAGAAAGACCCTCTGTTTCTCATATCGGAATACAAACCGACGAAGTTCCTATCGGGGAGATATTGACTTTACCTACAGTTGGGGAGTCATCAACTGCAGCAGGAACAATATCAGTAAGTATATATATTTTTGTTTATTGTGGAAAGAATTCTTCTTTTATCATTATTATCATTATTTCAAAACATAATGGAATTTTAAATGTTTGTGTATTTGTAGAATGAGTTGATGGACTGGTTTGCGAATTATGTTCCACCAATGTCTCCGAGCAACTATTTGGTACCTGCTGTAGAGGAGCATGGTTCGCAGTCAAAGGACACTGTGCCTATAGACTCTTTGGATACTTCAGTTACAGGTAGGTTGAAAAAACAGACAATAAGTTATGAATACATGCTATGTGAATAATGTTTATGAACAATAAGTATATGATATTGTTTTTAGGTTGCAATTCCCCTCCGGAAGTAGATTTGTATACTGAAGAGAAGGAAGGAGCCACTGTACAAAATGATGATTCAGTTATCACACTAGGTAGGTACAATATGTTTACCTAAATTTTATATGCCAACTAGACGCCCGCTTGCCGATGAACTAGTACCGTTTGTGTTGCATTTTTTACCGTCAAAATTATACCGAGCGCCCGGCCGGCCTCCCGGTCACTTGGTTTAAATATGTTTATGAACAGATGATAGTGAATTGATGATATTTTTTCCCCTTTTGATAGGTAAGGGAGAAGTCAGTGGAAAGGTATCACGAAAACGAAAACGAAATATGGACGATAATTGTTGTGAGACAGAAGGGAAAAAGAAAAAGGTTGGAAATTGCGAAGATGATGAACATATTACTGAATTGTCATCTGATTCTAATTTAACATATCGAGCTTATTTTGTTGCAGTGAATGCTGCACATACTATGTAACAAAGTTTAAATATGTAAGTCATATGAATCAGGTTCACGGTCGAAATGATGTATAATGTTTATATGTTTTCTTTATAGAAATGTGGTTTTCAATGTCGAATATGTAATGAAGACTTTGTGGATAGAAATCAATTATATATACATCAGGGAAAGATTCATGGAAGGGGGTTGTTACAAGATCATAAATGGATAACTGATCCATGGATAAATGATGCAGGAGATGTTGATGAAGCATTAAAGGATGTATTCGAAGCTAATATGGGTCACATATTACATGAACACAAGATGGGATTGCTATCATTAGAATTCAATTTTCCTACAGACGGAACATTAGATTTAGAAAGAGATGTTTCCGAACATATGAAGAATATAATGAGTTATATGAAAAACTCATTTAAAATTAATGTTGATTTGGGAATTGTTTTAAAAAACATTGAGTCAGAGAAGTACAGATATTTTATTCCATATATTAATTTTCCCCTTTTATCTAAGCCAATGTATATATCAAACCAAAAGGATGTTAACAGCTTTGAGGATCGCGTTAAATCAATTGATGTAGAAGAAAATAAGAGATTATCTAGACCTAATACAAAATGGAAACCATTTATGATAACAAATGTTGTTTATTTTGTAACAAAAACTAAGTGGCCATTAGGAGGGGGAGAGGTTATATTACCACCTTATATTGCAAATAAACATTGCGTGATATCATTAACTCATTTTAACCATTTGGGAAGGAAGAAAATTCAAGACGAATTGTGCTTGCTGAGATGTTTAGCGGTTCATAGGAGCGGTAAAATAAATGTGGAACGTATTGTCCAACAGTATTACGACCAGTGGAGGATTTATTTAGGTTTAAAAGATGTGTACATTCCAAAGGACAGAAAAACATACAAGGGCATTTTACTAGAAGAAATAAACGATTTTGATAAGTGTTTTATGATCAATGTAAATGTCTATGATCTTCAAGAGGATGATTCTGTGTTGGTTCGGTGGTTATCAAGAGGAACGTATGATGACGAAATGTATGTTAATTTATATGGAGGACATTTATCATACATTAAGGACTTTAAATCATTTGCTCAGAAATTTAGATGCGAAATGTGTGATAGACTGTTTTCAAAACACAATAAGCTTAAGTTGCATAGAAACAGATGTTTTCACAAAACAAAATATTGGTATCCAGGGGGTGTTTTTGTTCCTCATAAGTCGATATTTGATGAATTGGAATCAGTTGGAGTTATTGTTGATTCATCATTAAGGTTCTACGAATACTTTATTACGTATGATTTCGAGACAATTTTAGAGAAGGTAGATCAACAAGCATCTGACAAGCTGATATGGTTAACAAAGCATCGCCCGATATCCGTTTCAATATGTAGTAATGTAGATGGTTTTCGTGAACCATTATGTTTTGTGGAGGATGATTTGGATACATTGTTGGTTATGATGTTTGAATATATGATGAAAATACAAAATGTAGCTTGTCAAAAAGCAGAGGAACGATGGAAACACATTATTCTTTTACTAAATGAAAAAATGTGGGGTGGAAGTGAGGAAGAGGAAAATGAAGAAGAGCAGGATGAGGAGGACAAGGAGGAGGAGGAGGAGGAGGAAGAGGAGAACAATAAAGGAAACAAAATGATGGTACGGTTGTTACAGAAGCTTCGAGATCGAATGTTTGATTACATGAATGTAATTCCAGTTTTTGGCTTTAATTCGTCGAAGTACGACCTTAATTTAGTTAAGTCGAAGTTTTTTAAGTATATGGTCATGACAGAAAATAAAATAAAACCTTTTGTTGTTAAGAAAAACAGTTGTTATACAGTGATAAAAAATGATTATCTCATGTTTAAAGATATATCAAATTTTGTGGCTCCTGGTTGTAGCTATGATGGTTTTCTTAGAGCTTATCAAGTTGATGAACGTTTTATGAAGGCATATTTTCCATATGAATATCTGGATTCAATCGAAAAGTTAAATGACATGTGTTTACCGCCTCATGAGATGTGGTATTCGAGCTTAAAAAAGCAAAATATAAGTATTGAACAGTTCAAAAAAATGCAAAATGTATGGGAGGAAAAAGGAATGAAAACGTTAAAGGATTTTTTAAAATTTTACAATAATTGTGATACTTATGGTTTTGTGATCGCTATAGAAAGAATGCAAGAGTTCTATTTTGAAAGGAACATTGACGTTTTTAAAGTGGCAATATCGGTACCAGGTATTGCCAGAAAAATGCTTTATGATGTAGCCTTTAAGTCAAAGATTTTTTTTTGTTCTATTTCGCACAGAGATAGAGATCTGTATTGCGCAATAATGAAAAATTTAGTGGGAGGACCATCTATTATTTTTCACAGACACTTAAAGGCGGGTGAAACTAAAATTAGAAATGGAGATAAGATAGTTAAAAAAATAGTTGGCTATGATGCGGCAGCACTTTATTTATCATGTATTGGGAAAGAGATGCCAATCGGGTTTTATGTGAGAAGATTGGAGGATGAGAACTTTAGACCCAGAAAGGCTTGTAAATACTTTCAAATGTATATATGGATGGAGTGGATAAATTTGACTAATAATTCAGGTATTTTGCATCGATGTAATTATGGGAGAGAGGTGAGAATTTCTGAATTTCTAGTAGATGGCTGGTCGAGCAAAGAGAATTGTATTTACGAATTCTTGGGATGTTTTTTCCACTCGTGTGAAAGATGTTTTCCTGATGTTACACTGGAAGAAAGAAGAAAGAAAAGACGATCACAGGAAAGAAGAGAGGAAGTTTTGATTAAGATGGGGTTTAAACTCGAGTTTAAATGGGAATGCCACTTTTCAAGAGAAATGAAAAGCAATAAGGAATTGCAGGCATTTTCCAAAAGTTTTTTTCCTAAATTCTATAACAATCATCCTCGTGCAGTATGTATGAAAACAATTATTGATGCTGTAAGAAATGATGGAATATTTGGAATAATTGAACTCGACATATCTTTACCAGAGAAATTAAGCTTTACTCATCTTTCACCCAAAGAATATTTCGGGGAAATGTGTCTGCTGTTTTGTACAACAGATATTTACATTAAAGACATTGGAGAGCACATGAATGAGTATGTAAAGGAAAATAATATTTCCACGAAACCCCGGAGACTATTAGTTTCTGGATTTTCAGCAAAAAGAATAATGATTGCAACAGAGCTGTTAAAATGGTACTTGAAACATGAAATGGTTGTTACAAAAGTTTATCAGGTAGTAGAGTTTAAAAGCAATGATTGTTTTTTTCCATTTACTAAAATGGTTACCGAGGCAAGGTTGTTTGGAGATGAAAATCCAGGTCAAGAGATTATAGCAGATACTATGAAATTAATTGGGAATTGTGGTTTTGGGTCCATGTTAATGAATCGAAGCAAATTTAGAAATGTAGTGTATGCTTCTAATGTCAATGATGCCATGCTAAAGGTTAATGATCCTAAATTTATAAAACTAACGGAATTGGATGATGACATATTTGAAATAGAGGAAAATAAGAAAAGAGTAAAATTGGATTTACCAATTTACCTGGGTTATTTTATTCTTCAGTATGCAAAGCTAAGAATGCTGGAGTTTTATTACAATTGTATAGATTACTATATCAGTAGAGAAAATTATATTATCACGGAGACCGATACAGATTCTTTATACATGGCCATAAGTGAGGATTCATTGGAAAAAGTTGTAAAACCAGAGCTACTTAAGGAATTTAAAGAGTTAATATATCATCGATGTGATGATTTATTGGAACCTGTTTGGTTTCCAAGACAATGCTGTTCAAAGCATATTAAAAAAGACAAAAGAAAGCCGGGAGTATTTAAGTTAGAAGCCGAAGGGAATGAGTTGATTTCACTGTGTAGTAAAACATACCTACTGAAAGATGACACGGGTAAATTGAAGTTCAGTTGCAAGGGAATAAGTAAACGAACTTTAGAAAACCCATTTGAAAAGTATGACAGAGTATTAAAGGAAAAGACACCTAGTTCCAGTATAAATAGAGGTTTTAGAGCTAAAGATAATACAATCTATACGTATGAACAATCTCGTCAAGGATTTACTTATTTTTACTGTAAGCGTATAGTTCAATCGGATGGGTGTAGTACATTACCATTAGAGATTGTTTTATCGCCTTGGACGTTCATGACAAAATTATATGTCTGTTGCGACAATGGTTATTTAAATTTCTCTTCCTATAATAAAAGTCTTATAGAAAACAGACCATTTATCTCGATTGAACACCAGTTTTTAAGGGAAATGTTATTACGAAGTGATTATGAGGAATTAGCTAATGATTTAATGAAAATTACGTCTACAGCTGAGTTAAAAGATTACAAAAAATCAAAGCAATTAAATGTTATTATAGGTTTATCAAAGAAAGATCACGAAGATGTAATGAGAGATATATTAAAAAATAGAGTTATTACAGACACTAATACTGCGCGTGAACTATACAATACCGAACAAAGGTCTATAGTTTGTACTGGAATTGATACGTTCTGGACAAATGGTTTGGATTATAAAATGACAAATGTTATCGAACTTCATGAACTGCTGACTTATCCAGGAAATAACATGTTAGGTGTACAATGGGAATCTATAAGAGACATTTACCAAGAGAATATTTTTCATTCAGTAAATGGAACTAAATCGATCCAGAATGGAAGTTAAGGAAATTCCCAAATATATCTTTAAGACGCCAACAAATGTGTGTTGCACTGGGTCCACACAGTCGGGAAAAACTATGTGGATGAAAAAGGTGTTAGAGCAAAGAAAGCACCTATTTAGTGAGCCACCTAAAAAGGTTGTATACTTTTATGGAATATGGCAAAAAACCTTTAAGGATATAAAAGACGTTCAATTTGTTAAGGGTATACCAGAAAATATTCAAAGCTTAAATAATGAAGATGGCCATTCCATTTGGATATTTGATGACTTAATGGACGATGTTGTAAATGATCCAACTCTATTTAACTTGTTTACAAGAGGAAGTCATCATATGAACATCACAGTGTTTTTTATTTCCTAAAATTTATATCACCAGGGAAAATTTAGTAGATCTATAAAAGTAAACACCCATTACGAAGTTCTTTTTAAAAATCTTAGAGACATTGGTCAAATAACAAGATTTGGCAGTCAACTTGGTATAAAAAAGTTACTTTTAGCGGCTTATAATGATGTAATGTCCAGCTATGAGTTTCTTTATCTATTTGTAAATCTATCGCCCTATAATTCCTCTCCATATAAACTTTTTACTAACATTTTTTTGGACGAGGATACGGTGGTCTATATAGAGTAGACAAAAAAGTATAGAGATCAGTCAAAAAAGAACCCAACCAACTGACTAGTATACGTATATAGAGAGAGGAGGAAAGAACAACTCAACATTGCTATACACATAGGAAGAAAGCATGGCACGACGTCTAGAAAAGGAAGAGGATTTAACAAAGATATTGAAGAGAATATCCAGTTTTGAAAGATGGATTGCTAAATATCCCTCCATTTACGTTAGCAAACAATGGATTTATATATATCGGTGTCAGAGATTTAGTTAAATGTGAGGAATGTGGATTAAAGGTGGAAGGATGGTCATCAACTGATCACATCGGATCTGTTCATTTCAATTGTTCACCTAATTGCAAGATCGCAATGAAAAAGATGATCGAAAAGGATTATCAAGTGGCAACATTGTCAGAAATAGTTCATAGAATAGAGAAGCTAGAGTCATCCGTGTCTATAATGAATAGACGACTGTACATGAGAGCTGAGAGAAAAAAGAAAAAACCGATAAAAGCAAGGGCTAATTTTAATAACCGTTCATTTCGTGAGTGTATGGGAAGCAGCTCGGTTAGTAGCAGTGAAGAAGAAGAAGAAGAAAAAACAGACGAAGAAAAACTGCAGTAATCATGTCGGAAAGAATTGATAAGAATGCTGACTTTATTTGTTTATTGTTGACTACGAAAAATAAGAAACAAGTGGCAACATTAATGCATACAGTAACACTCGATCAAGCGGAAACAATTAGGGAAATACTATACAATCTGTACAAGTTACCAGTGTCTTCTCATCAAAAACGAGAATTAAAAAAAAGAGAGAGGATATTTAAAAAAATTCTTTCAGCAAAAAAGATTTCAAAAAGTATAATCAAATTCATAAAAAAACACTATAAAGTCATTATCAAAATTTTGTTACTTTTTGCTGAAAAAATTATAGAACTTACAAAATGAAGAAGGTTGTTTTATTGGACTATGAAAAGTATGTTGCTCTAGTATCAAAACAAAGTCATGAACCTCAAAATAATGCGGATTGTCATAAAGGAGTATCTTCATCTCAACCTCCTCCTCCGCCAGGTATACCATTAACAAAGAAGAAAAGAAAAATAAAGGAAGAAAATGAGTGGAAATTGTTATGGCAAAAAATATAGATACTATATTATCATCCATATATTATGATCCATCGCATCCCGCTGGATTTGGTTCTTTAACGGCATTATTTAAAGCGTCTAAGGGAAGGATAAAGAATATTAAAAAAGACAGCGTAAATACATGGCTTCAATCTCAGCAAACCCATACTTTATTCAAGGAAGCCCCAGTAAAATTTAGAAGACCGCGTGTAATTGTACCAAGAAAATACCATCAGCGGATGTGGCGTATTAAAAACCTGGAAGGAATTTAATAATGATTTTTGTTTTGTTCTTTTTATCATCGATATTTATACAAGGTTTTTATGGACAATTCCTTTAAAAACACTGAAGGCAAAGGAAGCCTTAGAAGCATATAAAAAAGTATTACCATTGGTTAGACCCAAGGTTCTAAGAACGGATGGTGGAGGTGAAAATGTAAATAGACTAGTTAAACAGCTTTTATCATCATTGAATATAATCCATGTGGTCACAAAGAATGAAAAGAAAGCTAACTACGCAGAAAGAGTCATTAAAACAATAAAGCGAAAGATCAGGAAGTATTCGTCTTATAAACAAACTCATAAATGGATTAATGTTCTACAACCATTTACGCTAGGATATAACAGAGGTATTCATTCATCCATTGGAATATCACCCAAGAGAGCTTTAACCTATGATTCTACATTATTATGATAAACAATATGCTCCTAGAAAAAGAGAAAAAGTAAAGAAAAACTTAAAAATTGTATTTAAATTTAAGGAAGGTGACATTGTTCGGGTATCCAAATTAAAGCATGCATTTACGCGGGCTTATGATGAACAATGGTCTCATGAATTGTTTATAATTACTGAGAAAAAGTTAAGTCAAAACATTGCTCAATATGAACTTAAGGCATGGAATAATGACCCAATTGATGGAAGGTTTTTTACTGAGGAATTACAAAAAGTTTTTGTAAATGAAAATACCAAATATCACATCGAAAAAAAAATGGAAAAAAAAAAGACGTGGACAGGATGGTTATATTATTAAGTGGAAAAATTGGGGACCTCAGTTCAATTCTTGGATTAGAAAAGATCAGTTAGTGGACATTTAAAACGTCTCAATGTATCTTTTATTAAGTTCAAAGGATTGTCAAGACCTGTTTTCATTTAACCAAGCTTTTTACTTTTGTTCGACCTTAGCCATTCCTTTAAATACGGTGGGAAAAACTTTGGAAATTGCTCTGTTGTCCATCAGCTTTCAAGGAAAGAAAGCTGGAGCGAAAAAGAAAGAAAACTTGTTCGTATATTGCGATATAATTGAACCAGAGTACCAGGTTAAAGGAGTAATGCGAAATCTGTTAGGAATAACTGATTTGTCAGGAAATCTTTCTTCTTCTTCTTCTGCCTGTTATTTAACGGTAGTTCAACAAACACAAAGATCAACTATATCTATCTATATATATGGCCAATTCCACCAATTTGACAACATTTGGCCCCCAACCGTGGAAAGGGGTAAAATGGGCTTAAATCAAGTTTATTATCATTATTTTGATATTTTTTTTTGATTGGATGGTTCTACCAACCTGTGGAACAACATTTTTGGCATTTTTTGCCCAATTTTTTTTTTTTTTAACTTCAAAATCCCATTTTGGAGGCAAAAATCGTTTTTTTAACAGGCATTAGTCCGTGGAATTGCTAAATTTCTAAATAATCTTCAAAATTGAACATTTTTTTAAATATGTTGTGATAGTAGGTTACGTGAATATGATCTGTGTAAAAAAAAATGCAAAAAAAAATATTTTTTGGCCAAAAGCCATCAAAAATTAAAAAAAAAATTGTGGGTACCCCCCCATGTCGTCTTCGTCACGCTGTGTGCCTAAGGTGGAATAAATAAATAAAAAAGATAAAAAAATATCAAATTTTGAATTTTGAGTTTTTCTTGAATAATAGCAGAGAAATGACATGGCAGCAAAAGGGGGTGGGTACCCTAGCCCATGTCGTCTTCGTCACACCTATTTTAGGGTTTTTTAGAGCCTTACAAGGCATAAATTTGATAATAGACTTTAAATTTGACATTTATTATTAACTTTGCTTAATAGCAATCTATGTAGACTGAACTTAAGAATTTCCGAGTCGTTTTTAAATGATTTTCATGGGAAAATGCTAAAAAAATCTTCGTCACGCTTTTGTCGTCTTCGTCATGTCATCTACGTCACGTCTGCCGTCACGTCTGCTGTCACTAAATGTCAGAAATTATATCCCTAACATATATATATATAATATTAGAACATTTATCCTAAAAGAAATTGTCTCTAAATACTTAAACAGGGCAGGAACAATCAATTCAAGTATTCAAGTTAACTTAAAAAAGTAAACGAGGGTAATGAATGTTATATATATTCTAAATATAATGAGTTATATAATGTGTATACATGCATAATAATGTGGGCAGAGGGTCAATGACCTGTCACCCTTGCCGCTGCCATTATCATTACCATTACAGAATGGTTATTTGGCTGTAACTTTTCTTCTAGTTAGAATATTTTAACCAAATAAAAGGTGTTATGATCCTTATGTCGAGACCTATCAAGTACAAAATAGTTCAATGCATTATGTGCATATTTGTTTTATCTATTTCTAATTTAAATCCTCATTTATGTAGAAATATGTACCATTATTCGACATGCTATTTTTGGCATTTTTTCATATTTGGGATCCATTTTTCGACCCCCCTGTAGAAAAATTACTAATAATCAGAATGGTTCCAAACTTGACAGTTTAATGTGCATATATATGAGGTTGATAGAAAATAACAAATCAACTGATAAAAGTAAAAATTATTTTTTGGTATTCTGGGGGTGTCTAGGGGCCCAAATGTTGTCAAATTGGTGGAAATGGCCATATACAGAGGAGGGTGCTGAGCCATCATTCTATGCTGAATCCTGCTCGTGTGTACTTCACATTAGGGAAAAATGAAGGTCATTCCTCTTCATAAAGCGCTGAAGGGTATATCCTTGACAATTCCCTGTGTTAAGGAAAGAAAAAAGGCAAATAATTTTCTAAAGAAAAAAGGAATAAAAAGATGCGGTAAGAAAAAAAAAGGTCAGTGTAAAGTCAAGAGTCGGAAGAAGAACAAGTCAAAAGGGGAAAAAAAATCAACAGGAAGAAAAAAAACGAAGGGAGGACGCGTTGTAAAACGGAAAAAAAAATCAAAAAAATAAGTTACCAAAATCCACAATGGCATCAACCGCAGTATTTGATAAAAGTAACCTTTTTCCATCAGAAGGTTTAAACATTTTTAAGGGACCTCAAGTTGAGGCATCCATTGAATCTAGGTATGTGCAACAAGTCGAACCAACAGGGAATATTAATGGAGACAGCATATCCTTCTTAATTGAAAACAACTCGGAGGATTTAATAGATTTACAGGGAATTAGACTACTAACAAAAATGAAAATTGTGGACAAAAATAAAGATCCCATAAACCTTGTAGATGATGTGAGTCTCATTAACATTCCTGGAATAAATTGCTTTAAGCAAATGGATGTTCGTGTAGGTCAAACACTGACAACTGAGGGTGTCGGGGATCGTCTGGCATATAAAGTTATACTGGATGCCTTTACAAAAATGGACAAAAACGACCATAAAACGAAGATGGTTCCTTGGGGGTTCTATAAGGATTCAGGACATGTGATGGATGAACACGTAGCAACAGGAAGTTCCAGTTATGGTCTAAAGGAAAGAAATGCATTGACAAAGCTTGGACGAATGGCTACATTTATTACCCCACTGCCATGTGATCTGTGCGAGCAAAACAAGTGGTTAATCGGAAAGACACTGCTGGATATAAAATTCACCCAGGCCGATGATAAGTTCAGATTGATGTATGCCACCATGCCAACAGAAGATGCAAAAGGCAGGACATCTGAACACTACTCTGTGGAGTTTGAAAGCGTAAAGCTACTGGTACCCTATGTTAAACTAGAAAGAGAACAGAAACAAAAAATAGCCAAAAGACTAATGAAGGAACCAGTTTTGATCCCCATGAAAAGAAGCGTCTTGACCAAGTTTAACATTCCAACTGGATCCTGTTCATTTTCCAAGCAAAATGTTTTCGGCTCAAAAATACCCAATCAGCTTTTGGTTGTCTTGGTAAATGCAGAGGCTGAAAACAGAAAAAATTCCCTAAACCCTTTTCACTTTAAATCGTATTCTCTGCAGGATATTTCCTTTGACGTAAATGGGACAAAGATCTATGGAGGAGAACTGAAATGCGACTTTAGTAAAAAAGAGGTTACAGAGGCCTATTCTGCACTTTTCCTAGGCGAAGGAAAGCTGCCTCATATTTCCATGGATGATTTTATAAATGGTTACTTTGTGGTAAACTTTATGGTAGAAAAGGAAAGTAAAAATAGGTTGTTTCCATTCATGAGAGAAGGAAATACGACGCTTAACATTTCTCTTGGAGCTAATCTTACGGAGGGAGTTACAGTCATCGCTTATGGAACATTTCAAAGCCTTCTAACAATTGGTCCAAAAAATGAAATAAAACTACTAACGGACTAGATAACAAAACAAAGCCAGGTCCAAGATGAAAGGAATCTTAAATATAAAAATAAACAGATATTTATCTCGTTTAGGTTCTGTATATAAAGGCGCGATAAGCTATGAAAGTTTACCTTTTAAAATAGAAAAACCAGCGTGTTACGTAATAAATTCTGGAACAATAAAAAGTGGAGGACGGCACTGGATCGTTTTATATTTTAATAAAGATTCGGTTGAATTTTTTTATCCAATAGGTTACCCTCCGAATAGCTATGCTTCTCAAATATTGAATATTATGATAGCTAATACTAAAGAATACTATATTTATAATACTGAGAGGGTTCAACCTCAAAGCAGTCCAAACTGTGGTTATTATTGCATACTTTATGTAATATCAAGGCTTTATAATAACGTTTCCATGTCAGATATTGTAGATACTGTGTTTTCAAAAAATGTAATGTGGAATGAAACAAATATCATTAAATTATTCGCTTTAAATAAAGATAAAAAATCATATACATAATGTACCTATAGATAGGAATTATAATTTTGTATCCCTATAGAAATTTTGTATCCCTATAGAACTCGAATGAAAATCTACATACACAAAAGAAAAAAAATATCAAAAAATCTTGCACCATCCTCGGGAGCCATACTTTTATCTAGGTCACTAAGGTCTCTCGCGCGCGCCCCCATGCGGGTGAATTATAGTAAACTAATCTAAAATTTCCAACTGGAAGTAGAAAGAAATTAGAAGCTATTTTAAATTAATAGTTATAAATAGTTATACAATTCGGTTACAGTCCAATGCCCGTCGCCCGCCCATGCATGCATGCATGCATGCACTCACTCTCCTCCTCCCTCCACCCAGATCAATTGACTGGTCTTGGTGGTCTTGGTGGTGGTGGTGGTGAGGGGGGGACCCGGGCTGGTTGGCGAGGGGGGAGGGGAGAATTTAGACTATCTCACAGAGTCAGAGTAGACAAACAATACACTAAGGGTGGGGTGGGGTGGATGGTGGTAGTAGAAAGGGAGGGGGGTTGGTAAAGTGGGTGGGAAGGGGGGATCAAAAGTTAAAATAGCTTAATTGTTTTGGTTAATATAACATCGGATGTTTTACTTCAGTCATTGAGGAAAAAGAGGGGAGGGGGTTGGATTTTTGAATTAGCATTGAGCATTTTGAAAAGTTATTCCTGCTCGCTTGCTGTCATTGGACTGC
Source organism: Sthenelais limicola (assembly GCA_942159475.1). Classification (NCBI taxonomy): domain Eukaryota; kingdom Metazoa; phylum Annelida; class Polychaeta; order Phyllodocida; family Sigalionidae; genus Sthenelais; species Sthenelais limicola. Next base: position 53,827,175 of record OW804100.1, on the reverse strand, counting down.
ACACCACCGGTGGGAGAAGAACTACTACTACTAGGAGGAAAAAAAACTGGAAGAAAGAAAGAAGAAGAAGAACAATGGCCAACAAAGAAGGAATGTTAGGTCTACTGTTGCTGTTTTTTTTTTTTTCCACTGGGACTTTATCTCAGTCAGAAATTTGTGACGAATGCATCTGCGACAGAAATACGGGTGGACTTGTGTGCAGAAATGCTGGAGACATCAGTGTTTTTGGGTTTGAAGGGAACAGACCGGTTCGAGAATGGGTGTCAAGCCTGGACATACGTTTCAATAGAGGGATAGTGAATGTAAAGAACTTTGGCTATATTTTAAATGCAGTTTTCCCTAATTTAAAGCACCTTGATATTAGGAACACCAACTTGGACTGTGACGAAGGAATAATTTTCAAGAAGACGATAAAAGTTTTATCTAAATGCATTAAGGTGAGTACATTTTTATATTGTTATAATTATGCAATAATAAAACTTTCATATAATTTGAAATACTTTCCTTAAGTTAAATATTGTTCGGTGTAACCAGTTATTATATTACTAATACTAATACTGGGTTTGGTTTTTTCTATTTTAGAACAATGGTAACATTACTACCGATCCGCCTTTTGTTACCTTCGCTCTACCTTCATGGAATAACACTACTACTACTTCTACCGGTAGTACTGGGTTCAATAGTAGTCAAACTACATTTATCAATACATTTTTTACTACTAACTCTACCAATGGAAATAATTCTTCTACATTTACTACTACTACTACTACTGCTGCTGCTGCTGCTGTTGTTGTTGCTCCTACTACTTTATATACTCCTACATCTACTAATAATTCTTCGAGAAAATTTAGGATGAATTTTACTTTTCAGGTAACCATTATTTTATTATAGTATTCTAACTTTAACAACCTTTAATACTTATACGCTTTATCATTATTTTTCCATATCTAATGTACCTATATATATATATTGCATTATCTTTTATTTGTTCTTAGACAACAACAACTACAACAACTCAATTAATGACGACCTCTGCTGCTAGCGACTCCACCACCACCACCGGCACCACCACCACCGGCACCACCACCCCCGGCACCACCACCAGCACCGCCGCTGACCTTAGTACCTCAGCCATTTCCACCGACTCGTTTCCCGAAATGATTGTTTCAACTGAAACCTCCAGCAGCCTTCATAACAGAGAAAGATCTACCCACAATTATCCACCCACAACAACATTGACCGTACGTATTTCTTAATTACATTATAATATGATTTTATTTAGTCTAGACTTTTTAGATCTAATACTAGTTGATTTAGCGATGTAATTTAATTTTCAGTTACTACATATGTCAATGAGTTTTTTACTGTTGATATATAATATTGATTTATATTATAATTTTAGGATATTACATACAGTGCTCAACCAACTATTCCTAGAACAACCTCTATCATTTTAGCTCGAGTAAGTTGGGTTTTTTTTTTTGCCTAATATTTTGATAATCTTACCTATTTTGTCTAATGGATACATCCTCTGTGTAAACGTTTCTACTCTTCCCACTCGATGTTTATGTTTTCAATATATGGTAACCATATCAAGGATCAATGTCCCATACTGTGTTATGGTTAACCCAGTTTAACTTGATGATAATGATGGTATTTCCATTTCCATAATATTTTTTATTTCAATGTTATTATGTTATATAATTGTTGACATTAACATTATCTTTTCATCATAATTTATTTTATATTTCAGCTGTCTACAATTGGTTCCTTTTCCGCACGAACACGTTTGACTGGGTCAACTCGAGCAGTTTCTACTCTACCACTTGTAAGTACTAGAATCTAGGTTAAGTTTAACCCTTGTCGTTCTCGATTCAGGACTGCTGTTCATTTCTCGCGGATCGTTTTCTCTTGTGCCTCATGCTTGTGTTTATATTTATTTCAGAAAGGAGAACTTAAGGCGAAAATGGAAAACATGATAAAGGAAATTCATAACGACATGTTTCGTGAAGGTTTGATGGGTATATTTACCTTAGTTGCAGCCGTTGCCGGATTTGTTCTAGCTGGACTCGGAATTGTGATAAAATGTAAGAAGTTTTGTAGGAACGGCGAAATAGATTTAAATGATAGCTTGAGGACAACTGCCTGGAAATCAATTAACCCCATTTTGTTAAACTACCTTAAAGATAAACTAAAGAGGAACTTAAATAATACTTTTAAAGAACTTAACAAGTGCCAGCAAATGCCTAATCCGACTACATCGACACCATTTAATAATGATTCCATCCCTCTTGAAGCCATGAGAAGAGACCATTTATTTTCCATAAACTCAGACGACTCGGAAAGTGAAAATGAACTATTTGGTTCGATGAGAAGGAAGAAATCCTTCACAACATTCAACAAAACATAAATATAAAGAGGTAATTGGTTTTTTTTTAGTTTAAAAATCTTTATTACTTTGTATTTACAAATATCATTATTGGATTTACGAATAATCTTGATCTTTTAAGGTACATAAAGATATGATTATGTATTAAATGTATTTTAGCTGACAACTCTGTAGAATAACGATACAATATGCGTTATTATAATATACACCTCGTTTATATGACAGTAGTTATTATACATTGTATTTGCAAATGTATATGGATATATGTAAAATGTATTTCAGCTATCAAAACTTTATTCAAAAAATATATAGTTTGTAAAAACTATACAATAAAAAATTCTTTTGACTACATAAAAGCAATAAAGCATTACTGTCTTAAATAAGACATTCTTTGAAATCTTGTGTTACTGTGCATTATTAAATATACTTTCTCGTAGTAATGTTTATCACAATTTAATTGTTCACAATTGTTCGCTTCAGTTTGAAACTCTTATTTCAGTAGGGGGGCCTTGCGAGTTTTGTTTTTTATATGGAAATAATTCTGCCGACTTCTACAGGTTCGATCGATGTATAGATGTCTGCCATATGCATTTTCTCGGACAGCTCATTTTCCTTCTCATTCAGGACTTCAGTGGCTTTTTCAATGGAAATTTGCGACTGATCCAATCCATAATGAGAGGCCATCTGACTTGCCGATAGCATTAACCTTGTTGGAGAAATTCTCCGATGAGCAGACACCAGCGGTGCAATTTGAACGTCCTTTGATTTGCATCCCTCACAGTGCTTTGGATCATCCATCAGTAGACAGGCATTGCAGCCAACACAGTTCTGGGAAAGCTTAGTTGTGTACTCAGAACTCAGCAATACCTTGTATATTCTTCCCAACAGTTCCTTCGGTTCAGGGACTTGGTGCTTTCTTTCCTTTATTTCAATCGCATAACCCAGGCCAAGGAGATTTTCGTCCATAAAGTCCTGGGCGTCCTCCAAACAAGCCTGACGATTAAAGTATTCCACCGTGCTTTTTTTAACCTCTCCATTACTTTCTGCATCCTGCGTATCCATGGCCTCTGTTGTATCTACTACAACCCATGAATATGTTGTGTAGGTATGATCCACCTTTTGAACCATTACCGCCTCTTGGCTTTCTTCCTCCGACTTTCTTTTCAATGATTTTCCGGAGTTTGATGGCCCTGATCGTGGTTGAGAAACAACGTACATGTTTCTTAGGTTTTCAAATTCCTCCACAGTCATGTTAACGCATTCCCATGGAATACGTTTGCCCATTAGATCATTTCGAATAAAGTTAACATAATGTATGTCACGAAACTGGGAACGTTTCACATCCCAGTCCATGAACGAAAACTCGGCATTCTCATCATTGCAAAGCCACTCTCCATGAGTTTCAACTGCTTCATCAATAACTGCTTTACTGACAAGAACATTTCTGACTGTATCCAAGTCCTTTCTTCTCGTAATCTCAATATATCCTTCTTCTTTTTCAGGACATAAGTCAATCCAAACCCTGTTACTGAGCTTTATCTTATCCATGGTAAAGATAGATTCCATGATGAAGGTCTTCAACAGAATGATGTCAAAACAAATATCTTCTCGATACTTATATGTTCATAGTATACAAAAAAAAGTTAATCAATCAATAAAAAAAACTCTCAGTTTTTTTCCAAAAAAACTTCTGGAAACATTTTTTGTAATTCTGGATAATAAGACCTTTCTTCTATTGGTATTTCACAATCTACATCTAGAATGTTTGATGTATTATCATAAAAACCACATCTTAAACATGGACCTTCATCACCCGTTAATCCGGTGGCAACAGGTATACATATACCTAGCTCACTATCGTCACAGGACTCAACCTTTTCTTCAAGTTCAGAGTCATTACAATGAAATATTTTTCCGCACCAACAAGGTATATTTTCCTCTTTAGAACACATACTTCTCCAGTTCCACACCTCTCTGTATGCGATCATTGAGTTTGGGTTTTTTACCCTCCTTTGACCATACATTATACAAAAGGGTGTATGAGCGCATGTATACCCATCCTCCTCAAACATCGGTAATGGAGGTCTAAAGGGAATAAAAAGCTTCTTCATCGGAGACTTAATCTTGGACAAAAAAAATAAAACCTCTTTAAAAGGTTCATCAGCGTTAAATGTGTGTTTAAACATCACATCCGATGGAATCATAAACGGTTTTGATTGCATCTGAAACTTTGAGGCAAAATGGTGCTCATAATGAGGTAAAAAATTCTTTGCATCACTAGGCAAAATACAGTCCTTTCGAATAAAGCATGTGTGCATTGAAAAGCCAATAAATTTCCATCCCATAACACAAGGTTTGTTGTGGATCCATTCTTTACATTCCAATACTCGACAATTCACTGTATCATATGGTACATTTCTTTCTTTCATTAAAGATACCCATTCCTTTGCAACCTTTTGACATCCTCCCAACTTGGCAATTTTATCCCGCTTTTTCAGGATAACTCTCTTTCTATATTTTCTTGATTCCATATTGCACAATACAGCAAAATCATGTGTCATACAACATTGTAGCGAGATCAACTAAAATATCAATGTAGTCGGGACAATTTACATAACCCTGTCCAGCTCTTTTCATAAGTTCCTCTACAAGATTTTGCTGTTCATCAAAAGAGGAATAGTATCTCATCATTGATTCAGTATGCAAGTCATAATCGTCATAATCCACATTTTCAATTATTCCTTGTTCTATCAAGACTAATGTGTTCATTTGTTTGATCATATCCTCCTCCAACTCCAATGCCCATCTAAATAATACCAAGCTGTCGTTTTGATTATACACTCCTTGTATATGAAGGTCATTTGCAAGACTGTCGTCCTCATTCATAATCACCATATTGATTACTGTTCTTTTACGAAAGAATAGAATAATATGTATTTTCCTGTACAGCTCTTATCTTAAGTTCGTCTAAAAGATTTTGCTGCTCGTCATAACTTCTGTTATAACTCAATAAGCTCATGGTAAGATAGTCTTCACCGCCGTATGATACATTTTCAACCAGACCTTGATCAATCAATCATAACTATTGTATTCAATAGTTTCAGCATCACCAGCTCCAATTCAAACACCCATTTGAATATAATCGTGCTGTTGATATGACTATATGGTCTGAGTATATTAAGTCCATTTGAATATATATCATAGTCAACCATTGTCAACAGATAAGTATATACCCCCTATACGTCTATAGTCATCGATTAATTGTGTATCCTCTCATCATATAAGTACAACAATTACATCCTTTACGGGATTTGGGTTTCATTTTACATACTCTGGCATGTCTTCTTTTCCTTCCTAGTTCGTTCTTCAATATGCAGTTACACCAAGAACATCTGAAATATATCCTGCCCAAAGCTATCACATCCAAAGGATGGTAACCATGACAAAAATCACAGAATAAAGTCATTGTCAATGATAAACTTATTCGCAGTAAAATGATATTTCAACAATTCCAATATCGATCACTCACAACAGCGCCGTAGTACTTTGTTTGACGTAACTCAATATTTGAACTTCGTTCTTCAAATAAAACTCGCATTCCAATGTTCCTTAACTTTGTGGAAATTTCCTTTTCATACTCTAATTGTTCCTGAATTGACTTTACTTCTAAATGTAACATAAAGTTTTCTTGTTTCTGACGAGATAAGGAATTATTCAATTGTTCCAAGCGAGCCGTTAAACGTTCATTTGCCCCTAATAAAGAGATATTCTTTTTATGAAGATCATGAACAACAAGACGACTATACGTCTTATATACTCTCATTTTACCCTCCTCAGTCATAATAGATCATTCATCTGAAAAGGCTTAAAATCTGTCTTGGAAACAGTATAATAATATAGTCGTTCCTGCATACCTCTCACCTCCAACTTTAATAAGTAATTTTCCTGCAATTGACGATTCAATGAATTAGTTGATTGTTCTAAATAAGTCAACAATCGCTCATTTGTCTGTGATAAAGCGATATTCTTTTTATGAAGATCATGGACATGCAATAATACGACTGTATTGTCTATTCACTCTTGATTTTGACATTTTCATAAATCCATATCACACTTTAATCCAAAATCCATAGCGCACTTTTTGTTGTTGTTAATCCATTAATCTATAACGTACGTAACACTGCAAAACTTGTTAGGAAGGCTAGACAGTCATTTATCATGGAATCTTTAACATCTTGTGAAAAAAATAGTAAAAAGTTCTGGCGTAGATTGAATGAATTACTTGGGAAAAAACAATCAATAACCCAACACAGTTATTTACACGAAGGTAAAACCGTAGAAGGTCGAGAAGCAAGCAATGTACTTAACAAGGTCTTTAAGAATATGGGCAATGTTGATCAGAACTACACAGGCAACCACTTAGATTACCTAGATAATGATTTGGTCCTGAATGCCTCAACGAGAATCCTGATAAACAGAAAATTGGTCCTAGACAACTTACAGAAAATGGATGACAATAAAAGTAGCGGTTTCACTTGGGTTAATACTAGAATTCTGAAAATCTTCCTGATTAATATGATCAATGAGACTACGTTGCTACTAAAAAAGTGTATCCAACATAGTTTTATTCCTCATGATTGGAAGGAGTTCTTTATCACCCCAATACCAAAAAATAAGAATCCAAGAGAGCTAATAAACTTGAGACCAATTGCAATAGTCCCCTTGCCATCGAAATTATTAGAACATTTTGTATGTCAAGCGTTAAGATATCATATGGACGTTAATAACTTGTTTTCAAAATATCAGGGAGGATTTCGAAAGAACCACTCCACTAATAGAAGTGTTTTTGAGTTTTTGGACCCCATTCTTAGAGGGATGGACGAAAAGAAAATCACTATTGCTACCTATTACGACGTTGCGAAAGCATTTAATTGCATCAACCATGATATCCTACGAGCTAAACTTAGAAGGTACAAGGTTAATCCCTCGATTATTGGGCTGATAGAGAACTATTTACAAAATAGGTATCAGAGGACAAGATTGAACAATTTCATTTCCGATTCCTGTGCAATAGAAAACGGTGTACCTCAGGGTAGCCTCCTAGGACCGCTAATTTTTTTAATTTACGTTAATGATTTGCCCTCCTGCTTAGAGAGAGTAAACTATACAAGAAATGCATGCGAAATTAATATTTCGGTGTATGCCGACGACATGGCGGTTACGGTCACGGGAGGAGATCCTCGGGAGTGTATGAGAGTCAGTCAGTTAACTACCAATGAGATCTCAACATGGATGAAAGCTAACAGACTGAATATGAATACACAGAAATGTCAATTACAATTGTTAGGTACTAATTTAAGATTAAAAAGGATCAACCCTATCAGCCTGGGGGAGGTATTTATAAACGGCCGAGCTATAGATCGAGTAAAGACTGTGAAATATTTGGGTTTCTCTATAGACGCTACTCTCAACTTTAATCAGCATTTTATTAAAAGTCAAAATTCGATTCAAGAAAAAATTAACAGGCTTGGTAAACTAAGGAGTAGCTTAAATAAAGAGATCACTACGACAGTCGTTAAAGCTCATATATTATCACTGGCTGAATACGGGAACTTTCTGTACACATTATCAAACACTGTACATATTAACAAATTGCAGAGTGTACTCAATAGAGCTGTTAGACTAGTTTTTTATAACAACAATAATGACTTGTCTACTGAAGAGATGAGAAACAGCTTGAAAATAGATACTGTACGGAAGCGAGGAGATATTTCCCTGATAGGGCTGATGTTTAAATTTAAGGAAATGGAAGAAAAAATACAAATAATGCCAAGAGAGACCAGATTGGCACAGGGCGTTAACCTCTCTCAACCACAATGTCAGACCGAAAAATATAACAGGTCACCCCATGTGAAGGGACCAAAGCTTTGGAACAGATTGAGTAAATTAAATAAAGAAAAATCTTGGCCTGCTTTAAAAGTATTTTTAAAATCAAATGACAGGTGGAGAGAGTGAATAATCTGTGAAACCCTAGAAATCCGGTCACCCCTTGGGGGTTTGTATGTTGTGTATTGAGATGACTTGCATTGGATGTGAGTAAAATGAATCGAGAGCTACCAGGCAATTTAGACTTCATTGAAGTCAGATAGAGATACTTGTATCAACTCACAGTGTTTACGCTGACGATTTAGGTATTTTATCTTGCGACTGTATTATTGTATTTTAAATGCCCACAAAAAAATGTAGAAAATTGGATGAGTATGTATATGTCATTTCCTTGGTCTATAATTATAATGTACCAATATAACTTAACCATATTGATTAAAAAGAACACTAGAGGGAACCATCAGTAGTAATAATACAGAGTAGATGTAATATACGGCGTGTTGGTAAATAAACTGACACCAGAGGGAGCCACACACGTATAGATATATTTGAGAGTTTATAGATGAACCTGATACTTCGGTAGATGACTGAGGTTGTAAATGCTTAATGTTAAATAATTAAAATTTATCCTAGATGTATGTCATTAATAGTCTTTCATGGCAATGAGAATTATCACGGTAATGTGAAACTTAGCCAATAAAATTTTCTAAAAAAAAAAAAATAATCTTGATTTTGTAAGAGTCCTTAATCAGTTTGTTGTCATTATGAAATTTTGTTAAAACAAAAGATATAATTTCATTTTGATTTTGCGCCAACTCCTCCTCCCAATCTTCTTCTTCTTCTAAAACAATTCCAACATTCTCAATTTCTTTATTTTCGATCTCTGGTATAATCAACTGATTCTCATCAATCGCCATGATGACAAAGTTTTGAGAAAGTGTAGTAACCAATTCTTAAATATATCTATATATACTCCACCTAGTGTGGAACCGTTAAGACAGCCTTTACTTCTCTACAAAAAGTTAAACCAATTAACAACACAACCAAAAAATTGATCCAATCAATGTAGTATTGTTTGCTCTCTGACAAAACATTCATCGCATTAGAACACAATGTTACAATAAAAAGTACCTAATACTCTCCAGCAATAGCACTCAAATGTACTCTCACAAATTAATTCCATTTCTTACAGTACCGACTAATACATAAAAAACTCTCTCTCTCTCTGTACAACAGATTACATACAAACGCAGTCCTTACATCAACTCTCTCTCTCTCTCTAATAATAATAACTGTTCACATTTCAATACATTTGAACCATGGAAAATCCTATTCTACATTTTGCTAAACTTACAAATAATGCATTTACTCCTACACAAGGATCAAAGTTTGCGGCTGGATATGATTTGTACAGTGCTTATAATACAATAATACCTGCTAACGGAAAAGCTTTGATAAAAACAGATATCCAAATAGCCCTACCCAATGGGTGCTATGGTCGTGTGGCCCCACGCTCAGGATTAGCATTAAAATTTTTTATTGATATAGGGGGTGGAGTAATTGATCAAGATTACCGTGGAAATATTGGAGTTATAATGTTTAACTTCAGTGGTGAAAATTTCAATGTTTCCAAAGGTGATCGAATTGCTCAAATAATTCTCGAGCAAATTTACATCCCTATTCTTCAAGAATTGACAACTCTAGATCAAACAGAACGAGGGGAAAATGGCTTTGAATCTACCAATGGATTCGAGTCAACCTAAATTATTAATGGATTCGACTAATAATAACTCATATTATAAGTTACATAAACTCATAATATCGCATGAAAACTGTATATTATATATCAATGCTTCCACCTGGTGTAACTCCTAAATACCACAATACACATAACAGTTAGCAATGCAGTACTACCATCTCACTGGACTATCGGAACTAAAACACGCTGTAATAGCCTATGGAAACATCAGTGAATAAAAAGTCTCAGACAAAAAAGTCAAAAGCTGGATAACAAAATGGAAATATCAGTGAATACTAAAAAAATCTTTGATACAAAAAAAAGTGTTCTATATCATACTATAGATAAAAACCTTCATCTTTTAGCTCTTCCCTGGTGGACAAAATGGTACTAAAGCACGCTCTAATACCATATGGAAATATCAGTGAATAAAAAACTTCAATAAAAAAAAAAAAAAAAACTGAGGAAAAAAAAAAGTTAAAAAAAAAATTTAAAAAAAAAACTTGTCCTATTCCATCCTATAGATAAAAAACTTCATTTTCAGCTCCCCTGGTGACAGGAATATATACTAAAGCACGCTATTTTGCGCTCCTTATACTACTGTTAATCGGTGCCCTACACAGTTTTATAGAAATTATTTTTCCGTTTATTTTTCCATTCATGTACATTAGAAGAACGTACTCACCCATATCCTCTCCAAAACCTAAATAATCGCCTGTACCATTGGTGCACATGCTCCCTTCGCAATGTTCTTTCCATTGAAAAAGAAGAAAACAAATTAATTTGAATGTGTGACATATAAAACCCACCTCAAACAGTGCAATTTAATTTCAATGGCAATAATTGTAATTCAACGTAGATATGGACATTTGATTGTGGGGGTTCCCAAAACAGTCGTATAGGTTGACAAGTCATAAATCGCCTCTTAAACGTTAATGATAAAATATGATTTTACAGAGGTTTACCCAGTAGAATAGTCGTGTCCTGGATAGTGAAGGAGCTGAATCCTCCAATCGTGGCTAAGTTAGAGGATATATTAAGAAAGACATCGTAGAAATATTGTTCCACCATAACATCATACTTCATTGGCAAAACCAAAATTAGATTGACAATTATCGTAGTTGATGATTCTTCCAGTACTGTCACAACTCTTATTGAACAACCTGCTGCGATAACGACAACCTCCGGTCCGAAGTCGATTATAATAACTCCTATCTACAAAACATATTTCGTATTTTTCATGACTTAACAAGTATATCATAATATTGATACATATTTTGCATACTAATGCATATTTTAAATTATTTTCAATATATTATTTATATTTGGACATTATATATTTTATTCGTTAGCTGTGTTTTATGATTTTAGATTCTGGTAGAATTATTCCCAACTTACCAGCTGACATATCTCTTCCTCAATTATTTGTTCCTCGAAATCGTTGTGCAAAGTTACAACAAATTCAAATCGCCCGGGCACCCAAACATATTCTTTCAGAAAAGGAAAACATTATTAAAGCAGAACAAAATTACAAATCGAGATAAGTGCATGGATCGGAATGGGGATTGTTCTTATATAGGACAATCTGTTCTCTTAGCGAAAATGTGGCCCTAATTGTGCTGACACTTGTGCTGCCTTGGTTCGTGTCTCAGAATTTACTCGATTTCTTTAATTATAATAGAACATAGCCTACCTCTTATGAGAGTACCTATGCATGTCCCACTGGATCCAAATAAAGGTACACAGCTTGCCCACTGGTTGTGGCATTTCATTCGGTCAGATTCAGAGCATTCAGGAGCTGGCTCTGAATAAATGTATAGACATATTTTTATTTGAAAGAATCTCCTGATATTTCTATATATTTATTAAATATGATGAATACATGACATGAGGTGGGGTGAAATACAGTTTTTGAGTTTTATAGATGATTCAAAAAATAACAACAGACGTTAGGGCCCAACAACGCTAGGGCCTACTTTCGCTAATTTCCAGACGTTAGGGCCCATGCACCCACCTTAAGACGCTAGGGCCCAAACGTCGGACGCTAGGGGCCACTTTCGCATATTTTCGGTAATATTTTCAGACGTTAGGGCCCACCCATCCACAGACTCTAGGGCCCACCCACCTTCAGACGCTGGTTACAGCCAAATAATCATTCAGTATTGGTAATGGTAGTACAATGATATGAAAAACTGTCTTGAATCAATAGAATACATTATTAACTCTTGAAAAAAATGTATGCTATCCCTATGCAAAAATTGCAAAAAATATGATCTATTTTCGCCTCGTGATTAAGAAAAATATGACGTCATAGAGCAGTTCCCCCATCGGACGGTAGGGCCCACCCACCTTCATAGGTGCCCACCCAGAATCAGCCGCAGGCCCAACCGTCTGGAGGTGGGTGGGACCCAGCGTCTGGACTCTGGGCCCTAGCGTCCGAGGTTTCTGGGATCTATCGTCTGGGCCCTAGCGTCTTTGGGCCCTAACGTCTGGAGCCCAATGATATATAAACAAAATTCATTTAAGGCCAATATTTATCTAAACAGTTAGAGGGAAAAACGCACTATTTTTCAAGAATGTTTTCAGGCGTCACCTTGATAAAAAGAAAGAAGTAAGAAAAAATACAAAATACATTTTCTCTTTGCATGTTTGATGATATATTCAACAACTCTCTAATTTAAACCTGCGCCTTATATATAGTCAATTTATTTTCTGGCACTAAGTACCCACTCACAGAGACTACTAGAGTTCCACTTTTGCTCCAAGCTTTGACAGAGAAATAAACCCATTGTCAACATAATTATTTTATAAACGAAGTTTCAGTATTAAAATAACAAGAAACTGCTAGAAAGAACACACAAAAAGCAAAGAGGCCACCAAGGAGAATAAGAATACACACACAGCTCTCAGTATCAAGCTGTATTTTACACATTGAGTGGTCTCAGTATAAAATACAATTTCAAAGGCAAAGCATTACAATTTCAATCTGCTGCCTCGTCTCTAATTCTCAGGGCAGCCCATTCCTTTATTTAATGAATAAAAGTAAGTCTATCGTTCTCGGTTCTTATATTTTCTGGTAGAGAATTCCATAGCTTTTTGTTGTTGTTGTTGTTGTTGTTGTTGTTGTTGTTCTTCTTCTTCTTCTTCTTCTTCTGCCAATTTGTTCAGTTTTGAAAGTAGCAAGGCTGATTTGCTTTTCAAAGTGTTTCATACTGGAGAGATCCTCACAAATTGTCGTACCTAAACACTTGAAGTTAGAAACTCTCTCGACCACAAGATTCATACATTTTCACTCAGGAATATTTTCTGCTATTCTTTTTCTCCCCAAACCAAAAGCTTAGTCTTTTCCCATTTGGTTTTAACCCATTCTTTCGACACCACTCTTCATATTTTGCAATAGAACTTTGAGCTTTTACTGACAATTTGGCTGCATCAGCATCTTGTACAACTACTGCCACATCGTCAGTGTAGAGAATAAGGTTTCCTTCAAAATTTGTTGTCGATAGATCATTAATAAAAATATTGACTAGGAGAGGCTCTATTAAAGAACCCTAGGATACCCCATTGGGAACACTTGCATGAGATGTGGTCATTTTTTTCATGGCGGATAAATTGCTTGCGATTCTCTAAGAAATTGGTCATCAAATCAATCAGAGTAGGTCCCAGACCTATACCTCTCATCTTGTCTTGAGAGTGTATGGCACCAGGAGCAGAGCAGGTCTATCGTCACAACTTGATGGGAAGTCTTGGGCTATTTACTTTCATAAATATAGATTGTTTTTGTAGGTTGACATTGCCCACCATCCCGCCCACCATCCTCCAACCTCCAAAATCGTTTAATTTGAGTGTTAAGTCAACGTGCAAAACGATTGGCGATGTTTTGCACATCATACGGTGGCGCCACTAGTGAGAGAGTGAGAAACCATTCTCCGAGGCTTAGCCGAAGCTTACCGAGTATGGCTGAGTGTGAACAATGTCGGCTTTGAAGAATACATGGATGTATACTGTATAGCGTCAATGCGTGAGGTCTGGTATTTAGTAATTATACTAGTAACAGCTTATATTTCTGGGTGAAATCTCGTCCTATGGGTCTAACTTAGACATTGAGATAAGTGAGGGGTCTTGGGCCATGGGAAACATAAGGTTTTTTTGAAATCTCACAGGATCTGGCCCCTATAGTATCTCCCGTATGGGCAGAGGTGAATTTGCTAGTTTATGTTGTTATGCAGTTAAATTATGCAATGTCGCTGTTTCGTCAAGAAGCATGGTATGTGAAATGGAATTGAAAGCCCTTACGATATCAAAATATATAACGATAGCAGTATCACCCTTGTCCATACATGTAAACAGCTTCTCCTGTAGATCGTATACAGCATCTGAAGTTGAACGCTGTTTCCAAAAACCGCATTGAGTGCTTAGGACCCTATGATTTCATTTCAAATCCTGGCTCATGTTATTTCAAAAACATAAACCAGGATTTGGAATGAAATCATAGGATTCATCGGAAGACCCAAATCGGGGGACAATCAGGAGGCAAATCGGCCGTGTGTGGACAAGGGTCTTATAGTGGTCTACCTACTTGCCGCCATCTTGTCACCAATGCCTCACCACTCTCCACACTTGGCTTTAGCAGAAATATGTTTGTATCAGGGAGCCCTCTCAATAAACTTTTGGTATTAGTGGGAACCTCCCAGGATATTACTGTTTTAGTGCATATAGTGTGAATTATATCCCCTTTTCTGCTGGGATGTGATACTTCCCGAGGAGAAGCCCGAAGGTGTTATCCACAGGTACATTAACGCTTACCTGGTAATGGTTGTATTTGTGTGTCGATGCCAATGAATCCAGTGATCGTTGCACCATTTAGAACTGTGTTGATTTGTTGATAAATAATAGTGTAATCAGATATAGTTGGAAAATACAGGGACAACTCGAAGTAAAATATCAAGGATTCATCAATTTCTGTGTAACTAACAGAGTGTACATAGATTCCCACTCTTAATTGTGCCAGTATGTCTGTGATCTGAAATTAGAAGAGAAAACGTAGCCGTATCTTAAAGATATATTACATGACCAAATAATATTGAATAAGATTTCGACTAAAGAACACAGATAAGATGATGTCTTGTAAGTGGGTATGCACCCCTTAAAATGGACGCAGGATGCATGTTTTTTTTTAATACCGGACGCAGGACGCAGCCCCCTAGTGGACGCAGATGCAGGCTGGTAAAAGACCTATTTCCTGGTGAGGAAAACCTGTTTTCCTGATTTTATTTGCTTTTTTTTGGTAAAAAGCTGGACGCTTGACTCACCCCTCCTTAAGTTAAACTGGACGCAGGATGCAGGGGGAAGGGGGGGGGGGGGGGGTGGGGTGCACACCCAGTAGTAATATCGTCTGACCTCTACTCATTATAATACTCAATGGTACAATGAATTTTAACCCACTGACCACAATGATAAGCGTTTGCATTATCTCCTCTATTGTTTTTCCATTGCTGTTCCAACCAATCAGGATGCACTCCAGTTCCAGGATAATATAAACGTTTTCTGTTGAAAGGTATCAGAATTCGTTGCCATTTTCGAAATTAAAATCATATTCGCACTCTGGTGGATATATATAGTACTAACGTAATTATTTAAATTATGTGATTGTTTTCTATATATTTACACAATTGGAGATTGGAGAAAAAGTCTTATTTGTTACCCTCTTCATAGAAGTCACATCTGTCGGACTCATCGTCATCCTCATCTCCACTACCATCGCCTGATGCTCCACTACCATCGTCTGATGCTCCACTACCATCGCCTGATGCTCCACTACCATCGCCTGATGGGTATTCATGACTTTCCATGCTGGCACCACCTGAGCCAGAACCACTACCTTTTGACATTGTTCCACTCTTCGACTTGGATTTACTCTTCGACTTGGATTTACTCTTCGACTTGGATTTACTCTTAGACATGGATTTACTCTTAGACTTGGATTTACTCCCAGACTTGGATTTACTCCCAGACTTGGATTTACTCCCAGACTTGGATTTACTCCCAGACTTGGTACTTCCTTTACTCCCAGACTTGGTTTTTCCTGAACTCATAGAACTTCCTGTACTCCTGGATGATGAACTCCCATTGCTATCTTCACTCGATGAATACATAGAATTTTGACTGCCATTTCTTCTTCGACATATGCGACCATTATTGTTTGGGTTTGAATGGCCATTCACAGCCATTCTCCGGTGGCGTATTTTCCTGAGAAAATGGCTTTGTGATCTGGAAAAGTGATAGACAAACTAACATACACTACCCACCGGGAGTTGATAATCATTGAAGCACATTACACATGAAAATGTCGAAAAAGACATAAACTATATTTAGATAATTATATAAATATAGGATCAGCCGCTTCAGCTGTAGATAAGTTTTGCTAGAACAGTTGATTTAAGATAAAGAAACAAGACATTATTTTTTACAGTTAATGATTAATAACAAGACCAATTACAACATGTCCAATTTTGGGTTTTATTCCAAAGCAATAGTCTGTCCAAAAAGTAGTAGACACGTGATTCCTTAGTCCCTTTAAGGGGAGGGAAAAGTGGGGGATTTTTCAAACCTTTGCCCCCTGAATCGCAGTTTGCGACCGAACATGGCCAAATATCCAGCTGTATTGTATTGCACTGCCTCTGTTCTATGTGCAGCAGCTGTTGTTTGGCTTAAAAGGAAGGAAGAGCTGGTTATACTCGCCCTGTTACTCCATGGTTGATTGCAATGAGCAACTCGCTGGGCAGGGGTTGACAGGTCCTTGTCATAAATAGAAATACAAAATCTCCCATTTTCCCCTCCCCTTAAAGGGACAAAGGAATCACGTTTCAACTACTTTTTGAATAGACTATAGGCTGTGAGCGGACAATATTACCGTGGGTGTACAGTATAACATGCTGTATTGCCAACCCTGGAGTATTCAGTGGACATAACACCACTCGTAAGCCTGTAAGTACCTCGGCCTACAGCTTCTTTGCTAATTACTGGAGATGCATTGCATGTGTGGATTGTCTACGTTGAACTGGACACTAATATGCATGGCAATCTTGCGATATTATTTACCTTATTTTCACATCAGATTGCAAGTCATCAACTGCCAAAACCTCAACCGAATCAAGTGCAAGATCTTCATTTCCATGAGAATTCTGGAATATTTGATATTAAAACCATTAATAATTGATAGCACAGTTCTGCTACAAACAAGCTCATACCATGGTATTATATTCTTTTATCTGAAAACGAAATTCATGTGTAGATAATGAAGAAAATGATAAGCTCTTGATGGTCAGGGTATAGGGCAACTGCACGAGTAACATCCAACAAACTGGAAAGCAGCACAAGGATCAGGTTTTCTATATAAAGGATTGTTATAGGACGAATTATCATTATAATATGACCTTGTTAAACCTGTATAAATATAGTGGAAACCAGGTTAAATGTGTCTCTACTTTGGAGGGTGTGGTAGTCCTGACGTCGCTAGAAGAAGCCTAATGATGTCTGCCAGAGTTGGGCCATCCCTATAAGGGCGGGCCTGATTAGTGTAGCCTACTGTGTGTGAACAACTATCTGAGTAGTATAAATACGTGGCCAAATGGGTGTTACAATTCTTTTTTTATTCCTAAATAATAATAAAAATTAATGCCATCATTTAAAAGATGAATTATTATTTACAAGGACTGTTTAGAGGAATTCCTTTACTTTTATAGAAACTTCACAAGGGCTATTATATTATTTTCGAAAGTTTGCGATCATTATACGAACCATTACAGAACCAACACACAATCAATACAAAATGCTATACATTGCAACTTTCAGAACAAAACCAACACAGGTCCATTTCGCAACCAACACTCAACAGCTTTGTATTGAACGGGGGCCAGTGTGGGGCCAGTGTGGCATCTTCAAGCATTTCTAGCTTCGCTCACACTGCCCTGGTTTGGCAAGTATAACTACGGCGCAGCACGGGCAGCAGATGTTTCAAATGCGTAATTGGCCGCGCCATAGATTTACATTTACATTTACACCGTAACTCAGGCTACCGTGGCCATGCACAACAGTAGCCATGTGCTCCATAATTGGCGGAGGTGTAATTCAGGATTCGTAGCTCAGATTGACAGTATGAAAAAAAAGCTGTGAGACCAGACTGAGATACGAGCTGTCAGCCTCTGCTCTCTGGGCCAGTGTGCTAACCACTACACTACGGCCTGGCTGTGTGAGAGAGAGAGAGAAACAGAGACTGAAACAGAAAGAGAGCGAGGTGCAATTTTCCGATATTTTCAATCATCTTGTAATGGCATGGGTAATCATTTCTCTGATAAATGTAACTAAATGTAATAAATAGGATAGCTCTGATAAATGTAACAGATCTATAGGACAAGCAGGAATCTGCTGTTATCTTTCTCCCTCTTTCTGTGAGGGAAGAGCGAGAAAATGAGGGAGAAAGAGAGAGGGGGAGGGAGGCGAGAGGGAAGAAAGCTGAGGAAATTTACTTACAGTAATTACACTTTTATCTTGATATATTTCGTTCCACTATTAAGCAAGATCATCTTACACTAATAATAATAATAATATACTTGACTACTAAATCATTCCAACACATCATAATGGACGTTTATTTCTACTCTGTCTGTCTCACTCTCTGTCTGTCTCTTTCTCACTTTCGTTCACCCGCCAAGAAGGGCGGGTGACTTTGGGTTTTACCCGCCCGTATCGTTTTTTATTTTTTATTTGGCGGCGGGCGGGTGCTAATTTCGTACTCTGTATCACCTTGAATAAGGGCCCAACTTAGGCCCTATATGTTTAAAGTTAAATATATTTATTTGCTGACATATTGATATAATAGGGTGTGCCCCTATAAATATATACTTCTATTATATTGCATATAATTATGGTGTACATGTAGTTTACCAGACACTGCTATTTCGTTCATCAATGCTACAATGAAATGTGTATTCATTTCCACACCTTCATGCTTTGTTATAGCTAGTGATATATATATAGCCATAGGTTATGACAAAAGCTACACAAGCTTTCCTGCATGGGCGCTAATCTACGGCGCTGCACTGTATATCTACCCAAAGTGAGGGGGAACAAAGCAAAGGCCAATTACACTTATTCTGACGGTGCCCCGCCATAGTTCTACGCTTTTTCAGGACAGTGCACATGCTTAGCTTGTTGGGGCAAGGATTTACGCACTAAAATGGAGGGTAGATTAGATGTCGGGAGTGTAAATCTTAGAAACCTTCAGGGGAAACCTTACTAAAGACGCCAAGTTGAGAGTACCAACTCCTAGAACGGAGAAGTTCAAAAATTCTTTTCTATATGAGGCGCCAACTCTATGGAACAGTCTTGATATGGATGCCATGAGCATCAAAGACCTGGTCACATTCCAACGTTATCTAAAAACACAGTATGACCCTGCTTAGGACTAACTTACCATCATTATTATTACTACTATTATCATTGTTATATACCGACCACACAGTTTGACAACTAATGTCACTGTCTTTGATCATGAATCAATCTGTCTAGCTTGTAATGCTAAAGTACCAGCTTGGATTAATATCCATTGGCTCTGACCAATAGACAAAGCCACCATATTCACTCATGATTTATGTCTCTTTGCTTTATTAGCCTAACTGTGTTTGTATAATATATGTTCTACATGTATGTATATTATCTAGTCTAGAGAAGTGTGCATACCTAGACAGTCCTGCAAAATATAGAAATAGATTGCAGATGCAATATCAAATTTTATGATAATTTGAATAATTTAATCACCTGCGGTTAACACAGGAAACTTCATAGATGATTCATTTTCCCCATTCTCCTCGATCAACATGAGGAGAATGGGGGATTAAAGTGCACCTTAAATGCTATGAATCAAAGGGTATGACTAGTGTTTATAGGCATGTACTCTATAACCAGTTTCAATGGTCAATTGGTTAGGCTGCCAGACTTCCAAACTGGACATTGTGAGGTCGATTCCCAGAGCAGCCAGCATTTTTAAGTTTGTCTCATTTTCGAGTCATTTTATTTTTTAATTTCAATAATAACTTCACCTCTGGGACTCTGATTTCTTTTAAACTCACACATGTAGTTATTGATGCAATTCCCTTTCAATTAGTGAAAGAATTAGAGAGTCTAAGATCGAATTAAGGGAGAAAAGTCTGTTGGATGGGGTTTGGTCATATATAGGTTCTCTGTTATAGAGGTATGGGAAAATGGTTTTCGCACGGCCACGATTCGTCTAGATCATATTCCAAATTCAGGGGTACTTGGAAGACGAGTACATATTACTGAAAATGCTCCTTTTTCCATCTCTTCATATTAAACCTCTAGGCCACACTTATATTTACATTTGTAGATGTATTATGGAAATAAAAATCTATCATTATTACTTGTTCTTAGTTATGGCGGAATATGGCCCGATCAGCTACACCCCACCCCCCACACAAGATCCCCTATTTCATGATCACGCAACAATATATTAATACAGATTAAATCTGAACTATAATATCGCTTCACTACTATGGATTTACTCATCCTTATGGATTCAAGGGGTGGAGGAATCGAAAGTAAGTTACACAAGAAGCTGTCAAATGTGACAATCAAGGTCATTACTATAAGAGGTGGTACAATCGAGAGACTTGTAAATGAAGCTAAGCCTTCTGTACGGTTACACAGACCAAGACTTATATTTTTGGTTGCGGGACTGTGCAACATAACGTACAGAGATCACAAGCTAGGACTTTGGAGAACAAACACAATTCTAATATCATTTTTGAAGACTCCATTAGGACAACGATAGAACAGGCACTCGCTACTCTAAAATCAGCTGCCCCAATTGAGAATTACCATCCTAAAATATCAATTGCCACCATGGTTGGTATTGACATCAGAAGGTACAATGCTTACTGAGCCGAAAAGAAAGGTATTTCGTACCCAAAACAAGACCACTATGAACCAATACAAGAACGACTAAACGAAAGAGTTGCCATTTTTAGCATAATGAGGATATGCCGGTTGAATATATATATTTAGAGGATATGCCGGTTGAATTGGAGTTGGAAGGACGCGTCCTCAGAGTGCTCTGCAATTTACTCGGAATTCAGTGACTTCCCATAATCTCAGGAACACCATATTTGGACTATGACTTAGGACCGCTGGTGTGACCAACTAGGTGGGAAATATCCTTTTGCAACATATTCATATCTACATTTAGCGAACATTTTGATTCTGAAATCGTGTAAACATTGTTGTATTGGAGTGTGTGTGTACCCACTCAACCATGGCTGAGGCTTTCGCTCCCCCCTCGAAACCCAAGCGTAGGGTGCTGCGGGCAGTTCGGCTGCCTGCAGTAGTTAATCAGATTAGGAAGATTGATCTTAAAAAACTGTCCGATGAACGCACCCAACATATGGCTAATAATCCACCCAATACCTACACTCTCGCAGATCTGGCCGCTTCTAATAATATTGCCCATGCTGCCATTGGCGAAATTACATACCAATTAAATGCGCAGATAGAGCTGACAAATTCTTCTGAAAAACGGATTAAAAATTTGGACGAAAGTTTGGAGTCACAAAATAACAAGGTATTAGACTTGGAAGACTATGTCGCGCGGTTAGAGACCCTGTTATACGATAGGAGAATCACACTTGACGGCATGCCTGAAATAGACTCTGAAACTAAGGAAACACTTAGGGTTGCAGTTTACTCACAATTGTCCCAGGTCTGTGAAGGTATTAATCCCCAAGACATAGGTAACGCGTATAGGCTTGGCGCCTATAATGGACGTCGCCCCAGATCAGTGAGAGTTTTTCTCTCCCGAGAATGGATGAAAGATCACCTTATGAGTAATAAAAAGGCCCTAAGTGGCAAAGAAAGGGGTCAAAATCGAATTTATATCAATGACGATCTGCCAGAATTGACCAGAAGGAGGAAATATGACATGCTAGCGATAGTGCACAAAGCAAGAGACATGCACTACCCAGAGGCCCGACTAAAGGGCGACAAGCTAATAATTAATGGCTCGCAGTACGCATACCGAGATCTTGATTGAATTGACCAACAAATCTCGCTCCAGACGATCAAGACCAAGGAGCTGAATGAAATGGTTCTTTTTCAGAGCGAACACTCTCTACTGAGCAATTTTTCACCCTGTGAATTTTCTATCAATAATATTGACTTTAAATCGTCCGAGCAAGCATACCAATATGCTCGTGCTAATGTACATAAATGCCCAGACCTTGCTAGCATGATAATTCGCTCTACCACTGCCCGAGATGCAAAGCAGTTGGAGAAAGCTATAACCAAAGATAGCACTGAATGGGAAAATATGGGAGTGGACAAAATGAGACAGATTTGCTATGAAAAATTCTCTCAAAGCAAGGATCATCGGGAGGCCTTATTGGCCACCAACAATAAAACACTCATTGAAGCAACGCGTAATTTATTTTGGGGCGCGAACGCTACCTTAGAGTCAACTGTCCTGCAAGCCGGCCACTACACGGGGCATAACCACCTAGGCCAGATCCTAGAATACACACGTGACGCGATCTCCTCAGGTAATAATTGGCAACCAGCTGAATATAAGCCTAGGAAACCACCAGGAATCCCAATCAGGCCCGCCCCCAAAATAATAACAATGACTATCAGCCGCGACCCATGGGTCGCATGGACCCACAAGGCCAATTCTATCCACAAGCAGATAACCAGCAATTTAACAACCAATGGCCTCCTCTGCCTCAGACAGCACTGGTGCCCAGAATACCCTACCGTCCCGCTGGGCCCCGTTGGGGTTAGAGTAAACACTATATAATTACGATGTATTATTCGACTGACCATGATACCTTTATTCATGGACCATTTGATCACTTGGCAAGCACACAGCCAGGACTCCAATATGAAAACCACTGCACTAGTCACTGATTCTCGGGGCAAGGCCCTAAAACCACACCTACGAAATCCATCTATCTTTTTGACCGCTATAAGCGGAGCAAAAGTAGTCGATTTAATCTATGAGGCAGAGCGCATCCTCGATTATAATACCAATATTAGAGCAGTTATTATCTCTGGAGGGATCAACGATATGACAACCCTAGACAGAGCCAATCGCACAGTTTCTATACGAAACAGCACCAGAGATGTAATTTACGTTGACATCCGAGACAAGATCACAACCGGCTACAACCAACTTAAGGCCAAACACCCTACTGTAACAGTCATCTTTACCTCAATCATTCCAATGTCGATCAGCGCATACAACAGGCTAGAGGAAAGAGATCCTGACCAAGAGATACTCGAATCTGAGATAAGTAAAGTCAACCTATTTATCCATCAATTCAATCGAGATAACTCTGTACCCTCACCTCGCATATTGACAACTGTACTCAAGAAAGTGAAATCTAATCACATTTTTAAGACGCACCTACTGACAGACGGGCTCCACTACTCTGATGCTCTTGGGCATAAAATAGCATCTAAAATCACCATTATGCAGCTAATCCTCAGCAGAAAGAATGGATCTCCATCAAATGGCTGACAAGGAAGACGCTACTGCAACTGAGTCCCACCCAATATGGCACTGCTTTTTAACCTATTCATGCAAGTCAATCATTTCTCCACTCATACGTCGATTAAACTACTACCATAAGCCACTGGAGGGTCGGGGAACTTATTCCCACCCACTAGTAATTTAAGGCCATATGTGGTAAAAAACACTTATCGGGCTGGTGCCAAACGAACGCAGGACATCAATCCGCGCCTACCGCTTCTGCTATTGTCTTCGCCACCATACCATCTGCCCCGCGGTAACCACCTAAGAACATTACGGTCCCCACTCACACCATTCACTATTTTCCTACCATTAAGTCCCGATGTTCTCTCTCTCCAGACGCTTCTGTGGGGCCGTGGAAATTATCCACGCCCCACACTTGCCTTACTCGCCTATACCTAGCTACTGCATGTCCCGCTACTGTTCTTCCCACTATATCCATGTAAAGCAGTGGATTTTATCCACGCTCATATATACTAGATTATACCATCCTGATATACCACCATGGAAGAAATAGAAACAATTAGACCCTATAAGGGTTTTAAGATTACTCACTTGAACGTAAGATCGATTATGAGGAAAACCGAACAGGTCTCATACATTACAAATGAAATCGGTATTAATGTACTATGTATCACCGAAACTTGGTTAAAACCATATATCCCAGATCATTACTTTGAAATTAGAGGTTACAACTCCATTAGATTAGACCGCGTAGGGAAGGCTGGGGGGGGGGGGGGGTATTAATATACCTGATGAGCTCCATATCGTATGCTGTTATAGAAAATATCTCCAACACTGATATTGAGCTACTATCTATCACCCTCAACCTGCCTGGCTATGCTAAATCATCCTTGGTACTTGCTTACAGGCCCCCGTCAGGACAACCTGACGCCTTTATAGACCATTTGCGCAGCTCGCTTGAAAAACAGCGGCTACTAAACACAAAGGAAATCACAGTGTTAGGAGACTTTAATTTAAACATTCTGGAACCAAATCATAGAGATTCTGCGAAGCTAATTTCACTGATGAAGGAATTCTCACTAACTAGCCATATAAACACCCCAACCAGAATATCCTCAACAACTCAAACTTGCTTAGATGTAATTTACTCAAACCATCGATTTGTGAAAAGGTCTGGTACAATTAATATCAACTTGAGCGATCATCTTGGAGCATATATATTGTTAAAAAAAGAGCATGGCGATAACAGGAAAACCTATATTATGGGGAGAAAGTTCCGTAGCTTAAACCAGGAGAGTCTCTCAAATAAACTTAATGCACTGGACTGGGATGATATCATGTCAAGCCATGACCCCTCCACGATTTGGGATAAAATGAACAGTAATTTTATAAGAATAATTAATGAAGAATGCCCCATAGTTAAGATAAAAACTAAACTTGTTGAGGAACCCTGGATTAACGCTGAGATCATTGAACTCATGAAACATCGCGATTACCTATTCCGAAAATGTAGATTACCAATGAACAAAGATAACATCGAACTAAAGCGTAGGGCTAGGAGAGCAAGGAATCAGGTTAACCATACTATTACTAACTTTAAAAAGGGTTACTACCAACATCAACTAGAGACTAATAGTCGTAACCCCAAAAAATTCTGGGAAACTATGTATTCATTAACAAAAGGGGAAGGCGGCAATAAAGAAATTAGGCGAGTCAAGGGCGAGGACGGTAGTTTACTCAGTGAGGAAGAAAGCGTGAAGAGAATTAACAAATATTTCTGTGACTTAAACTTCAACTGCCACGAGGCACATAATGTTTCCACACTAAGAAATGCTAACACACCTATGCTATACATAAATGGTGATATAAACAGAGAAGAAGTTGCTAAATCCTCAGGCAGTCTGGATCTATAGACAAAATATTACAAACTAATCCTTTCCATAATAGCTGATAAATTCACACAGTTAATCAATCTTTGTCTAACCACGTCTACTTTTCCGCTGGGCTGGAAATCTATTATCATGAAACCAATACCCAAAAAGGGGGACATTACTGAAGTTTCAAATATACGACCGATTGGCTTAACCCACGTTGCTGGGAAGCTGCTAGAGAAAGTTATTTATTGCCGACTAGTGGATCACCTAGAAACTAATAATCTATTTTCGAGCGCCCAGAATGGGTTCAGACCTGCTAAATCTACTTCAAATGCAATATCCAACCTTATATGGGACGTTAATATAAACAATAATAATAAAGATATAACGGCGTGCTGCTTCATAGACTATAACAAAGCCTTCAATTCCATAGATCATGAGATACTAATCAAAAAACTCCCCTATTATAACATTGCTGAGCCACTAATCGACCTAATAAAAGATTACCTACAAGATAGGACGCAACTAGTAACCATAGGAGCTAATACCTCTAGCAAACTCCCTATAAATAGGGGGATTGTGCAGGGTTCCATATTGGGGCCAACGCTCTTTAATCTTTATATCAACGATCTAACAAATCTGGAACTACAATCGAGCATTATAATGTATGCAGATGACATAGCAGTTTATCATAAAAGCCATAGCCTAGATACCGCAATTGCCGTGTTGAATAATGACATAAACAAAATTCACCGCTGGTCCACATACAATGGTATGAAAATCAATGAGAAAAAAACCGAAATAATTCTGTTTGGTTGTCCAAGTAAAGATATGCCGGATAAATTTAACACTGGTCTCATAAAACTAAATGTTGTCTCTAAATTCTGTTATCTGGGTACAACTGTAGACAATGACCTCAGTATGGAGCTAAATGCGAATCAGGTGATATCAACTCTCTATCAAAAACTAAGCTATCTAAGAGTAATCAGAAAATACCTGACAAAAAAAGCTGCCATAACACTATACAAAACTACTATAATGCCTATCATAGATACCCAATTGCTATGCCTAACCCCATGTACTGACAAAACGATCTTGAAAATACAAAGAGCCCAAAACCATTTCCTTAGACTGGTGCTCAAAGCTGAGCCCCGTTCTCCTGTCCTGGTGATACCAATTAGCACGAGTAATGACAATATCCGATCACATGAAATTCAATGTTCTTAAAAACAGTTTCTATAAGATAACCCTCAAACCAGAGGCCTGTCGACGCAACATGGGGACAAGGAGAGCGGAGGCTCGCTTATATGATATTATAAGACCCAAGAGTAATAAATTCAAAAAATCACTGTACTATAATGTCTGTTCAGAGTGGAACGATCTAAATATTCAATTCAGAATGATAGATTCTTTTGATCATTTCAAACTAACGATTAAAAACACCATAATGCCTGTCTTGCCTAATTAGGGTCTGCCTACTACTATTGAAACTTTGTCTCAATGTGCTTGTTAATATTGTTCCGCAACTTCGCGACTGTGTGTCTAACCTTATTTCTATATAACTTGTGTTCTAGTGATGCCTTGTAAAGTCTGTGTGGCTAACTATATATAATTTTTGACTGATTTAGACTAGTACTTTATACGACTATCTGACTGTGTGCTTTAGTATAACGTAACAATGATTAACACTTATAAATTGTTTGTATTCTTTGGACTTCTTCTGTGTCCCACTTCCTTATATATAAATCAATACATACTTATTTACATATTTATAGCTAATTGAACCCTTTTTTGCCGGCTCAGGGCTCGGAAGAATACCACAGGAATGGTGACCTGAGGAGCGGCTCTTTATAACTAAATCTATGTAACAATGATGTATGTTGGCTCATACCTGAATAAAAACGAATTAAAAAAAAAAAAAAAAAATAGTCAGAAGCACAAATGCCAGGGAAGAGTCAGCCACCCCATTTGTTGCACAGACCATTCATAGATGTAAAGCTGGAAAGAGAAAACGGAAATCTGGTGTCACGAAATACGCAGCCTCTTATCACAGACTAGCTATGGATGGGTGCCATCTAACGGAGGAATTAAAGGCAGAGTTCGTTCGGCAGCTGTCTTTGGCTTACGAAAAGTCTCAACAGTAAATAGGCCACAAATGAAAGTAAAGGAAAATTATATTCGATATGGAAGGTAATTTTTAAGGCATGTTTCTAATGAATGTGTATAAAATCTTTACCTGTCCAATAGTATTTCTCAATCACAATATTGTGAACAATTTAATACATACGTACATCCATTTGAAGTGGAAAATAAATACCACTCCCAGAGATTTGATGTATTGACCCAGATTAACCAAGTTTCTATTGAACGAGGTTAAAAACGGTTATTATACACTAACTATGGGAGAGGGTCAAGTAATGAGCAAGCAAGTCTTCAATTCATGGGTACGGACAATATCTTATGTCATATAATTATATACATAAACTTTACACCTATATTGATCCGACTGAACTACATGTGCAAGTGTCGTCACTAAAATCCAAATAGACACTTACAAACAACCAAACAAAGGAACTTATAAAGAGACTTATAGGTGTTATATCTAGAAATGAAAAACATAAACTTGCTTATAAAAACATTATTGATTAAATGATGGGGTAGAAAAAAACCAAAAAAACCCCCCAAAAACTCATATATACCTACACTAAATATCTGAATGAAACCAAGTTTCTACTGAACGAGGTATCTGAAGGATTAGAGGTAATAGCTACTACGTTATGAAATATGTTTGTGCTTTACATATATGAGTAATTCTCCCAATCGGGTGTCATTTGGTTTTCCAGCCTAGGGTATCTACAACCTTTATTTGGGATAATCACACATAATTATAACCCTTTTATTTGAATTCTTTGGCAAAAATGAGCCTTTGGGAACCCCACTTTTAAAGCTCTTATGCCAAAATCTTCGCCGCTATTGTGATAATAGAGCTTTTGCAGGCTAGAAAATATGTAATAATTATGGAATTTGAATATAATACACAGCCTGATTTAGAAAATATATTACTTCTGCTGAAGAAAAATGGTTTCTACCCATGCACACATGTTCATTATTATGAAAAAACACAAATTTCAAGTTGTCATATATTTAAACTGATCTAGAATTGGAAAATATTGTTTTGGAATATGTGTGTCGCGTTACGACATCTATATGCTTCTAATTAATGAAATAACCCAAGTCAAAACATTAATATTAAATTGCAATTAGTATTTTTTGACGAAAAGATGCACATATATGTATATTTTATTTAAAATAAAAGTTACTAACCCACGATGTATCTGAAACCTTGTATTCCCTTAAATAAAACTCCTTGAACTGGTATGGGAATATTTAATGTCTCATTACGACATGTGATATATCTCCAATATTTTTTCTAAAAAACATTTATATGTAATTTCGACCTTCCTAATAATTGTTTAGGCTTGCTTGAATTTGGTGAAAAATATGAATATGATTTAATATTGATGTAGTTAAATTAAGGTGAGTTTGTGTAGTAATGTCGCCGTTACGCCATAGCGTCGCCGTTACGCCATAATTATTACAAAAAAAGAGATCCTCCTGTTCCAACACAATGATTTTATAGTAATAAAATGAATATTTTTACAAAATCAAGTCAAACTTCTGGCTAGAACTATAGCCGTCATTTGCCAACAAACATCCATTCTCTAGCTTTGAGTTTTCATTCAGTTTTGCTAGACGAACTAGTGAGTAATATATCTCATTTTTACAATAAATCATTTGGTTAATCGGGCTTAATGAGGCCGAAATAAGGCAAAATAATAGGGAAAATATAGGTATCTGAATCATAGGTTTAGGATCGAAATATTGGTCCCAGCCTTCCCAAACTTCACCTGCATTATACTGATATTCTCTGCTACATATACACCAAAGATTGTAGAGATTCAACGAATTTTATTTTTTCTAAAAAAATGGCCTTCTGAAATCAAATGCTGCCCGTTTGGGAGAATTACTCATATATAAAAGGAGAAATCTATTTTGATATTAAATATACATTTATGCACATATGCATATTAGTTTGAACCAGATAAGTGAGCAGAAAAGTTCATAAAGATTAAATTAGCAAAAAGAAGAATCTGAAATAATTCGAGTTTCTAATGAACGAGATTATGCAGGATTAAAAGTGATTTGAACTTAGTTCACTTATAAATTGACTTGTTCTGAAATAATCAAGTTTCTAATGAACGAGATTATGCAGGAATGGACAATTTTATAGACTGTGCTATACACTAATACAAATTTGTTAATGATCCATGTATCCTCTTATATTCCATGAGCTAGTGGGGTACAGGTTCATAATAGCCCTTTTATGGTTAGAATTTTTGATGTTGATTCATGTTTCTTTAGAAGCACTACGCTATGTCCGAAAAATTGAAAAACCTAAAGGGTCTGTCTGTTATTTCATGGAACGTTAGGAGTCTAAAACCAAAATTGGACGAAGTGACTTCCATGGTATGTGAGATAAGCCCAAGTATATTATCACTACAAGAAACATGGCTAAAATCAAGTGTAATAAATTCACAAATTGATATCAAAGGATATCATCTAGTTAGAAATGATAGACCTGGTAAAAAAAGGGGAGGAGGACTAGTCACTTTCATACATGAAGACTTAGAAGTAGATGAGCAAAAATATAGCAATTTAAACACTTCAAGGCCTGATATTGAATTGCAGGTAATATGTATAACAAAAGGAAAAAGTTGTACTACTAAACCTATATAGACCCCCAAATGGATCTGTTACAAATTGTAAGGTTGAACTGCAAGCAACATTTAAGAAGCATAGGAAAAGATTGTGAAATTGTAATTGTAGGAGATTTTAATATTGATTACAACGAAATGCAAAAAGCAGGAAAATCTTCTGAAATCGGTGAACTAAATGCAGTCCTCATGTGTCATAATCTAAGACAAGTTATCAAAGAGGAAACCAGGATAACTCATAAATCATCTAGGTTGATAGATATGATATTCAGTAATAGCTTGAAAATTGATCAAGTTGGGGTAATTGAGAACAACCTAAGTGATCATATGCCAGTATATATATATCTTTAAAGAAGGCTAGAACCAGGTATAAGAAAGCTACATTTAATGCTCGTGATATGAAATGTTATGATGTAAAAATTTTAAATGAAATTCTGTTTAACGAAGATTGGACTCAGTTTTACGAATCAAGAAATGTAAATGAATGTTGGGATATATTCTATAACAAGATAGTTAGGTTTCTTGATAGAATGTGCCCTATAAAAACTCTGAAAAATGTAAAAGTAAAGCCTCCATGGTTTACTAAGGATCTAACCAGACTCACTAAACAAAGACATAAGCTTTTCATTAAAGCAAAGAAATCAAAAAAGGTTGATGACTGGAACAAAGCGAAAACATTTAGAAATAAGGCGAACTCTGAAATTATAAAACTAAAATATAGGTATCTCAGATCGCAACTTGATGAAAATAAAAATAATCCCAAAAAATTTTGGGAAGTAATAAACAATGTTATAGCTCCAGAAAAAGTTAAAGCCAGTACAAAAGTTCAGATGAAGGGTGAAACTGGACAACTTGCACAAGATAAAGAAGTACCAGATATTATAAATAAATATTTTTCCACCATTGGTCAAAAGTTAGATAAAAACATAAAGGGACCAAAATTCACACTTGAACCAGTTGTAGAAAATGAAGTTTTACACTGCATCAAAAAAATAGGAAACACCAAAGCGTCAGGTATACCATATCTCTCTACTAAAGTCCTAAAACCAATACTCAGAAAATTGGGAACGCAGTTTACATATTTAATCAATTTATCATTAGACACTGGAATTGTACCTACTGCTTTTAAGAGTGCATTAGTTACACCCCTCTATAAGGACGGGAGTAAACTAGAACCAGGGAATTATCGTCCCATATCAGTAATAAGCCTGCCAGCAAAAATTATGGAAAAATGTGTCCAGAAACAACTTTACAATTATATGGAGGAAAACAGTTTATTGTATGAAAATCAATACGGCTTCAGACAAAATTTATCTTTAACAGATGCCCACTATAAACTTTTCAAAGATGTTTACAACAACCTAAATAATAGGCAATCATCGTTATTGGCTTTTTTTCGACTTTAAAAAAGCCTTTGACACGGTAAATCATAGCAGACTACATAAAAAATTGAGACAAATAGGACTTGACGAATACGCTTTAAATTGGTTCAAAGATTATTTATCAAATCGAAGCCAAGCGGTAGTTGTAAATAATAACACCTCCAAAAAAGAAAAAGTCACTTGTGGTGTCCCTCAAGGAACTGCCTTGGGGCCACTGTTGTTTCAAATTTATATAAATGACCTACAAAAGTGGATCAAATACTCAAATGTAATCTTATTTGCAGACGATACCGTCTTATACAATTCAAATAGTGACACGAAAATATTACAAGAAGAATTACAGTTTGATCTTAATAGAGTGAATCTATGGTGCAGAGAAAATATGATATCTCTAAACATTAAAAAAAGTAAAATCATGGAGGTTAATAGAAAGAAACCCTCTCAAAAAGAACTACAGGATCCAGGTTTTTATATTGGAGATGTGGAGATTGAAAGCACATCTAAATATAAATATTTGGGTGTAATAGTAGATGAAGAATTAAATTTCAAGCAACACATGATTAAACGTCTAGCAACTGCTAGAAACAAAATTTTCAGTCTTGCTAAGTTAAAACAAGCAGCTGGAAAGAGCACTCTATTGACAGTATATAAAGTTGCCATTAGACAGTTATTAAAATTTGGAGATTTATTGTACAGTGGTGGTAACAAATCTGAACTAAAAAAGTTGCAAGTAGCGCAAAATTCAGCTATAAGAATCATACATAATATGGAGAAGAGGTCAAATACTGACCAAGCTCATATTGACTTAGGTCTAGAAAAACTTGAGCACAGACGCGTGAGGCTCATCTCCTGGAAATGGGTTTTAAAGCAGCCCAAATAAATATAAATCTAGACAAAAGGCCAATAAATCTTAGGTCACTTGCAAAAGGAAAAAAAATGAAAACAATAAGACCTCAGACTGAAAAAATAAAAAAGTCATTCCTATATCAAATTCCTGAATTATGGAACAACTTGGCCCCCAAGCATCAGCTATATAAAACCCGAGAAGAATTCAAAGCATATTTAAAGAGTAAATATAGTCCAACAAAGGACAATATAAATTGTAACGTCAATGACGTGATATAGGAAACGGTATAAATGACAACATTAAGTTGTTGCAGGTATTTGTTCTTATTAAAGAAAAGAAAAGAAAAGTACTCCAGTACTCCAGTCACAAAAATTGTAAAACCAGTATAGGTTAGAATCCGTCCAAAAATATATATGAAAATTGTTGTTGTTATAACAAGATATGTATATTCATCAATGTCTAAAAACAGTGTAAATCAGAAAATACATGCATGTCGACTATTAACCCCTTCACCCCCACTGGCAACAATTGTTGCCAGCCCCACGTGGGCAAATCTTGCCCATTTTTGCCCATTTGGGCAAATTTTACCAAATTTGACATAGTGATAGAAATTTTGGGTAACTATGTATTATAGAGTATTTAGTATCATTATAAAGCATACATCATGGAAATTAATTCCCCAGTATTTTTTTCCATGGCAACTCAATGGGGATAGAATGGTAACCATGGAAACAATGTAACAATTTAGGGCTTATTTTTGTCACTTTTCCTGTTTGTATTTAGCTATTTTGAGGAATTTGTCCTTACAAAAACATTAGATTTGAAGGTCTGTGGTACCTTGATATTTCTCAAGAAAAAATATAGTTCTACTCGAAAAACCGTTTCCATGGAAACAGATTTTGATCAAATACATCAATTTTCACTCAAATTTATTTATAAATTGAAATGATTAATTTTCATCAAAACATTCACCCAAATTTGCTGAAAATCTCAATTCTTGCCAAGCACACCAAAATTAGTTGTACAAATTTCTTTTTTTCTATGTTTGTCAATAGTAACCATGGAAACGACTTAGGATATATACCCTAGGCTAATTTCTCCCAGAAAAATAATGATTTTTCAGAAATCACCTGATATAGACAAGTGTGGTATCAAAAGAAAGGTCTTGACAAGGAGAATTCAGAAATATAATTTATTTCCAAATTGGGGTAGTTATGTTACCATGGCAACCAAGAAAAGAAAATTTCCTTAATTTTTCAATTCATGTGTTTTCATTTCGTTGCTATGGTAACAAACTCATATAATGTTGTAAAAACTAATTTAATTGAATAGGGGAATCATTTAGATTGACTTGAGCAACACACAAAATTGAAAAATCCCTATTAAGTAGGAAAATTGTCAAATTGAATACAGGGGTACCTATTTTCATACCTTCTCTATAATGGTATTCTGGTTAACCCTATAGGGGTAGGTATGATTGTATGACGTTTCCAAGGCAACTTTTGGGATTCCCCTGATGTGTTTGGTATCAAAATGTTCCTAGTGACATAGCCAATCTAGATCCAATATCATTTAATTCATATATCAAAAAATATTTGAATGAAACCAAAACTAAACTAATTATTTTAATAAAACTATGCGTTGCCATGGTAACCGATTTTTAGTACATAACCATTTCAAATTCGGGATCTCTATGGGAAGTGCTTCAAGGTGGTATATATATCTTATGGTGAAACAAAGTGTTAAATTGTATTTTTTATTCAGATATATGCATATTAATTGTAGGAAATTTACCCCCAAATTCCCCTGGGGAGGCTGGGGTTGAAGGGGTTAATTGTTATATGATGTAAAATTTCCATCAAATCTTGTATAAGTATTATTAACATAATACATCTGAATCAAATATCTGTCAAATATTAACAATTTAAATTTTCCACTAAATATAATATTGTCAAAATATATTGTAAATTTATGGTTATACAACTGTATTCTATATCAAACAAGCGTTAATTTTCCACAAATGTATAACAATAAATCTAAAACAATGTCATAGTCTAAATTATCAGGAAATCTGGGAAGATCAACATACCAAATAGCGTGTGATGACAGATTACATATTGTATATTATATACATTCCCTTTTTCTCCTTTATGTAACTGTGCCATTGATGATGAGAAATAAAAGTTCTATAATAATATAATAATGATAATACTAATGTTTCGGTGCGGTATGATTCCAACGTTTCGATTCTTAGGTGAACATTCTTCATGGAATATATAAAACTGTACGATTGAAGGTGCTCACCATGCTACATCCGGGACATAAACTTAATTGATCTTTGTAATGAAGCAAATGTCTTTTAGACTTGTTGAGTTATGATGAATGTATCTGTGGCTTTCCTATTTTCCCACATACATGGAAATACCAAATTATAATAATAAGACATTAGTATCTCAATTTCATTGGCAGCATTTTTAAATGACGAATAGTTTAGCTAATTGTACAACATGAGGAATACTCTCACAATGAAAGTATGAAGCAAAGAAGGACATTTATAAAATGACCATGCACCCAATCATTGACTTCTCTGATGCCATATATGATATGGGCCCAAAGAGAAACGTACAATAATCACAAACTATTCAAAATTCGGTTCTTTGTATATTAAATGGGTGACCTAAACGCTGATATTACCTACAAACCTCATCTGAAATCAAGTATTCAACTTCAAGATTTCATAGGTGATCTCGATTTATGTGATGCGATCTATGCAAAAAATGGTGGTAATCCACCAAAAACATGGTGTAGAAACTCAAAGGAGTCTAGACTCGACTACATTTTGTTATCCAGTAATATGATGAACTCTGTTGTGATATGTGCCTCCGAATCTTTCTCTCTATCAGATCACAAAATTGTCAAAATATCTGCATCCTTCTCAGCTGTAATGAGAGGTAAGGGCTTTTGGAAGCTCAATTCTAAGTTATTAGAAGATGAGAATTTCATAGCAAGTGTTGAATCCTTAGCTTTTCAAGAGGTTGACGAAAACACTTCACCCATCATCAGATGGGAGATGTTTAAAATGAAAGTAAGAATAGCTGCTATCAAAAGAAGCAAAGATAAAGCATATGCTAGAAAAAATATGAATAATATACATCAACAAATCATCAACGATTTAGATAAAAAATCAAATCTGACTGAGAAAGATCTGGAGACTAGAAAAGATTCGTTGAAAATATTGGAAAGGATGGAATTGGAAAAAGCTCAAGGCGCGTTGGTTAGATCCAGGGCGAAATGGGCTATAGAAGATGAAAAACCAACGAAGTTCTTCTGCTTGTTGGAAAAATATAATGCTGAGAAAAAAATCATAAATCAATTGCACGTCGATGGTAAAATGGTACAAGGTACCAAAAGAATATTAAAAGAGGGTGAAAAGTTCTATAAAAATCTATACGATAAAGTAGAGGTGGATCAAGAATGTCAGACAGAGTTTTTGAATAGACCGAACTCTTTTAAACTCGATGAAATCGACAATGATATTATATCTCAACCAGTAGAATACGAAGAAGTTACCAAAATTATTAAAGATCACTTAAAAAATAACAAATCACCAGGATGCGACGGTTTTACCGCAGAATTTTATAAAAGATTTTGGTACGCCATCCACGATATCTTTATGTCCATGTTCACTTTCTGCCTGGAAACAGGAAAAATGTGTGATAGTCAAAGTAGAGGCCTAATTTGTGTTATTCCTAAAAAGGACTCTGATATTACTTACTTAAGCAACTGGAGGCCGATAACTTTACTAAACATCGACTACAAGATTATATCGAAAGTCATATCTAAAAGACTGGAATTCTACCTACATGACATGATAGGAGAAGATCAGTTTGGATTTATTAAAAATAGAAATATCGGAATAGCCGTCAGAAAAATAAATGATACGATTTCCTTCTTAGAAAAAAAGCAGCTTCAAGGTTTAGTAGTGTCTTTCGACTTCACTAAAGCCTACGACTCTGTGAGTTGGGAGTTTTTAGATGGAGCACTTAAGTCTTACAACATTGATGAAAAATATAGAAGTTGGATAAAAATGTTATTACTTAATTCCAAAGCCACTTTTTGTAATAATGGTCACATTTCAGATTGGTTCAACATCAAACGTGGCGTAAAACAAGGGGATCCCATCTCCTCGATCCTGTTCACAATAGCTGTGGAAATGTTAGCTATAAGTCTGAGAGAAAACAGAGAAATTGAAGGTATTATCTTTGGTGAATATGAATAAAAAATAACTCAATTCGCTGATGATTTAACTATCTCAGTTAAAAACGAAATATCTCTAGTAAAAGCCATCAGAGTAATAAATGATTTCTATCTCGCCTCAGGGCTAAAACTTAATCCTAAGAAGACCAAGGGCTTCAATGTAGGGAATATTATTCTTACAAACAGAGAAGTGCTAAGTTTCACATGGGAGAACCAAATAAGAATATTAGGTGTAACTCTCACATCTCCTAGAGACGAGAAAAAAATTGTAAAAGAAAACACCAGTCACCTTATATATAAAATGAAAAATGGTTTACGATTGTGGTCTAGAAGATCGTTGACAATGAAGGGAAGAATATTAGTTGTGAATGTTTTTGTACTTCCCCTTTTTCAGTATACTCTTGCCTGTGTCCCCATTCCGTGTAAAACTCAAAAAGAAATAGAGAAAATAATCATGAATTTTATCTGGAAAGGACCTTCGAATAAGATCAGTACTGATTTTATAGTACAGAAGGTAGAAAATGGCGGCCTCGGCCTAAGAAGTATAAAAGAAATAGTCGAAACGAACAGGTTAAAATGGGTCCAGCTTTTATTGGAATACAAAAATTCTAATAACTTCAAGGCCGTAGAAGCAGACCCTGGAAGAAATATAGAAAGTATTATATTATCAAGGTACAAACCCATATCTGTCTTAAATCACTTCTATAAAGATGTCTTTGATGTATGGAATAGATATTATTATAATGTCAAACCAACTAACATTAACGAGATCCTAAAGGAAAGAATATGGTTCAATCGCCTTATCAAATATAAAGGGCAAATGTTATTATATGAATCTTGGGAAAAGAAGGGCATTATAGTTTTCGGTGATGTACTGAACGAAAAGAAACAATTCATGTCCTTGTTAGAACTCAGAAAACAATACAATGTTGATTCTCTCCACTCATGGAGAAAAGATCTGGTTTCCTCAATTCCTGTCGAGTGGTGGTCAAAAATCAGAAATGAACATGAGACACCATCTGATGACTCGATTAACATTAAGATAGATAACACAACGATCAATGTAAGATCAGCCAGTGCAAAAATAATATATAATGCCTTGGTAATGAAAAGAAACCCAAAGAAAGAGAAATTAGATAGTTGGAAAGATATTTTGATGTATAACGATGCTCAAATGAAAGACTTAGACTGGAGAAAGGTTTTCCTCCACCCCTATAAATGTACAAGCGAAGTAAGGTTGCAGAATTTGAAATATAGAGTGATACACAGAACAATTACATGTAATGAATTCTTAAAAAACAAAAGAATTATAGATAAAAACACATATATATTGAACGAAGCGAATACGTTCACCTGGCCCAGCCAAACTCATATATAAAAAAATATAGATAAAAACACATGTTCTTTTTGTAATAGGAGAGATGACATTCGTCACTTCCTAGTAGACTGTCCCACAACTAAAAAACTATGGGAAGACATAATACGATGCATATGTTGACATCTGGAAAGAAACTAAAGTTACTCCTATCTACAAGGCTGGAGAGCACACCGACCCAGGGAACTACCAACCTATCTCCACCATACAGTTGCCTGCCAAGATCCTAGAAAAAGTTATATATAGCCAACTGATAGAACATTTAGATAACAACAGCATGTTATTTGAACACCAATTTGGGTTCAGATCTGGCAGGTCAACTCAGGATGCCTTATTAACATATCTAAATGAAGTGTATACCCAAATCAATAGCGGCAATGTTGTAAGGGCAGCCTATCTTGACCTAGGAAGGAAGGCCTTTGATACAGTAAACCACCAATATCTCCTGAATAAACTCAGGACATTTGGTATCGAAGGAAAGGAACATAAATGGTTCTGTGACTACCTTCACAATAGGCAACAACAAGTAAATGTAAATAAAATAACATCAAAGCAGCTGGAGTCCCTCAGGGGACAACCCTTGGACCGATATTATTCAATCTGAACATTAATGACCTACCAAATTTCATCGGAAACTGCAAAATTCAAATGTTTGCGGATGACACGATAATTTCCTCATGAAGTCCCCATGAAGCAACAAAAAAGCTGCAAACCGACCTAAACTCATTGAATCACTGGTGTCAAAAGTATAAGATCTAACTTAATTACAATAAATCCAAGGTCCAGACCATATTCCCAAGGCCTATCTTTAGGTCGAGATGGAAAACCAAAAATCTTCCGGCACTACCTGAACATGTTATCAAGTTGGGAGATGCAGAATTGGAAGATGTAGAAACATATAAGTATTTAGGCACGATAGTTGACGCATCCCTGAAATTTAAAGAACAAGTAGCCAAAATGACAAGCACCCTAAATTACAAATGTTGGCAATTCTCAAAGTTAAAAGATAAGATACCGAAAACAACAATGCTTATGATATATAAAGTCATGGTGTTGCCAACCCTAGACCAATCTGATATTTTCATTGAATCCCACTCGGTGGCAGACCTACATAGGCTGCAAATACTGCAGAACAGGGTATTAAAAATCATTTACTGCATACCAAACCGAGATAGTGTCAAAGATTTACATATCGAAAAGAGACTCCTCCCTCTAAAATACCGAAGAAGATTACATCTACTCCAAACGGGCCATAGGCAAGCAGAGAACCCTAAAAACATAGATCTACGACTTATTAACACAAGAAACTTCATTGAGGGTAGACAAATTTTAAAACATCCCCCACCCAAAAACGAGCAAATAAGAAGATCAACCCTTAATACAATTCCATACTCATGGAATCGGCTACCAACCATGGCCCATTTGGTATTAGATAAGCAAAGGTTTAAAAATTTAGCCAGGTCCACCCTAATATGGAATGATGATTACTTTATCCAACACTGACATATTATCCTTATTATCTCTAACAGAATTGTATTGTCGAGGTTATTCAGACCACTGTAACAAGTAAGACCATATTCTCCAACAAAATTGTAATAGAACATTAAGAAAGTGAAAACCAATAGTAGGGAGCCTTAGCCTTCATTGAACGCTTCGGTTATGTTCTCTACTTTACTAAATGTATATTATGCCCGAGGGCCCAGAATACCTCCCGTCCGCCGGAGATCTCCCCTTGAGAGCAGTCTAAAGACTGAATAAAATATTTTTCTATTCTATTCTATTCTATTCTATGTTCAATGACCCATCTCAATTCTGTGAAAAACGACAAACCTATGTTCCAAATATTGAACAACAATGTAATCATCAAAGCAGAAAACATTCTCTTTGGCATGAACGCAAATAATACTAGGGACAAAATTGTAAATTGGATAATTTTACAAGTTAAAACCTTCATACACAGACACATGTTATTCTATAAGGGTGATTTCGTCTTTAGTCATCTTATCGCCAACTTAGACAGTAGAGTTAGAACAGTTTTGTACCAAAATGAAATGTCAAATACCTCCAAAGAATGGAAAAAAGCATGGAGAAAATTACATGC
The DNA here is from genome assembly GCA_942159475.1 of Sthenelais limicola. Lineage (NCBI taxonomy): Eukaryota > Metazoa > Annelida > Polychaeta > Phyllodocida > Sigalionidae > Sthenelais > Sthenelais limicola. The sequence continues at coordinate 53,786,990 of OW804100.1, read as the reverse complement.
AGACCTAAGTAGTCTGAAAGAGTAGAGTAAATTTCTCTCTCGACACACTGTTGGGTGAAAATGTTATACTTTCGCTACTCTCGTAATTGTTCCCAATACATGAAAATGTCATCATCAACAGGTATTTTTCTTTTACAAATGTTCTCACTTTTTCACTCTAATATGGTTTATGATACGGAATGAAAAGGGGTTCGATGTATTCTTATGTGTTATCGACCCAGAGAGTCAGGATTTGTTGACATGTTGAATAAAGCTGTTTAAAAAAAAATCAAAAAAAAAATCGAAGTATGACAATGTAGATGAAGAACACATCGATGTGAAACTTCTAAAATTATGTGTGACAGAAGGAAAATGCACCTTATCGAGTATGGTTTCCTCCAATCATTTAAGATGGATTACCGAGATGTTAGACCTCTGACTACTAGATGTCACTCTGCTGACACAAGGAATCTTAAATTACCTCAGCCACGAATTAGCTGACTCTGTACATGGTATAAATCTAGATCTGAATGGAACGATCTGCCTACTGAGATGCATCACATTGTAGAAAGAAAGAACTTTGACAAACAAATCTTTAGTAGACTCTGGGAATCTTATAAAAACATATAGTCACATTAGGACGACATGTAATCAACCTAGATTGTACTTATTGAATATAATACCTTACATCTTAAATGGATAGAAATATCTTTTGGCCCGTGCCGCGCCCCCGATCCCATTTCGTTAGAGATATCAGTTTCTGTTCAATGGCGCAAGTTGACCTAGGCAACTAGTGGTGTTAAAGTAAGTTTTGGTATAGGGTGGTTCTGGGTAAATGTATGTGGAGAATACAGATGAATGCATTAAAAGTTTGAAAGGCTCCTAGTTTACTTTGCCGTCAACTTGAGTGAAATGTGTCATTGCCCGCGGTTCCCGACCTGAAAGAAACTCGTTTATACGCCCGAGGCTCTATATGGCCTCTTAAGTATAACAAAGCAGCCATTAATTCGAACGACTTGGGATCATTTTTGCATGCTAGCATGCACTGAATAAAATACCGTCCGATTCCCTTTCTGAAACCTTCATTCAAATGCAGACTTTTAGAGGTCTGTGCATGATCCACATAGTGCATGGTTGGGTACCCATATGGATTTTTTAATAAACCGTCAACCCACACCCCTATACCTGAAATTTGACACCCGAGGTGCATTGGCATGACATCTGTGTGTTCTTATCCTTGTCTTGGGAAATTGAAGAAATCAAAGCTCAATATATACAACTTTTCATTATGTTTCTACGATCTTGCGAACGTTTTTTAAAGAGCCTCTCGAAAGCCAATGTTATCTGTGAAATTCTTCACCTTAATACAAGAAGTGAAAATTATAACCACAAGCCATATGAATGAATTGTAGGCGGATCGTGCGAGTTAAGTTTTACATCCCTCTCTTGAAATAAGTTATGTTCGGTTTATAGTGTATGAATGTTAGCTCCAATTGGTAATGTAGGTTGATATTGTTATATATCTATTAGTGTTTGAGCCGTTCCTTCATCTCTAATTGTTGTACATGATTGATACTGCCAGTGAACCATGGCTAAACATCCAAAGTTGTGTTTCCATGCAGACAACGACTAATACAGGGGGATGTGATTATCAGTAATTGGGTTATCATTCATGTATGAAGCTGACATCAGTAGTATACCACTTTCGACTTTCTGAATCCCTAGGTGAATGAACTTGGGACAAGGTGGATAATGTTCCCAACGAAATCCTTCTCTCAGTGAATATAACCTGACGCAATGAATTTATATAGAGGATGTATATGGAGAAAATCTTAGAATGTATACACCTGTTGTCTGAAGACAAGTCAGAGACGAAATAAAATTGCAATTATTTTATGAAAATTGTCCATCTTTTATGCGTTTTCGGTAAAATGCAGGCTACAACTCTGTAGATGCAATGTACGTAAAAACAAAGCATAATACTTGTGTTCATTTTTTTTCTGTAATCATTTGGCACACCCATGCACTAGCTGTAATGAATGCATATATAGGACTTTGTTATCAATAATAATTGTAAAGACAACAAAAAGGACTTTCTTTAAAATCTTAATATTTTAAGATTTCGCGATAAATTTAGGATAAATTTAACTAAACTTGTTCCCCCAAATTGGCCCTATCTCGAATGAATTATCAACAGACGATAAAGATGCAAAAATTGCTGATGAATCACCCAAAATTACGGACGGCAACAATAAATATATATTTTATAATTGAATATTGATAAATCATCAAGCTGTATATTGTTCCGCAGCAATCAATCAATTGTTCATCATTAAAATGCAATATACATATAAGTAGACATAGTATAAAACATGTATAACCAAGTGGGAACATGTCTGCTGGAGATGTACGTATGTAAAAATCATATCATTACGATTCCCATAATTATATTCATATATCAGTATGAGACATGTATGAAAAAGGGGTTTGTTAGTGGTTTGATTGTTGTGCAATAGTATACCTGCAGTGAGACAAGCTTATATGACTGTATTTGCCACCCAGGCCTGTGGACATGCCTTGTTATTTGGTATAATTATATTATATAATGATAACATAATATATAGAGAGAAGGAGTGAGAGAGAGAGGGAGGGTATATTATATATGAGTGCGATCAACTGTCCTGCCATACCACTTTGTCCATCCGTGACATCTTGAGACGCACCCAAGTTCTTGTCTGCCAAATTACACAGACATTTATATAATGAATTGAAGAAAGTGCAACCGCAATGAGCTGACTCATCCTTCTTGTGATATTTGTCCATGACTAGACGAGAAAGAATATCACAATTTTCAATTAGTGTCTATTTTGGAGCACTAGTAATAATTTATTTCATTTAGTGGACCTTTGAAATCCGTTAAAATAAAAAGAATCCTTTATATTTATATAGACAATCGACCCATCGATGATCATATTCCGGAGATCCACTTTCCACGCCACAGCCACGCCCCCTTCTGTGACGTCATAATAGGTGTGCGGTTTCCAAGACCTTATGTCATTGTTACGTCATACGCACATCCTTCCATTACCCACTTTCCTACCTGATTCCGCACTGTGCGGTTGTTTTCCTTTGTGGAAATTTTTTTTTGAAAGTTGCAAGCTTTAATCCTGATTATTCAATATGGGTAAAGCAAAGATGTGCGATAAGTGTGGAGTTTCTCATGATCCTCCGGTCGGAGATAATTGCCAGAAAGAAGCTTCTGCAAGTGGTAGTAGTAATAATTCGGGTATCGAGACTAGGATGTCTAGTCTTGAGACCATGATTGGAACCATTCTATCCACATTGCAAGCCAAGTCATCGGATTCTTCTACTTCCACCAATGACTCTGTTCAATTTAACACTAAACGTGATTCGAGCCCAGCTGAATCCATCTATGATGTTGTGCATTCAAGACGTTCGAGGAGGGACAGATCTCGCTCTAGGTCCAGGGCTCGTCTTCAACCATTCGACCCAAGAAAGGACTTGGAAAAAGGTGATTCGATAGACTCTATTGAAAAATTGCTGTCGGTTAATCTAAAACTTGTTGCTAAACTGGCTAATGATGATCGTCCATCTCATGAACTGTTAGGGGTGCTGAACCACTGCATTACCATTTGTGATAAGTCTGCTTCTAATGTGTACTCGTTAAAAGCTAGCATCAATTACGATCAGGCAGTGCGTACTCGTGCAAATAATACTGGATTAACTGCTTTCGCAGAAGTGAGGCAAGAGGAGATTTTGCGTCATTTTTCTTATGAAAATTCGAAGAAAGCTAGTGTCACTAAGCCAGTCAAGTCCGCAAAAGGAAAGGTCTGCTTCAAATTTAACAATCCCAATGGCTGCCCTAAGTCAGCCGCTACCTGTGATTTCCCCCACAAGTGTTCGTCATGTGGCAGTGCGGACCATAGTGTTCGCTCCTGCACGTCAACGAAAGTTAGTAAATAGGATGAGGAGGGTCGTGGAGTATTGACGAAACAACTGTTTAATATTAAACAGGGTTGTGAGGGTGTAAATTTACCTGGTGAAGGTGTTTGTGTTGACAAGGCATCTATTAACGACACTGTCCAAGATGGCGGGGTTTGTTATGGTTCTATGCCGGAAGTGTACTATGGCAACATGCCGGAAGTGCAGTCCTCGGAGACTGTCATGGCCGCCATGGATACCGACTCTCGTCTCAACTCGACTTCGACAAACAGGTTATTCCCCGTTATTCTCCCGACCGATACTTCTAGTGAGAACTTCAAAGGTGACTCTGTTTATAGTGATATTCGTGATATTCTAGCCAATTTTGGTGCATGTGACAGTGACTTTACCGATGATTTTCTCCTTTTTACCTGCCCTTCTTCTCCAAGGGGGCGGATCGTAAATGTTTACGCTGCTTGTGCCCGGGGTCGATGTCGTTGTGTACATCGCCTCGGTGGTAATGCTGTACAGTTAAAACCCTGTAGGATTGCATGTCTATTGTTCTGTTTATGTGATGTGGATATTGCTATTTACCTCGATGTTTTTTATGTACGGTAGATGGGTTTGATGTAGTTGATACTGATGTAAAACCTTATGTATGTGAAAATTATAATTCTATCTTAGACGAAGCTTCTAAGAGGAAAATGGATGATATTGTTTCTCATGAACTGTGTGAGGGTTTTGTTTCTATAGCTGAAGATTCCCCTACTTGCATACACGCCTTGGGCGCCGTCCCTAAGCCTGACGGAGGCATACGACCCATTACTGACTGCAGCAGGCCTTTGGGTGTGTCCGTTAATGACCATTGCTCTTCGCTAGTGACAGAATTTTCTTACAAATCCGTTGATGATGCAATACAACTGGTTCATGAAGACTCCTACATGTCCGTGGTAGACATCAAGTCAGCGTACAGGGCCATCCCTATCAATCCGGACCATAGGAAATATTGTGGTTTTAAGTGGAACTTAGATGGTAACGACACTGTATTTGTTGATAATCGCCTATGCTTCGGTCTTCGGACTGGGCCATGTATATTTAACCAGGTTTCCAACTTTTTTGCAACATGTATGAATGTCATATTTAAATTTCCTGTCATCAATTATTTGGATGATTTTTTTGTATGTGATGTTGACCGTGTTGTATGTACCCAAAACCGTGATACTATAGTATGTGCATTGAGGTTCCTTGGCTTCCATGTGGCGTGGAAAAAAGTTACATCCCCGTCCACTACCTCAACTTACCTAGGATTCTGCATCGATTCTGAGAATATGACAGTTTCTCTCCCACAAGGAAAGGTGGAGAAATTATGTGCCCTCATTGAAGAAGTTAAAGATGCGAAATATTTCTCAAAAATTCAGTTAGAGAAATTTTGTGGGTACATCTCACATTGTGCCACAGTATTCAAGGGAGGCAGAACCTTTTGTAGGAGATTTTTCGACCTATACAAAGCCATGCTTGTTAAACACTTGAAGAGGATTGCTATCAGCGACGAAGCTCGCAAAGATGTATTGTGGTGGTTGGCCTTTTCAAAAATCTTTAATGGAATCAGCATGATTAACAAACCAGAATACTGTGTACCTATGATATCGGATTCCTCTTCGAGGGGTTTTGGTGTATTTCTGGGAGGTGACTGGGCGGCTGGTACCTGGAAGGATTATAGCATGCCCGTTGACGCCAACTTTGTAAATCATATTTATTCCACCCCAGTGGAGGATGAGTTAGCTTCTAATATAAACATTCAAGAACTCTACCCAGTTGTAATTGGTGTTAAGCGCTGGGCCCATCTGTTTAGAAATTCGGTGGTTATATGCTACATTGACAATACCCAGGTCATCGCTATGCTAAAGAACGGCACAAGTACTAGTGGTCAATGCATGTAGTGGCTGTATGAACTGTATTGGACTTGTTTCATTTTTAACATAACTTTGAAGCCTCAATACATCAAGACTGATTCTAATGTGGTGGCGGATGCTCTTTCACGTTTACCATATTTACGTGAACATGGTACTGTACCCAAACTTCTTATAGACACTGGGTTATGCTGTTTTTCCTCCGATTATTGTAGGCTTGACGAAGTGGAAGGAGCAAGTTATACGCCTGAAAAACCGGTCGTTAGCCCCAGCTACTAGGCAACAACGTGAGAGACAATGGTGCCTATTCAACGAGTTCATGCAGGAACATTCGACGCCTTTCTCCCCTATCACTCCTAGTAAAGTGTGTGCGTTTGCTGCCTACTTATCTTCGTACATGAAGCATTCATCGGTTTCTACATATGTGGCTGGTATCCTTTCTCATGCCAGGCACTTGGACTTGGACGCCCCTGCTTTCTCTCATCCGAGTATTAAAGCTGTATTAAGAGGGATTAATGCTGATTCTACATCCTCTCCTGCGCCTCCAGTCACACCTGATATTCTCATGGTCATGTATCGCCATGTGGATTCCTCGTCACCTCTACATTTGCTATGCTGGGCTGCCTATATATTCATGTTCAGAACTCTACTTAGAGTGGGCCACATTGTTGTGTCACCCCATTCTATTACACGCCAGGATATATCCTTCTCTGGTGTTATCTACAAAGTGAGGGTAAATTCTTCCAAGACGTCGGTCTCCCCCTTCTATGTATCCTTGTACCCTGCTACCGTCAAACCATTATGTGCAGTGTACTGGGTTAAAAAACTACTCGCATCTAGACTCCCATCTGAGTCTCAACTATTTTCATGCCCAATGCATCCACGTTTTACCTATGAACATTTGGCATCGAATGTATCAGATCTCGTCATCAGGGCGGGAGTGAATATCCCCCTCACTTCCCACTCATTTCGCCGTGGAGGAGCTAGCTTCTTGTCATCCTTGGGTGTACCTACTGCCCAGATTAAATTGAGAGGGAATTGGAAATCTGACATCGTAAATGCTTATATTATTCCGTCATCTGCTGATCAGGAAAAAACGGAAAAGCTAGTTGTGTGTGCATTGAACAAATTTTAAATTTCTCTTCGTCGGTTTGGCTTGTTTGGGAAATAAACCTTGCTGTTTGCTGGTTTCCTGGCCACTCCTGCCTCATCGTTCCTTCATTCACAGTTACAAGATCTCACCAGGACATATAGACAATCGACCCATCAATGATCATATTCCGGAGATCCACTTTCCATGCCACAGCCACGCCCCCTTCTGTGACGTCATAATAGGTGTGCGGTTTCCAAGACCTTATGTCATTGTTACGTCATACGCACATCCTTCCATTACCCACTTTCCTACCTGATTCCGCACTGTGCGGTTGTTTTCCTTTGTGGAAAATTTTTTTTTCTTATCTTATTCTTATTATATTATTGTAATTGTTATTGGGAAATAAACCTTGCTGTTTGCTGGTTTCCTGGCCACTCCTGTCTCATTGTTCCTTCATTCACAGTTACAAGATCTCACCAGGACATATATATTATATATTCCTTGTTTTTTTCTTCTGCTTGTCGGCATAGACAGAAGTCCCAATGAAACATAACTGCCCCAAGCAACGCCTAGGAACTTAGAGGTGTCGTAAAAACCCCGGTTTCATAATGTTTTATACGAACAAAAAAACCTTACATGGGGAGGGAGAAAACCTGGTTTACTTCCCTACTAGGACTCCAGTTAAAGGCAAACGCTACTATTCACTGCCACGCCCCCCTTTTCCATGTACCAAATATGCGGGCATTTTACGGACTATTCCTTTAGCATTGCAGTCTATGAGAAAACGGCCCATTTCTTCACATTTTATAGAATAAAACAAACAATTAATGGCTACTCCTACTGTCCCAAAATTTTCTACACATATAGTTTAGGTTATATACTACAGATAAAAAGGAAAAAAAATACATGTCATCGCGTTTAAAAAAAAGTTGTAGCTGTCTGAAATAGACATGTTTGGGAAGTACTGCTAGCTGTGGGTACTCTCAGTTGTACCCATATGCAAGTCTATTGGGGAATGCTGCATTTTTCTTTCACGGTTTTGGGAATAAAACAAAAACGGAAACTCCTATTGTCCCAAGATTTTCTACACATATAGTGCAGGTAATATTCTAAATATATAAAGGAAAAAAAATGTATGTCATCACGTTAAAAAAATAATTGTAGCTGTCTGAAATAGACATGTTTAGGAAATATAGAACACTTTGAAAGCAGCAGATTTTTGAGTTGTTAGCCATGTTTCAACGCTCTGTAATTCAGAAACGAGCATGGCGACCCATTATTTTTTTTCCAGTTTTATGAACAAACATACTTCAAGAATCATGTACTAAAGTATCAGAAAAATGACATTTAATTTTGATGGGGAGAAAAAAAAATTGTTTTTATAAAAAAAAAGTAAAAAATAGTGCGTTTTTTCGAGTTTTTAATTTAAAATTCGCATCAGGTATTTGTTGTTTTCAGAATAGAAATAACAATTCACTTTATAAAAAAGAGGCATAGAATTATTGGCCAAATAATACTCTCTCCAAAACTGTTAACTATACTTAAATTGAGTAAATATAAATAGCAAATATGAACTATCAAGTCGAGGTACTGCAAAATGAGTTATTTTGATATACCAAATTTTGAAGCACTGTAATTCAAAAATGAGCACGGTGACCCATTGATTTTTTTCCATCTTTATGACCAGAAACACTTCAAGAACCAAATACCAAAGTTTCAGAAAAATGACATTTATTTTCATTTTCCACTAGATAGTAGCGTTTGCCTTTAAGACTATAAATAGTTGGGTCTCTAAAATCAGTCTAGGAATCGAACAAGTATTAAGTTAACTATTGATCTATTCAACTATTGATCGATTTAACTTTACAATTAGTGTGAACTTAAATGTAGCTACCTGGCGTTTCCAAGGGAAACGTTTTCTCAGGGTCAAATACTTGTGTCTGATGTCAAGTTACAGTTACTGTGATTTAGTCATGCTCAGACTGAAAATGTTACTTGAAACAAATTCATATTTACATGTATGGTCGAAAGGATGATTGAAATTGAAGAGTGCAGTTGGGGGTATTTGAATCCATTTAAGCTCCCAGGGCCATATCTTCTAGGCTACGTCATATATTTACTCAGAATATTCAGGAATCATCTTCGCTAGTGTTATATTAGTATTAATTGATATATCAGTTATACTAGGGTTAGATTTTATTTTAACGTCCTTAATTCATTATAAGAATTTAAACTCAATGGTGGGAAGTGCATCCTTCCAATACCAGAGGCTCCATATCTCCTGATATGGTGGGAAATCTCCCACTATTTTGGGCCTTTTAATTAATTCTCCCTATCTCCCGATATGGTATTGAAATCTCCCGCTATACCGAAGTAGTGAGTCTCGTATAGGGCGCCGCCATATTGGATGCGAAAACGAGGCCCACTCGTCTCGGGGGACATTTAGTGACAGCCTTACTTTGATTAACAATGGCGACGCATAGCTAAGGTGGCGACGGACGTTTGTTTTTGTTCTTATATTGGTTTAAATACTGCTGCAAACTAGGGTGTTCAACCTGCTTAGAGGTTTGGGAAGTGTGTAATATGACTCCCCAGACAGTTGGACATAAAAGAAATTGGATTTTAATGAATCAATCAATGAAAGGGCCATTATAGGGTCAACATTTATTCATGAAATTGCGCATTATGTTGTGTATATTTATGATGGTGCAAGGTTATCACCAGAAAAAAAATGACAGCATAGGGGGTCCAAGCCTCGATCTAGGGGTCTTGGGCGTTCTCCCCAGAGAATGTTTAAGGCAAAATGAGTGCTGTTTAATTATTGCTTTCTGCTGATTTTGGGGGTCATTAGGGCAATAGGCCTACCTTCATCCTACAAAATTTACCAAAAATATCCAACGTTTTTTCCTAGTCATAGACTTACATACTACCAGCGTTCAGCACTGCATGGCATGCCATTTTAATAATTATCAATTAATAAATATCAAATCGACTTTTGTTTTATAATAAATAATATATGTCTCTCCATCTAATTTAATATCTAATCATCGATTCAAAGTTCAATAGATATTTATGACTACTGGTAAATACATCACATTATCTCATCTTTATGTAGGTAACTATATTATAATTTTCTCCGATTTTTCCTATGGAACTGCTTAAAATTCCCATTCTGAATATCTTTTTTACAAACTTGAAGACACGGAAGAATTTGCAATCACATTATATGATATGGAATACAATCTTACACATCAAAAAGATGTCATACATAGGGCGTTTGCAAAAACATTTGATTCTTAAATTTATTAATCATGAACATCGCCAGTTTAATTTCTGTTTCCTCTGTTTGGCGTGCCCGGAAGACCTGCGACGTGTGCAGAGGGTATCAAAGGGTGGTAAAGGAGCGCTCGCCCACTCGCATTTGCGAGTAGAGTGAAAAGTGTGGTGAGTGAGTACCACTGTGGGTGCACTGGTCCGTATTATCGAGTACCAAAATACAATAAAACACAATACATTGACTACCCTTAAAATACCCCAAAACATACTGAAAACGGGAGTCAAACATAGCTCTAAAATCGGTACCATTTAATAAGGATTGTATCGATGAAGCTCTGAATGAAGAGAATAATCTGGAGGCCAGTTATGTCAGGTCACAATATTTCATAAATCAAGTCATGAAACATCGAAATAATCATTTTGTGATACAATATCTGAAAAAAGGGGAGACAATACTTTAAATTTTTAGGGTCATCTTAGTGGTAAAGAGATCTTATTTTATTTCTAATATATACTTTCATTTGGACCTTGGACCTTGGCTTCTTTTTTTTAAAAGAAATTTTATTATTTCTGAAGGGTTTTCTCCATTTATATTTTTTTCATTTGCTTTCTTTTTTTTTACTGACACACACATGGATAGATTGGTCTTATCCCTAATTTCTGTCGAAATTTGGGTTTACAGGTTAACAAAAATGTTCCTCCATGGTTTAAAGAGCTTCATGACAGTCACATTGTATTCAGCTACAACCTCAATACCTTCAGGCCAGATAGCCTTTTTTAATCTTTTAGAGGGTGTTATGTAGCCTATCATTCATTATTATGAAACACCATGATAATTATAAACATTCATATGAGATGAACAGCCTTTTGCATGCTTATTAAAACGTATATATGTACCTACTCTCTATCCCATGGCACCTCCCTGTCTGCTATTACAGTTATTACGTAATAAGACAAACACACATGTCCAGTCCATTCCACCCTCACCCAGTCATGGTTGGGTGCACACTGTTTAGTGGAGGAACCAGTTGGTGACCTAGGTGTGAATCCCTGTTAAACAAAGCAGTTGGTGTCTAGGTGCGAAATGTATAGGCGGAACAAGTCGAACAGATAAGTGATCCTGATCTGATATCATCTTATTTCACATCTGATTATAACTGCATCTTTCTCTTAATGCACTTGTCAATTGAAACCCCCCACCCCCACCCCCACCCCCACCCCTGGGGAAGTGGGGGAATGGTAGGGGAATGTCTGAGAAAACATTCCCCCACCCAGGCGGAGGATTCCCTTAGTTTACAGCATTATCAACTGGATGGGTGGGGGAATGTCCACCTGTGCCCACTCTGTAGCTTGGTTTCCAAGAGAGATTTGATGGTTTTCAGTGGGCATGGGCTTGGCTAGGCTAAGATCCAAAGTTCCAAACCTCCTCCAATATACATACAGGATAACTAACGAGTTGGTTGAAGGATTGTGAATATTGCACGAGTTGCGCAGCAACGAGTGCAATATTCACAATCCTTCAACCAACGAGTTAGTTATCTGATTTATTATATATGCTTTAAATAAGATTAAAAAATGTATATTTTGTGGAAATATTATCAAATTACAACCTTACACAATAGTTAATCATGTATTTTTGTGTGTAGGCCTATCACTATGCATCACGCTGTTGAGTGTTGTAGCGGGCATCGCGGAGAGGGGGACCCAGTTGAGAAAAATAGCTCACTTTTACGAATCAACTTTAGACTATTTGACAGCTTTAGATTTAAAAAAAAAAAGAAGTGACAGTTCGATAAAGGATAGACATTGATAAAGATGAAAGGATTTTAGTTTATTAATTCATTTGAATGAGATATTACACCTCGAACTGGGTTGAAAGTTACGACGATCTGCAGATCATGTTGTCATTTGGCCACTGCTGGGAAATCACATTTTCGAATGAATTTCCAACGTTTTCCGAGCTTTAAATGATTTTAAAAACACAGTAATGCTTTAACCAAGGATATACTTATATAGAGTTGAAAGTATTCTAGTTTATTTCCTTTATTTTGATCTAATTTTACTGTTCTACCTCTCATTCTTTCTGCGTTTTGTGCGTTGACAACTGATCAGGCCAATGGCGTGATTCCCGTGTGGTGGGCCTATACGCTGTCAGAGGCGCCTTCAGAGCGTGGAGTTGTATACGACGCAACTCAGAGCGTGGAGTTGTATACGGGCACAACGTATACAACTCTACAATACGTTGTTTTAAGGGCAACGCGTATATAATAAATACACAAAGAGTGTCACCTTTGAACATGACAGGGGTTTAGAACCCCCTATATAGTGTTTCAACAGTGTCAAGTCTGAATGTGACACACTGAACATGATGAGGGACTCTAATATAGGTACCCTATACTAGAAATGTCAAGATCCTTTAGTGTTGGGGTTAGGGTTAGGGTAGGGGTTAGGGCATGGTGGGAGGGGTGGGGGGAGGGCTCATGGGAGGGAATTGTGATGTGTCACAGGAAAATGAGTCCCAAGTCGCAAAAAAATGATTTTGAGATATCATCATAATTATTTGAAAAGATAGGATCAAGTGGATTCTAGTAATGATAGTAAACAGTAGGACATCTAATAAGTATAATAAGTTAGATGTTTTTATTTTTGAAAGAAAAAGGGCTTGCAATATTTCTGGGTGGACATTTACGAATAAAGTAGCTAAATAGACTCTATAATATGACCCTAGAAATGCATGGATATATTTGATATGCTGTCTTAACATTTGGTAATTCATTCATGCTATGAGCAGGGCTAAGATATAAGATATACCAACAAAGATATCCTATATATAAGTCACTTTGAAAAATATCAGTTTTGCGACTTGTGACTCATTTTCCTGAAACACATCACAAATATACAAAATATTGATGTGATGCGACACCCTTCTCACTTCTATGTCTGAGCTCACCCTAGCCTTTGAGGGTAGGCCAGGAGGTCAGGGCTCACCTAGCCATTCTTATTATAATTAATTAACCTTAATATTGATAACTATGGGCATGCTCATTCACTTGTAGTTTATGATAATCACTTATGATAATTCGTCATGATTTAAGAAATACCAGATGACAAGTGCAATTGACAAGTGCATAACTGATGACGATGGTTATCAATGATTGGCACTTTTAATAGCAACTCAATTATTTTCTCATTCCTGAGAAAATAGAAAAGGAAACCTCCGTGAGACGCCTTTTTTTGGCTCTCATACATGCACCTCTGGCACACGAATTTTTAGTCCCCCACCCAGAAACATGTACATGTATGTATACAAGTATGTATTACATGTATAAAATTATGTAACGACTCTAGTTAGTGCACAACAACCAAGGCAGTCTAGGCTCTGCATTGAGAGAGTCCATCCAAACTTAGGGAAAACCTCTCGCTCAAAATCGTAAATTGACATTATATAATCCAGTTAAGACTAGGGCCGGAAAAGCCATTAGTACAGTCGACATCCAATCACTGACATATCATTCTTATCTGATCAGGGTGGTTGTGACTGCAAGGCTCACATTGATTAATTACAAGGCCTCTTCCATCCCGACAGTTAAGGACAATTGTCGGTTGTAATGGGAATTAATGGGAATTAATGCGAAATAATGACACTAATGAATAATTACATCTGTAATATGTAATATGTATGCGATCTGGTGCACCATAAACAAATTATTTACTATCGAGGGATTAGTTCTTGAAACGCCACTATTCTTTTAATAAAAAGGATATTGTTTTCAAGTTATCAGGATATGCCCAACACAACCACAACTATGTAAAAAAGAATGGAACTAGGTGCTAGTGGTTGAATATTTATTAGACGAGATTGCATAGCATAGAACAATATTGAAATATAATATGGTTTTGGATTGTCATAAATTATCTAAAAGCGAAAGGAAAAAGCAATTCGAATTTTTAATGTACACCTACGATAAAAATATTATTATTGCACCTCGCAGGTCCAAAGTGGAATACGCATAAAATAAACCACGTGAATACAGATGCGTTTTAAAATTTCAATCCTCCCCAGCAATCGGCCATTTGTATTTTTGCTAAAAGTTGACATAAGTCCAGCTAACTAGGATTATGTGAACAAACAGGACGCGAATTTCCAAGTTTCCTGTTTGAACCCTAACGGAAATTTTAAAACAAATGATTGAGGGACATCGGGAAGATGTATTCCAGATGGAAGTCATTGGACTAGTTTTAAAAATGCCAATGTGATTGAAAAGTGTTTTCGTGTTTACACCCTCGGTAAATCGATTATCAAATTTGGATTTAACTTTTGAATGAGACTTAAGAATCATTGTCATGGTAAACAAAATACATGTAGATGCATTACCATGCGCTAAAACACTTACCTCAACAATGTCGAGCTTGTTCACAATTTTGAATGAAGGGTATTTAAAATCATCTTTCGGATCCGCGGGATCCAGTAGCAATGTTTTCTCAGATTGAATTAAAACAAAGCATTTCAGTAGAATAAAAGATAAAAGTAGCAGGCTGTATCCACCCCGGAACATCTTTTCTTCAAGAGTCATTTGGTATGAACTGTGCATCTGGTGTTCTTGATTCAAGACATTCTATACCGACATGCATGGGTGCAGTCTCCATCCCAATTCTGCATACCTTCTAAGAAAAAAGGAACGCGCCCAGGCACAGGTGTGGGTACATGTACTAGATATAAACTACATAATTAGAAATGTGAAAAAGTATAGAATCTGGTATATGGTTATTTATCAGTTTTATTTCATGATTGGCACAACTGAAATTTAAGGAGATGCGATGAACTATATATGGCAGGGAAGAAACTCTTATTTCAATTATGCTGCATATAAGTACAAACACGTAAGGGAATGGGAGTGTACAAAGAGGAGCTAGCGCGGTACATGGGTGGGACCACACCCATGCCATGTATAGGCCTACATAGACCCACCGTCCTACATGTAGGGCGGCAGAATATGCTTTTAAAATATTGAAAGAAATCAAGAAATCTTTTTCGAAACAGAATGATATTTCTACCAGTTATGCACATAGACGGGTTTTAGTATTTATAAACTTTTGAGAAATAAATAATGATGTGCTGCCATGGTAACAGCACTGCATATGAAGGGACCAAAGGCGATTTGTGGAAAGTGTCATTTCTGAAAGTTCACCCCAGGATTTAACAAATTCATACCATTCTTTTCGTGATGAAACCTTTATTGGACTATAGTTTAGGGTATGATCAATGTCTCTGCCAAAAATTGAGTTCCTAAGTATTGTATTCTTGGAGAAAATGGAAGAAATGTGTGGCTGGAGTGGCTGGAGTGGCTGTGTGGCTACATGTAGGACGCTAGGTCTATAATTATGGATATAAAACACTAGCAAAGAACCCGTCCTCCGGACGGTCACCCTCTCTCCCCACACTTCCCCCTCTCCCTCTTTTCCCTCCCCCTCTTCTCTGACTTTCATACCTGTTTTTCTCTCCCAACCCCATCTCTGATTCCCCCTCTCTCCCTCCCCTCTTCCTCATGCTCCCCCTCCCTGGTTTCTGTCCCTCCCCCTCTCCTACTCCTACACCTTCTTCTTCACTCTCTCACTCCTACAAATTGATGAGGAAGAAATATCTTAGATATTGCAGATATATTTATTCCTGTTGGATGGTATATAACAGAGGTACAGATGGTGTAATGGTACCAGATGGTAACTGAAGGCCTGGGCTTAGTGTCTCTATATGCCAAGAGAGAGTGGCTCTACACTGGCTGCCTCTCTCTGATTGGACGGAAGTACGTCCAATCACAGACCTTAATTAATCAGTTAACCCTTGGTCTGCATGCAGGCAGGAGGTATGGAGAATACAAAAATCCTATATATAAAGACATATGTTACAATAAGTTATAACAGTTAGGCCCCCCTGGACGTAGGTTGTGGGAAATGATGTAGTATCTCACAGGGGCTTTCCCAGGCTATAAATAGAGTGTAGAGATCACAATTTAAAAAAGGCTTCAAAATCACATTTTCACCCCAGATACCTTCACAAACCATGATATATAAACCTCCAAAGAGGGTGGAAAGAACTCTACAGATGAATAAGATGGTTTGTAAAACGACAAATTCTGAGAACATGTGGGACAAAGAAACCCCTCTTTTCCTTATATGGATTTCTACCTCTTTTCCTAGAAATCGCTCTACCCGTACATATTATATGGATAATAGCATTGGGCATGCTCATTACCCTACAAACCTAGACCAGCAGCCATAAGCTGAATTCGAATGGGAACCCGTTCCCACCATATAACAAGCCACATTTGATGTGTCTCATTTATAATTACATGCATTTTCTGAATCTGAAGAGAAAAGTTGCTGATAAACCCACAAACATTGTCAAAATGAGCTGTTTCTATGGTGACTGGTGATTTTTTTTTATTATACTTCAGCAGAAAACAGTTTTTAGTGTCCCATTTTCACACTATTATCAGGAATGTGACCAAACTTAGCGTCATTCATGGTACATATGAGGGCTATCTGCAGACTTCGATCCAGTGAGCTTGGCCAAGTTCAAAGTCTCCAGATATGACCTTCAAATACAAAAAATAGCAAAATTCTGGAATGTGATATCACTTTTTCTCTTGTGAAACTAGGGTAACAGGGGAAAATGATAATCTTATGTATAGAAAAAACAACCAACATTAGGGGGAAAAAATGGCGCATGCCCAGTGTTATTGCAAAGTGTGTTGCCATGGTAACTATGACTTAGTTTTCAGTTTATGATCCTTTTGAACAAAATTTCTTGTTTGACCTTGAAAATGGTGGCCTTTACCGTGACAAAGGTCATTGACAGCAATTCTAATTGCAGAGCTCTTAGAGCCATATCACTTGCTTGAATTTCGTAACCCAGAAGTAAATACTTCCAGAGATACAGACTAGTATATGAAATTTTGATTTAACCCAAATTTAGAGAGTAGAAAGTAAGTCTAGGTTACCATGGCAACACACTGTCCAATAAAACTGGGCATGTGCAATTCCCTTAATGTTGGTTCATATTTCAATACATTAGATTATCATTTTCCCCTATTGCCCTATTTTCATGAGAGAAAATCAGGAGAAATAGCATGTCACATTCCAGAATTTTGCTATTTTTGTATCTCAAGGTCATATCTAGTGACTTTGACCTTGGTCAAGGTCACTGACTCAGGGTCCTCAAATAGCCCTTACATCTAACATTAATATCCCAAATTTGGTCACATTCCTGATAACAGTGTAGAAATGGGGCACTAAAAACCTATAGTGAAAGTTTATATTTATTATTTATTATTAACAGGTATATCTATTATCATGTAATTTCATTTTAGTTTTCGGTAATGGCAGCATTTTATAAATATAACTTCATGATTGTTTTGGGCCTGGAGATCTTTATCATCCATAGCAAGCCCTGGTGGTAGTAAGTACAAATTCATGCTCAAAGGCATTCGGAATAAGGTGTATTTATTATACCTTTCGGGAGGTTAATTAGTATGATACTCCCAGAGGCTTAAGCACTGAAACTAGTCCCGATCGTGATTTTTTATATTTTTATTCAAATAATTCCGTTGGCAGAAAATACACATAATATGCATCGGCCATACTCCTTTAAAGTTTTAAATACAACACAATAAAGACCATGCCTAGGTCGATTCTGTGCACTGGGGCGCGGAAGTTATTTTTTCAGCAGGATGAACGTCAAATTGAAACACTAGGTTGTATGATGCTCAAATCGGCCTATCTGGGATGGCGTCCACCATCTATAATGATTGATATTTATCATCACGTTTGCAATTTTACTTTTGCTGTATAGGTATTTATACAACGATTAGGCCTAATGGGATGCAATGTAGGCCATCAGTTGTACCCCAAAACAGTGTTTTTCGTTCCGGATCGTGGACACTACTTTTCTCAACATATTTCAATTGCTAATACCCTATATTATATTATAATATGCCAAAAGTTCTCTTTGTAATTCCTGCCAGTTTTTAAGAAATTCGGCATTGATTCTGACAGTGCACAGCAGACGGAACCAACGGCCTGGATTCATTTTTAATAGCCCGGTGCAGAATATCATTTTGTAACCACTGAGGAATTTTAGTTATCCACGTTGGAAAAAAAGTAAAGATAAATAAAATTAATCAATACAAATATTGAATAAAAAATATTTACTAGATTTGGAATCAAATGATTGATATCAATCGATAGGAAATAATGTGCCCTAATAATGATTTCTTTTGACCTAAGATGTCAACAGGATATCAGCCTATATGATCCAGCGGGAATAGCCATGATTAACCCACTGTTGCCCAATGCCTGCTCCTAAACATTCCTCTTCGTGCATCTGCACGTTCGTGCCTCCACCCAGTGAGCAGGTGTGGTACCATTTATAAGCTAGGCTGTCATCATGCATAGGGGGTATTCTGACCTTGAGTAGGCCTACATTTTAATAAGTAGGCCCCTAAAGGCGAAATAATACAAACAAAATCCGCGGGACTACGCGAGAAATCATATCGTCGCTTGGCTTCTATAACTCCAACTAGTTAATAATTGATAATATGTAGGCCTATATATAGATGGTGAGAAGTGAACTGAAGGAATTTGAATTCATATTTTTGTTCAACGTCATTTCTATCTATGTCTTTCATATTTTAGGTCATCGTTTAATATAAATGCCATGTACAGGTCTATCTATCCGTCTACTTTATTTTCATTGATTGGGTTGCAATGTAAATGGTTTTATCAGATTAAATTATGTGGTACGTTATTAGACCAAATTTATGGATCTACAGTTTTATTTTTGCTTCTAATTTGCTTCTGGTCCCTGGTCCCTGGTTATTGCTAAATATATCAGTAATGCCAATTATTTTGTAAAAATGTTTAGACAAAGGTTTGTCTCTCAAAATGATAATTATAATTGAACATTCATGATTAGGTGAATGTCCTACTCCTACTTTTTCTTCTGGTCACTGGACTTTGGTTATTGCTAAATATATCAGTAATGCCAATTATTTTGTTAAAATGTTTAGACAAAGGTTTGTCTCTCAAAATGATAGTTATAATTGAACATTCATGATTAGATGAATGCCCTACTCCCCATCTTAACAGTAACATTGATATAACACGATATTATATGGGCGGCATCACAGGCGATGTGAGATTAATGACAGGTTAGCA
The DNA here is from genome assembly GCA_942159475.1 of Sthenelais limicola. Taxonomy (NCBI): domain Eukaryota; kingdom Metazoa; phylum Annelida; class Polychaeta; order Phyllodocida; family Sigalionidae; genus Sthenelais; species Sthenelais limicola. The sequence continues at coordinate 53,767,577 of OW804100.1, read as the reverse complement.
CTGTAGTGAGCTGGGAGGAGGAGATTGTGGCTTTAGGGAAGAGTATGTGGCTGTATGGTATGGACATCACCTCAACGTGGATATATCGGACATCTTCAAACTGATGTACTTTGTTACCATTTATCGTCATGGCCGGAAAATGGCACTGACGGAATTTATTTTCCCTAGATATGTGGATTTGCATCGAAGACCATAGGGTCTTGTAGTTGATAATACAGAAGATCACAAAGAATTCTTCAGATGTCTCAATGATTTAGTTGCCCTTGACAAAACTCTATCATCAAAACTACTAACAGCAGACAGGAAAATAAAAACATCCATCAATCAGCCAAAGGAAAATGAAACCAATTTCATTCTACTTGAAGGTCTCCCTGAGGCATGGATGAAAAAAGATGGTTCATGTGAGCCTAATGTCCAGGCGCAGGTTGATATAAAACCCTATACAGAGCAGGTAAATGCTAGGATTCTTGATCATTGACCACTATTGCACCAGATCTTTCTATTAGTGAAATAAAAAAAATCCTATCGAGTAGGTGTTGCTATAATTCAAAACATCAGGGCCATATTTATTGAGTTCTCGACGGTGGACTAAAAGAAGCAAGTGACTGGCTCATTCAGATTGGTCCATGAACGTAGTCGTTATGGGAATGTTTGGCTGAACAAAAACCCTATAAATTCAAATAGCAATACTAGTCTATTCAGAGATTGTCAAAAACTGCTTCAACTTGGAAATGTAGGTTTGCAACTGGTTCTAAATCATTTGTTGGTTGGGGAAAAGTCTTACACGGGCAATGATCTTCACCTTCTCCCCGCTGACTGTATGCTGGAGGTGGCTAGCCACTACGAGTTCACAAACAGCGGGGTTGGTTTCCATGGGGCCTATTCCCCATTCCCTAATTTTCATTAGAGACAATTCTATTACAATAAAAAAAATGTACGCATCAGTGGAACACTGTTTCCAGAGTGCAAAGGCCTCTTACCATGGGAACCCAAAGTTGGCAGCTGAGATTTACAGAGTCGGCAGCCCATCCATTGCAAAAAGTCTTGGAGGTAATATGAATTCACCACTTCGTTTCAGTGGGGCATTTGCATGCAACACCCTGGCGTCAGGCTGGTGAATGGCATCAGAGAGCGTGTCAACGTTGCAGCTGTCAAGGGCAAAAACAGATTTGGATCCATTCTTGAGAGAGTACGAACAAGCCTTAGGTAAACCAAACATGACATTTATATATTATGAACTATTAGTGACACAAGTGCTTGCACATGGATAGTGATTTATTATTATAAACACACAAGATAAGTATGAGACTAGACTACTTATTCCTCAGTGACTTCCGGTGCCAAAGCTTAAATGATAAACAACGTTTCTTTTTCGGTGGTGCCAGCCTAAATGATATTCTAGACCCCTCTAAGAGAATTATAGCCTTAAGAAGGCCAAAAGTCACACTGCGGCGCCCGCGACGTATTACAACCGTGGTAGATTCGGTTGGTGGCTGGGGACCAGGGAGGTTATAGCAACCGTACGAAAACCGGGTGGCATCCGTGTGGGCGCCTGGTGGCGCGCGCTGTCACGCCTGACTGACGCAACCGTGGTATCGCGGACGCTCCCCGGCCTGTAGGCCTTCCCTAGAAATGGCCGAGAATTCATAGGGGTCGACAGGGGTGTGATCGCCGAAATTAGCAGGGGATGGTGATGGTAGATATTTAAATACTAGCTTTAATATCGTTCATTTATGCCTGGTTTTACATGGCAATTACTGTACCTGTATATATGAAAAAGGTGATTTATTATCAGCGGAATTGAAGCAAGAGAAGACAAAACAATGGTTATATTATATACAGTTTACTCCTTTATTATTCATTTCATATCTAGACACATATCATGGACTTAATAATTTTGTTTGCATTAAACATCAGTATGGATAAATGGTCATTCCCCTCTGCTGGGCAGATCGTCCAGGGACACCATTAAAGAGAAATAGTAAAAATACATACAAAACAATGCTCTAACGACTGGTATAAAAGAGTATTTATCTTACCCATATCTTTAAACTATACATAGTATACAGTCATAAGTACATGCATACAGCCATGAATATAGAAAATGAACACCATACACACGTACATGGGTCAGAATTTCAGAAAATGTACAATTGGCAGATCAACATATTTTGTATATTCTGCTACATTGGACTGACGAATCATCAATACTAAGTATATTTGAGTGTATTTGGTATTGCCTTGATTCAAACAGTCTCTTTAGTTATATGTTGAACAGTATTTTGAAACTGATTTTGGTCTTAAATTTGGGTTATTTGAGACAATTGGGGGAGGTGAATTGTACATTTTCTGAAAATCTCAGACACATGTATATACATACATGCAGTAACCAACATACAATAACACGCAAATATACATATCACCCTGATCCTCCTTGCACACTTTGTGCCTTTGGCACTTGCACCTCTAAGTCCAGCCAGTCTGTGAATGACTCCCCCCCCTCCCCCCCCCCCCAGTTATATACCAGCCTATGGGCCTGATATGTACATACATGTGAATCACAACACTTCTATTAATAGTATAAGTAAATGTGATAGCAGTGTCAGAGTGGGTGGATCCCAAAATATAGAATAATAGGTTAACAATATTCACCTCAGAGTTCATTCACCCATTATTTCGGAACCCCAATATCATACAGAAAATTTGTTATATTTCATATTATCACCACAAAATATCTCATCTACAATAATCCTTTAATCTTAGTGTTACCAGTGCAGACAAAGCATCTATATTTTGTAAAGAATGTGAACGCCTTTTGCAGTGGCCCCTTCCACCCCTTGCTGGCCTTTGTTTTGTTTCCAATCTCAGGGTTGATGCCAAAGAATATCCTGCAAGATATAACATAGCCAAGACTTTAATTTACAGACAACATGAAAGACTGGTATCTGCTAGTGTGCACATACTATATTCAGGGATTCAGGTTAGGTACAATGATAAAAAAAAAGAGAGAAAATTATGGTAAATATGGGACGTCAGGGTATAATACAGTATTGTAATGTCAAGGACATGTCTTGTTTATATCATCTTCAAACTGACCACCCTGGTCGCGCAATTAAACCATGACCGCCCCCGATATTTTTGCTCGCCGATTGACGCAGGTTGAAAGTGTAAATGCCGGTAATTTTTGTGCACCTGACGACACTCTTATGATTGTCCATGTCGCGCAAATTCACTCACACTCACCTATTGCTATGTGTCGCTCTCCTCACATAGCTAACACTATTCAGGTATCCAAATTTGAAGTCCAAATTTGGGTAACCCCCGCCGACCAAGTAACCCCCGCCGATCTTAACATAACCAGGTCTACTTCAATGGAGTATATGAGCAAATCCACCAATTGGTCATCATTTGACCCTAAAATCGTATTTTGCTTATTTGCATGGGATTAAATGGGGATTGGTCAAAGCGTCAAAGCGTCCGACAGTCAAAGCGTCCTGTGCCTAGTCAAAGCATCCTGCCCTATAGTCAAAGCGTTCTAGGTGATGTAGTTGATACGGTATAACTATTATTTCATATAGATAGATATAGATATAGGCAAGAGATGATATCAAATTAATATTAAATGAAAGAAATGAAACCGCTACAACAGCTCACCCTTACAAGGGTCCCGCCCACCCAAGGGTGGGTCCCTGCAACCCCTGCCGCCTCCCTTCAAGGGGAGGCGGCAGGGCTCTCTAAACCTGTTGTTTATCTGAATGATTAAGATCATATTGTACTGATTTTACTTCTTATTGATATTTTTATCATTTTTGGTCATTAAATCGGGGGGGGGGGGAACGTATTAGAATTCTTGCAATTTTTAATTTTTCAAAATGACCCTCTCCTCATCTGCCAACATACACACAAGAAGCAATTCATAATGCATAATATGATATTAGAACGAGCCATTACGGTTGACCAGCAGTATGTTCCACTTTTTTCCAAAAGAATTCATGTAAATTCCATTTTCTAGAATAACTTAAAACAACCAAGTGGACGATGTAGGAGACATTACCCCAGTAGCACACAACATTTGGGGAACATTGGGATCGTGTTCCTCCTGTGTTTGTTTGTAGGAAACACATAGAAAACATAGAGCAAATGTTTTTTACCAAACGTCCCAGGAATGTTAGGATTTTATGTTCCTGGAATGTTATTAGCTTACATTCAGCTAATGTTCTGAAAGAAATGTTTAAGGGACAATAATTTCCATACATTAAATGAACGTTTTAAAAAATAATGTTCCCCAAACATTTATCTGTGAACATTAACATAACATTGGGTATTTATGTTCCTGGAGCACACATTTGCTAACTTTCTGCTAACGTTGTCCGTCATATGTTCTGCAAACAATCATTCTCAAACATTCAAGAAACATTATTAAATTTACGTTCTCAAATTGTTATCTCTCCAATGAAAACTGACAAAACTATAGTTACACATTCAAGGAACATGATTGATTTGAGAATATCAAATTCAAAAATGTTCCTTGAATGTGTAACAGTATTTATTATTATGTGATCCGTTTTAGGAAAATAAGTCATAAGTCGCAAAACATGAATTTTGAGATATCATCATATTTGAAAAGAAGTGATCAAGGTGATTCCAATGATAATAAACAGTGGGACACCTAAGAAGTATTTCTATACTTTAAGTTTGATGTTTTTATTTTTGAAAATAAAAGTTTGCAATGTTTCTGGATGGGAAATTACCAGTAAAGTAACTAAATATACTCCATACGAATGCCTTCAAAAAGCATAGATATATCTAATACAATGTCTCGAAATTTGTTACATGGATTCATATGACTATGAGTGCTACACCCACTAAAATCAGAACATTCCAATAAAGAGATCTTGTGAACAAAACACTTTGAAAAATATCAATTTGGCGACTTGTGACTCATTTTCCTGAAACACATCAAATATTTGTTTTACTTTATTACAGAAAAGAGAGAAGAATATTATACATTATATATGAATAATCAACATAGTTAATATAGCGTGTTTCAAGCTTCAGCATGACGATTATGCACCATACAAATGTATGTGATGTGTCACATAAAAATGAGTCACAAAATCACTGGAATCTGCTTGATCTCCTCTTTTTAAATATGATGGTGATCCATTGATAATATTGATACTTCTTCAAGAAGAGTATAGGGTATTACAACCTTTAGCATTTTTCCTCCTAAGAATAGATAGAGGGCGCCACCAGTGGGAATTTTCCACCCCAGGAAGTGACCCTTGGTCATGCAACCCCCTCATTCTTACAGCATCCAGCAAAGCGTGAACATCTCTCTGTCACTTACTCCAGCATCCTGTTGCTAATAACCATGCTAGAAAGATGAGGACATATCACTCCTTCATTCAATCTAGTTCAAGATCAATGTGAGTATTGTACTGCTTTATATTTCACTAAATTGATGCTGTCATTTCGATTTCATTTGGGCATAATCATTAGTTGGGCATGGTTACATTGTTAAAAGCTCAGGAAAACTTCTTTTATTAGCTGAGATTTATAACCATTTCTCTAACTATTCATCTACATGGTTGGTAAATAATGATTTCTGTTTCAGTGGCAAGAAGAGACCTATCTAGACATGGAAGAACTATAAACACTTTGTGAAAAGGTGGAGGACCATTTCCTTTCTCTACATGTTTCTGTGTGTATGCAACATTTTATAAAATGACTGTTTGGCTTCTTGCTGGGCCCAGGCAAACCAATCATCTGAATGTTTATTTAAGTACTTATGGTCGCATTACAGGATTAGTGGACACTACCATCACATAGCTACAGGCCATGTGCCTTACATGTAACCATGGTAACCTCCTGTAGCATCTTTATCCCTAACCGTTTTCTGTACTAAGGAAATAAGACAAAGGGTTTGGCAGTAAGGGGCACTGGTTGGACATACCAAAATCATGGAGTCCCTGATTTTCTAAGGATGGGCAAGTCAGTTAGTTAGTAAAATACAAATATATACTACCAGTACTACTACACACAGAGCCAGGGCAGAGTAACATGTCCACATCCGCCAATACTTGATACAAATACGAATTTATTTGTGTGAGGTTTCAGATTTAATAAGTTTCTGTTGTTAAAGATCACCATTATATATCAGACATGTTAATACCTGTCTCCAATTGGATATTTATTTCTAAATAATTGTCTGCAATAGCAAGATATGGATTCCTGAACCTCACTTCAAGAAACATTTATTTATTTGATTAAATGACGACACACCAACTAGTATATTTGAAAAATGTATTAACTTTGGATGCATTTTACTGAATATAGCTTTATTTTGTTCTTTACAGAAGAAGCTGGTATGACGAAGTATGTACAGCAACAAGAAAAATGATGAAATGATGAATATATGAGAGTAAATAAAAGACTGGGATTGTGTTATGGTTTGGATGGGGCAGCCCTGTATAGAACATTGTAAGGGTGTTTGTGACATATGTTTTTCAAACGTTAAAAATGAACAGTAGGCTTATGGCAGGAAACAAACATTTAGGGAATTCAAGTTGAGAACGTTTATTCTATGTTAGATGGAAATGTTCTTCTAACATCCTTTTCACCTGTTAGGGTAATGTTACAGAAGTATGTTTCTGTAGCGTTATGAAAAAACAGTGCAAGAACATTGGGTAAACAACATAAGCAGAACATAAATGTCAAACGTTTTATCAATGTTAGATAGGAACGTTCCCCTAACACATGTTCCAGGAACATCCAATAAATTTTCACTTTCAAACATTAAGCTAACAAACAACCAAACATTGAGGAAACGTTCTAGGAATAAAAGTGTGCTACTGGGGTAGAAGCTAACTAATTGAACACAACAATTTTTTAGTTAGGCCCAGATTAGATTCTGAAAAAACATCAAATAAATAATCATATATTTAAGCAATTGCGACCTGTGTATCAATTAGTCTAAAACTTATCACCTGTGTGTTGCCCCTGATTACCACCCTTATGGTGGGGCAGTGTGCCACCATACATAGACATGGCAAGGAGGTTCTGCTGTTTGATTAAAATCTAGATTTATTCAGATCAGACCATTTTAAGTGAGGATTTAAAGCTTTCTTTCCATTTAAAATATCCATTTTGGGTATTACCAGGTATGTTTTTTTTTTTTTAAGGATTTTATTTCGACTTGGTTGCCGACTCCCCTTTTCGGGGTTAGTTCTGTCGGGCCAAGATGCAAATTGATTTGTACAGAGATTCTATGTTCATTTTATACACATATAGACATGAAAAATATGGAGTGATAAAAACTATGTTACACAGTCATTGAATTAGGCAGAGAAATTTCTATAGAGATGTTTTTAGCTTGATTTCCACCATTGCCACTTTCTATTTTCATAGAGTGTTTGCGGATTGTATTCACTTGATAAGTAGCGTTTGTATCTTAGCTAGATAGTATGATTACAGAAATACATGAGACAGTTTTCTAATTTCTTTTCCTCACTTTGCCACTTCAACTTATGGTGAGTGTCCAGTGGTAGGAATATCGCTTTACAGATTTGTATACGGAAGAGATTTGTATATACATTCAGGTTTTATGATGAGTGGTTAGCAATAGTAAGAAAGATATTTCTCTGTCGTATGCTGGTTACAAAGACAGGTGTCCCTCCGGGTAAAGAAAATCATTCACTTTGCCACATCAACTTTGTGTGAGTGTTAGTGATAGTTCAGTATGGTCTTAACTTATTTATTTTAGTGGGGTTGTCTTATATGTAGTATTTTGGTTGTTTTAGGTATAAAGAGAATTTAGCCATTCTTTTTGGTTTGATTTTAGTGATTCTATGGTGCCTATGTTACGTTGTTTGGGTGTCAGCTCGTTCCATGCTCTAGCACATTTCACTTGCACGGTTTTCTCACCCATTTTTGATCTGAATCTAGGCATTTTGAGGGAGGGTCCATCATTTTGTCTGGTCTCCCTATTTGGATTACTAGTGTATGTAGGGTTTGTTTTCCTTTTGAATGCAAGATATCTTAAATGAGTTATTCGTCTATTGTGTAGTAAAGGTATTTTGGCTGTATTATGTAGTTGATTTATGTGAGTGTCATATGGCATGTTGAGGATAAGGCGTAATGCTCTGTTTTGTAGTTTTTGCAGTTTATCGGTTTGGGGTTTGTGTGCATTATGGATAATTATGTCTCCGTAGTCAAAGAAAGGTAGTATTTTAGTTTTGTATATTTTTTTGGCTGTGTCAGTGTCTATGTATCGTCTAATTTTGTGGAGTTGGTATATTTTGTGCGATATTGTTTTGATAGAGTGCTTGAGTTGTGGTTGGTAGCTTAGTTTATTGTCTATTATAAAGCCTAGATATTTGTATGTGTTTGTAGGTTTAAGTGGGTTGCCTAGATATTTTATGCTCCTATTTCTACTATTTGCTTGATTATTTTTTGATCTAGTTAAAAACATACTGTTTGATTTTTTTACATTGACTAGAAAGAGATTATTTTGGCACCAGCTTTGTAGATTGTCTATTGCTAATTGCATTTCGGAGTAGATTCTGTCCAAATTTTGTCCATGTATATATAGTATAGTATCATCCGCATATAGTGATAGTTTGCAGTTTGTGATATAAGACTTAAGGTCGTTAATAAAAATGATAAACATAAGTGGGCCTAGGATCGAGCCCTGCGGCACACCTGTCTTTGTTTCCAGCTCCTGTGAGGTTAGATTATTCACTGTCACCTTTTGTTTGCGATTTGCAAGATATGATTTGCACCACATTAATAGGTTTCCTTTTATTCCTATATGTTCGAGTTTTGTCAGCAGAATTTGGTGATTTACTAAATCAAATGCTTTTTTGAAATCTATAAAGGATATTAAGGTGTCTACATTATTGTCTAACTGCCATGATATATTATCGGTTACTGTGGTTAATGCCTCTATAGTTGATCTTCCTGATCTAAAACCAAATTGCTCTGCATTCAGGGTATTATGATCTTCTAGGTATTCGGATATTCTATTGTGTACAATTTTCTCTATTATCTTACTAGGGGTGGGGAGTAGTGATATTGGTCTGTAGTTATTGATCTGGCTTTTGTTCCCTCCTTTGAATAGGGGTACTACATTGGCTGTCTTCCATTTTCCAGGGAAAATATTGGATTTGAGTGATAGGTTAATGCAGTGTGTAAATTGTTTATATAGAACTATTAAAGCTATCTTAAGTATCATAGTCGGAATGTGCTCAATGGATGAGGCTTTGCTTTGATTTATGTTTTTGAGTAGTTTTAGAATTTCCACTTCATTTGTTCTAATATCACTTAGTGAATGTTGAGCGGGTGGGGTATTAGGTTTCCAATCAGGGACTAGATTACTAGTTAAGTCTGATGCGATATTGACAAAGTAGTTGTTTATATATCCTGGTAAACTGTCATTTTCTATTGCTTGGTTGTTAGAGTCAGTTAGAAATATTGGTTCAGCTTTGCTTTTTGTGGGGGATAAAGTATTCACTATTTCCCAGAATTTTTTCTGATCTTTGGAGTTGTCCGTTAATTCTTGTAAGATGAAGTTTCTCTTTGCGTGTTTGAGGGCATTATTTGTTTCTTTTCTAATTTTTTTTGCTTCATCCCAGTCATCCTGGCTTTTTGATTTTGATGCTTTTTTTCTTAGATTATTCTTCCTTTGGATCAGATCAATTATTCCTTGGGTTATCCAGGGATCATTTGCTATTTTGACTTTGATTTGTTTTAGTGGGGCTAGTGAGTCTAAAGTGATATTTATTCTATTTATTATCGTGTCCCAAGCTTCTTCGCAAGATGTAATGTTTGTAAAACTATTCCAGTTAAAGCTGTTAAAAAGTTCTCTTTGGAATTTTGGAATATTTAGATTTTTGAGTGATCTACCTTTTTTAATTATTGTTTTAGGTTTTTTTGAATATTTCTTTCTTATAATATAGATCAATTCATGGTCACTCAGCGACACATTTATTACACCTGCTTCCATTATTGTTTCACTATTAGAGTATATATGGTCTATTAGTGTACCAGTTAGTTTTTGATTTTCATCTAGGTGATAGCGAGTTGGCTCTTTTATATATTGGGCTAAGTTCATATTTGCTTCCAGATCTTTTAGGTCTTTTCTATTCTTATTTTTGGTATCTAGTAAATTTATATTAAAATCACCTAGTAAGAATACTTCATGCTTTTTGTTACTAGTTATTGTCTCAATTGTGGTTGTTAAGTATTGGAGAAAAGTGTCGTGATCTGCTTTTGGTGGTTTGTATAAACATCCAATAAAAATAGGTTTTGTATAGTTTAAATTTACTTTAACCCAAATGCATTCACAATCTTTTGTACTTGTGTTAAGATTGGGTTGGCTTGTATAGCTAACATTTGAGTCTATATACAGAGCTACTCCTCCACCTCTTTTGGGTTTGGTTTTATTTACATCAGTCCAGCTTCTGTCTAGCCGTTCTAAGCTATATTCAGGTAATTCTATTTCATGGTTGCTTATATTGTTATGTAGCCATGATTCCGTTATGCCTATGATTTTGGGTGCCAGTTTTAGTATTTCAATTTTGAAAAGCTCAAATTTCCCAGGAAGACTCTGTGTATTTATATGCACTATGGAGAGCCCTTTTCGGCTTATCATATTTAAGAGTATGGGTAAAAGTGAGAAAATTGATTTGGAATTTTATTTTTGATGCCCTTTTTGCAGATGACTGCAGGGGGCCTCAAAAGGCTCCTTGGAGATGGAGAAAAACAGGGTGGCGGTCCCTGATTCCCCAAGGAGGTTTGCTATTCCTAGAGTTTGGGTTTATAAGATAGTACTAGGTTTTGAGGGGTACGATCCGCTCCAAGAGAGGGGTTTCAGACAGAGACATGATATGATATATGTATATATATATAGTACATAAAGGAATTTATTCTCAAGATTTGCCACATGATTTCAATGCAACTGTGTTTCCTGAGTATTCAATACAGAACATTCAACATATGTACAGATTTCTCTATGGTAGTATGATTTTCTGGATATGCAGTATATACCGATTTGCCACGCATAAAGCATGTTGTCGATATATTGTATCTACACGAGCATTCTCACGATTTGCCACGCTTAAAGCATGTTATCGCTATACTGTAACTACACGAGAATTCACATGAAAAAACAAATGAAGAAAACAAAAAACAATAGGTATATATATATTAATACAGACTATACGGTTTAGAGCATGTAGTTATCTTTCATTGTACATGCATGTATGGACATAGTTAATTCACCTCGGAATTTGCCACAGATTTGTCCGCAATTGTGTTATTCGAGGATTGAGATTGTCCTTAGTACCAGATTCTACATTTACATATATATATATGTATAAAAAATAAAAAATAAGATAAAAAGTAAAAGCATAGTCAAGAGTGGTGATAAGTATTATATGATATGGGTTTGCCACGCCGTAGCATGTTGCCCTGTTTTTATTTATTGTTTATATGCTATGTGAATATTTTAAATTTGTATTTTATATATTTTTAAGCACCATTTTGGATTTATAGTTTATAGATATGGGATTTTGGATGGATATAGTCACGTTTCTAGTTGCATAGCTCATGTATATTCCGGTAGAAAGTGGTATATGTGAGGGCGGTAAATTTGGTTATGGCCTCTCAATTAAAATGGAGACCATCTTTCGTTTTCCCAAGATAGCGGTGGGACGTGTAATTTTTCCTTTTCTTGTGGATAATTCCTTCAATGTGAGGTGCAATTAGGTTTGCTTTGCATATTCTCTTTCTTGTTTTACAGTAGAAGACTGATTTCCTGTTTCTCTTTCTTATTAAATTATTGATGGTGATCAGGGCTCTATGCAATTCATCCTGATCTTTTTTGTTGCGTTGTTTCCCTCGTGTGTATAGATCTAGGGATATACCTGCAATCTCCATTACTACCACTCCAAGGGCAATCGCTTGCATCCTTCTGATCATGATATTTATCTCATTTGTGATATGAGATACATATTCACTTTCCTTCTCAAATCTGGGCATGATTTTCTTTTTTCTGGTTTTCGTTGTAAATTCATTTATGCCGCATAACACGTAGCATAAATCAAATTGCCGGAAATTGTAGTTTATCGTTGCTTCGTCTCCCAATCTTGTAAATCTGGCTCCTGGGATGCAGAGATAAGTTAGCTCAATATCTTTGCATGGCTCCTTTTCAAGTAGGCTATTTAGAGGTGTTTCCCACCCTCTGAGACGCGAGTCGCCTATAAGGAGAATCTTAAAAGGAGGCATTGATCTGGTTTATCTGGCAGATATGAACGATATACTGCTTGCTAGAAAAAGGCTCATTTATTGGAATGAGGAATGTAAAGAGCTATTGTTTCTACATCTTCTCAATATTGTAGCTAGTAAAGTTTATTTCGATAGGTCTGAAAGAATCCATTGGTCACCGAAATATTGTCTGAAATAATCTCCAAATACTTATGTGAATTTATGGAATGAAACGACCCCCTGGCCCGGGCAAGCTCTTATTTTGAACACTGTTAGTTGTTATATGGGTCAGATTTTCAGAAAATGTACAATCTACACTTCTACACATCTCTCAAATTCTGCTAAATTAGAGTGAAAAGCAATAGATTTTAGGTATATCTGAATGTATTCTGTATAGTAATCATTCAATAAATCTGTCTGGTTGTGTTAAACTGTATTTTGAACCTGATTTTCGTCGTAAATTTGGGTTATTTGAGAGGATTGGTGAAGATGAATTGTACATTTTCTGAAAATCTGACCCATATAGAGGTCCCACCCACCATTGAGGGGCTGTCGTCGCCCCTCAAGGGGAGGCGGCTGCGAACGGGAGAGGTTGCAGGGGTATGTAAGGGGGAGGGGAGGGACTGGGTGACAATAAATTTTCGCGCAGAATTATTGTGTTAGAGGAGGGGGTATATTTCGCGCACACCTTTCCTCTCACCTACATGTCAATTGCTACACTTATTTCACTAGCACTATATCAGCGTTAGTTAAACATATCAACAGGATTACCGTATATAGCCTAAATCGGTTCTAAAATGTTACGTCCTTCAACCCTGATTGCGGGCCGACACTTCAGACGGTTTTATATTAGTTTCACTACCGTACACATTCAACGTGACATTGGCTAAGTCCCCACCATCTCGATCCGGCGACGGTAGGGGAATACAGTTACTGCTTACTGGCACAACATAATAGCTGAGTTCTAATTAGTGATGGATGCATTAACTTACCTATATCTCCAAGATCTCTATCGTTGATAACTCCTTCATGTTTTTGTAGATGTAAAGACGTCTAGATCGGGTGGAAATATGAACAATCGATGCAAACAGACGCTTTCAAAACATCCGCCATTTTGGTAATCCCACGTGCATGCGTGTCTAGCATTGCAGACAGTCTCTACTGCTCTCCACAGACCTGTTATGTAATAGGGAAATGCGCTGACACCCGTTTTCTCGGTCGGCCCTGCAGCCTATACCCGTAAACATGCGTAAAGGCATTGCATCCGTTTATTACCTGATGTGGGCCATTTTAAAAAAGGCATCCGTTCCGATATGGATGTTGGCGATATCTTTCATGCTGACAACCGCGTCTAGCACTCTGAGATTGGCAGTGCATCATCTTCTTGAATGGGCTTTGAAATATCACTAAACGTGACAGAAGCAAAGCTGGACCTCAAATAGGCTTAAAATTTCACTCTGATGTTGCATTTGAAGAGGATATCCATCTCACTTTTAGCAGGGTAACTATGGAGATGAGGGATCTCTATAGAATTCCTGCTGAATAACCGGCCATAATCTTTGCCACAATTATAGGTGTTTTAAAACCTATCACGTTATAACCCCCATCTAGCCTCACTGTCTCAGGCTATAGCCAAGACCTATGGTATTAGGGAGGATCAGGATCTACTCAATAGTATGATTCTGTCATATTATAGGATTACGAAGGAAGTGAACTCTGCGAATGGGGGTCCCAACCCCCTTCATAGGAGGTGAATTAGTCCACAAAAATAAATCTAATAGTATAAGAAGAAAAATAAATACAGCGGTGAAATCATGGTGGTCCATTGCCACTCCTTTCTTCAAGAGGATTCCAATGGATGTCACTATGATGACTTTATGAAAGAAAGAGTGGTCGCACAAGTAATTAATGCATTGGGGAACTTCATTAGAAATTTATTCCTATTTATAACTACTCTTAGAGGTTTTTTGAACTCTAAGATAATAACCCCTTCTTACCCAGCATGTGTCACAACCTCACACCATAGTGTAATCTTGTATAATGGTGTCTTAAATTGTAGGGATTTATTATTAGATTTAATAGTACTCTGGCATGAGTCAGATGTTTTTTCAGAATAATCTCCAACAGGTTTAGACTAGGTCACAGTCTATGATGTCTCCACAAACTCTCCTGTACAGACATCCCAAACGAGCAGCATTTGATTTCAGAAGCCATTTTTTTTTAGAAAAAAAAAAAATTCGTTGAATCTCTATAATCTTTGGTGTACACATAGCAGGGAATATCAGCATAAAGCAGCTAAAGTTTGGGAAGGCTGAGGCCAATATTTCGATTCCTACACCTATGATTCAGATACCTATATTTTCTCTATTATTTTGCCTTAATTCGGCCACATTAAGCCCGATTTATCAAATGATTCAGTGTAAAAATGAGATATATTACTCACTAATTGGCCTAGCAAAATTAAATGAAAGGTCAAAGCTAGAGAAAGGATGTTTGCTGGATAACCAGGGCCTTGCTCTAACCAGACGTTTGACTTGATTTTGTAAAAATATCTATTTTATTACTATAAAATCCTTGTGTTGGAACAGGAGGGTCTCTTTTGTTTTGAATAATTATGGTGTAACGGCAACACTATGGCGTAACGGTGACATTGGTACACAAACTCTCTTGAGTTGAACAACATCAATATTTAATCATATTTCTACTTTCACCGTTTTCAAGCAGGCTTGAATAATTATTAGGAAGGTCGAAATAACATGAAAATGTTTTTTTAAAAAAAATATAGGAGATATATCACATGTCGTAACGAGACATAAAATATTCCCATACCAGTTCACGGAATTTTATGTAGGGGAATAAAAGGTTTCAGAAACATTGTAAGGTAGTAACTTTTATTCTAATCAAAGTATACATATATGTGTGCATCTTTTCGTCAACAAATACTAATTGCAATATAATATTAATGTTTTGTCTTGGAGTATTTTATTATTATTTTATTATTTTGAAGCTAATAGATGTCGTAACGCGACACAGATACTCCAAAACAATATTTTCCAATTTTAGATCAGTTTAAATGTATGATAACATGAATATTGTGTTTTTTTCATAATAATGAACGTGTGTGCATGTGTAGAAACCATTTTTCTTCAGCAGGATTGATATATATTCTAAATCAGGCTGTGTATTATATTCAAATTCCATAATTATTACATATTTTCTAGCCTGAAAAAGCTATTTTATCACAATAGCGGTGAAGATTTTGGTATAAGAGCTTTAAAAGTGGGGTTCCCATAGCCTTATTTTTTGCCATAGAATTCAAATAAAAAGGTTATAACTATGTCTGATGATCCCTGCTACAGTAGCATGACTAAAAAAATCGCTGCTGTGGACTACTTACGCTCCCTATTCAGTGGAGCAACTGCTTGCTTGTGCACTTTGTGATGAAATTGACCAACTGGCCTTGAAGACCCATATTATGGAACTTGATGACCCTTATCAAATCATGATTAAAATGAAAGATGTGCGGCGCCCTAGTGACTGGAATACCAAGTCATCAGAGATTATTGAGAAACTCCTCCATTCTAAATTGGAACTCAATCCTAGCATTCAGGAATGTCTACTTTATAATACAGCACCCAATATATTTGAGGCAACTTATCACCCCTATTAAGGAGCTCTTAATAGGGGTTAATTTGTTTGAAATCACTGATGATGTAACAGTACCTCGTGTGGCCTTTGAGATGCTATGATATAATCTATGGTCCAAAATAAAAGCCTCAGTCCTTGCTGATAGAGGCTAGCTGTAGGTTTAGCATATATATCACCTCTACCACTCCTTCAACATGAATCAGGTGCCTTTTAACATTGTTATCCTGTCTGACTTAGGAGGGAAATCCTTTCAATCAATCATTGATCACTACATGAGAGTCTATGACCTCTGGGATCTGAGAATTATGGTGCACTGCTTCCCTGGTGCAAATTAAACTGATTTATCATATGAAGGACAAGGTATTGCTCTCAATGGTGACACAATCGATCTCATATATATTGCTGCTGGAGCCTGCAACTTCTCAACCAAGCTGAGTCCGTGTAATATAGTAGCCAAATATGAGTCTACTAATGACTATGCCATAAATATGTCTATGAATATATGAGCAATTCCACCAAAATGCATCATTTGGGTTAAAATACAACAGCTCCTCCAGAGACTAAAATATTTATCTGAGATTATTTTCGTTGGTATTTTCGGATCCAGGGGAAAAAAGTCGCCTAGGGGGAAGTATCCTACAATGTTTTTTGTGTTTTTTTAATTGTGAGGCCAGGAAAATGCAGATTTTCCTATCAGAATCACTGTTTAAAAATGCAGCCAGTATTTTTTGGGGAAAATTATAAATATTCTCGATATAATGGGTTTTATGTGCATAATTGGCCAGAGAGTCAATGATTACTCTGAAATAATGTGTTTGTATCGATAAAAAAAATCAATATTTTCAACTTTTCAATTCATTTCTTGATGATATTATGTAAAGTTGATTATGGGGTAGCCCCTGTCGCCGTAACGGGGGTCTAAAATTTTTTTGAACATATATATATCTAGAAGAGCTAAAAAATGAACACCCCTTATCACCATAAGTTATATCATTGTTTATGATTAGTGCATCCATTTTATTCATTGAAAAATCTCCAGCTAATTCTTTCCTACTAAATAATGGGATTAGAATTCTGAAATTTTTTGGGGGGAATATTAATGTCGCCGTAACAGGGGTCTAGGTTTCAGCAATAAATAAATTAATATTAGCATAAATTATTTTCTATAAGCATTATAATGTGTAAGAAACACAAGGGAAAATAAATAAATACAAAAAAACATTCTGTCATACCTGAGATGGTAGCAACAAGCAAAAACAGTTTGTCGCCGTAACGGGGGTCTAGAGGGTGTCTATGTCACAGTAACAGGGGTCTAGAGGGGGCCGGGGTTTAGAGGGGGGTGAAAATTATTTTTCTATTTTTTTCCCTATTAATTTTGTCTCTAAATACTTAGACATAACTTATACCCCCCTTCATAATCAACCAAAACAAGTATTCAAGCCAATTTAACAGGAACGCAAGGGGAAAACAGTGTCTTTAATATTTGTGTATATATTCTCAATATAATGGGTTATATGTGTATAATGGGCCAGAGGGTCAACGACCTTTGACCTGTGCCGCTGCCATTACTATTACCATTACTGAATGGTTATTTTGCTGTAACTTTCCTTCTAGTTGGAATATTTTCACAAACTAAAGAGCGTTATGACCCTTATATCAAGACCTATTATATATAAACTAATTTAAAACGTTATGCTTACATTTTTATTATTTGTTTCGAATTTAAATCCTCATTTATGTAGAAATATGTAGGTTTCCCCTGTGCCCTTACCATCAGAATTCAGGTCACAGTCTCTCCCAAGCTGCCTTGACCACAATATTCATTATCAACGTTCCCAATTTCGTCTATATTAGCAGCAATATATCTAGTTTATGTACGAAAAAAAATAAATCAATGGAAGCAATTTAAAAAAATTGTGAATTTTCAGCCCTGGATGTGGCATTTTTGGTGGAATTGCTCATATGCTCTGTTGCCGAAATATTCTGTATATTGTATCTCATTATGCTAGAGCCATCATCCTCTGTGAATTAACAGGCATCTCCTATGAGATGTACAATATCTGTGGTGAACCTTTTCTTGATGAACAATCTTACCTCAACGAATGGCATGTACCGTTATTACACACCGGTCCATGCTCAATATACCCATAAATACAGACACAGACTTATCAGCCATAGATATTGGAAGACTACCACTGATGGAATTCATTTCACTTGGGGGACCTCATACATTTTTGTCAAGTATCTCCTATTCTCTTCTGATATATTCGCTCTCGCTATTTTTACTATCCATGCTCTGTTGTAGAGATTGTGTAGAAATAGTATTTTTGTACTGTGACGATTGTTTGTACTGTGATGATTGTCCCATTGCAAGATAAGATCTATATGATTTGTGTTTTCCTGATAGATGGATAATTCAATGTATACTTACCATTACCTGTAAGGTTTCGCTACTTGATCGTTAATATACTGCGTATTTGATAATTATGCTTCTCATATATTCATCTTAGATTATCCTAGATCTTTCATAACCTCAGTCATGGAACCATACAATCTGGTCCCTCGCCATGGATGATCCATGATATGGATAATGTATGGGCCTCCATTCCTCTCTCTGAAGATGTTGGTTCTTTGAACACTAATCAGTGGAGGGGTGGGGGGGGGGGCCGTTATCTGCATTATATATTAGAGTTTTGCCACTAAAAATAGGCACCGACCTCGCCTGTATGGATCCCATGCAAAAAAGAAAGGGTGAGTATATAAAAAGAAGTCAGATAAATACTGATAACCGTTTGTAGATATGTAGATATATAGAATTCAAACATGTTAATGCCGTAAACACTGATGTTGTTGTTGTAAATATTTCTCCTTGGACATGGGGAGGTTATATCATTCATGTCTAAACCAGCTGCCCTTCAGTGAGCTGATCATGGTTTAACAGTAAAGGATTGAGGATTTGAGATCTTATAATAAGATCCTACAATATAAAAATGGTCTTTCTCCATAGTTCTAGGGAAAGTAATCCGCCTTTAATGTATGTCATTGTTATGAAGATAATTAGGGGGATGGTTGCACTATGAATGATGGTTGCACAACCCAATAAGAGTAGTACCTCAGTTGAAGATATTACAGTTATGTCCATTGTGGTTCTGTTAATTTCAACCACAGTCTTGTTATGTAATAGTTATTTGGTGTTCTCCAATAACTACGATACTACTAATTTGTTACTCCATGTTAATGTATCCAGTATAGGACATATCTACTTAAAACATAAGAATGGAGAAATCTAGAGAAAGCTAATGAGCTTGAAGGGCTCAGTGTTATTATCATGGAACATCCAGAGCTTATTGCAGAAAATACCTAATTTTAATCTTCTAATCAGTGAGTCAAAACCTGATATTCTAATGATACAAGAAACCTGGTTGAATGATAGTGTTAATGACTCCCAACTGCAACTGCAAATGTGACCCATTAGTTCTATTTCGTTCCTGGCAAAGGTTCTTGAAAGGCTAAGTTACTGCTCCTCTAAGGAATAGGTCACTGTGGTATTCAAGGTCGCTATCCCTCCCATATTAGAGTTTGGTGATATAGTCTACATAGTGGCACCTGAGAACTTATTAAAAAAAACTGCAAAACATACAAAATAGTGTGGTAAGAATTATTCTCAGATTAAATAAGCTAGCAAACGTTGACCAGGAACAAAGACACCTAAAACTTGCCCGCTATCTGTTAGAAGGGAGTCACACCTACTAGATATAGCCTTTCCTCAAAGTACAAACCATAACAACATTGATGCTAAGAAAAGAAATCTAAGAAGGTATGAGGGAAGAAAAATGTTAAAAGTTGTTACATCTAAAACCGAAAAGGTAAGGAGAGCATTGTTGTATAGAGTCCCAGATGTTTGGAACTCGATGGATATTAGGGTATATAAATGTAAAACTAGGAAAGATTATCATATACATGTTCCTGTGGACAGTGTATCTACAAGAGGTTTGGGATGACATATAGAAATATTGGTCAAGTTTAAGAACCCATAATGTCATATTAGTGATATGGGCTATTGACTATCTGATCGAAAATCCCTACTGTTGGGATAGTCCCTATTGTTGGGATATATTTACAATTGCTTAAGCATTTATATAGCTGTTGCCATGGCTTTGTCCATGCTAAAACAAACGAATATTCTATTCTTGTAACCCAGGAGTTAAATACAAATTTGTTATTGTATCTTAGTTGCTAAGTTGTTACTACGATATTGTGTTAAGATTGTTGTACTTATTTTATTTTCAAACGGCACTTCTGGTAGATCTATATGCTATATAGAAGTTGTACTCTACACCAAGATTTCCCTATGTAACCAACATCTTTACAAAAATGGAAATAAAGTTAATCATTACATATGTCACACCATTCATAACAACATCAAAGCCACGCTTAGCATCTAATAGAGAGAAAGTCCCACCTAATGGTGCCAATAATAAGAAATCCGTGTACCAACTCATATCAATAGGAAGAGAGCGAGGAAAAAGAGGGAGGGAGAGGGTGTGTGTGTATGTGGGGGGTGAGATACCGGGCAGGGGGAGAGCAAAGAAGCGGAGGGAGAGGATGGGGGAATCGGATAGGGAGAGGGAGAAGAGGATAGAGAGAGAAGAGGGGGAGAGAAAGAGACGGGAGGGAGAGGAGGATGGGGGTTGGGAATTGTTAATCCAGCGCAGTGCCAATGTTTATCAAACTGATTGGGCTCCTGCATGCCTCTTCACACCAAATTCTAACAACAATTAGTTGATTTTGGCCAAACCTCTGCCTTAGTTTTTTATTAATCAGGTAGGTCCTCTACACACAACAAAACGGATATAAACTTACTTCATACTTTTATTATCTCCCATTGAGAACACGATTGTATTCAGATTATTAACACATCCTACAACCATTGGTAATTTCAGTCCTATCCAAAGTCCTATTTTACATCATCCCTTCGCACACATGAGATGTGAATTAGAGTTCACACTAGGCCAATAATTCATATTATCAAGGTAATCCATCATGTTCCATATCTGTGTACTCATTTGTTATGCGTACATTGATGCTTCCCCGATCCCACATGAAAAGCAAAGAAATCCCCCATCAATGTAAGCTGTTGACGTTATCATTTATACATTTTATTCTTAAATATTTGCTCTCATGATAAACAATAGTGATCTTAAATTTATGATATATAGAACGTATAAGACGTATTGAACAAAATAAACAATACCAACAAGGGTGATATTTATCTTTATTATACACGCATTGCTCTGAAAACAACGTATCTAGAGTGATTTACGCATAGTGCGTATTTCATTAGTGATTTACGTGGGGTTGTCATGCCAACCAATCTGTTTTTTTGGCTAGGATTAGTAAAATTCAAATTTATGACTCGATTATTTTCTATTTTCATGATTGAAAGCATGTATAAAAAATCTGTTTACTAACTCGTTGGTTTCAGTCGCTTAGAATATTGCACTCGTTGCTACGCACCTCGTTAGTTAACCTGTATATAGTTTATATTATAGTTTATATTGCCACCCTTCTGTTACTTCATTCTTCGTTTGGCCATGACACAGAATGGTCGGAAAGAAGTGGTGTTAAAATATTGAACGTCGGCGGTAAACCTGGTGAGAAATGCATCGGTTGACTCAGGTATTTCCCATTAAGCCATTAGTGGTATAACATTTACAACTACATCCAAAATGCAACAGTCTCATGCACGTCAGATCCAAATAAACACAAATTATGTACATACTGATCCTATCCTATATCAAGCAGCTATATAGTTACTAATTTAACCAGGCAGTTAATGCATGCATTAGTGATTTATATTCGCATGCACATGTACATACATTTGCCGAGTACACTTGCGTGTATAGATCCGTGTGAGTATCAACAACTGGCATTGATTGCTACGATGACTTGCAGCATTTGATTGAGCACAAACCTTGCTGTTGCACTACAGTGCTCGTGAATCATTTATGAAATGAAAGTGGTGGCAAATTTATATAATGAACACGCGCTGTAGGGTTTCCATTGAAAACGACGGTATGGGGTTAATACCCTATAGTGTGCGCATTCAAGTTAAACATGATTCATCATCAAGTGTTTTCTGAGAGTTGAAGACTAGATGATAAAAAGTACGAATGTTATATCAGGCGGGACACTTGGGTGGGATATGTTCTATTTCTACTTTCCCAACCAATGGTAAGTCATAGCTATGCCTACAATAGAAGTCCTGCCATTGAGTCAGAATGTGTATGTACTACCCTTTGTAATATTTGAATGCAATAAATAATTTATCTATCTATAATGGACTTCATCACACAACAATTATTCTTTTTCAGTCTTCTTCCCTATCGCTTAAAAAGGAGTGTGTGATCCTAGATGTGAATCAGATGGGATACTTTAATAATATATTCGCAAAGGCGGATATTCTTTTCTTGCCTTAATGTACTTGGTTAGTAATAGTTTGTGTCTTTAAATTGTGCTCTGTGTGTCGATGTCCTTGTTTGCTCTGACACAGCATGTCTAATAATAGCAAACATAAATGGTATGAAGCCATATTGTTTGTACTTTCATGATTCATCTATTAGACTTTAAATGTTAAAGCGGTTCGGCCACTATTGACAAAATCGTTGGCAATGCCTTGGCGATGAGGTAGTCTATAAGATTTTTGTGAAATTTAAAGCTTTTTTCCTTTGTCGATGCTAAGACGATGACACCACTGATAACCCTCCTCATTGACGTGCATCGCCGGCAATTCCATCGACTTTGCATCGACACCATTTTGTTGACAGTGGCCAGACCGCTTAAGGGTAGCAATGAACATAACCATTTTTTTCTATTTCCCGCCGATGTAATTTTGCATCGGTGCTTTGTGAATGGAGTTAATGGCCATGGCGATGCGAAGTTGATGAGATTCCATATGTACCGATAAAGCGGTCTGGCCACTGTCGACAAAATCGTTGGCAATGCGTTGGTGATGAGGTAGTCGATAAGATTTTTGTCAAATTTATTGCATCGTCTTTGCATCAACTTGTCATCGCTATGCCTTCGGCAATAGCCAGTGATGACCGGCGATGAGTGGGCGATGTAAAAATTGCATCAGTTAGGGTAGCAATGAACATCAAACATGTTTGATATTTCCTGGCGATGTAATTTTGCATCGGTGCATTGTCAATAGAGGTAATGTCCACAGCGATGCATTGGCGATGTCTATAGTCAATGCGATTACATATGTAAAATCAAGAGAATTAGTTCTATAGTTGCAGATCTTTTTCTGGTTGTCGATGCAAAGACGATGCAGCCACCGATAAGCCTCTTTATCGATGTGCAACGTTGGCAATTCCATTGACTTTGCATCGTCTTTGCATCGACTTGGTTTTGTCTAGTCTGTAGGCCAGCCCCACGCGAACATTGGGATAGTGGGGCTGGCCCACATTGGGATAGTGGGGCTGGCCTACAGACTAGGTTTTGTCAACAGTGGCTGGACCGCTTAACCCTCCTCATAAGTGAAAACCAATAGTAGGGAGCCTTAGCCTTCATTGAACGCTTCGGTTATGTTCTCTACTTTACTAAATGTGTATTATGCCCGAGGGCCCAGAATACCTCCCATCTGCCGGAGATCTCCCCTTGAGAGCAGTCTAAAGACTGAATAAAATGTTTTTCTATTCTATTCTATTCTAATGACGTACATTGCCAGCAATTACATCGTCTTTGCATCGTCTTAACATCATCACCATCACCAAAGCATTGGCAATGCGTTGGTGATTAGCTATAGTCAATAAGATTTTTGTGAAATTTATTGCATCGTCTTTGCATCAAATTGTCATCACTATGCCTTCGGCAATAGCCACTGATGACCGGCGAGGAGCGGGCGATGTGAAAATTGCATGGTAAGGGTAGCGATGAACATCAAACATGTTTGATATTTCCCATCGATATGATTTTGCATCGGTGCATTGTCAATGGAGGTAATGACCATAGTGATGTGTAAGCGATGCCTAGTCGATGAGATTGCATTTATAAAAGCATGAAAATGAGTTCTATAGTTGCCGAGCGTATTTAATTTACAGATCAAGCCATATACAGTACTATGAGCCAACTCTCATTGTGGGGTCCTAGCAAAAACCCCACAATATGAGTAAGGATCTCACAACGTGAGTCTGATAGCTATAAAAGACCCCACAATCCAGGGTCGACAAATGTATATTATATGTATAGAGAGATACCGCGGATAATTATTTTGTATCAAAACACACATAACCAACTCAATCAACAACCCTTTGGACGATACAGGTCATGATTGAATAAACATAGCCTTTTGTTCAGATGTTAGATGAACATTGTAAGGTAAGATTGGCAAGCCATGATGTACAATCACAAACTGGTGGGGTAGACGATGGCCTGAATTGTACCAGTAAGAAGAAATACGTGAGAAGGAGTCCAAGAAACTGCAAGGAAACACACAATCTCAATTACCTAGATATATCTTTTCATTTGCATGATAATCTTTATCTGTACTATGATTATGTCGAATGAAAGGCTCAAAATGTTTATGATATGATTAGCTAGCTGTGACCAAAGGAAAATGGAAAGATGAGTCTATTCAAGGGGGTTCACATGCAGGGACTCATACAGCTTACCGTCAGAATTGCATTCTTGTCTAGAGGGAACATCCATCCCACCGAAAAACTAATGATCGTGCCATTCAGTTTAGTAGCAAACAGTGTCATCTTGAAAAAGTAACACAAATTATTCATTAAAAATGTACGGGTAAACACGTCATTCTGAGCATAATAAAACATTTGAATAAAACATATTGATATTACAAAATTCTAAATGTACAGAAATTATGTGTATAATATACATATAAACTATTTTAAGGGAGATTAATTTGCTGTTAGTTACATTCGTATCAAAATAAAGTGAGGTTTTAATAATGACCTGAAGAATGAGATTCTCAGTGACATGGCGTAGTTTAACATCCTGTAGAACATCAAAAGCCCCATGCGCCTATATTGACAAAAGATTAATTCCAGTAGGATTTATGTAATGTTTCTCCATCACATTTGCTTATTATATTTTTTAAATATTTATTATATGCATGTTCTACTTATATTATGACTGAAGTCATGGCGGAAAATATCCAAAGTTTCTTGAGTCTTGGTAAAGCATTTTGACTGTATGAAAAGAGATACTAATTCTCGTCCTCTATAATGCTAAGTCAGGTTTACATCCATGCCATATATCATAGTCCTTCCCTAATTGTATCTATTTATTATTGGTTCAAGAGAAATAGATAATCGAAATTTCAGAATCAGGTCTAATGAAATCGGGTTGAATGCATGCATCAACATGCATGGTTATTTGCGTTCATACAAAAAGTGTTATGTTTTTTGTTTGTTTTTGCAACTGACTTTATTTTAAGCACACTCACTTGTTCGTGCAGCCAGGAAGCCATTGCTGAGGGAATAAATACAGCCCCAATACATGCAGTCAGCCAATAGACGTTGATAGTGTAAAATATGATCGTATGTACTTGATAAGGGTTGTAGATGAGCACATATGCCACCGCACAGACGAGTGTTAGGTTAAAGACTACACTCATACCCATTACAATAGCTATGAGGGAGTCGGCACTGTCCACCAATCCACACAGGCACTGGTGGAATTCTTTGACTGACTGGAATATTTCACTAAAACGCAACGGACACTCCTTAGAATACTGTCGGAACTTTTCATTAAGGCCTTTGAAAACTAGACTCAGTAGGTGAGATATTATGATGACATGAGTGATTGAGAAGATGAAGATATTTGAACTAACTGCCATTCCAACCATCCCGACTACCTTCATCCAGAATCCAGAGGGCTCATCTTTATTGAAGGGCACAGCCATTATGTCCATTGCAGATGTACCAAAGATGAGATAGGCACAGGAACAGATATTGATTAAAGACATGATCCACGATATGATACAGTACACCCAACATTTTGTCTTGAATGAGATTTCTTCTGGACTACAAGACAATTCAAGCATGTTTTTGTAGTCAGCAAAGAATGCTTTCCACCCAGATTTCTTCGTGCTATAACGAAGCATAGATAATGATATTAGGAGAACATACAACGTCCAGACTAGGGGTATGCCTTGTGCAATCAGGTCGTCCAGCGATTTTATAGTTGGAATGATGAGAAAAAGACGGCATGTATGAAAAAACATAAATACATTAACCAACACACAGTAAATAAATGATAAAGATGCGCCGCCAGAACAATTATTGCCCGAACCATCTAAATAGTACATGCCAGCTAGACGCAGACTCCAGAAATATGGTCTTAATACTTTTTTCAGTTCAAAGTCATTTATTTTCTTCTTGGGCGGTGTTGGTTCTCCAATTACTCCGTCAGTATCGGTCATTGGAATCTTTTGATCCCGCATTGGGGCAACAGCAATCACTCGCATTTTGAAACAATTGGTATTGTACAAGAGATACAGTCTTAGTAAATTCTCCGTCGGAAATAGATGCTATATATATAAATGCTTCCAACAGGCCTAAAGAGAGTACTCCTGAGGTAGAATCCCTGTGAAAGGTAGACTGGACATGCACGAGTCTTCAATCGCTCTGTTCAATCTGGAGAAAGGTAATGAGTGTGGGAGATGCATAAGGCTGAGCACTGGGGAATATCCATGCAGGCTCTGACGTCATTATACATCGACATTCAATTGGTCTGGATTGCTCTCACGCGCATCGTATTTGGCATCGCTCTCATGCCTCAAGCCAAATTGCTATGTAAATATTAAAGACAATAAACCATACTGATTTGATTCGAATACGTTTTTATTTATTCTTTTCATACAGGTACATCTCCTGGATTTCTCCATATTTTCCTCAGTATCCTGTAACTATTGCCATACATTTTGCCTAATGTCGATTCCTAATGCTCTTTGTAAAAGGTGATGTATTTTTAAATTACTTAATTTACAAAAGACTACATATATAACCCCTCCTGCCAGAATGAATGAGGCCCGTCCCTTTGGGAAAATGGAAGGAACTTAGTTATAATAGTAGGACTTTTTAGTAGGATATTTGAAAAGAGCTTTATACGAGAGGGGACGGAAAAGTGCTTTTTCTACCCGGTATTGCATGAAGTAATGCATACCTTGATATAGAATAGGTGCACTAAAACATGTTTGAGTGCACCTATTCTATATCAAGGTATGCATTACTTCCATTCTTTATCATAACTTTAGCGGGAAAGGTGAGCACCATCTGTTAAATAACAGTTCATCCACCGGTACCTTTGTATTCCAAAACATACACGTTATTAACCATGTCCTTTTGTTCAACTAGACACCTGTATTTATTACCAGTACTATTGTAATCTTATAATTTATACTAAAGATATTTCGGTGGTATACGCCTACTTTTGTCAGACATATATGACTTTTGCATGACTGTTTACCTACATCAACAACTTACGATAAGAATGACAAATAAGAACTAAAGACTTATGATGTAATCGTCATGCAGATGAAGGCTCCAATCGCAAATGGCAAATTTCATTATTGATTATTAATCATGGGATGACATCAAGAAAGATCGAAAGATGACAATAATGGCCATCCGCAACAACACATGAACATCTGAGATACAGCTTTCTAAAACGGTGGGAGGGTGGGAGTAGGGGGGATACGTGGGTTTGAACACATTAAAGATTAAACTCGATTGCTAGTTGCACTTGGGTGCATGGGCGATAGAGGACCTTACACAAATTTCGACATATTGCAATGGAAATATATTTTGATATAATCTTGAACTAATACAGAATAAGTCAAAAACTAAGAAAGTGAATGTACTGAAATACATAGGTATTCTCCTAACTTTTATAATTTTAAAATTTCATTTCAGTTTTTGATTAAGAAATTCAAGGTAGAGTTCCTAAAGTTGGAAACAATTCGTTATGCTTATTCACCGTTATTTGCCAATATCTCTTGCCTCGGGACAAATGAACTTAGGTTAGTTGTCTTTTAATTTTCTTGCCTTAACCAAGTATATAAGATTAAACTGATTATTTCTCTCCTTTATAGCTATATATCATATCAAAATACTGCGAGAGTTGGTCTGTCCAAACAAACTACCGATTGAAAGTGTAAGTGTACGTTCTATAAAAACATGCGTTTGTCCCAGTACGTATTATTGGCACTGCTGCATGAGATTCCATAACTCCTAGACAAATCGATTTGCTTCATGTCCAGCCATTAGATCAACACGGCAATCTAGCGCCTAGCTGTGACGTTTCAAGTTTATATAGTTGTGTATCCGAAGGTTACATATGCATGGCATGACACAGCAGAAGTAAGAGTAGGATTATGCCATTATCTTCAGCCCTGGGTGTGTTGTTATAACTCACATAATTATAAGGCCCACCACACCTGCGGAAATGGAAATATTGTTGCTCTTAAACTTGATAAAACAAAATGCAGACACTCCTGACCCCAAATGGCCAAGACTAACCAACTGATTGTATTTTTTTTATTTTTACAACTCCTTTATTCAAAAACACCTGCCATCTGGGCATATACATTGCTAAATCATCGTTATTGACAATACTTAAAAGAAAGGGAAAATCATTGAAATATCTTTTTTCTTTCAAAAAAATTACTCCAGTGGAGATTTTCATGATTTACAAAATCAATAAAGCATAGGCCTAGCTACTGACAACTAGAATAAACACTTTATATAATTTCATTTGAAGTATTAGAACATTGTAAATATTAAATACTCAATCAATGGAAACTTGTGAACAACATAATCCTATTTAAGACCTCTGTCTGACGACTGGATCAAACACAACATTTTAGTACTGAAAATTTGTCCCTTTTTCCTCTTGTATGTTTGATAGTTTTTTTTACTTAACTATTTATTCCTCCAGGCTCAAATTGAACTCGGAGAAATAGAAAGGTTTCAACATTGGGGAAGTAAACAGGCCTAATATAATACTGAAAAGCTTGTTGTCTGGCTCCTGGGAGTGGGAAAGTCTTAGTCAATCCCCTCAATTTGTCTTGGGTTATTTCTTCCAGGTAATTATAGTGTCTGTGTCCTTGACTAGCCCATTCTCAGTGGGCATGACTACAATAGCATCCTGCTTATCACCTTGTATGAAGACCTCATAGGGTGTAACTCCTTCCTCACTCTCTTCAGTTTCCAGCTGCTGTTCATTGGGTATAACTTCTTCATCCCTTTCTTCAGTTTCCAGTTGTTCTTTTTGCTCCTTTTGCTCCAACAGGCGGAACAGCTGGGCAAAAACCTCCTTCTCCCTCTCATATACTGCTTGGGACCGCTCATATTCCGCTTGGGCCCTGTCTGCCATGTCCCTAATGAGGGCCGTTAGACTAAGTTCAGCCTCCACCTCCATTTCCATGATAGGACACAGTTAGTTCTCCTTTGTAGCGTGCTGCCACCTCGTGTGGGGTGGGGTAAACACCCTGACTGAGGGTAGATGCAATTTTGAACAACACTCAACAGGTGGCTGCACCAGTGTGCAGAAGAGTAGGCGGCTGCTAGTCGGCGCTCTGCGAATGTAATTTTAGACATGTTTAGGCCGTTTTGGTTGTTGGCACAGGTTAAAACATTATATGGATATTTTGTTTCTCCTGCCTTTCCCATCACCACAAATCATTAAACCCACCCTACCATCCCGTCCCGGCCGTGTAGCTCTACACGGCCAACCAAGTATAGGATGAAAAAAAAAGCTGACGGGCCCAGGCGAGGTGCGAGCCCTCAACCTTCTCCCCTGCAGTCGAGCGCTCTACTCCCTGCACTATAGAATTGGTAGTAGCTGAGAGGTTGAACTTTGCTAGTGATATGAGTAGGGCCAAACCATGCGTAGTGGTGGAAAGTGGCCGAAATCGTTTATTCTACAGCTCTGTGGACAACGGCCTTGTATGAGCAGTAGTATTATAGGAAGGGGATGAGGATTCCGGGACTGGAATTGTTCGTCACATGGGTTTTTAAAAAGTTAGATGCAATATACCGGCAAGCTCTCTCCTATGTTGCCCCAACCGGGAACGGTAGGTGTGACTGCACCAAATCTCAGGGGAGTTACCGAGACGGCAACATAGGTGCCGCCACTGAGGTTGCTTATCGTCCAGAGCTGTAGGCTATAGTAATGGCCTATAACGTACAAGCTTGTCAACACATAAATTGATAATCAAAAGCTCATTATCATAAAGCACATAAATTTGAATGTCTTCAAATTATATATAAACAACAAAGTCTATCTAGTCCAGGTGTAACCGTCAAGACAGTTCTCCACTGCTTTACTCACTACCAAGTTGTGAGCGATAATTCCAGTCTATCACCGTAAGTCCCGCGATTTTTTTTTCCTTTGATATTTCTTTCCCAAGGATGGGTCAGTCACTATAAAGTGGTCTTCTTTTTTCTAGAGTAGTTCATAAGTTTGTACCAGACTGGTGAGCAAACGCAGAGCGGTCCGACCTGGAATAAAAGGGTTAAATGGTGGAGTCATCTCCAGCTAAACTTTCAACCTTTGCTTCGAACCGGAAGTCCTGTGATTGTATTATTTTGCAATTGTATACTGTTGTAACTGGTCAAGGCAGTCCACAACTAGCTAAACCCTTTTTATTTTTTATTGAGGGTATTGTGTAATCGCAATTATTTCATGAGAATGGACCATCGATCATATATCCACCCAAGTGTCACTTGGTTGTGGCCCTTCAGGGTCTATTCTTGGCATCCCCATTCTGGGAACGGTCTCATGATGATCAGGGACAAATCATCATCAACTGACAAACGCATTATCGTTGATATTTAATTTCCTGTAGATAACGCCATCAACAGTATGTGTACAAAGGGTATGTACTAGATTGACAACTCCATCATGCACTCCCTTCAGTACAGATGGCAGTGGAGGTGATAAAACAGCAGGGATTTCAGTTAAAACAGCTAAGTATTGTTGTAAAGTTGATGTTTTTAAAACAACCTTTATCTAAATCCATCAGTTCCTGGGCTTTTATGATATGAAACCTCAAAAAGGGATATATCAAACACAGTGAAATGGTCTGATATGTGATGTTTGATGAAGGCATGGAGATATAAAATGTGAATCTCGAGCTTGAAGCAGTTTGTATTTGAACATTCACATTTATAATAGGAATATTTTGAAAAAACTTAAATCATTTTAGAGAGGGATTCGTTGAGAATTGTTTCATCACGAAAAATTTCAGTTTTCCGTAAAGTGTAATTAAAGTGACTAACACTAAAATTGTGTGATATTAGTTAAGTTATATCATTACATCATTACATCAATTTTTCTCACCCATGTATAATGTATGTGCATTGTATAATTTGTCAATGTTTTTATATGTATTTTTATGGCATGGATTCCTGTTGTTTACTGTCATATTGCTTATCTTATCCCTTCATACAACCTTATTGTAAGTCACTGCTGTGCCTTATAGGTTGTTCACTCCTAAAAAAGAGAAAAAGGGGAGTATTGTAGTATTTGGGTATCACAAATACTCTATACAGCTACATTGGGTATGGAGTTACAGTCTATTCCACCAGGGGTTTGCAGTACAGTGCTTTATGTATACTCCTATATGGACCAACAGATGTCCTTCTTTTGCACTGCAGCTTATATTGCTATTTACCACTGTATTGCCTTATGTTGTGTGTACTGTGTGTTCTCTGTGTAACATATATATGGTGTTGTGACAGCCTATTTGCCTTATGTGTAATGTATGGACTAGTCCCAGAGTGGCTGGTCTTATTTAGGCTCAGTACTCTAGTTTAGTACTGGCCCCGCAAGCCATGTTTATGTGTGTGGAGAATAAAGAGGTGATTGCTGACAAGGATCAAGAACCTGAGTTAGTGTTGAGTCACTACACTTATTCCTTTGAAAATTAAAAGACGGCATGTTTTTTCATTGCATTTGTCATATTTTCCCCTCCCCCCCCCCCCCCCCACACACACACTCTTTATCTCTCCGTCGTCCTCCCTCTATATCCTTCTCCTCTTCCAAACTAGATTTCTGTAGAGAAAGTTCAAATCACCCGAAAATGAATGCATAGATACTTCCCCTAAGTATTACTAAAACGAAAAATTTCTTTTAATTGGAAATAATGTACATTTTCAATCCCTCTTCCCTCCCCAGGCTATAGGGAAATGACCGCTATACAGTATAAACTGAACAAGGAATAGCCTGGTAAAATAAAATGCGGATAAAAGCAAGGATCTGATTCCGATTAACTTACTTTCATTGAAAATACACTTTAAATGAAGAAACCAGACAAAGTTGCATTGACACTAGTGCAAATTTTGCATTCATACTTTTGTATGTACTTCGAGATTGAACTTATTATTCAACACACTTATTATTAAGCAATGGTGATAACATATATACACGGAATCTGGGATATCATAAAGATATCAATGTAAATTATCACGCTTGAGGGATTCAGAAAAGATTGTTAAGGTGGACAGGTGGATTTCAAGTCTGAGACGTGGATAATTTGGATCTTGTCACACCATGTTTTTTTATAGGCTGGTAGTATACATGTATTGTTTCATAATTATGTCCAACTTTAACTGCCATTATCTTTTATAGCCTACTAGCAGTGCAGCTCATGAATTATCTGCATTTTTGAAATCCCTAGACATTTCATAAAACATATTTCAGAAGATCGGAAAAAAGACATTTAAAAGTAATTTTAATTACAGTTGCAATAATGATTAACAGCATTGCAGGAGTTCCTAAAACCACACACTAATCTGCAACCATCTTGGGTTCTCATATCTCAGTATGTGAACATGAGTGTCGAAATAAGTAGCCCATTTAGTACGCCTAATAGAAATATATTTTCAAAAACGCACAAAATGCCCCCAAACGGCACCTTAAATTTCATTTTTGTTTACCCAAGACCCCCAATATATATAGCACGTGCCCACCCTAGTGCATATCTAGCATCAATATGTTAAATTCTAGAGGGAAAAAAATGTTTTATTACCTGCAAAATTCTTGCAAATCGCAAAATTCTTGCAAATGGAAATATGA
This sequence comes from Sthenelais limicola, assembly GCA_942159475.1. Classification (NCBI taxonomy): domain Eukaryota; kingdom Metazoa; phylum Annelida; class Polychaeta; order Phyllodocida; family Sigalionidae; genus Sthenelais; species Sthenelais limicola. The sequence goes on along the minus strand of OW804100.1, from coordinate 53,734,556 downwards.
TTTATGGTGATCATTATAATTAAAATGAAGCCAATTTGAATCTGGCGAATACTAAATTCAGGAAATGTTGAAGAAAATTCAAATGCTAACTGTCTGCAGGTTCAAATGCAGAAGACATTCTGAAGCGATAATGAATCGTGTTTTCACTTCCAGGGACACTCATCCATGCGGAACGAGGTAAGTTTATTGGTGACTATTATGTGAATGATTTACTTACATTATAGTGCACTCCTGGGCCTCACGGTTTCACATATTTCCTTTTTTTCAAAAGTGCAGAAATCGGGGTTCCCGGTCCTCCTCATCTACAAAGTCCTTCCTATATACTTTCTTTGGTCTAAGTGTAATGACCCGAGTACCGGTTGAGGAGGAGCATACAAATAACCAGAACAAGTCTGAATTAGAGTTAGTCTGTTGTATTGCTTAGTGCGACTGGAACCTCTAAAAACTCATCAGAAACAGCATGGTGTTCATAAGAATAACATAAAGGTAAATGAGAAATGATATAAAAGTGATAGGAATTGATAAGAAACACCACCTTGTGGCTCACATAATATAATATAAAATGCGCAAAATGTGTTTACAAGCTGCGTAAAATGCGCGCACAACATGCGCATCCATTTAAATACATGAACACATAGTAGAAGCATAGAAGTATATGAAAAGTGGCACCATGCACGTATACCGGTATACATACATGCGCGTCTTGCAGGCAGCATCAATATCCATTGTATCCGCCTGCCATAAAACTACATTAGAACTATAAAATTATGACGTCCAACAGAGCACTCTTTGTAAATGCTTTTATTCTTCATATTGCACTCCAATCCACATTGTTTTTAATCACTTTAACAATATACTCGATCTGCCCTTCTGCAAATTACCACCCAATTCCACAATATATTTTTATTCACGTATCCACTTGAACAATGAAATTCCCTTTAGAAAATGAATGAACAAAACTATACTATTTCATGTATTCCCTTATTTCCTCATCAACCCTTGTCAGGCTAGCTACCTCTACCGACGATGGGTCGGTCGGTAGAGCCCGATTTACGTGGCCAACAATTTGCTTTTTTACTAAGATTACCGGTAAAATTCAAATTTATGACTCGATTATTTTCTATTTTCATGATTGAAAGCATGTATGGGGTCATTCAAAAATTATGTAACGCTTTTTTTGACCAAAATTGACCCCCCCCCCCCTCCGTAACGCTGCATAACACTTCATCATACACCCCCTTGGTGTTACATAACACGAGATTGACCCCCCCCCCTTCCCATGGCAATTGAAAACCCCAGTCAGATAAATGTTTCTGCATTACTTTAATGAATTTATACTCATGAAATAAATGGTGATGATAAACTTGAGCAGAAGAAATTTGCTCATCCTGGGCAAGTTTTAGCAGACATATGGTCAGAAACAGTGATAGTTGGGCATCCAACAATAGCTGAGTATATTGAACCAGAAGAACATGTTCCTGAAATTATCAAAAGAAGTCAGCTCTGGTATGATCCGCATGTACAGGAAAGTCAATACTTCTTACAGATCGTAAAATGCTCTGACAGGGGCTGTTGTAGTCAGCCAAGAAGTTCTTACTTTTCCCTGATCAGGAACAGATTCATACCACCTCCTCTTTCCTTTGCACAGACAAAAGATGGCCTTTGTTGCTCTTTAGAGGACCCACATGCAACCTTTCCATCTTTTTGTCAACCTGGCTCTTGACAAAAATGTTCTCCCTGCTCGTTCTCTGAAAAGTTTTCCCAAAGGGCTACCATATGATTATGCCTGCCCTAAGCTTCAAAACGAGTTACAAAAAAGGATATGTAGGGCATGTGGGAAGTACTTTGCATCTGTAAAATCCTTAACCTCCCATGCAAAATGTTGTACTTCCAAGTCAGCATCAACGATTGTGCCAACTAAACGTGTTCGTTCTCAACGTTTAGCTGCGAAAAGACAGAGGGAGTTGATGTGTGTGTTGCAATACATGGAAACCAAAGAATTCGAATGGCATGATCAAGAGGACATAGACATGGATAGACTGGAGGTCCCCAAAGACGTGGTGGTTAAAGGCGGTACGCCTATCCTACCAGTAGGAGTCAGGCATTCAGTTTGGTGTGAAGACAGCAAAAAGTAAAAGTATTGTGTTCTATTCATGTAAAGGGCCTAAACTTTAAACCAAGATTCATGATTTGTTGCATAGGTCTTCTGTCCATATCAGTTATCCAGTTAGTTATTTGACTTTATTGGAGTATGTTATAAAAGTTAAGAGTGAATAGTGAAGAACAGATGTGAGTTAAGAGTGAAGAACATTATGCTATAAAATACTGATGTGTACTTGTATATGAATACTGATTTTCTGAGTACCATTTTTGCTACCTAGTCTAATTTTTATTCCTAGTCATATTTGTGCTATGCTCTTGGAAACTAGTATGATAGATATGGTGCTCGACGAGAGGTGACCAAAAACCGCATTGAGAAATCCTTCTGTCGCCCCGGGCCTTCACAGCCATGGCTGTGAAGGCACCTTCCACATCTCAACCTGGCCGCGTCGTTTTCCTATTAAACATACCGATAGCCGACATCCTTACCCAGAAATCGCAACGATAGGATGTCCTCTGCAAGTTTTGTCCGAAGAAATAATCAATCTACGCTGTAAAATAGATTTTCCGCTGTAAAATAGATATTCCTATACTATTCCTATGGGAATCCTATGGGGATGCGTTGGCACGTTTGCGCCACCACGTTGGAGCCCTAAGGGAACCACTGTGCCAACTGCACCCGTTCCCGGAACTCACGTTTACGCTGATAAACATAACCGGCAAATGGGATATATTCGAAATGGATAGCTTGTTGACAACATGTATTTAAAGGGCGGGTAGCGTAGATGTACACAGTACGTCTACGGTATTTAATACTAAATCAAATGCATATTGTAGGTAGGAGGGACAGAGCGAGCTAGGGTGGGTGGATGGGTTGTATTTCCGATTCAAAACAACCAAACAAAAGCAATACCGAAACGGTAGTAGTAGTACACTAAAGCATGTACACAAATAAATCACCCCGAAGGGCCTAAAGCGGTTTGATACTTCTGGATACATTCTTAGATACTCATTTGTTTGTTGCAGAGCTGACTGTCACTGTTCATGTTGGCATTTTCAGATGTACTAAACATGTTACATTTCAATAAACTGGTTTGACATAGATCTATGCAATTTTAGTATAATTTCATCTCTTAAATCAGTGTGCAAATGGTCAAATATTCTTTATATCAGTTCTACAAGTAAAAAATAGTTACATGGATCATTTTGTTATGTAACACTTTGGATGATACCCCCCCCACCCCCCTATAACACCCTGTAACACAGGGGCTGACCCCCACCCACCCCCTCTGGTGTTACGTAATTTTTGAATGAGCCCTATAATAAATCTGTTAACTAACTCGTTGGTTTCAGTCGCTTAGAATATTGCATTCGTTGCTATGCAGGGTATAAGTTTTAGCAGATCCGGAGGCAATACCAGCTTTTGAGGTTTCAGACTTTTAAAACTGAGATTCCAGGAATTCTAGATAAGCCAGATCGAATCTGTCTGTATATCCACCCAACGCCATGTTGTCAACAACGGGAGTGATCGGCCTAGGAGAAGCAGCGTCAGGTAAGGATTTCTTCCCTTTACGAGGAACTTTATCCGACCTCCTCTCTTTTAGGTTCTTACATCCAGGAAGCGTGCAGAACTAGTCCTGCATTCGCTTATTATAGAAATAGAATGCAGAGCAGGATATATTTTTATGATTAGTTTGAGTTATTTAGTCAAACAGAGGGACTTTCAAAGATAGTGTATTTCCCCCATTCTCCTCAATCCTCGTGAGGACAATGGGGGACTTAAGTAAACCTTGATTGTGATGAATCAATGTATAGAGAGAATGGGACGAGCCGGCAATAATCGAACATTTATAGGACGAGATTCGTCCACATAAGCACGATGCCGTAGGCAGAGTGCTTATGTGGACGAATCAAGTCCTATAAATGTTCGATTATTGCCAGCGAGTTCCATTCTATATTTATTATATGTGCATAAAATTTGATCATATGTCATCAAATATCACTGAAAAAATATTAAAGAAGCACAGAGAGCCCCGCTGACAGCCCCGTTAGTAGGCCTACAATGTTCGGTCCCCACTGTGCGATCATGCAGTTTTTAGGCCTACTTATATTGTTGACTTAAAACGTTCATATCGCAGCCATTTCTTGGCCTACATTAATAAATCTTATATCTTTCAATAAAGAATTTAATGCTCTATCTAATGGTGTGGGTTTTATTATGTATTTCTATAATTAAAGTACCAGAATCACGGGTGGATTAGCGATCGCGGGGGTTTGTTTACATGCCTCACGGAGAGCCAAAGCTCCGCGAAGCATATAAACAGAGCTATTTTTAGACAACTACATTCATATAGGACGCGTCCTATATGAATATTTTTATAGCACCCCACTTATAGCACCCTTCATATAGCATGCGCATATAATAAAATTGTTTATATGCATGTGCCCTAATATATTCCCCAATATATTGCCAGCCTTTTTAAGTTTGTCTCATTTTTGAGTCATTTTATTTTTTAATTTCACTAATATCTTCACATCTGGGACTCAGATTTCTTTTAAACTCACACATGTAGTTATTGATGGCATTCCCTTTTGATTGGTGAAAGAATTAGACAGTCTAAGATCAAATCAAGTGAGAAAAGTGCGTTGGATGGGGTTTGGTTATATATAGGTTCTCTGTTATAGAGGCATGGGTGGCGGTCATGAGCTGGTGTTTATTTTTGGCGAAAATGGTTTTCGCACGGCCACGATTCGTCCAGATAGTAACCGCGCGAGGGTAGGACTGTTTTGCATGGTTAGTATTAGGCTATATTTATTTCGGGGGAAGGAAATTGGTTATATTTCAGCAGATCTGAAAGCCTAATATTGTTTTTATATTTAAAAATAAAGGATCGTCCCAAAAACGGCCTTCGCAAACCGGCCGGGAGTTTCCCGGCTCTTTCTATAGAGCACACAAGTTGTCAGGTGTTTTGCCGGGCTCTGCAGTTGACTTTATGGCTCCGCCATCAGTCACCTGCAGATATTTAGATTTTAGGATTAGATTCTGTATTTGGTTACCTTTTTAATGGAATGAATGATAATCCCAGAGTCAGAGTTTGTAACTATGAGGAGCAGCAGTGCTTCGATGTTTTTCTGATCGGAGAGGCTTCCCCATATGTATTGGTCTGTGATGGCAGTAGGTAGTGCCGCTGGTGTCAGTTGTACTATGTAACTACGCAACTATATAGTGCTGCTGGGGATACTGCAGTGGGTTTTCCGTGAACTAAAACGCGGCAATGGCGCTCGATCCAAATCATAACACAGGCCTCGAAGGAGGTAAATGGGCTTATATCTTCTTTTATGGACAATATTGTTCCAGTAATCACTTGCTCAGAACGTTGCTTACTAAGATACGGTAGTTCTCACATGGGAGAAAAAGCTGAACGCGCATCTATTTGTGGGGCAGAGCCATCTGTAAGGGTCGATCCATGTTCTATTGCATTAGTTTAGGGTCCCGGTACGATGTTTTTTATTTTCTTGATTAGCTGATAGGCGGCTTCTTTCAGAAGCGGTTGTCATGAAGTGTCTAGATCCAAATGGAGGGGCATGTATAAACCCACACTAATATCCCTTTCACACTACACAACCAAAGCGAAGCGTTGTGAACTGGTTTATCTGATGCGCACCATTCATACTGCAGCAGAGAAGCGCTTCAAAGCGCTTTCACTAAGTTGGTTCTATTCAGACTGCAGGCAAGTCACCATAGTCTTTCCCATGTGTTTATAAGCATCACATCTGATCGATGATGTCAGAAACCACTTCGCTCCACTTCAGTTCCATTCACACTAGCAGAATTAGCACTGAGAAAGCAAAGTGAAGCAAAGTGAAGTGAAGCGGTTTATATGATTCACCTCAAGTAGGTGGATTGTAAAAACCACTTCACTTCACTTTGGATTCGGTTTGGAAGCACTTTAGAGTGCAGTGTGAATAGAACCAACCTCAAGGAAGCGCTTCAAAGCACTTTGAGAGGTGTAGTGTGAAAGGGGTATTATACCCCTTTTACACTACACAACCGAAGCAAAGCATAGCGAATCGTTGCAAACTGGTTTACATAATTCCTCCATGCAGACTGTACTCAGAAACTGCTTTGAAGCGCTTTCACTAAGTCGGTTCTATTCAGACTACAAGCATGGTCACTGTACACTTTCCTAGGTGTTTATAAGATCGATGATCTCAGAAAACACTTTGCTTCGCTTTGGTTCCATTCACACTAGCAGAATTAGCACTGAGAGAGCAAAGTGAAGCAAAGTGGTTTATATAATTTACCTCAAGTAGGTGGATTGTAGAAACCACTTCACTTCACTTTGGATTCGGTTTGGAAGCACTTTAGAGTGCAGTGTGAATAGAACCTCCCTTGAGGAAGTGCTTTGAAGCGCTTTGAGAGGTGTAGTGTGAAAGGGGTATTAGAGCACCTGCCTTGTGGAGGCATTGATATAAAGCAAAATATCAGAAAAAATGTCCCTTTCGAGCTGGCAGTCGAGCGGGTAATTTGAATATGGCGGCAACTGATAGTCCCGTGACCAAGCTAGGTAGGGTGTCATATGGGAAGTCCTTCCGGTCTAGTTATAGACCTATATGCGTCAACATATATATTTTTTTCTGTCATATCCGGTATGAAGTTAGAAATGCTCAGAACAGTTTCAACATAATGTGCACTGCAACAAGAACTGTCCTTAGCTCTCCTTCATTATTGTATTATTTTTTCCAGCATCTCCAGACGTAGGACTTGCCGTGCAAAAATCACTGGGAGTCTGGTTGTGATGTAGTACCATACTATCAGTTATTTTACATATATGCTAGGGACCCTGGACTCCGGGATTGCTTGTGGATGCTATATTTCGACACTTTGACACCTTTTCGCGCGGATTTAAATTCGTGCAGCAAGGAAGTCTTACACCTTGTTTATGCAAAAATTATACTTTTCGCGCAGGATTTAGTTTCACGCACAGAGGTGGGTGCGCGAAAATAGCGAATATAAATACTGCGTGAATATTAATACGTTTACAGTATATCAACAGCTGTGCTAATATCATGTAAGTTCTTTTTTTTCTTTTTTTTTATCATGTAGGTTCTTAATGCCATGTTAATACATTGCTTACATATCTAGTCTGTATGTACATGTGCTGAGAATACAAGAACCCTTCATACGACTTCTAACCTTCAATCTTCTTTATTTAAATGTTATTTTAACATCTAGTATACGACTTCTTGCAAAATAAGTTTTAATAGCGATTATTTAAGCAGGGCTTATTATCAAATTATCAAAGGTCTATCAAGGCTATGATGAAATAGTTATGTACATTAATTCTGCCTCTATTATTTGACATCGGACGTTAGGGCCCACACACCTTCAGACGTTAGGGCTCACCCCAGAATCAGCCGTGGGCCCTAACGTCTGAAGGTGGGTGGGCCCTAAAGTCTGAAGGTGGGTGGGCCCTAACGTCTGGACTTTGGGCCCTAACGTCCGAGGTTTCGCCTGGAGACCGTCCAATATGATCCAGTGAACTTGGCGCAGTTCCACCGGGCAAAAGTTTGATGTACCCGGTTTGAGCCCCTCTTCCTATATCCCTCATGTAGGTCAAATTAATGTCAATTAATATGATAAAAGTCTTACATCAGGACCATAACTAAATTACTATTAATTAGACTTATACCGTTACAGAACAGTGTTTATATAACATGCGATCTGACAAAATGTTTATCCCCCAGTTCAAACATTTAAATGTAAAGCGGCGTGCTAATACTTGGGTTCACTTCACCAGCGGAGCGTTTTATTTGTCAGCCTGTTAATTTTAAACATATCTGGAACCCCTAACACTCCCGACCTAGCTGTGGCTGTGCAACCTAATTAAGGGTTTTCTACTACAGTTAACCTGGTGCTTCATGTTTTCTTGATATCAACAATAATTATTTAATTTTTAAGGTATACATAGCATCATTATAATATGAACTGGAGATGCGTAGAAAAAGCACGAATAGCTTCTATTTCAAGCAGTGTGCACTCCCATACTTGGTGGATCTTCTAAGACCGATGCCAAATGTATTGTCACGGGGGCAATGCATTACAAAGCGGCTTATGCTGAAAGTGCCAGGTGCAAAAATCATTGATGGCAACACAATGATTCATGTATCATATATATATATATATATATATATATATATATATCAATTGTCCATAGGGTGGCCAACAGTACAAGGTGTCATTCAGGTAGGTGGGAATAATATTCATGTGCTTATTTACATCATATTTATCAATTTAATGCATATCATTTTGTTAATCGAAGATCAATTCAATCGAGGGTGTATTTCTCCATATGCATTCGAGTTACATAGCGCCTGAGGAATGGGATTTAAAAGTACACGTACACTTACATATTCCGTCAATGACAAAATACCTCATGCAGTAACATCATCATAAATTAGCCAATTTGACACCCTTTTCGGTGATACAACATAATTTTTACAAATAGTCTAACATTCAAGAAGAGGAATTGAAATATTTTAGGGTACCCTTTTCTTCCTTTGAGTAGCACTCATCTGAGACAGCATTTAAATATATATATGCGATCGACTGAATCCGCGGTTTGGGGTAAGTCCTGAGAAGTACGTTTGAGAACAAGCAAACATCAGAAGTAAATAATGTCAGTGGAATGACCATAATATGCAGAATGCAGAATCAGCAAAGATTCTCAGGTCTACACCAAACTTAGTACATTCACCTCTACGTAAGTATACTCCTCCAATAGTTCTAGATGCTGATACTGTGATTTGTCAGGGCAGAACTGCAAATATATGTTTTTTGCCAACGACACGTACAATACATGTATGTATACATATACACTGATATGCATACGTGTGCATATATGTTGTATTTTCGGACAAACCGTATTTCTTTGGCACACGTTTTTATACCATTAACAAGGAATGGGCATCATAGGTATGAAATTGAAGTGCTGACAGAGACACAGAGAGGAGAATCATGTTTGGAATTGTTGGAAAAAAGTTTCTTGGATGTGAAGAAAGTATTTTCGAAGAGTGTTATCAGCTGAATAGCACTAGAATTACAAAGATGATATTTCACAATAAATTCCCCTGACGAAGGCTACCCCAAGCCGAAACGCGTAGGGTTTTCGCCATGTTTTAAAGGAAAAATAAAACATATAAAAAACTACTTTCGGAGTACTTACTTGTTCGGCGATCCACCTATTCCATCATTTCACAATAAATATTAACTAGTGCCAAGAACAATTGTATTCCCAGACACAACATGACAGAGCAGTAGGCCTATTACAGAGAAATTACCTTTCTCCAACAAAATTCCCCATTTTTATCTTGACTTGATGGTTGACTGTGATAAGTATGGATCTGGTATTTATGTCCTTAATATAATCCTAAAGTGAGGTACCGATGTTCGTTCTTAAAGGTTCCAAGATATGGTAATTGATGAGCAATTAGCACCTACGTGCTAATTGATTGTCCAAATATTATGATTAGAAATGATCACTGTTTTGATTAGTGATAATTGATACCCAATGCTAATTAATAAAGGAATAACACGAAACTATATGGATCCCGACTTGATCTGATGATCGACCAAGGTAACTGATTTAGTCATGGCCTCAACACCGTTGTCAGGTGTGTACATCATTTGTATTAACTTTAAATTAACGTATTATATTCATTGTGAACTCACACAACCTATATGATATCTGAACACGTCTGATTGAATGACAGTTGGTATTTAAAAATACTTTTGGACATGGGATAGAATTCAAATCCTTTTTAACAAAGTTCAGCTTGCATAGGGTAATAATGTTGGAATTTAAGCCCAAATTCTGCCGATGTTCACAAGTTTACTTTAACCTCTAACAAGAAAAAAATCAATTACTCGACTTATGCAAAAAAAAACCGAAGTAGAAGGTAGTAGTCAGCATGGTGGCAGTGACGTGGCATCATCAATAAAAGACTGGATGCAGGTATGTCTTCTGGGGCAATACGTATTTGCATGTGTATCCCTCTACCTCTATATAAATATGGAGCGGGGCCCTGGGGCAGTATGTGAGGCATCAATGACTAGGGCTCAGTCGCGTTATGGGTTAAATGCTGGAAGGGTGGACCATAGGTGTGCAGCAACACAGCAACACGACGTCATCCTATACCACTAATAACCACCCCAGTGAAACACAAGGATGACACTTACTTCTAAAGGGGACAACTAATCATTGAGAACATAGTACTTTGAAGTGTGTCTCGGCCGAGTAGAGTTGAAGTTCTGTTTCTTTTTGTTCTACTTGCCACACAGGGAAGGATCATTGAAGTGGAATAGATTGGTCGCAGTCGACGGAGATTTCTGCAAAATGGATAGGTTTAATAAAACCATATGGTGGCCGAACTTTTGTGGCAATGAGACCATCCAGAATGCATTCTGGGTAAGTTCCTATCAATATAACTTATCAACTTTTTCAATTCGGGCATATATAAGTGTTAAAAATATTTTAGTTACTGTTTTCACCGATCCTCTATTCACACTATACTATGACGATACTGATAACAATAATGTGGCTATAGAATTATAGGGTTTATAACATTACGTATTATCAACGAAGGTACTTATAACGTGATATTAATTATCATTGCTGAGTAAATATCAATAGTATTATTTCAAAATTATTAACTCTTATAATGACTTACTATACAGTCCCAGTAAGTCAGATACCTTGGGATTTCCAGTCCTACATATGGCATATGATATAATAATATAATAATGATTATGACTGCCTGTAACATCACTGAGTAACACCTGAATAAATGGTCATTATTCCAATGTTAAATATATGAAATGATATTACATACCTCCCTGACTAAATGAACCAGTGAGTTCTCGCCAATATCACTCTGTGTATATGAATACAAAAGAATACAAAAGACATTATTATTATTAGAAATGTATTTCTGCATGTGTATTTGGGCAAGTTCAGTGAACTGTTCACTTTGGGTTTTTTTGTCTTCTTCTAGCTGAATTAAGAATGATAAGCATGGGTATTAGTACTCTTTTAATAAACACATTCATTGCTAATAGAGCTTCAATTTGGTACCACCTTCTTTACATATTTTTTTTCACTGAGTAAATGCCGAAAAACATACTTTTCTGACCCGAAATAGAACTAATAAACGAACGTTATATTTAAAAAGATTTCACTGGGATAATTCCAATCACAAATGAATGTATCATACCAAAAACATCCTAAGAACAATTTTTGAACATTTGATGGGGAAAACTTAAATACTACAATACATTCAAAGCTGGAGGACTTTCTCTAGCAAATCGTCCATTTATATGCGACAGTGGTGATTTTATGAAATCTCATACTATCAAAATGCTGACAGGGTTGTGAAAGCTCTGAGACAGCCAAATCGACCGTCAAGTACTTTACTTGTATTCCATTAAAGAAATTATCACATAATTATGTTTACTTAGTGATAATTGATACCCAATTATCACCTGGATGCTAATTAATAAGAATAACTCGGAACTAGTTGGATCTTGTCTTGATCTTACGATCGCCCAACGGTAACTGATCTTTATTTTTGGATACAACATACCTGTCAGGTGTGTACCTGATCTGCGTGCGCAGCCGTGCCCGGCTACTAGCTCTGGCGTCCCATGGGGAGGCCCAGGCGTTACGTAACCTTACGTAACACTATTATCCTTTTGCTCAAATCAACCCTAGCTCGGCTTTGTGCAATCTTGTATGCGACAGTGGTCTCCATTAGTCTCGAATTCTTGGGATTTCGGGGTATTTACTGGTAAACAAGTGCCTTCGGCACTTGGATTGTAGAGGCAGTTGTGTTTCTACTTCTTATAGGAATCCAACAATTTACTGGATGTTTATTTTAATTTGGAGATATTAATTTGCTTGCCAAAAATTGCTAAAATCACAGGGGGCCTACGTCTGGGTAGTAGGCCTAAGGTGTAGAAGGCAGAGAGAGGGAGGGACAGAGAGAGAGGAGGAGGAGAAGAGAGGGAGAGGAGAGAGGAGGATGACTGATATAATAGGGTTTCATGGAAACAAATTTGCACTCCCCCCCCCCCCCCCACACACACACCCCTATACATCTATCAATTTTCCTTCTCCTCCCCCTCCCCGACTACCTCCCCTTTAATTCCCCCTCCTTAATAATAATAATAATAATGAGTAATGTGTGGATTATTATTAATAATGAGTAGATTATTATTAATAATGAGTAATGTGTGGACAGACATTCTTTCATAAAAAAAAATCGTAAAAAAAAGTTGGTCGTAAAAAGTTAGTCGAAAAAAAGTTGGTCATTAAAAAAGTTGGGTCGTAAAAAAAGTTGGGTAGTAAAAAAAGTTGGGTAGTAAAAAAAGTTGGTCGTAAAAAGTTAGTCGAAAAAAAGTTGGGTCGTAAAAAAAGGTGGGTAGTAAAAAAAGTTGGCAGGTCGTAAAAAAGTTGGGTCGAAAAAAAAATTTGGTCGTAAAAATAGTAAGTCGAAAAAAAGTTGGTCGTAAAAAAAAGTTGGTCGAAATAAAGTTGGTCGAAATAAAGTTGGTCGGAAAAAAATGTTTCAGAAAAAAGTTGGTTGAAAATAAAGTTGGTCACCCCCCTTCACCTCTTCACCCTCCCCCCCCTCCTCCCCCCCCCGGGTGAAATGGTGCATCCTAGGGTCATTTTCACATCATATTCCAGCTATTGGAAGGCATACTGACTATCTCCGAATTTGTGGGGGAGGACGTCGTCCTGCAAGAAATCTTTGAATTTGTTAAAGAATCTATTTATATATAAAATATAAGTGAGAAAAAAAGAATTTCCATGGGAACATACTTCATTCAAATTTGTAGTCCATCCCATATGGTTGGTATTGCATTGGCATTAGTTTCCTTTCCCATGTCTCAGAGCCCCCCCCCCCCCCCCCCCTCCCCCCAGGGAATTAGTGAAATGGTGCATTCGGTGCACACTGAACCTACCCGAATGCAACCACTAAAGGTCTGGGTAGTGAGTTACGTAATCCTCTAAACGGTGTGACGTCATAGGTTGTTTACAAACACTCTCGCCACTCTCGCACTCCCGGGAGTGGAGGGTTCACCGAGCCGTAACGAATCTCGTATGCTGCGAGTTTCCACGAGTACGCAAAACTCGAGGAAAGGACGATTTCATTGTATAGGCTACTAAGTGAGAGCGGACAACTAGATGGTTCCGGGCCGGTGACCACGGTCCTTGTGTAGCAACGTGTTGGTTCCGGTCTGTTGAACACGGCTGGACACTTGACCTAGTGGCTCCACTCTCCCCGAGCCCTCTAGTAAGGCTTGTTGGCCTCTGGTTGTGTTTGTATACCAGCACTTCCTGAAGGACATTTAATAATTTGTTTCCATCCTTATTTTAACATTTTATCACTAGAAAGTAGAAGGGAACATGTCTGACATTGAATTCAAGATCAAACCAATTGATGATGCCAGCGACTAACCATATTTAAAATCAAGAGCTGATGATCTGTTGAACCCACATGCAGTTCCAAACACAACCAGTTATAAGTGGCGCTTGCCATCTTTGGTGGAGAGCTGTGTTATGTTGAGAGGACCATTCATTATGTGTTCATAGGGGAGATGCAAAGTGCTATCCTTTAGATATATTAAAGTGTATTTATGTGTACAATATGACTAGGGGTTTCTATGTGGCGCTTGCCATCTTTGGTGGAGAGCTGTGTTATGTTGAGAGGACCATTCATTATGTGTTCATAGGGGAGATGCAAAGTGCTATCCTTTAGATATATTAAAGTGTATTTATGTGTACAATATGACTAGGGGTTTCTATGACTAGTTCTAATCTGATGAGATGGTGATGAGGTGTTGATGAGTATATATGGTTGGTACATGGAAATTTTACTTCTAAAGATTAAAGTAACATTGGGGAACTCTAGCCCTCCCCTCCCTATACATGATGACCTAGCGGGAGCATGTGCTGTGGGTTTAGCCCAGTCCATTTTGGTGGTGAGCGGGGGTGGCCGTTTGTGTGAGGATGTAAAAACAGTTCCCCAATGTTTAGTTGTTTGGTTTATTAAAGTTTGTGTTGCTTCCAAAGTATCTAAAGGATCCCAAAAATTCGAGACTAAAACAATTAGACCCTTCGGTTGTGTTGGTTCTCGTCGTCTGCACGCTGACATCCCCTTGGCTTCGCCTCGGGGATGTCAGCGTGCAGACGACGAGAACCAACACAACCTTAGGGACTAATCGTTCAATAAAGCCCTATATTTTGAGATTGAGAAGAGAATAAGGAACGACACGCCAGAGCAATGTTGTAATAGATTTTAAAAATACTTTAACCAAATTTGGTTCTTCTTTGACATATAGCCTACAGAAAGCTACAGAAGTGTTAACAAGCGAGAAATGTATGCGACAGTGGTCGTGAGATAAATGGTTGCTGCTGTCACACTACATGATGAGGGTTGCCACGAAATTCACTTTTTGCAGTCAATATTGACCCTTCTAGAAGCTGACATGATTTTAACTGAAAAACCCCCCCATTTATTTGCGGATTATATCGAGGGGAAAAGGGAAGGGTATGGCTGACTTAAGATATCAGCTTTGGCCATTATGGGACATTTTAATTATATTGATTGTTAATTTAACATGAATTCTGACTTGACTTGACTTCTAATGTTGTATCTTACTTACCTATCTAACAATGGCACAAACAAAGTAAGATCAATTTGAAATGTATGCGACAGTGGCCCTGAATACGACAGTGGTGCCTGATAAAATTACAGAATAATTCCTATGGAAATCAATTTCATCATTGGATTATTTAATATGGGCATCTGTAGATATGATTGAACAACAAGAGAATGCTAATCACGCTTAAAATACTCTTTAATAATTGTTTAGAGGATGAAATAGTTTTCGATTCAATCTTTATTGTTGCTTTACCTATATATAATATTAATTCAGACCATATTTAGGGCACTTATTTTTTAATGAGAGCATTTTCTTAAAATATTATTATTCCTAGAATTATTACTGAACAATTATCTGAATTATGACTTAGGATGAGCCGCCATGTACTAACCATGAGGGAATGAAAAATCTAGAAAATTAGACATGGAATTGTGTCAAATTCATTTTAAAAAAGGGATAGGATGACGCCACTGTCGCATACATAGGATTTGGGGTATCAAATTTGACCCCCTACAGTAAAAGAAAGGCCGGGAGGTAAGATGTCTGGTTTGGTCAAACCAATGATCCATGCGTTAGTTTTAATTTCTATGATATGGATTTCGTCTACGAGAACATTTACCCCCCCCCCCCCCACACACACACACCCCTGGGGAGCAAAAAGTGAACGGTTCGCTGGACTTGCCCATTTCTGTATTGCAATAAGCGCATGTCCCGTATAAGCGCATTCCTTGAATAAGGGCCGGGGCAAGGATGGCCTGAAATAAATAAGCGCCCGTGCGTTTTTTCGGTGAAATACGATATGTCAATCGATCAAAAGTAAAAAACCTACCAAAGTTTCAATGTTTGAATGGGTTGGGTCTACAGCAACAGTCTAGTTCGAAATAGCCAAGTGACCACACTGTCCCGCGCAACGTATCCGGGCGATACGAAAATGAATACGAATTTCTTGTACCCACGTTTGATACGATTTTTTTCATCTTAGCGTATTCGGGCGGCGTTTTTCGTATCGGCGATTCGCGCAGCGTTTTTCGTATCGGTGATTCGTGCAGCGTTTTTCCTGCCTCTATAGTTTGGTTAGAACTGAAATATTATACTGGACAAAATAAAAAAATATCTCACTAAAAAATATTTTTTACTCAGGTTTATGTGTTTACCTTGAACAATCACATTGAGTGATCATCCAATTAGAGTTACTGAGGAAACCGAGCAATTGAATATAACCACTGGTATCCTTTAGAAAGACATACATTTATTCATCATTTTTACCTACAGATAGTGTCTACATGAGTGTAGGTACATCATTCTCTCCCTGTGCATTGTAGGTTGTGGGATGTGGAGATGGCAGACCCACTGGGGGTACACTATGTATACAGATGTAAATGATTGGGGGTGTTTTGAGTAAACACCCTCTACAATATCACCCAAATGATTACACATACAAAATATAGAAGAATATCACCAAAAACAATTCAAGATATATGATGGTTAATTCCAATAGTGCATAAATGTCACAATATTACATGGGTAGAGCTTTTAATATAGAAGGATTATTGATAATGACTGGCTTGCTTGTAACGCCCTCTAGTGTTAGAGGGGTTTCTAAATTATAAGGTGGGAGAGGTGAGTGTAATGAGCGACAGGTGAGTGTGAAATGCCAGCTAGGTGAGTGAAGTGTCAGCTACACCTTGGGCCCAGGCAAAGCTGGCAAATGAACGCGATTCTACGCGATTTTTAATGCGCAATCATCTTGCCATAGTTCTTTGATGAGAGTGGACGCTTTTCACGCAATGATTATTGCGCAATGATTGCGAGATGGTCACGCTAAGGGTATAACGCAATATTGGTGCAAATATCAGCAAATTCTTATGGCATTTGAGTAGGATATGTTATGCACAATGCAGGAATTACTCATTTCTTCATGGTAATACATCAATTATTTCCTCATTATTTCCATCCTCTTAGACAGTCGCATTGCTTGGAAGGGTTGTTCCAGTTGTACTTGAAATATGGTGGCCCAGTCTGCCCAGTTGTAGAAAATACTATTTTGGAATATGTGTGTGATCGTTAAAAACAAAGAAATACAAATACTTTTAAATAGCATTTAATTTTTATTTAAGGAAGCTGGATATGTATGTATATTTAGATAGAAAATATAAGTTAATAGCCCATAACGTCTCCAAAAGCTTTGATGTAAAGGTATGCCGATTCAATGAGTTTTTACCTTTAAATACCTGGGATGTATTATTGACGAGAAGCTAACATTGAATCAACATCTCTCCAATATTATAAACAAACTGTGTATGGGAAGTTAGGTGAAATACAGCGTCGGAGGAAATATATGAATTCTGGCATATGCATACTAATATTCAAAACATAATATATTACCTATGCGGATATGCCTGTTCGTTTTTTGGACCAGCTAATGCAGGATTGATAAATAAAGTCAACCACTGTTGCAGATATTCAATAAGAATTGCTTTTGGTCACAACGTAGACATTAGGACAAAATTGAACAATTGTAATATATTACCTCTAGAGCTTCGTAGAAAAGCAGTCATGTTAACCTAAGTCCAAAGATATCTTAATGAAACAATGGCTATAGGGATCGTGAACAGGGCTTATGTAATGATAACAATCCAAACTTAGAACTCATAAGACCCAATACGGAAAGATACAAACGATCAATAGTGTACATAGGCAAACGAGTGTGGAACGATTTCGACGGCAAGCTAAAAACAATTGTGGCAATTCAAGGTATCACTCATGGAAAGATATTGACTAGCATATATGTGTTAAACGACATTTAAATTGTTTTTAGATTAGCCCCTAGCATAATGATAAGGGCTAAGGGTAATGGGCCATTCCCTTTATTTCAAACATATATGCAATTATTTTTATGTATAAATTAGTCTCTAACTATAGTAAGTAACAGTGTCATTTTCATGTGAAATATGTAAGTTGGAATTATAAATGGAGGAATTAAATCAGTGAGTAAACCAAGTATTTTTTTAGTAATATAGAGCTAGGCTTACATCATTTAGCTTTGTGTGTAGGGGTTTCTTTGACTTGGTATTAGAGAGTGTGTATGAGTATCAGAGAATAGAGTGTCAGATGCGTGACAGTAAGTGTGAATGTGAGTGTGAATGTAAGTGTGAGTGAGCAGTGCCAGGTATTGCGTCCAGTTATGATGAGTATTTAGACGCGATTTTGAATGCGCATTGTATGCGCAATTGAAATTACACCCATATCATTGACTTTTGAAGAAAACATGTATTCACAGATACTATTGGTTAAGTAACACATGTTTGATAGAAACATAAATGAATATGAATGAGAACTTAATCCAACACAAGTGTGAGACCACCAACCACATAGGAGGAAATAGACGCAATGGATTTCACATATTGGTTGCTAATGGCATGTACATTTCACTGTGATTCAAAGCCATAAGTATCACACTTCACTAGTTCACGGTCAATCACAAAATGATCACAGTGCTATCACACTCAATTGCACTCAGTGCCCGTCGGGTTATGTCGCCTATGGGCTGCAGGGATAGCTTAGAACCGAACCGAAACTAAGCTAACTCAATACGAAAAACGGAGCGCGAATACGGAGCATATCAAATTTCGTCTCCGTGATTCAAATGACCGTTTTTTGTCTCAGAAGTTCGCGCAATTTCGTCACCACAGTTCACCAGTAGCGTTCGCGGTGCTCTGAAGACAAACAACGTCTCCATAAAGACGAAATAATTTGTCGCTCCGTATCGCGCGGGTACGGCGGGCGGGAGAGTGCAGTGGTCTCGTTGACGTCATTAGGTAACAATATGTGAGTAAAGTAATTGAATATTATATTGCGTATGAGGGGCACTGTTTTCGGACATTCAATTATAATTAAACTACAACCTGAAAATAATGTATAATACTTTATCAACATTTATAAGTACAGGGCTCTAGCTCATCCTTAACCACTCCCAGTATAGAGCTTACTCTACTCATATCATTCTAACTCACTCTAAACTCTACCATTATTACTTGATTTTTATTTTTTATTTCAGTAAACCACGAAGTCGTTACAGTGCTATTCTCTGCTTAAGTTCCAGAAAGAAGACTTCAGATTCATATAATTACTATTCTACAATCAATACTACTACAATATACATAAGTGTTCGTTATCTACGCAATGATACATTTATATAATACATACGACATAACGCATGCAGCATCAGTAAGAGCCGATGTTCTACCATAACAATATTTGTGTGATTTCAGGTATATAAAAAAGATAAGAGACTGTATGGTAATATAAGGTGATATTGAAAATGGTGTAAATGATATAAACGCCGTGCATCTAAATCCAAGGTTCATAGCAAACAATTTGATATCTTAACAGTTTCTGAATTCCGTTTAGGCTCTGTCTATCATATTCTGGAGTCCGACGTTGTGACCAGTCAGTCAGATGTGCCCATTTATCGAAAAGATCATCCCAATACTTAGCCTTGATAAGAGATTTTAACCTCTTTGGGTCATCAGCACATACCTTCAGCGAGATTATTCCAAATCCGGTGCAGACGACCTAAAGTTGTCCTGCTCATGGAGCTCTCCTTCCACCTTTTTAGATTGATGTTATCATCAATCTAAATGGATTGGGGTGAGATCTGTCAATCATTGATAGCATCTTGGCTCCTCCCATCCTGGATATCAGTGTGAAGAATCTGTTGATTCTGATATCAGCAGATGGGATCAGAATCATGCTGGTAATGGCTGGGAGGGGGAGGGGATGGCGTTTAGGTGTGAATTAAAGGGTAGACCATGTGTGAATTAAAGTGGCAAGTTGCGAAATAAGATGCCTCATATGCAAAGGTGTTAAAGGGACCAACAGAATCACATGGAATGACCAGTCAGATATGGGATAGGGATTTCATGTTTTCTGTCTCCACTTCCTCTCCCTCCTACTATCCCTCCCTCTCGAACTTTACATTTAACTGACATCAATCTCCGTTTCCCTTGGAAACGCAATCTTCTACATGAACCGGAAATAAATAAATAAATGTAAACTGATCACTGTTAACTATTTCTTGTTTCTTTCAATTTCATTATTTCAATTATTATTCATTACCTCAATATACAGTACAGGTTTCACTCAACCATACCCCAGTATATTTATATATGGTTTAATCTCTAAAGCCAACTCATATTGGAGGCATCACAGGTGGTGCAAGATTAATGACAGGTAAACTTTGAAGTATGTGGTTGAGTTGTGGTTAGGGGAACCTGGCTTTAGGATAAATATACTATGACTGTATGCACATCACCTCAGAATTGAGTGTATCGAGTATTATAGAATCGTTTTGTCAACATTGTGGGTTTTATACTCCCTCTTAGGTGGTCACTAATTATGGATCTTGGACGGGCAGTGAGCTGAAGTCCGTCTCGGTGATGTTAAAAAATACAAACATACCCACAGCCTTCAGCTCACTGTCCGTCCAAAATCCCTAACAGTGAGTTCATGCTTCGCATCTGTTAGAGGAAGCCGCATGTGATGGTGCCAGTAGAGAAGCAAAATGTCCGGTAACTAACTCATCAAAGCAGATCAACGCTTACGCTGTAATATCCTAACTCTGGTATGCTATATCCTACACTTGCTGTGGTGCCCCTATTCCCCAGCATTGGCTTGGGCGGACTCCCATGCTTGAAGAGTACAGTCCTGAATTCCAGGTGTACTCTTTGAGCATTCTGAGCGGACTCTTTAATGAAAGAGTCCGCTCCTAAGAGTCCTCTCAGATGCCTGGGCGGACTCTTTCATAAAAGAGTCCGCTCAGGTATCCGTTGCAAATAATTTTGAACTGGGATTGGCCTGGATTCGAACCCAGGACCTCTCACATAAGTATAGGCTAGCAAGTAGAGTTGAAGGCTCTACCCACCCAGCCACAGAGGCTCAGATAGGATCTGTTGTATATAGCACAGTATGATTCCTGAAATAGAAAATGTGATGTGTCACAGGAAAATGAGTCAAGCGGAGTCCAATGATGGTAAACAGTGGGGAGAAGTATATCTTATTTAACCAGTTGGAATTGTGTGCAGTTATATAACTAATTGTGTGAGTCCTACCAGGGATAGCTTATTAAAATATTAAAAATGAAACCTGCTACAATAAATTGAATATATTCCTTTGTTCTAGAATCCAATGAGAGAAATAGTAAATGTTCACTTCAACATTATGAAGATTTGGAATTTAGAGAATACAAATCAATGTTGCAAATTATATCGAACACATCCTGGTGGTGAGAAGGCAAGAAAAGTGTTATATGAATCAGGTATAATTATATTACTTTAATAACATTAATTGTCATCACTAACTGGCTCTCCAAATAGATATCTCAAAATCCTATTTTTGCAACTTGTGACTCATTTCCCTGTAGCACATCACTTATGTGTTGGTGAAGACCAATATAGAACAGTGGTAGGAAGTGTAAGGTGTTGCATAGAGCGGATAATTCGAGGTAATTGCAAATGTGTATTGGGGTGGTCAATAATAAACACACAATCAAAGTTCGAGGATACTGGTCACTGATGGTCACTGTAGGGTGGTAGGGAGTGGGGGGATCCGGTCACCTCAATAATAACAAACAATTGAAGTTGGAGGATAAGCATGCTAGAGTACTCGAAGTTGTACTCTTAGTGAATAGGAAATGTCCGCGGCTGACGCCTTGGACATTTCCTATTCACTAAGAGTACAACTTCTCGTCCTCTATCCTACACATATCCCTCTGAGTGCATACATATAGTTATACACTCTATACGCGACCTGTAGGCAGTAAACATCAAAACCCTCTAACGTTAAGGCTATGGTACGCCGCTGCCTACAGGACGAGTATAGAGTGTACACTGAGAAGGTTTTCTTTGATAAGATTTTCTCATGGTTTCAACCTATTTAATATTTTAACATGGTCAGTGTAATTAATCCCCAAATGTCACAATGAACGAAAGCACATCAAGACCTCACATATATAGACATCAATAGTTGACATTGCAACCACAAGGCAGATCCAGTAAGGAAGATCCAACAAACACAATTCCTACAATCTACTTTACCATCTAATCAGTACTACAATTCACTGCCGGCTTATGATGTGATGCAAAATCCATAGCCATTTTCTATGAGTTGACTTTTCATTTGCTTTGTGCTTTTCTATAGCTACATTATTCCATTTAATGTGTATAGTTTACAGATGAATGATATCACCATTAGTTGAGTATAAATTTGAACATGATCACTGTGAGATCTTTTCGCCTCTCGACCCAAATCCTTGTACTGCAGTTCTTTTCTTCACTGTTTTCCTTTAGTACCGTAATTAACGTCTGTTTCCAACAAATGATTGTATCGTCGATCATTGAGTTTTAGTATTTGTCACACATAGCCTCACATGCATATATATTTGCTGGAGGTCTATACGAAATGATCTATTAGGGTTGCCTTGTTATAGTAAATAGTTTATATATCCGTACATAAAACTTTGCAATTATTGATTTAGTTTTTTTTAAATAACAGATTTTATCGAGCAAAAATGTCACAACAGCGATACGTCTCAATTTAATCATAATCCGTAGTAGAAAAAAATCATTATCTGGAAATTGTTTAGCTAATTCATCTAGATACCTACGGCGTGGGTGTGGGGGTTGGGTGTGGGCGGGTTGAATAGAAATTACCTGGAAATGGTTTGGGATGAATAATTCCTCAATAGCGCAACTAATAAAACGAATTAATCGCTGCCATCTAAAACATGGCCCTATTTGTAAATGTGTGATGGACCTGCACTACTAGCCTTACACATGATAAACTAGGTTCCATAAACTGAATAAACATTTGATCCTGACATGCCTTTGAATAGCGGACCGTGTCCCCGCGATGTATGTCATATAAGTGCAATTCTTGTAAAAGTTGTAAATAGAATAAAGGAGACAAACCCGTGAATTGGTGACCATAGCTCTAAGATATTTTGAACCATTTGCGCGACAGTATACCTTATATACATAGCCTAACCTCAAACCTCAGTTATATTATCTTCAATGTCTACAGGTACACGGGGTGAAAGAAATGGGGAATGACGGTGGATGAGTTGGCAATTTTTGTCCATATATAAAAATATTATAAGTTACAAATAGAAACATTTATTTAAGCATGTAGGTCTTACTCCATACACATGCTGACAATTACTCTACGGATAGCCTACACAGTCCCTATACGTTTTTAAAACAATGATTATCTATGTTTAATTATAATGTACCTCGTATATTTATTGATATTAGCAGATAATTTTAGATGAGGAAGATCCTATCGGAAAACTGTTCATGAAAGAGACAAGTATTAATAAACCTATTTCCGCTATTTTTCGCTATCTTGAGAATCAATAAAGTATCACGCTCTACTGTATGTCTTCAGAGTAACGCACTGTCCGTGGACACCCTGCACCCTGACGTGACCACGTGTTTCCGGGACACGGTGTTGACATGGTTACCCGCCGCCTGGATGGCCGTCACCTCCCCGTTTTACATCAGCCACCTCTGCCACAAACCCGATATCAACTCCTGGTGGAGGTGGAGCCTCTTAAATATCCTCAAAGTTGTAAGAACCGACACTCATTCTCTAAAACAAATTCATTTAAATATATATATATCCGTTTATACATTCTTTCCATAATTAAGGAGGGAGGCGTTCCAACAATCGGGTTTCTTTTAATTTAAAACGTCTTAATCACTTTTTGACAACTTAAAAAAAACAATGGGAAAACTGATTTTTAAAAATCGGGTCGAGGAAATGCAGTAAACTGTCCCTTCAGTCTCAAACGCCTGAGTTCGATTATATTATTTTTCCTGAAATGTTAAAAAGGCTATCAGAGTGTAAGGTAAAAACCGACCGGTGGAACACACATAAACTTAAAGCTGCATTCACTCATATTACAACTGGATTTATCAATATTGGTATAGCCTATATCTATACACGAATTTGAAGTCTAATCACCGAGAGAAAATTTCCGTCGGTGAGCGATAATAAGTAAAGTCATCACATGAAAGCATTCGGGCGGGTCCTCCAAATACAAATGAGCACGTTTTAGAAGCCCTTTATCAAAGATAACTGAGAAACAAAATCGTCCAAAATTTTGGTAAATAGATGGGGAACAAAAAGTCGAAAATTTTCCGTTTTTGACCGACGTTTACTGAGAGGGCAGCTTTAAACAAATAAACTTATAATGATTGTAATTGATATTCGATCGATTTTTGTTGACAATAATCGTAATGTTATTGGTCATACATCTATATCAACATTTTAAATTAAATTGAATTGTATCGATGAGATTCTTTATTTCTTGATTTCAAAATTAAAAATATGAAAGCTGCATATATATATAGGAATAATCATTGTGTTTATAGCTATTTTCACAGTTTCTATAGCATCCTGTAATCAATAATGCTGTCATATTTCAGAGTGTATGCCTATGTATGTTCCTCTCAGTATTGTTGAACTTTATTGCTGTGATAGAATACCATGTAATGAGCTTCTACTACATACCGCCCTCCTCATACACATCTGTTGCCATAGAAACAGTTTTACTAGTAAGTATTATTAACCCTCAAAATGAGTTTTGATTAGGCATAATCAGCACTCATTGTATTCACAATAATTATGATACTTCCAGCAAAGTTTATGTTGGGAAGCGACTCGTCTACATACGCTTTTACCATTGCTAGGTGTACAAATGATAAAAACAATAGACCAATTGAAGGGTGTCCATCATGAATACTTTGGTATTTTATGTTTTCAATGTTTACAGACTATTGTTGGAATAGTATTGTCTCAGTGATTGCCATGAATGATAAGCGCTTCTCTATTTTTCTCCATTCCAGAGCTGGGTAACCTTCCTACTACGATGGGAGTTCATAAAGGGGGTTCACTCCGGTGGTGTAATGTTTATATTTTGGTTTCTCTCAGTACTCTGCGATGCGTTTCACTTACATTCTACAGCAATCAGGGTGTCCATGTATGTAAGTACTGGAAAAAGTCTTATTAATAAGCAAATTTAAATATAAAATTATTGAAGGCAAGAGAGTCATAATATTGTTATTGAATCGAATGGATCCGATGATGGATTAATATATAAATAATTACATTTCTCAAAGGACAATTTCAAAAGTCATTCAGTAGAGAAAATATGTTCCTTACAAAAGCTCGACGGAAATTCAATAAATGATAATTTATCGTTGCATACTGCTGCAACATTTAGAAAATGTCACGGAACGCCGTCTTGATATGTTTACCTATAAAATGAGCTTATATTGTATTTCCAGGGGTTCCCGAGTGATGTGAGAGTAGTCCTGACTTATGTTCATGTCGCGGGGAGCATTATAAGCTTCTTTCTTCAATTCTTCTCCGACAGGAAGGCATTGGGGCCTGAGCATTTTGCCAATAGAACAACCAGTGATGAAGTTAGAGAGGATATCCCTCTCCTTGATATGAATGCATTTAAACCACAAGTTCTGAAGTTCAAACCAGCTGTTGTGAGTGAATATTTCCTTATTCAATAGTATGGTGGAACCTCTCAATTGAAACAACCCTTAAATTGGGACTGAGAGAAACTGGTGTTAATAGCGAGGTGGTATCATTAGAGAGGCTAATCTAATAAGAGAAAAACAATCTGGGACTGAGAGAATCTGGTCTTAATAGACGGGTGGCCTCTATAGAGAGGTGGTCTTTATGCGAGGTTCCATAAATACTAGTTATGTGATAATATATATAATATTCGCTCATGGTACATTCATCGAGAGTAACATGTGTTCCACATAAAGAGCGAATATTCAAGCGATAGTGATGTATCCACTTAAAGACCAAATGCTACAGGAATCCATATCAAGAAATAACCGTAGGCAATTTCCTCGCGCCCCCCTAGCTATTGTGACATCAATTGTAGTAGCTACAGTTTGTGTTTCTCATAAGGCGGACTTTTCCCAAGTTTTATTTTAATATTTTAACTCGAGTATGACACACATTCGTCTTATAAACACACAACTTGGCTCTTAAGTATTACATGGAAGATTAATGTTTCTGGCCTGTATGTGCATAATCCTGAGGCGAAGCCGAGCGATTATGTACTATTAGTGCACCAGCAGATCGGAAATGGAAGTTATTTCTCATTTAATATCTGTCCAAGGTGGTTACTCACAAAAGAATATTATCTTATATTTTCATTCATTTGTCATGATTTTCTCATGCCCATTTTTACTGCATATATACGTAACATGAATATAGGGCGTCTCTTCACTCTGATCAATAGCCAATTCATACTATTGCGTGATAAGTACACAGTTCATGCCATTTGAGCGCAACCTGAGTAATACAGAATAGAGTTCTTCTATACGATAGAATGCAATCAAGCATAAACAATGCATGCCAACAAAGCTTACTAAATTGTCTTGCGATTTAAACGTGTGTGAATGTTTAAAGCCTCAAGGCCATTTATCCTACTCTTTCCCTGAAACTAAAGCATTTATACCATACTTATTCTATAAATAAGAAAACCAAGAAATTTAAACTTTAGCTCATTCAAGGGGTATCATAGGACCAATGATATCATTCTTTGTCACTTTCATCGTTTGAAAGCTATACTATTGATATCACAACCGTGGATAGTCTTGTCTATAACATACCAGGTGGATACCCTTATTCCAATAACTACCAACTCAATAGGTTACTGTCTGTCCATAAGCAGGAGATCAATCACCCCGTTTTCAAGATGTCTCAAACTATAATGATAATTGTAAGTGGTGCATTAATACATTTTAACTCTTTATTTTATAACTGTTTATATAGAAACAAAGTCCAGAGCTGCATGCACCATGGTGGCACCGGATCACTCACTGGTGGATTACAAGGTAATTAAGGTTTTATTTACCAGCCATCGCTGAAGCAGTTTAAGGTGCCTCTTAATTACTGCGCGCTACATATGGGCCATCAAATGGCGGAGTGAATTTAAAAAACGAATGGAAATAATCAAAATGTCAGACATCAGTATCAACTGATACATATCCAGTAACTCATCATTATGTTCAGAATGTTATTCAGGATGAATTATTTACCCTAGATTAGTTTTCCTGTCACCACGTACAGTACGGCAGAGTGGAAGTTGAAAATGAAACGTGATTTAATCCTTCAAATAATATATCAAAGCCCCGTATCCACTCAGCTGATTTTCCCACATGGGCATGTTAGCTGACAGAAGCACTCGGTCAGCTACGATTCCCCTCCGACTGCCCGCTCAGTGGATATGTGATGACTATCCCTTTTCTAGAGAACCTTGCCTAAATAAAGTGATTTCTATTGATACGTAGAGAACTACTATTCGGCCTGGGAAAAGATGTGACATTTAAAGACCTCTATGATATTCGTCCTGGAGATAAAGCTCAGCATCTTGTAGATGTCTTCAAACGTCATCTCTACAGGAGTTGGGGAGGTCGCGATAGACCAAAGTAGGTTCCTTATGTCTCTCACTCTCAGTTATACCCATTACCCACTACAAAACCGAAGCGAACTGAATCGAGTCAATACAAATCAAATTGTTGCGAACTGATTTCTAAACACGGTTCTGTTCTCATTACCACATAATGGCATGCACATCGGTTCTGTAGATTTGAATTTAAATTGCGACCTGATACAATTTGCTTCGCTTCAGTTTTGTCCATACAAAACGACACTTAGCTCAAACAATATTGGGAATGTAAAGGCAGATGCAAAGTCTATCAATTTGCTTCTCTTCGCTCTGGATTCGGTTTGGGAGCACTTTGAGGTGTAGTGTTGAATTATAGAAAGCACTTAGAATCAGTTGTAGTGGGAAAGGGGTATTAATCACATGTACACTATCTTGCAAGTCCAATGATATTTTAGTTTAATCGCCCAATAAGAAACGTGTACTACTTATAGGCCACCTATAAAACAATAAGCCACCGTTATATGCACTTATAGGCCACCTATACGTACAAAGAAAACATTAACTCTATCCTTGTCAAGTCAGCTAAATACACCGTTATATATGTACTTATAATCCACCTATAAAACAACCTGGTCACACGATTGCTGACTGTTTGGACGGTTTGGCCTTGAGAACGTACAAAGCAAACATTAACGCTATCTGGCATTGTCAAGTCAGCTAAATACATCGTTGTATTTATATATATAAGCCCTTGCAAATTTGCACTTTTGGATTTGCATACGTCATCACAAATGTGAAACCTTCTAAATTCTAAATGAATTCTAAATTTGCTGACTGATGCCACGCTCTCAGGTTCAAGTAAAATAATCTGTTATAATGATAATTTCGCTTCTCTTTACAGAGACTGCTTTGGTCGACCTGTAAATTATCCTGTAACCTGGTGCTTATTCTTAACCGTGGGTAAACCTTTGCTGATTGGCGTGTGCCTGAGGATTTTGTCCTTATCGTTTGATCTCACCAATGCAACCCTTCTAAGGTAAGATAATTATAATGCATAGGGCCTCAAGTAAACACGAGATGTCCCACCCAGGTAATCCTTTCAGGTATACAAGCAGGTGTTGCACCCGCATTCAGGCACTTGCCATTACCTTAACATCAGGTATATCCATCTGTACAAGGCAATAAAACCAACGTTCATACTCATCATATCCATTATAACAGTCCCCCTGATGTTGGCCAACCAGCGATATTGGGGGTGGCGTATTTATAATCGCAACTAACTTTATAATCGCAAATAACTTTCAGGGCTTGCAATTTCGTAGTTTGCAAGTAGATACTAGTCCTGCGATTACAATAAAATACAAGATTTGTAGCCCCTAGAAAACTTTTTGTGGGAACCTGCAGTAATTAAAGTTCGAAGAATTCAAAGGGAATGCATGTATTGGTTCACAGGTTACTTGTGGACTACGTCAGTGTGGATGACCCATACACTTGGAAAGGTATATTTCTTGCCGGGACGATGTTTGTCGTGTCTTTCTGTTCGTCGCTCCTACTTCACAACTTTTACAACCAGTTTTGGGTAACTGGAATGAGGGTCCGATCGGTTCTTAACTCACTTGTACATGAAAAGGTAAGCCTCGAAAATCAAACCATTTGTGGCGGACAAATTTAGAGGTCATAAATTCATTATGTCTTTTTTGCCTAAAAAAATCATCCTGTAATATTCATCCTGTCACTGTTACAACATATTTCCAGCACATAGTCCACTGGTATTTCTCAAGGGACAAACATTTGATGTAATTAAAAGTGGATTTATCTCATTCAGGCCATGCGACTCACCAGCAAGTCTAAGCGGAGTTCTACGATGGGGGAAATTATCAATATAATGGCTGTTGATGGTCAGAAGTTACAAGATGTGTTTTTCACAGCCAGCCATATCTGGGAAATCCCCCTGGATGTTATTCTCTGCATGATAACATTGGATAATACTATAGGTATTGCATAGTACTATAACATCTATGCTTCTAACAAGGGATAAGGTGCAAATAAGGCTGACTACAGGGGGATAGTGATATACCATGCTTTTTTCAGAGCTGTATATATTTGCTCATGGGGTAGTCAGGGGCGAAGTTTGCAAACACTCCCTCTTGTAAATATATATATGCGTTATATAATGATACAAGCCTGAATCGATGAGAACATCATACATGTATATCAATTAACTAAATTGAAAGTTATATCAGGTGCAGGTGCACTTGCACATACCCTATTGGATGCTGTTATTTTCTGTACATTATTCTACATAATATATTCTGATATTGCAAGCGGACCCGTGTAAATGGTTGCACAAGACATCGCACCGAGCCGGGTTAAGACTGAAAGCTATATTCATGCAGTCCTTGCAAATATCAAAAACATACGCACCTTACCTAGCTCTTTTATACCGCAATTGATGGGTCGTGGGCTTGCACAAAGCAACTGGGGTAACTTGGAGTGTTGACTCAGCACATGTAATTCACATTCTTTTGCCCGCCTTCTTCATAAAAAGGTGGTGGTGCGACATAGAACAATCCTTCAGTCCCAATATAAAAATATTCGTCCCATAACTGGGCGGGTATTTAATGTATTATTTTTTGGTTTTTGATAGCTTGTTTCTTCTGAACCTTTGGGTGATTTCAAAAACCGATAAGTATATAATCAACGTATGTGTATAATATCAATCATAGAAGGCGTGAAACACATGATGCATGGGAACCGACTCCTGACATCTATATAAATGCTCTGTATTACACTGTTAGTTGATTCCCACTTGGTTTACAAATCTTGTCGTCTATCTCAGAGGTGGCCATAACATGAGGAAATTAAATGCGTTAGGTGAAGGATGGCGATTCTATTTGCCCCCCCCCCCCAAAAAAAAAAACGATTTCAACATATTCGCAGGGTTGTGTGATTTATTACTTTTGTCTATCTTCCAGGTGTGTCGTGCCTCGCTGGACTGGGAGTTATTCTGCTACTGGTGCCTGTAGTGGGTTTTTTCCTCTCATACAGAATCAGAATGCTGCAAGTAGGTAACAATTTCTCTAGGCTTAGCAAGTTTAAAAGTCCACTTGACAGCAAACAATAACTGTTTGAAATAATAGCATGATGCATAGGCCTACATTTATACACAAACCGGGTCTTCTAGTCTTGGATATATGCTGTGGGTATCCACGTAAGATATCTGTGCAACATATCAAAAAGGAAAGATATTTGTGCAACATATCAAAAAGGAAAGGTTCTCATGTAAGCTGTGTAAAATTCATGATTAAAATTATATGCAATACGTTGTTTTTACTAAGGCGTTTGCTTAGAAGAGAAAGAAAGTTTCATTAATTCCTTTGTTGTGGACAGGATTATTTCAACTTCGTTAGAATAAGAAATAACAACTGTTGAATAAACGAATTTTGCTGGCTTCTATTGAAACTGAAGCTGTGTAAAGTTATGAAGGGGAATATTTGATCTTTCAATTAGTTACTATGAGTTAATAATTGTGGAAATACGCACTTGCAGGTTCAGCAGATGCAGGTGAAGGATACCAGGATAAAATATCTCAGTGAGGTTCTTCAGTCCATAAAGGTATTATTTCTGAAATCCAAGGGGACATTTACCCAGTATTATGTGTTGTGCATTCTTGTATATAATATGACCCCTTTCTCTACTCCACCTTCTCCGTCTTTCTAATAAACGGAGCCGTTAACAAGGTTTCCAATTGTCATTTTCAGACTTCTACTATTATTTCTCCTTTGATGAACGTGAATAACTTTGTCAGTCTGTATCATCAATTTAAGAAAAGTATTTACAATGTACACGTACAATTTTCTGAGGATGTTAATCTAAAATCATATGGCAGCTGAGTAGAGTCGCAATTGTACAGCTCAAGAGGAAACAAACTTGTACATTTTCAGACTGCTGTTTAACCCAAATTCTAAACTCATCCAAATTGTCTAAACTCACCCAAAGTCTTGTCCTCCTGTAGAGTGGATATACCCAATTTTGAAGGTGGCCTGTTATCTTAGGTTACTAAACATGCATACATCTCTTTGCAGATTATAAAGCTATATGGCTGGGAACCCCCATTCGTGACAAGGATTCATGAAACCCGTGAGAAAGAGCTCCAGCTGGTGACTTCAGCTAACATTACTAGTGCAGTGTCCAGCATGTTCAGTACACTGTGCCCCTATCTGGTAAACTATTTCTTTTACCTTCCCTGTACTTATACAATATACCCTATCTGGTATACTACTTCTCCTTCCTTCCCTATACATTACACTGTGTCCCTATCTGGTATACTATTTCTTTTCCCTTCCATATGCACTACACTGCCCCTATTTGGTAAACTACTGCTCGTTATCCTCCCTGTCCTATAATACTGTCTACCCCTATATGGTATATAACTTTTCCCTATTCTATAGATTACACTGTGCCCCTATCTGGTATACTACTTCTCCTCCCTGTCCTATGTATTACACTGTGCCCCTATCTGGTATACTACTTCTCCCTATCCTATAGATTACACTGTGCCTATCTGGTTTACTACTTCTCCTCCCTGCCCTATGCATTACACTGCCCCTATTTGGTATACAGCTTCTCCCTATCCTATAGGTTACACTGTGCCCCTATCTGGTTTACTACTTCTCTTCCCTGCCCTATGCACTACACTGTGCCCCTATCTGGTATACTACCTCTCCTCCCTTCCCTATGCATTACACTGTGCCCCTATCTGGTATACTACCTCTCCTCCCTTCCCTATGCATTACACTGTGTCCCTATCTGGTATACTACCTCTCCTCCCTTCCCTATGCATTACACTGTGTCTATCCAGTATACTACTTCTCCTCCCTTCCACATTATTATGTCATTTGACAGGTCGCAGTATAATAAGGTGCCATTAACACATCAAAGATCCCTTCTGTTTGGTTACTTTAGTTTCATCTACTTTGTCCTTAATGTGATTACCATTTGTAACTAATAAAACATGATTGGTCAGGTATTCTCCAACCAGGAATTAAAGCCGAAACACAATATAGGAATCCAAAGATTTTTTTTTGCAAATAACAGAAACATTGTAGTCATAGGAGTACTTGTGCAGTATACTTAATGATCGTTATCATTATTTACCAACAAAACCATAAGAAAAGAAGTCCCCTCCTCCCTTACAAGGAGGCAGACATATTGGTAAGCAACAGTGCCACTGGTGGCGATTTCCGTTTATTGATGACGTCACTAGCCCTCACTATCTGCTGGTTAACCTACATGGTACATATGTACACAAAGATCAAACTGACAACAGTTCAGTTTAAAGTATTGATATATACATAATTATATGATGTAATATATACAGTGAGAATGTTTGGATATTTTATAAGTATATACAAATTATAAATATGCCTTAATTCACCCCTGCAACTCAGAAACTGGACGCCGTAAGCGTACGGTAATAATGGCGGCGACGGCGGGAATGTTTTGACACTTTCACTCCTCTCCCCTGCCTCACCCTAACCCTCAGTAGCTTTAACACCTTTCCCTGCATTTGTCAATGGCACATATTTTCCCAGCCTAACCTTTTTATATAGAGCATCATTCATTTACTTATGAATATGGCTCAAATCAATTGAGGAAAGATAGGAGTGTGTCCATTCAGGCACTGCAGGCTATTGTTTATGTTGTGGGTATAAGGGTATGTGACGTCACTCCCAGTCACGTGACTTATAGCAATGGCGCTGACCATGCAAGGTGTCTGCTATGATTAAAGTCCATGTAAAATAGCTCTCTTCTTCCTTATCAGATGAGTATTACATAAAATAAATATACAGGATTTTTATATATGATTTACCCGCATAGAAAATGTATACATATATACCCATGGTGTTTCGGCTTCAATAATGATTACAAGTTTGCGATTTCATAGTTGTAATTTTATGCACCACATTTGTGCTTACAAACAAATTGACAAGAGTTCACGTCCATGGAAACGACGTTCCTTTTGCATGCAGTGTGAAAGTCCTGAAATGGGAATGACAGAAAAATACAATGATTGAATTTCAAAAGATTTAACCGAACCTTTTTTGACCCCTTACCCCATCTTACAGGTCTCTCTGGCAATCTACACCACGTACATTCTGACTGGGGACGACCACTACATGACGCCGGATAAAGCGTTTGGAACTCTAGCAGTTATCAATATTCTCTACTACCCCATCTCTAGGATACCAACCTCCCTCTTTGCCATAGCTCAGGTACCACCTTTCTGTTCGTATTTGTGGAGATATTTAACGCACCTTGATTAGGAATATGGCGTGAGCCCTATCTTTGAAATATGCATATTTCTATTGTACTCTGCAGTATCGAATATAGATATACGTTTGCATATAATATTATTATATAATAATGTAATCTGTAGGCCTACGTCAGTATTAAGAGGACCAACCGCTTCCTAAACCTGGAGGAGTGTGAAGATCAGGTTTCCTCTGATACCATCCAGCCAGGTACAATAAAGGCTAAATTTGTTAACCTTGCATGGGATAACGAGTCAGCACCAACACTAAAAAAGTAGGTATAACATGGGAGCTGATTTAATAGAATGTACAAATAAACGCATGTGTGTGCTTTTGCTCCATTCATTACACTTATTATTGAATAAAAACACAAAGTTAGTCCTTTCTACTTCAGATATATTCATACCTATATGATTACACTGAGAAAGTTTCACAAGATTTCATGACTACTCATTTTAATTATCTTAGCCCCCCTATCTTAGCTTTCAATGTAAAACTAGACAGCTTTAGACAGCTTTAGACAACTTTAGACAACTGTTGCTGACAGTAGCCATTTTTTAGTCCCTACGGTAAAAGAAAAGATGTTACAACTAGTCTGTAAACTTTCATTCCACTCATCCATTCCATCTCTTCATTATTCTCACCTGGTGTAATATATACGACTATACTTTTGATAATGAATTCATGCTGTTAACTTGGTACATGAACACCCTTGGAAACGTATTGCACGACGCACTGACATAATAATAGAATAACAGCTCTATACTTGCGGGCACTCCTATAATCCGAACACCTCCGCTATTGTGCACTACGCACAAACGAAAATCATTCGAAAGAATCAGATGTGTTCTTCTACTCTGAATAAAAGAGATTTTTAACAAAAAAACAGTGGAGCTTGTTGTAAAGATTTATACTCAGTGTTGTTTTCCCTGTTGTAGCATCAGTGTGAAGGTGCAGCCCGGCTCCCTGGTGGCAGTAGTTGGCAGAGTAGGGTCAGGCAAGTCTTCTCTCCTTGCAGGTCTCCTAGGAGAAATGGCAACCACATCTGGCAAAATAAAGCTCGGGGTAAGGAACCTTCAGTAGACATCCAATGCCAATATATGCCATTTGAATACCATCAGGGTTTCAGAGAGAGAACTGAGTGATTGCTTTAGCAAAATGGATTTAGGCTATTATATGACTCATGCATGACCGACATTGAGAGGCTGCTGGTGTACTGTTGGGTGTATAATCCCGAGGCAAAGTCGAAGGATTATGCAAAAAACAGTGCCCACAAAATTAATTTCTTTTTTGTAACTACTCTGCAAACGCATGCATATTTATAGTATAATCATTATGTATAACATCCCTTCACTTATTAACATGAATATTGGAAATGACAGGGTACTATTGGTTATGTGCCACAAGAGCCCTGGATATTTAATGCCACCGTGCGTGACAATGTGCTGTTTGGTAGAGATATGTATGACGTGGACTACCGTAAAACGCTCAATGCGTGTGCCCTTACGCGTGACCTCAAGCTTCTCGATGGAGGCGATCAGTGCGAAGTCAGTGAAAATGTGAGTAATAGCTCTTCATTTTATATCAATATTTTACTTTGAGATAATATAGTTTCAGGTTTTGCAGGCCAGATTCGCATGTAGGCCTATTATATCCGAGATTTCGTTATCTGCTGATTAAATCATGTCTGTCGGGGACAACTTTGATTTGCCCAAATTAAATTGATCCGCATGAGTTTGATATATATGCTATTTTAGTGCATGTGTATATTTGCATAACACTTTTTATCAAGATATTGTTATCAGTAAAAATTAAACATTAGCCTCCAAAGAAATCTAGTTTGTATTACCCTGAAGCCTTCCGCAGATGATAATAGAATATACGTTCAAAATAGCTAGCGAGTGCATATATACATTGCATGACGATTAAAGCCTTTATACCCTAGTAGTACAGGAAAATGTCACTTTAATGATGGAATCGGCGCATATATATGTCCCCAATAAATTGCAAATCCTTAGTCCCCAGCTTCTTCTATGATAAACCCACTCTCTAACAACAATACTACTTGTTCTATCGCCACTAGGGGGACAACCTGTCCGGGGGGCAGAAGGCACGGGTGTCCCTGGCGCGGGCTGTGTACCGTCAGGCTGATGTCTACTTGCTGGACGACCCGCTATCCGCTGTAGATGCTCACGTGGGCAAACACATATTTGAAAATGTCATCGGACCCAGAGGTGTACTGAAGGACAAGGTAAGTTGTTGACTTAGCTTGTCAGAAAGAGTGGCCACAATTGCTGCCTGACGCACTTGGGAGAGTACTCTGGTTGTTTTCTTACCTCTAGTATCACATGACCCCGGACATGTGACCCCGATGCACATTACTAGTCTACAACTTGTACAAGTAGAACATTGAGCAGGACACACTCATTTCATGAAAAGAAATTGTAGAACATCGAGGTGTTGAAGCATGAAAACATGATAACATAATAAATTTGGCGCTGTTAGAACTCTTCGTCTTAGGACCAAGTAAACAGGGCACAGATTAAAGTAAAATGTCTCTATAACGGATATCCAAGGCACTGTCAGCTGTCTATAGTGGCAAGGTGTCCAGATTAAAGAGGTGTCACTATAATATAAGGATCCCGAACAGTAAACGGACAGATCCAAAGTGTCACACAGGTTACTATATTATGATACAGTAACCTTTATGTTACCACTAGTCAGAAATTTGAGCAGACAACATTTTATTTTCACATGGAAATGAACGTATCCAGAAATTTTACCCGCTAGTACTTTTGCTTGCTGTACTTATTTGTTTTTGTTCTTATAGTTGTCGTTTTTCTCACCTTGAATGACACTGCATGCCCACCAGCCACCCACCCTTCACTACTCCCTTCACATTAGAATCCATGGGTTAGTGTTTGATACCTGACTGCCTACCTGCCTAGTGTGTGTGTAGCCTTGAGGCAAGGCTACACACACACTAGTGGCAGGCAGTAGCAGGCAGTGGCAGGCAGCGGGAGGGGCAGTGTGTTGTACTGGGCTATGTGAGTGAGTGAAGGTGCGACAGGGGTGGGAGTCTAAACCAATCTTTATATTTAAAATTGCAACTTTCCTGTACCACATTATACATAAGTCGTCCCCTGAAAAGGCCTCATGAGGAACAAAACTTGCCATTCAGACGATGTAATGGTACCCATTTAGATGGGAAAACATAAAAAACAGGTCCATGGCTGGGAGTTCTGTATAACTGAGAAGACCAGGGGTATTTGAGCAACGTAAGGAAGTTTAAAGGTGGTCTAAATCCGCCCTGTAGGGGGCGGGTCGGTTGCGCAAAGTCAAGTAAAGTGAGGAGTAACATAGAGTGGTGCAGGTGCCCTGCTTCAGCTCCCACTACTTCCCGTTACTTCAGCTACAAAGTAGCGGCCGTTAAATATCAAACATGTTTGATTGTAGCGGGAGCACTCTAATGTACTGGGAGTAGTAGCCAGCCAGTGGAACCCAGCCTTAAAATCCGCCAAAGGAAGTGGGAAGTATCGTGGCTATGTAGCGGGAGCCAATAGCACCCATCCCCGTTACTCCCCCGTTACTGCTTCCGCTTCTTTGATCAAGAAGCGGGAGGAGAAGCGGGAAAAGTAGTGGGGCAGTGGAACCCAGGCTTTAGTTCTTCAATAATTCCATATATCGAGTTTGAATAAACTGGAGTTCTTTTCTGTGAGATCATTTCCTTTTATCTCTCCCTAGACTCGTGTGTTTGTGACACATAACCTCACCTACGTCTCTGTGGTGGACAAAATCATACTCTTGAGTGAAGGAGAAATATTAGAAACGGGTTCATTCCAGGAACTAATTGAGAAACAAGGAGAATTCTACACCATGTATAACAATGCAATGAGCGCCAAGGAGGGTGAGTTATGCTCTATAGAATAAGCAGAATATCATTCCCAATTGTTGTCAAGAGTAATAGCCTTTGTAAAGAGTATGAAGGGTTCTAGATCATGGTACCATCCATGGTTTTCACATATTTTAACATTCCTATGCATTATATGACACTGTTATTACAGAACTCCTGTCATCAAGGGGACAGATTTTATTTGTTTTAAAAAAGTCTACAGGCCCTGCTTAACAAGATTCCCGACCCGTGCCCAAAACGTTAAAATGATGATAAAAATAACAAGTCATAATGTAACACAGTATGAATATAATACATTGAGTTTTTTTTTTATAATTTGAATGAAAAGATGACGTGGATTCGATAGTTCAAAAAGAGGAAGAAGGGCAGCCTGGAAAGGCAGTTAAAACCGCAACAAAACTAATACAAGAGGAGATTACCAATAAGGGCCGGGTAAGTATTAGTTTGTAGTTCAGTATTCTCAGCCCATCCTAAAAAAGCATCAACCCCATCAACATCGACGCACGTGCAAAGAACAATGTAAACAGATTCGTTATACTGCACAATGTTTATATTAAATCTGTGGACACAGAAGAATATATTTCCAGCCGAGCGATCAATATACAAGGACAAATTTATACCTATACATAATGCTCTGGGGTGGATTAATGTAGTTAATAATCAATAAAGTATAGGAAGTAGTTATGATAATAACCAATACTATTTATAATTGACTTGCAGGTTGGGTTTGATGTTGTGCGGGACTACATCAGGGCTGGCGGCTACTTCCGGTTTTTCCTCATGGTATTTGGCATGATCTCCTACGTCACTAGTCAGGTGGGCACCAACATCTGGTTGTCGGACTGGTCCAATGACAGGGAGGCTTATATAACTGGTATGACAGACAGTCTCAAGTTCCCTCGGTACTGGAGGCTCGCTATTTATGGCTTCATGGGCATAGGCCAAGGTATGCTATACGTGAATAACTACCATATTAGACATGTTGCAGCTAACTTATGCCTTTAAATATTTCTACATATGGGGCATGAGACATGAGATATTTTCTACCAGTGTGATAAGTCTATAAGTATCTAAGATTAATGAAAAATTAACGAAAATGAAAAATGTTTTTTCTTGGAAAGAAAGACATGAGATGACCTGAATATATTAGTATAAGAAAATGTAGCGGTGTGATACAAAGATTGTATTGAATGAGACGCTTATGGAAAGAAATGCTTATCGAAGCTATCTTTTAAATTGGGTAAAATGAGGAAAAAAGTGATGGGAATGCAATCGGGAATCTTTATTGGAAGACAAATTATATAGAAGAGAAGAAAATGTACCTAAATTATTTATTGACCGAACATCTAAGCATAGAAGTGCATATTACGGAATATTCACTGTTATTTTAGTTTATCATAAAGAATCTGTTTATTTCGATGTAAGTGATCTTCCTTAGTTCAATAAATGGGTGTAATCTAAAATTAGTACTCTTCCCCAACAAAAAAAACCCAACACATTTTAATTTGGAGCAACGCGTGAAAATATTCATATGGATATATGTTTATGCTGTATTGTTATTAAATGTCTAACAATCTAACAGAAATACATTTTCAAAAATGATTGTCTATGTTACAGCGGTGACGCTGGCCATGGTATTGTTTGCTATCGCCATAGGCTGTGTGTCGGCCGCAAGGTACCTGCACGGCGAGATCCTAAGCCGCGTGGTGCGCGCCCCCATGTTCTTCTTTGACACCACTCCTGTCGGCAGGATCATCAATAGGTTCTCCAAGGTACACGTGTTTATACAACCTCTATACAACAGGCATGGGCATTTTTTAATAGTATCATTGAAATTTCTTCTCATGCCCATGCATAAATCTGAGGATAGTATCATTGAAATTAAGGATAGTATCATTAAAATTTCTTCTCATGCCCATGGATAAATCTTAGTATACGTTTTGAAAAGTTTATATCTGAGCAATAAAAATAATACTCGCAGTTACGATTACGATTTATTCTTACGAAATTGTACAATTGCTTCGGGTTGAGCCTCTAAATCCACAATGAGATAACATTATTGCAGACGGGTTGTTTTATTTTAAAAAGGTACCTCAGACGACAGCAATGTTGTTCTCCATCATGATGGCAACTTTAAGAAAGGTTTTTTTTTGTTTTTAAAAAGGTTTTATTCAAGCATAACCTGCCATCGTGGCTCATACAACTCTAAGGCATAGTTAACATTGTGTCCCTTATTTTTGTAGTTTTTTTGTTATTTTCTATATTTTCGTTTCTCTCAGCGGACTGTCGCAATCATAAGAACAGATATTCAAACTTTAAGAAAGTTTTAAACTTAACCTTGTGTTTATATCCACAGGACATGGACATTCTGGACACAAATATGTATATCTACATCGCCATTTGGCTTTTTTGTCTTGCCCCAATTGGCTCGGCGTTAGTGGCCATAATCTACACAGTGCCCATTCTCATCGTCCTCTTCATTATAGTAGCTGTGCTGTATGCATTTGTTCAGGTGAGTTAAACTTTCATATCCATCCAAGTGACTTAGTCAAGTTGATTCTCACTTTGATTATTAATGAGAATATTCGGGTATATATACCCTTTAACCATATCGGTCATGATCTAATGAA
Organism: Sthenelais limicola; assembly: GCA_942159475.1. Lineage (NCBI taxonomy): Eukaryota > Metazoa > Annelida > Polychaeta > Phyllodocida > Sigalionidae > Sthenelais > Sthenelais limicola. Next base: position 53,694,388 of record OW804100.1, on the reverse strand, counting down.
ATTGTGTTCACAAAATATATGTATAAACCAGGGTACATTGACGAAACGATTTCCATTCATCCCATTATGGTATTCAGAGAGTGTACATGAATTATTTCCGACAACTTAGACGTATAGACTCGGTAAGACGGTCTCCACTGTATACTCACTTTCTGGAGTCTTTGAATGGTACCGTCTCAATAAGGGCATATAGGAAGGAGGATGACTTTAGGAATAAGTGTTATCAACTTGTGGATGAAAGTCAGCGCGCATGGTACCTCATTATTGTCACTCGCAGGTGTGTGTATTTCACATTATTTCTTATCTGGCGCATTAATAATAACATTTTAAAATAATAATATCGTTATAATGTCCAAATTGTCATGATGACACATTGGTCATAAAAAGTACTTAAAATCAACATTACATCAACATGTGTACACATTATTTACCATAGAAAGTCTCTATTTCAAGCCGAAAGTTCATTGAAGTACAGGTACCTCCTAATATCTGTAGGAAGTTGCCTATATATCGCCTTCACATCTTTCTTTTTCATTATTTCTTGAAACAAAGTCACAATGTTTTCTAATGCAGATGGATGGGAGTGACCATGGATACTGTGGGTTGTTTCATACTGTTCTTCACTGCCTTGTTCGTAGCACTGAGGCGGGATATGATCGGTGCAGGTCTGTCCGGTATGGCCGTATCGTACGCGCTCCAGGTAAGTCATCGTGCTGAACCTCAGTCACTTCTCTTAAGATCCTTTCCCATTGCTACGACCAGCCGGCCGACTGTAATAACATTGTGTTTTTTGTGTACCCCAAACGGGCCGTGGTAATGGAGATTAATGAGGCTTAACTATCTTTCATTCTTTTTTTCTCACTTTGGCTCTCTGAATCTCTCCCTGCCCCCCCCCCCCCCCTACATATACTCTCTCCTTCTAACTCTATCTCCAATCCCTCTTCTCATTTTCCGTCCCTATTTTCTCCACATGCCCCTTCTCCCCACCCCCTAACACATGTACACACTTTAGTGGCAGCAATTAGGGGCCTCACGCAAACTATCCAAGATTTGCAATTAATGTAGCTTTACTCAAAAAAGATCATTTATACTAAAAAAATATATTACGTTTATCAAATGGCAAACAACTAAATATTCCCAATGAATGCCAAAATTGCCTGACACTGAAATAAGTTAAGTTCTTTTTTTAAAAAAACATAGTTATTTAGACTAAAACATATTGCCTTAACGATCTTGTTAACCATGTTGATATTATATTATTAATTCTCATCATACAAGCCTTAGGAACTCAGGAATTCAAACAGGAATTTGGGAACGATTTCTTGGTCAATGCTTTTAGGATTTCCCTCTGTAAATTCCCTATGCTAGCACGTGTGTCCACACTTTTGTTATTGTTGCATTATTTGCTTAACCCTGACAGGATAAATCATATTCTAGTTCTTCAAACAAATGTATAAAATGGAGACTTTACACTAGGTCATTTTCTGTTTACTGTATTCTAATTATATGGATTTAATATGGTCGAATGCCAGGGAGGTATAGATATATACCAGTAGAATCAGTCGATACGTTTGTACCCATGCCCCATACTATCCTCTACTAGTGCATGGCCACAATCCCTATTTGCCCATTGTTTTCAAATTCCAAGAAAATGCCTTAAAACCCCTTCAATTATCATGTACCAGACTCAGCTAATCCCTCGAATTCAATGAGAAAATAACCACACTCGTGAATTAAGTGTATAATCGTTTAATCAAACATGTAATTTACATGTACTTTTCTTTGCAGGTGATCTCATTACAAAATAAGCTCATACGATTTGCAACGGAGCTAGAAACCTACCTCACCTCCATAGAAAGAATTCACGATTACACAAAAATCGTTCAAGAGGTAGTAAACCCTTTTCCCATTGATGTTAGACATAATTTCTGAGCTTTTCATCCTCAGTGAAAACATTATTATATTCCAATACGTTTATTCAATATCATATATATATTCATACTTTTTATTGGCGAGTTTTTTTAGCTTAATCATATAGGATAGCTATGGAAATACTAGAAGTACAGAAAGCCAATTTTGTTTTTTAATTAACTACCAATTTCAAATAACAGAGAAAGGGTTGAACCACAACCACTTTAACAATCTTAAAATCTGTTATGTGAGATTAATCTGGAAATGACCAATAGCATGCCAACATTACAGATGTATAGTACTCTATACCAAATGTTCTGTTAAAACATTCAAAAGTGCTCTAGTCATTTTAAAACGTTCCCAAAGACTAAAAAAGCAAATTAATACTAATTAAATGAATACCGAAATATCCACAAAGACTAATGAAATCAGATAACACCTCCCACTCATCGACAAAATATAATGAAGCTGAATAACACCCAACAACCATCCACAAAGACTAATGAAGCCAAATAGCACATACCAACCATCCACAAAATCTAATGAAGCCGGATAACACCTCCCAATCATCCACAAACCATAGTTCTAGCGATCAAATTTGTGTTTCTAGAAAGCATGGAAGGATCCAACACTGGCACCGCCGGATATTTGGCCATACACTGGGCTTATTGAGATTCTCAACTACAGCACAAGGTACAGGGAGGGACTTGACTACGTGCTACGCAACATAGACTTAGAGATATCCCCTGGTGAAAAGGTTAGTTTTTAATGGTTTCACGTTTTTTACTTTGTCTAAGAATAGTGAATATGTATCTCCATCTCTAGACTCCATTATACATCATTCTCAACCTCAGTCTCTAATTCCATACATCCATACAGATGCCTCACCTTCCAGGCAACCTCTGCTACTTATCCATTATAAATTCTCAGAATAACTATGCATCGTTTTATATACTGTATTCATGGAGAAACAAAGACATACTGACTACTGCATTTTAGCAATACTGCAAAACAGAATGTGGTTTGTCTACCTGTGAAATGTGGTAAGTTTGCCCTGTATGACAAAGAGTGTTTGTGCTGCAGGTAGGCGTGGTGGGGCGGACAGGGGCAGGCAAGTCCTCGTTGCTGCTGGCACTCTTCCGCATCTTAGAACCTGCAGAGGGAACTATAGTGGTGGATGGTCTCAAGATCACCGCCCTCGGCCTCCATGATGTCAGGTCCAGGCTCGCCATCATCCCACAAGTATGAAATACAAAAAAAACCATTCTGGCCTTTTTATTGATTTATTCAGTGTTAGACATTTTATATATACAATTGTTATAGGGAGGCAAGCAGCCTTTACCGTTTTAATATTGGTCTATACTCCGCCTCAACTGTAGCTGAATCAAATAATACTGGTGGAACATCAAGACTTTTAGATGTTAAAGGTTCCTTCCAAAATAAGACAAACTGAAAAGGGATGCCAAGGCATGGTAGACTCACAAACTCGGGGTCAGGGTGTTGGGTAACATGGTTGTATAGTGTCAGGAGTGAATTGGGGAAGCTGTAAACAGGGACCAAATGTTGGCAATAGAGGTACTGATACCCTGGACTCGGTAATAGTTTGACGGGATCTTCCCATAAACTCAATGATTATACAAATCTTAAAGGAACCGCAGGCAGCTAAGAATATGTGTGTGATTCAATGATTCACACACTCATTAAAAGTGTGTTGGAGAATGTTTTATTTCTTTAAATACTATAGAGGTTATTCTGGCTTCTGAAGTTTGGGGAAATTGTGATTTCGCTGCTATTTCCCTATGTTTGATGCTGCCTAATGTTGATTAAGATAAAAGAAATCTACTCCTCTCTCACTGACCAGGAACCAGCCATATTTACTGGGACACTAAGAATGAACCTTGACCCTTATAACACGTACAAAGATGCTGATCTGTGGACAGCCTTGGAGGCAGTGAGGCTGAAGGAAAATATACAGGAATGGGGATGTGGCCTCAATCTAGAGATAGGGGAGACCGGACACAACTTGAGGTAGGAGTCTATTAATCTTTTGTTTTTCAAAATACATTTTAGACTTCTAGGGGATATGAGAAAACCGATTTAAACCTTTGAAAAGTGCCCACAAAAAATATATTTTTATAAATGTTTTTAATCTTTACCTGTGAACCTGTGGGGAGCAAATTGTGTTATAATCACTCTTCACCTCCAGCATGCCTTTAAATAACTTCTGAACGAGGTCAGGGTCTCGCTGCCAAAAAAACTAAAACATAAACTAATTCCCCTGTTACAGTCTAGGACAAAGACAATTGGTGTGTCTGGCTCGAGTACTCCTCAGACAGCCCAAGGTGCTGGTACTGGATGAGGCCACGGCAGCCGTGGACCTGGAGACAGATGAGTTCATCCAGAAAACCATCAGAAGCCAGTTCCCACACTGCACAGTCATTACCATTGCCCACCGACTCTCCACTGTCCTTGACTATGATAAGTAAGTAACAGTACAGTACATATATGCATAGTCAAATCAGGCCTAAGGACCTTATAGATATCAGGCTGTTGGTTTCAGTCTTGACCCCGCCACATATCAATAGAACCCCATCTGCTGGTCTCAGTTTTATCTATGTAATAGGGGTTTCCCGTCTGAGCCTTCACCCACTCAATCAATAAAAAATATATACTATATGTGTCATCATGTAATTCTCTCCATCAACAGGAACAATCATTAGAATTGATGGTCTTAGTATATATTTATATATCCTGGAAAGCCAACATTGATGAAGCGGTAGATATACTACAATATTCGCTCCAAACCTATTCATTATGTGCCTTATTTGCAGGATAATTGTGATGGACTCAGGCAGGGTATGTGAGTTTGATACTCCCCAAGCACTGATGCGGGACAACAAGTCCCGGTTTCACAGCATGGCCGTGCAGGCTGGTCTCCTTTCTTCCAGTAGTGCAGCAACCACCCCTGACACAGACCACATGCCACGCTTACCGGAGGAAATAAGCACATCAGATGCTTAGCATTAGACTGTCACTGTGGTTGGGTTCAAGGTTTAAATATGAAATCTCAGCAACTATTGCCTAGTCTTATGGGTAATGCTGACTATAGCCTACTATCAATCTGTATCTCTGTCTCAGTTCTTTATTTGATTCCCTGTGCATATAGGTTCCACACAGACTTAGCATAGGGCCTTTGTTATGCAAGCAAGTGGTGCATACTACCTGTATGTGGCACCTCTCATATCTAAACCTGCTATTTCATTGGTTGGCAACGCCGAAGTAGCTAGCAGATGAACAAAACAACAATGGCTGCTATAGAGGCATTCATTGTGATTATTTCGCAGTGCAGCATCATTATAAGAATCAACTAAGATTTTTTATTTAGAAATATTTGTATTCAGGTCATAACATTACATCCAAGTGACGATGCTATTCTAAGTCATTCCTGCTAATCATTATTAAAGAGGTTTTACATCGAGGACGTACATAAAGGTTCATATTTCAATAATCTTCGTTGGAGGACGTGGAAAATAAACTCCATGGGCACCTCATATTGGATGCAAATTTCTCAATGAACTGCTAAAGCTCATAATGGAATTAAGGTCATTTTTCAGGTGGGCAGGGGTGGTGGGAGCAGGGGACATATCTATGAGAGATGCAAAAATGTTCTATTTATTATCAAGTCTAGGAGGTGCTTCGGTATAGATTCAAAAGATCATGATTACGTGAGAAATATTACATGACTGTTTCTTGGTAGAGTAGAATAGCTGTAGAAAACCATTGGCAGCACCACTAAGGTGTACTAAAATTCAGTTTACTAGAAGAAAGTAAGGTGTAACTTAACAGGGATGCCTGCATCGCATGGCAAACAGAAGTATTATAGTCGGCCGACTGGCTGCGACAATGTTTTAACATTGCTCCGAGTTAAATAAGCATATATAGAGAAAATACATCTGCAATTCCAGTTTTTATTTCTGAGCTTCTTTGCTGAGGTTGAGAGGTGATCCCAACCTGACTAGAAGAAGGTCTGCCAGAGACCTTATGAAATAATGAACAGATACATCAAGGTATTTGTAACATAAATAAGGAATATATGTAAGGAATACATGAAACGTATCACGAATGTGAAATTTTCAATGAAATTTGTTAAAAAATAAATAAAAATATATATAAATACATATAATGAATAAGTACAAACTTCATCATAAATTAGAGTAATATTTAACATAAAAGATGGCCGAAGTCTGGAAGCTCTACCATAAGCCAATAATTAGTTATAAAATAATGAACTAATATTGTCAGAAAATAGCAGCAGTCATGGAGATGTAGACCCTGGTGGCCGCCGGAGGAACTACGCGGAGATTCCCGGAGGTATCCGGAGGTATCCTTGGGATCCAGGGAGATCCTTTGGAGACTCCATAGAGGCTTCATAGAGTCGGCATAAACACTTCATATGATCGTTACAGATGAATACAAAATGCGACAGGCAGACAGCATCAAATTAAGAAAATCAAAATATTTATTGTTGTCTTTGTGATCCAACTTGGGAGACTTGTGATATAAAAACAAAAAACAATATTGTCTCATCTCGTCTCCAATAGTTGACAATAAGAATGTATGGGGGCATGATGTTTAATAAAGTTTCAAACGTAAAAATGGACAAATATTGATTTTTTTAGTTATTTTACATGGAATGAAGAACAAAAGTTAGATTACCACAGTGTCAAGTCCTCGGTGGACAATATTCGCTTTGTAATCCCAGTTAAGCAGCTTGGCCTACAGCCTTTCTGCTTGTGTTCTGGACTTACTCGAAGAATATAATCCTTGTACCTGACACTGTCACTGGTAATCTATAATATGTCCGTTCCATCAATATCCACCACATACGTCCGGCGCAACAGATATTGCCTCTAATTTACGTTTGAAACTTTCTTATAGCATCATATCCCTCAGATTCTTACTATAAACCATTGTGTTGTGTACAAAATATTGCATTATAGGTTAATTTATACTAGTTGGACACTTTCTGATCGAAGCCCGCTCTCGAATCTGGATGAATATTTTCCCGCTGAATACAGCTCATTTAGACTGCATGGCCCGTGAGAGTTAAGTACCAATAAGATTGATGTATTAATAATTATTAAAGTAGACAGACGATAGTGAAGAATGTCATGATCGTGCGTATCAAAGTTTTCTAGCCAAACAGGATGTAGCATCACGGATCGAGCCTATCGATGATAGGGGCAGCGTGTAAGCCTATTTCAGCTCACAAAGCGTCAGGAAACACTAGATGGGGCCAGCGTCAAAGTCAAGCCATGATACAACTTTCGATCTTTTTCTTTCATGTTCTAATATTATTGGTGGATCTAAAGCTGGCAAGGATGTTATCTAAATTATAGCACTGTGATAATGATAATATCACATATCAACATTATATTCATAAAATCCGCTGACGTAATTAGCAACCCTCACCCCTCTATTCGTGACTAAACAATTCTGAGCCTACTTTGCTTTATAAAATTGTAATCAAGGCCAAACGAAATACACTATTACGGTACTCCTGATTATAATCAAATGTGTGTGGATTTCAGATTAGCGGGGCTAACTGGCAGACTTGCCCTTCGATAGAACTATATTGTCTTTTTCCTGCAAGAATTCTTTATGTGATTGTGTGTAATCATTATAATAGTGCATACGATCCTCATGCATGTCTGTGAATAAAGAGGCTTATGATTATTACAATTATTGTCTAGTACAATCGGTTTGCTCATACAGCATATATACATGTATAACGCAGCTGTAGGGAGTGATGCAAGTTTGGCAGCCCTATAGGTAATTGCACTAAATAAGGCCCACGACATGCATGGGCACTTAAAGAAATATAAAATTCTACCCTATAATCCGGAATGCGTTACTTATAATTTGGTATAGATGTACTTATAATTTTAGAGCCAAACTTGAAATTTGTTTAATTGGAAACCACTGATGTAACCATGGCAACCAGCTAACCATACCTATTCTCCATTATCTCCAGTTAGGGAGACTGGGAAAACCTGTGCGAGCACAGAATGTTATGAATAGATTACTTGTCTCTTCTTTATCCCTTTTTCCAGAAATTGCATTTTTATATATGTAAATGTGATTTAGGAAATAAAGTTATTACATACATACATACATTATTTGGTAATGTCATCACGCTGGCCTTATTTTGGGCTATATTCGCCATTTAAAGTGACTAAGATCACTATTTTGACTATATATATGTCCTTTAGAAATGTGTTTGTAGTTTTCGATGACTTGCACAAGTAAGAACATTTGTGTGGAATACCAACGCTATATATTTCTTAGATTGATTGATATTTGTTAATGAAGAATGTGGCACAGATTCCATTGGAGAATTCAAATAGGAGAGAGAAGTAACTTGACCATAGGGTGCTGCCCTCTTTTTATTCCTCCTGACAATATTGGAATCACACATGTGATATATAAACAAATTTATGTGGAAATTTGTTTACCACAACTTGCAGGGATCAAATTAGTTTTCATCCATTTTTTTATGAAATGGGAGAGATTTAAAGTGGCTAAGATAGTTAAAACGAGTAGTCACAGAATCACATGAAACTTATTCAGTGTAACCATATAGGATATGTATGACAATATCCAAAGTATAGAGCACCAACATTGTTTCCTCATTCAATAATCATTGAATAAGTGTAATGAATAGACCAGATTTCAAATCACAGAATAGTAGCCGTGAAGTGCTGCCCCCACTCTCTAAGTGACCAGGGATGTAACTAGCTTTAACCTAGGAGTCTATGGACGACCTTTGGTCGAGCCTGGAATTATGTAACTCCAGATGCCAGAACCCAACTGCCACTCTGACATCTCTGTATGGAGTGCAAAAACGATTTTGCTCACTATTTTACCAAATATCTGATATAATATGAATGTTAGAGTTTTGACATCCACAGGAGTTGGTTAGGTAGGGGAAGGTGAATCAAATACTAGAAAAGGAAGTAGAAATTCCGTTACTCGATAATCTAGCCAACAACAGTGAGAAGTGTCACTTTAATTGTCACAAGGTCCTTATTTTTTTTACAATTTCAAAGTTTTTCAGAAACAGTTGCCATGGCAACTTGACCATTGAACATAATTTTAAAGAAGTGACAGTTGTACGAAACTGTTCACCACATTGTAAGCACTGATAATTTGTATACTTTTGTTAGAACTCGTGTACAAAAATAAAAAGCTATCAGGGTTCAATTGCAGGGTTGTCTGGAAAAATAATGTTTATTGGCCTAATTTAGTGACTCGGCATACATCGCCTGCTGATAAGATAGTCGTTTACCCCTGTCTCAATCAACAACAGAATTATCAACAAATGTGTACGTGGTCGATTCCACAAAATCTGTGACATTAGGTTTTTCGCCCCTTACACTCTTGTTTGTCAATCTATGCATTTCTAACCAAAATAATTGTATTAGGCCCACTGAAAGCCTCTATGCGAACCCCACTTTTGAATATGTAAGAAGACAATTATGGATTTTATGGGCAAAAAACCCCTATTTTTAGGTCATTTCTGTATTGAAAATGAACGTTTCTTAATATTGAGTCAAGATGTAGAATAATTATTAACTTTTGGCACATCTTTTTTTTGATAATTATTATTGTCATACTTTGAGATTATGATTTTAGCAAAATAAGTAATCAATGATATATTTTCTGCTTGGAATTCTAAAAAAACTGGTGGGGTAGGTAATGTGTCCCCGTGGGTGGGTACATGAATTTAACATTATTTTAGCTCTTCAGTTGATATTTGACAATTCTCATACATAGCGCCTTACTCAGAGAAAAATATGCCTACATTAAAATAATGTTTGCATTTGGCTTAAAAAGCCCAGAGCCTAAGACACAAGATGGGGTAATTTGAGATGTCCCCGGGGATGGGTACATTTTTCCTCTATTGAATTTGGAATAATATGAATTTCATGATTTATATTATCTTCTAAGTATGGCTATACCACAACGATATGTTATGAAACAAAAGAATTTTCATCATACATTTTGCCCTAAGTCAAGAGCAGAGAATAATGTAGTGTCCCCATGGGTGGGTACACTCTGAATCTCAGAATATGGGCGTCGTCTGGGAGAAGTACATATATCCACAACATACATATATATGGACGTCTGCTTACTTTTCAACCCCCGATAGCGTTATACATAACAGGTGTGAAATATTCATGGCTATCCACCAATGTGGCTACAGGGACGACGGTTGTAGAGCGCTTTTTGCTGTTACGTAATGCAGGTATAAATTGAGAGTGAGCGGGAACTATGTGCTACCATACTCAAGCGCTTTCCACATGACTGCCCCTGCTGAGCGGGCCTCTACCTGAATGCATGGCCAGATGGAGGTACATGCAACGTTGTGGAACTCTCCTTCAGCAGAGGCATCTAGGTCAAAGGTTATATATAGCCTTGTTTTGGAAACAACAACATGCCTGAATCAGAGCCTTGGTGGGAATTTCGAACCAGCGCAGGTAAGAAACATTACGTTCTCTTTATTTAAAAATTAGTCAGTTTAGAAGCCATGATGAGATAATATGAACTGGTTAATCGGGGGAAACTACTGAGGAGAGATCAGAGCTTGGAAAACGAATGCCAGTCAAAATTGCCCCATGTGAAAAGGGACCGCTGGCTTTTCTATATGACCTAGTGATGGATTTCGCGGCACCAACCCCCGTCAATGTGTAGCCTTGTTGTGTCGGGCTATTACACCTTTCCACCCTAGGCCTGCCGCTACCTCTACAAGGTGTCAATACTGGTGCATATGTATTATGCCTGTATTTAACATTTCAATGCAAGGTTTAAACATTTCTAGGTACATTATTAGGAGTACACAGACGAGGGAGGGGAAGGAAGAATGATCAATTTTAAGACCACGGGAAGGGAGAAAGAATCTTGAATGCCTTTTTGTGACCCAGACACACATTTATAATGTTTCATTTGATGGCAAGAATTTCATATCCAAATCAAATTATTCCTATTCCTGGGATATTTCTATTTCAGAAAATACTCCAGTCAGTGTGACAGTGATGAGGACGAGAGCAGGGTTGATAATGAGTATGAATTAGCTATGCCGACAGGGCAGAAGAAAACCATCAACAAGACAAGATGAGTGGAATAAGAGGTGAGAAGAAATAAGTACTTGAATGCCTCCCAAATATATCCTAGTGATGCTCCCTATCTTTATTGGAGACTAGGAGCCGGAAACAAGCCTCTCCATTACGAACGAAATTTTGAGAGAAAAATATTGTAATGTAATGAGATTTTTTTAAATTTTACAGGATATTAACTCAAGTGAAATGAAATCCAGGATTGATGACATGCTTCACCCAAAGACGTCTTCATTCTACCAGCAGTATGGGGCATTCAATTTAGAGGCCGCAGATATTTATTATTATACATGTTACTGGATATGAAATGTATAATAAAGGAGTAATCTGTATATAATGTAACAATTGTCTTGTCTTCTTTGCTTTTATTTCGCTCCTATTTATACATATTCAGCATTGTACAGTACAGTAGTTGCCATGTAAAATTGGGCATAAATGAACTATAATAAAGATATCACCCTGCCGCCGCCCCCTACTAAATTTGGACCCTATCCCCCCCCCCCCTGCTCCTCCCCGCAGGTCCCGTTATTACGCGCCACAGCATGCCGCCGACGCTGGGCGCTCATGCATGACGCCAGTGGCGCCTTGCTATCAAGCAGCCTGGGAGTGTATTGTTGGTCAGACGTACATTCAGCCTGTGGCCGGCTTGAGCATGTAATCCAACATGTGAATAATGTCATTGGCATAGCAGTGTACTGTCCCCGTGGGTGGGTACAGTCCCTTTGGGTGGGTACATATGGTCGATTCTCACTAAATGTCGTCAAATGGGCCTTTTTCTCTTATATGGCCATAATTTGTAATATGTAATTCAATAACTAATATTGACGAGACAAAATGATCGGGCTAGGGTAGAGGAACATGTGGGTATATACTTTTCACTATCTACAATGTATATTTATGCTGCTGGATGCATTAAAATGCCATTTTTAAGCATTTAAAGGAAAATAGATATGAAAATCAAATTTTGAGCATCAATATCCCTGAGGTATCATGTAGTTTCAACTTAAAGCAAATACAACATGAAAAATATAGGCAGGCTCTTTTTTATGAACGAAAAATAAATCAAGCTGGTGCATTAGATATTTTTCCAGTGTCATTTTTCACTTTGTGTAATTAAAACGTCATTGAGCGATACAGAAATCATGTAATATGCTAGTGACCATTGCAATTAAATTCAATGAGTTCTTTATACTAAAAGCATAGATCAATACTTCTATTATTTATTGGTATATTTAATATTAGTCTAACTTGAGAAGCCTTATGACAGCATGCCTTTTTATAATATAAAGGGCTTTTGGTGTAGTTTTGGCATCATTGAGCGATACATCATTATTCATGCATAACTTATTTGCATATAACTATTAATAAGTCACAATATATACACACATAGCCTATGTCAATATCTATTGTTTTAGATATATTTTTGTACATAGTTTCCATTATGTATGAAGCTTCTGGGTATTTAATAGGAAAAAAATCATCAAGCAATACAGTCATTGAGCGATACAGATGATATGATATGTATCCAATTAATCCATGAGAAAAACAAAATGCACAAGGCTGTATGTACATACATTTTGCCAAAGTGTCAAATCACATCAATACTGGCCATAATTACTGCTAAATTCATTATAATAGTCATAGAATTTCTGATTAATGTTAATCATACATGATTCTAGAAGGTATGAAATCAGCAAAAACGTCATTGAGCGATACCACTTGTTTGTTTCATTATACCCCAGGTATGTCATGTATATATTTAAGTTATAGTATTTTGTCCCTTTTAAAGCAGATTACAGCAGTATTCAAATATTAAAACCACATCTAAATTAAATATTTGTCTTTAATTCCATGGTTTCCATCCACTCTGTATCGCTTGATGATGCAAATAATTCAGGCCTCAATATAAAAGGCAGTTTTCAATATTAGTGTTCCCAATTTTGCACATATGAAGTATGGCACTATAACTTTAAATAGATAAAATATTTAAGAATTCTGGTATATTTAATTTTTAAGCCAATTTTGTTACCATGCATATCGATCGACCAATTGACGACATTTTGTGAGAATCGACCATATAGATATGTATACATGAATATTAGCACAATGGGAAATGAAACTCTCATATTTATTGATTTTTCATGCATGTTTGTATAAGGATGTAATTGTACTACTAATGCATGAACTTGTTTTTATGTTTTAAAGCTTTTGGTGTTAGTAAATCCTATGTACCCACCCACAGGGACACCTGTATTTGGTGCCCCTTAACTTTAAAAGAGCATAGCAGAAAAAGTTATGAAGATTAGTGTTCCCAAATCATACAATTTATCACTGTAAATGTAGAGTACATGTAAAGAAAAGATAAATGATTTTTGACTAATTCTAAATTTTGAGGTTTTTTGGGGCATTGTCACAGATTTTATGGAATCGACCGCATATGTTTTTATCGTATAAATTTATATATTTCTGTCTCGAGAGAACCCATCATGGTAATAAGCAGTGAGCATGTTCAACGCATCATCCTGCCCTGTACAGTAATCATAGAACTACATTATATGATAAAAAAAAGAATTCAGTAGAAATAAAGAGTCATATAACTTTGGGAATGCTAAGTATCTTAATTGAAGCTGCATTCTCAGCTATTGCGACAAAAACATCTTACCAAATGTATTATATAGGACAGAATTCATCAATATCCTGCTGCTGTTATAATTATGTGTATACAAGCATTTGAAGTATACTTTGGCCAAGAAGAAATAGCCACCGGTGAGCGATAATAAGTGAAAACACCGCAGGAAAGGATTTCAGCCATCAAAATCTATCAAAATTCGGTCAAATGACTTATAGATGGTTTGGAAAGAAAGGAATGGAACACAACATAGAAACTCTTAGGTTTTGGTTGACATTAACTTATAGTGCAGCTTTAAGGGCCACTATTGTGTTCCCTAGCTCCCCTTGTAAAAACATTATGAGGGAGATTATTCCAATCATGACTTCTTCGGAACTGTGTGTGAAGCTTTTATCATTCAAAGTGTAAGCAAACTCAGTCTCTTCAAAGGGTGCTAGATGTAGCCCTGGATGTTCTCATTTAGAATTACTTGGCCCCTTGGGGGTTATAGATGGCCTCTAAAGTCTAGGCCATAGGGTGCTGGGTGTTACGCAATAGGAAGTTTCTCAAATTGATCAAGCACTACACCATGCAAGAGTATCAAATGGTATGTTTAGATTAGTAATGCCAAATTACAAGTCGGTCCAGCTAATTTAAATCTTAGAATATAGACCTGTACTTCTCTCAAAGAATGTCCACAAAATCAAGTTAGCACAGGTTCCAGTGCAGTTACTCACTGGATTGAGGTTGGACACAGGGATCGGTAGTGGCAGGGGCTGGGTGAGTGGAGGAGCAGTGAGGGATGCAGGGGTGCAACTAGAGGGGAGACGCTGTGTGCATGCCATGTGCATGCAAATTGACATGGGTCTGGAAATCTGTACATATTTTTAATACTTTTTTCTGGAAATCTGTACATATTTTTAATACTTTTTTATCCAGGTTTGTACATAAGGGTTTGGCATTTGCCATCCCTGTTCTATGGAGGATCATGTATGGAAGCATGATTTTCACCTCGATCCTGGCTTGATGTCATTTACACTTATAGATTTTTATTGGAATATAAAATGATATTAATTTTGGTGGAATGAAATGAAATGAGATTGGAATTACACATGATGATTATGTATGATATGATTAATTTTATTATCTATATAGTCTCAGTAATGCGACTAATTCATGTGTAGACCGATGCAGGTGAGGACCACACTCACAGACTGAGGCATTTGTGAAATCTCCTATTGAGGCGATGGGATTGACTGGAACATAATAGGAAATAAGTTCTAAACTAAAGAAATTAGAAACCTCTGTTACCCTTCTATTCAGCTATATTAGCATTCTTGGCATATTTTATCATAAAGGACCCTCCATAACCACTAGAGGTTATTATAGGAAAAAGGTCATCACAGGTTTTGTATTTTGTAGGTATTGCATCTTTAAGATCACAAACATAACCTATGGAATACACTCAGAGCAAGTATAGAGCGAGGATGGGTTAAGTCACTGAGATATATGAGACATCGATCCAAATTAGTTCTAAAAGCATTAGAAAACCTGTTAACATGAAGCCACAATGAATACTTCGGCAACCCCTCGGGCCTCTATAGATACGTATATATATGCCACATTTACCTCGTCTGTGCAGTATAACGTCAGCCTCCATTCTTTAACAGAAGGCAATGTGTAGATGATGGCATTCATATTTAATATATAAGTAGGGAAGGTGTATAGTATAAGGAGTATACATGTATGCGGGTGAGTTCTGGTAGTGCCTGTGATGGGGTGAGAGAGAGCGCGGGGTGGAGGAGCACAAGCTGTGTAGTGGTAGGGCTCTGTCATCTCACACATCCCCTCACACTCACAATCTCGTAATACACCAGCAGGAGTAAGTAGCAGGAGAAGAAGGAGGAGGAAGCAGGAGGAGGAGGGATATTAGCAGGAGTGGCGCACTAGTATACAGGTAAGTAGAGTGATAGGTGTGGCTGGGGAAGGGGGATGGGATGGGGCTACAAGAAAAATATGAAATAGAAGGAGAAGGAAGGGAAAGAAGAGTTAGTACATGAACTGGATCTGTAGCAAGGAATGTCAGGGAGGAGGAGGTCATGCCAGAGAAGAAGACCTGGATGATGAGGAGGTAATACTGATTGGAAGAGACAGAGGACAGGTGGAGTGCTTGGTAATGTAGGACTTTTGGAAGGATAGTCCTGGAGTTATTCCTGTGAAGTAGGGGAGATGAAGAGGTTTAGAAAGGAGAAGGGAGGGAAGACGACATTCATGTATCTCCCGGTAATGCTGGAAAGTATTAATATTATTGTATAGGACAATACACCAATACACTAATTATAACAGCATATCATTCATTTTATTACTATATGTATACGATAGGAGCCATAGTCCTAGCTACCAACATGACCTCTTGGAGAGCTATATATACATACTGTAAGTTTAAAGTATGAGAATGCCATGCGCCTCAAATAGCAGCTTTATAGCCGAGACAGAATTGGGTGACACTTACAGTAGTTAATGACCAGTGTTATCCCTGCACGTCTGTTGTCTGACCACTCACCCATCACCATCCACGACTGCCAGTGATACCTACACACCTGAAGTAGTTGTTACACTGGGTCCCCACTACAACACGCTCACTCCTACTCATATCTGTAACCTGTCCAGTAGTAATTCATGTTAATCTCACTATACATAATATATGTTCGATCAATATTTATAATTATATATTTCTAAATGGTAGTACTGGATTATGTTATGCAAGTGGTTATTCTTTGCTACCGTACTTTTAAACTGTGAAAGATTATAATGAAAATCACAATATGAATATAAATAAACTCAGGTAATAAATAACAATAACAGGGACGTATTAATGGTAGTAATGACAAACGTAACAAAGTAATACTTTCTTGACAACAGTTTGACAACAAAACTACAGCTTAATGCAACTGAAGGCCAGTTGCCCTTTACAGTAACATTGAAGCTTTATCCTAATTGTCAATAAAGTGGTAATGAGATAGGAGTCACAATTAGAGCAAACTACTCGAAACAAGAGGATTGATTAATTGAGTGAACGGCCTGCATGATGAGTGAGGAGGAACACTTGACGTGACAGTCACGCTCCCCCTGCTCCTCACCTACACCCCATCTACAGTCTGTCTGTAGTTTACCTATATAGACTCATAAACACGCAATGTGCCTGTGCTGGCAATATCCTGTCGACACATCGTATATTACCTTATAGCATGCAGGGTTATGCTGCTAACTCCTATACTGATTTTACACCTAAACTCCCTCTCTTAAAGCTGCAATCTCTGTTAACATCAGTCAAAAACTAAACATGTTCTATATTTTGTTTCATTCCTTTCCAACCCATCTAAAAGTCATTTGACCAAAATTCAGGAGGACTTGATCCGGTTGTTGTTGCAACATGCTTCATAAAATTCCACATTAACATTACGGGGCCCCGCCGAAGTATTTTCCTGTGGTGGCTTGATTTAATTATGGCTCTCATAAATAACAGACAAAACTACCCCATGCGACACTTTTTCAGAAACACAAGCTAAACATTATATGCATGATTTCTAGCCCTGGGTATATATGGTCCATTCCTACGAAATGGGCCCAGTGCCCTTTTCCCTACCTTTGGCCCCTCTATGCCTCATATCTCAGTCTAATATTCATGGATATTAAAACAAATCATACTGACAGATTCCTCTAGGCAAAGGAATTCCTCTGATATATACATTAGTGTATGGCTGATAGATATTTTATGTGTTAAAACCCTTTAAAATCAATATTTTCATTGAAAAATGTCAATAATTAAACAATTGGGACTTGGGGATTTAGAAATTTACATCAATTCATGTTTTTTATATCTGATTAATTTAGCTCAGTCACCAGGTTTGAATTTTAATGCATTTTAGTTACCCTACTTACTTTTTAACAAAATTATGGCACAAACAAATTTAAAAAGTTTTTTTTTTTCATTTTTACATCGCACATATTGCTCCCTTTCATGCAATGAACATGTTGTATGACACAAGAATAAAACTCATTTGATATATAAGCAAACCAATCTCTAACATTTGACACCTTATAAGTCTCAAAAGGACCCTTAGTAAGGATGTTATGCCTGTTTAAAAAAAATCACTAGGAAAATGGCTAATTTTGTCTGTTTTTACATTGCCACATTCACTGATTGTGCTTTTCCATTTTATTGAAAAAAATCATTTATAATTAATATGAATTGATTGGGCTACCAATTCTCTTGTTGTCTATGCAATATGAATGGTCTGAACAGATATGTCTTGTGTGTAGAAAGGGAAAACACCTGTTTTTACGTCGCACATTGCATGTTTTTACGTCGCACGTTTTTACGTCGCACATCTTATTTGCTTGATAGAGGCAAAACGATTTAAGATAGAAAGTTATAACATGTACCAGACAAACCACAATAAAATCAGCTTTCGATATAAAATCATCCAGATCCCTTAAATGGTGTAATTAGAAATGCCTTGTGCATAGAGTGGCAAAACACCCGATTTTAGGTCGCCCGTTTTTACGTCGCCCGTTTTTAGGTCGCAACATTTACTTGAAAGAGGCACAACTATCTAAGATAGAAAGTTATAACATATACCAAACAAATTGCAGCGAAACCAGCTTTCTGCTGATGTAAAATGATCTATATCCCTTGAATGGTTTGAACAGATATGCCTTGTGCATAGAGAGGGAAAACACCTGTTTCTATAGGTTGCACGTTTTTACGTCGCACGTTTTTGCGTCGCAATATTTGCTTGATAGAGAAAGTACAGAAAGTTGTAACACATACCAAACGAATTGCAAGAATGTCAGCTTTCTGCTGATATATAATCATCCAGATCCCATACATATAAGCAAGGCTACTGCCAAATGAATATATTCATTTCTACTTTTTAAATGACCATTTATTGATTTAAATATTTAAAATGAACGTTTTCGGCCATAGATTCCTTGATAATTGGCTCTGGATGCCATTTTTTTCAGGATTATATACACAAGAAAATGAGCTTTTAGGAAATATTATTCCAAAACCTGTTATCCTTAATCTAAATTTAATTTTTCCTCATTTCCATCAGTGAAAAGCAAGACTTTTCACAGAATAGCCCTGTAGTGTTTTTACGTCGCACATGTTTCAACCTGGTTTAGAAAAAACAAATATATTCCCTGGTATAAATAATACTTGATTCATCAAGGTAAGGTGATGACAAAGCTATCTGAATCATTTTTCCCTATATCTCTTGCTGATGAAGAGAACAGTGGCAGATGGAACAAGCTAATGTCTGAAAAAACCTATACCTGAAAAACGAAGCTGTTTTTAATTTTGAAATTTCTATATTAAAATAGGAAAGTCCTTGTACCATAAATTGCCAAACAAATGTAGAATTGCCCCTGTTGTCTAAAGAAATTGCTTAATCAAACCATGACTAATATCCCATTACCAAAATGCCTAGTATATAATGCCAATGTGATGTGCGACGTAAAAACATAGGAAATCCTAACCCACTCACTGATTTTATGTAAAATAAAAACTATTTGATCAATTTAGTAGCAAATTTAGATTTAAAAACTTCCATTACTCTACTTTAAGTTTCCTAACTAAGGAAAAGATTAAAGGAATTTTTTTTGTACAATAGTTTCAGGCTACTGGGCCCATTTCGTAGGAATGGACCATATATATTTTACTATTTTTTTAAAAATAAGATTATTTAATATTTTTAACAGCTAGTGCATGGTGAGTGGCGCTTTCGTGATCGCTTACTATCGAACAGGCGCATTGACTGATAATAAGATACTAAAACTTTCCCCAAATAATTTGTATCCGATCATTATGAGAAATACATTGTATGGGTCAGTATGGGTCAGTATGGTTTCATTTTGAGCAATAGTGTAAAGGATGCCTCAAATAAAGTTTAACAAGGAGAACTTTTGTTCATACTCTCGTTGCCTGAAGGAACGAACATTGTCTGCATGGGTGCGCAAAATGTGAAGCGAATCGATAGAGAAGCTTTGTGAAAAATGGCTTGAAAATCCGCAAAAGGAATGATGGCGAATGGCGAATGGCATCTACTTCATGCCATGACAACGCAATAGTCTAATTTAGCTATGTATAGCATCAACGTTTTGCAATGTAAAACCTATCTAACGCCATGAAAACACAACTAACGATGACAGAAAAGCAAAGTAAGCTACAAATATTCTATCATTTCAAGCCAATACATTTTACATTTTAGCAGACAACTAATTTCCATAAAGTTACTCTTGGTAAGATAATCTGGAATCAGTAATGTGTGTATATACATGTACGCCCTTAAGAACACTGTTTAAGCGCCGCGTATGACCTGTACTTGTATGAAAACATCAGTGTTACATCCCCAAATAAAAATAAAGTGACATACTTCCTATGGGTTTATTCAAGTCCCCGGACGCGTAGGGATTTTACTTCGATATTTTCCCCACACAGATCATTAAATACTAACAGCCTGGCCTCCTCCCCTTCGCAATCTATTATAAAGCTTCCACCATCGCGTAAAGACTTTACTTCACCAGCCTCGGATCCATAAGCCATTTTATGTAATTTTTATTTAGTTCTAACTGTAGTTCTTACGAATGTAGCACGACCCTTCCCCCAAAAGAAGAACAATCTTCAGGTAAAATGCGTCTTGCTGCTTGCTGGTTCATATTCCCGCGGTCAAGTATCATGTGACCAGTCATGTGCTGACGTGTGTATACCATCATAGCTAGGTGACCTATGACCTGACATACCCCCCACCCCACCCCACCCCACCCTTTTCTTCTCTAAAATGAACTATATAGATATACAGACATTCTTCACGAAGGATTTTGATATCAGACTCGTCATATTAGCTACAACTTTTTTAATGATTCTATATAATGGAACGAATGCGACCTCTCCTTTGGTAACCGTGTAGCTTCGCTTGAATCAATATAAAAGGTTCTTAATGAATCATACCATTGTATATGTATCACTCCATTCATCTATCACTGAACGTCTTCAGTTTAATCAAAGTAGAATACATCTTAGGGTTTGAGAGGAAAGGCTTAATGCTCTGGCCGTGTGACTTAAATCAAGTCTCCCAATATAAAAACTAATTCTTAATGAAACATACCGTTGTATATCTATCACTCCATTCATCCATCACCGAACGTCTTCTGTTTACTAATCAGAGTAAAATACCTCTTAGGGTTTGAGAGGAAAAGCTTAATAGCTGTGGCCGTATGACTTAACAAAAACCATGAGAGTTTTTCCTTCCTAATTTAATTGTCCACGTGAAAACTTAAAACCTCCATTCTCGTTTGTTGGTTGTTAGAAAAGCATGCATGGGTTCAGTAAGGAGTGTCGAATTTGAATTTCAAAATTCCTATACTATTTTAGTCTGGTATTGTGTTACTGCTTGGGGAAGGCTTTTGGCTTGCCCGTTTATTTCTGAATCATATCCGAATACAATGTAGGGTATCCAGCATCATACACTTTCGTATAATCAGTATTTACAGGATTTAAACTACATACTGGATATTTTGTTCTAGTAAGCTTGTCACCATATATATCTTTTATATATATATCTTTAAGTCATTATCCTTTTCAATACTAGAAAAACACAAGTAAAAACGCTACATTTGAGTCAACATTACGATTATTTCTGTTCTACTAAAGGCATTTTCACACACATGAACTTAGTTCCAGGTATAACTTTACAATGAGTTCATCACCTTTCATAGAATATCATTTATCCCAATCTTCTTCTTAGGAACTCTTGGCATGGTACTCTTGACGGTTATAACAAAATCAAAGAAAAACACATTTCCTGCACTATACATCTGTTGTTGGTATGTTGTGTTAATCATTATCATTATACGAGTGACTTAATCATTCAATTTAATAACCTGAAATTCCTCCTCCTCTGTTGACTACATTAGAATATCATGTCACAAGTACGTCAGTTGAGGTCCTTGTTGCCAAAATGAAACACGTTAAAAGTCTAGGACCAACCATCATTGTTATGGACTGGTCAATGAAATCAATATTGTGGGGTTTATTTGTAAAAGGAATCTTTAAATTATGTAAACTATGTAGTGAGTCGTGATTTTTCAAATTTTCAAATTCGGAGTTTAGTGTAACATTCTAATAGAGTCGATGGGTAGAACCTTTACATTATACACTGAGCTGATGGCTACAGATGGAGCAGGTATATGTACTCAGCATGAAGCATGTCCATCTAATAGCCAACTCCTGCTCCCAGCATCTCGCTGTAACCGTGTGTGGGTATATAACTGTTCCCGTGTAAATGTATCACATAGAGCTTTACGTGTGAATTAGATGTAATGAGGATTCAATTAGACATGATCATGTTACAAACAGCATCTCAAGTAAATTATGTCGTCTTTTGAGAATAACAGCCCATTGGGCTGGACATAACTTGGGTGGGGCTGCTGCTGCTGGGAACCTATACAAACCATAAACTTCCTTACACCCATGCATGAAAACTTGGGTAGATCGTGTGTACAGTCGTTAACAAATTCTCATGAAAATGGAGGTTGTATTTTACGGATGAGACCCTCAAGGTAAAATTCTGTGGTAAAATTTTCAATTTTTAAAAGGCAATTCCTAAATAATTAAGCCAAGTCAAATATTTACCAACATAGGTGTGTCAAGAAAAACATGAATTTCACAAGTGAGTAGGAATTCTCTCTCAATTTGATGTGCAGAATCCTTAAATTGGCCCGGCTGATGCTGGCAGCAATGAGATAAGACATGGCCTACATAGATATAGAGAGTAAGTGTATTTACTCTAACACTGGGGCCTCCCATACCCCAATTACCATGTACACACAGGCAGGCACAACTCTCACACCAGACATATCCCCCTGCTACTCTCCCACACTGATGAGAGGCAGCAGGGAAAACAGGCTACTTTATGTAAGCTCGCAACTACAACTCTATTAGCTCCCTATTGGAGGGCGCATATCTAGACCTGTATGGGGACGTCTGATCATTTATACATCATTATTACTGCATTGAGTAAAAGCAACGTGTATATGGCATATAGCTACGCTATACCAGATTTTAAGATTAAAGCTAAACTCTATCATATTTCATATATACAATATTATTGATTTTGTTTTTTGTTGGGGGATCCAATCATTAGTCAGGACTATGAAATACATGTATTGTACTCAAACATTATTATATAACTTACAAAGTACCATCCCCAGGTCGTTATAATTATGGAAGGCTTCCCCTGGTACCTGATGACCATTGTCTGTGTGTGGTAAACAAAAGGTGAGGCTTAGAGGATCCTCTATATCATAGTATAATACAATTCCATAATATTATAGTTTCTTAGTACTCTGCTCGTGATATTTTAAAATTGTATTAATGTTATTGATAAGAGTGTCTCTTTTATTATTGTACCACTATCCTCTGGTAAGAGCCCCAGAAGTAACTATAGCAGTTGCCGACGTTCCAGCCCAGCCTTGTGTTATGTGATGAGAGAAAGAAGACACTTGCACTTGTAATTTGGCAAGAGTTGGTCGTTACTGTGGCCATCCGGGAAGGTTATTCCAGTTATTCTTCTCCTCATCATTACCAAGAGGCTATTTAGCCAGGTGGAATGTTGCCTACAGCTTGACAAGTGTACATGGATGGATAAGACTACTTATGAATAGCTGAATCGCAATGAATAGCTAGATCTATGTAATCCTTGTAAAGGAACTGTCCTTAAGTGAGCTTCCTAGCAATTAAGATGCTCAGCCTCTAATGAAACCATTGGACTGGAAAAGATGTATACTCACTGATCGAGTCACTCAAGCACCCATGCACCTGCTTGTGACAAATCGGCATCTATTGCATTGCTGTATTGTACATATTGTATATACACATCACTGCATGCATTGGTACAGCATAGCATTCCCCTAATAGGACATACTGTATTGTAGTCTCTCAGCAGCCTGTGGAACATTCTTAGTAGGAACAACACTTCTGAAGCATTTTAGAAATGGTTCCAGCTTAAGTACTATATCCAAAATATATTTGTACCGAATAAAAACAAATATTTTAGATACATCAGTTCATTTACAATGTATTGTATCCATCGGATTTTCTTTATGTGACAGAGCTTAGGCTACTATATTATAGAACTGATCCTCACTGCCTTCATTATCACAATTGTAGTTTTATA
This sequence comes from Sthenelais limicola, assembly GCA_942159475.1. Classification (NCBI taxonomy): domain Eukaryota; kingdom Metazoa; phylum Annelida; class Polychaeta; order Phyllodocida; family Sigalionidae; genus Sthenelais; species Sthenelais limicola. The sequence continues at coordinate 53,670,452 of OW804100.1, read as the reverse complement.
CTTACTGTATGTTCAGCTGCAATGAAAGCTCCCTCTCTAAAAGACCTGGTAAATCACTTACCTCAAGACTAGTCACCTTGTTTCTGTCACCGTGTTATTAACATATGTACCTGGATGGCAATAATGATATTAATTATAATGTCTCACACAGGTTCCTAGCAGGTCTTCTGTTAAACTTTTCTTTTATTTGGTTAGAACAATGTACTTAGGAATACTATATGCATGAGTACTTTCCTGATTCCTTCCCCTGATGATACATATATTTTTGCCAAATAATCTGGGAGAAACATTTTAATACTACTTATCCCCAAGCACCAAATGTTGTTGTAGCTTGAATGTTATTTTCATTCTAATCATTTAACTTGCTTATGTTGCATTTATTTCTTTATTAATTTCAATTTGATCATATCGTTTGAAAGCAATGTTTCTGTGTGGGTAGATCCTTTAAAGCCCTATGTCCATTCAGCCGATTATCTCGACTAAGAGTGGGTGGGGGGGGGGGGGGGCGCAGACTGAAGAGAAGCAATGGGCAGTCAGGGCAGTGCCTCCTGTCAAGATTACACAAATCAAATCGCCAGGCCGTTCTTCCATCTGTCAGCCGACGACCTCCAGTAAGGAAATCGGTTAAGTCGATATGGGACTTTAGTCACACTGAGTTTCAACAAAATAACAAGGGACGAGTTCAGAGGTCATATAAAGTAAATATTTATACATGTCTGTCTCCTGTGCATTAAGCGGGCTGGTGAATAAGTTGTGTCAACCAAACATGTACAGTGTGTCTACCAACTTCAAACCTTAGTGAACTATTCATAACGGATCAATATTCATTTTATTGATATATCAATTAATGAATAAATCGATGAGGTCCCATGGCTGTCCTATCTCCCACGATCCGCGGCCCTCGGGATTATTACACAAAATGTTCCATGTCCAAAGAACCTGTTTTTTTGTTTCTATATGTTGTCTCCTAGTTTCCATTTTGCTCTCGTACTTTTCGTTGACAATTTTATCAACACAGATATGATATACGGAGCATTCTTCGGAGGGACCACATTTCTGCAGAATTTTAGTAATGGTTCCAGCTTAAGTACTACAGTACTACATCCAAAATTATATTCTTATGGAATAAAAGCAAACATTTAAAAAACATCATTTTATTTCCAAATTTCAGGAATATACACAATTCATGTTGTGGCACGAGTATCATTATGTTTGTGACTAGAAATTCAAATTGTGGGTGGATTAATGATATGAGAAAGACAAAATCCGGAATGAATGGTGTACATACGTATTTCTCAATTATATCTACGTCTCTCACACTTGTAGTGGAACTTTAACCCTAGCACGACCCCAACATATTCCACCAATGATAGCAAGTGAGTGAAGGAGAGAGTATACAGTGGGGGAGAGGGGGCCGAAGTGGCGATGGATGGATGCAAAAGTTTTAACTTTGAATCTAAACATCAAAGCGTATGCAATTTATCTCATACATTCAAAGGTGGAATACAACTTTGAATTATTCTTAGAATTATTATTCAGCTTAAACATTTTTATAAAATACAATATTTTCAGTCCACGCTGAGAAACGGGAAACTTTGCTACATTACAAAAGAAATAGTTGATACATAGTTATACAATAAATACTTCTATTATTAAACGCTATTATAAAATATATTATTAATATTGTACTTCAATATATATGGATATTGGCTGCAATTGTTTTGGAGTTTTTAGTCTGTTATAAATTATAAGAGTTACAATATTTTTAAAATAAGTCTCACCGGCACATGTGGTTGAATATGTCTTGATAAACAAATAGATGACATAAGTTAAGTTTAGTCAAAACTCACAAACAAAAAAAAGATTAATATGCCGCTACCACGTAGTCAGAATAAAAATATTTCAACAACAGCGGATAAACATAGTCGCAAACACAAATTGTACATAGAGTTGTTCTTGATCATGACAGCATTGGTCTTCAGTTGCTCGTAAATATGCTCACATGTTCTTGTTTGTGAGAAGTGTATAATTGTCTGGTATTTAGCATCAGTTATATCCTTTTATTTAAATATTGTGTGATTTTGTGTGTTTTTCGGGATCCCCTCTTTTCGGCCTGTGAACCAGGTCCTAAATTGGAATAAAAGGATGCTTATATATATATATGTATACAGTTATATATCTGCTACATTCCCACGCCTCACAGCGCATGCGTTAGATGTAATCACTCTTGGACGGATAGACTGACGTGTAGAGGGGGAGGGGAGGGCGGGGGATTATTTAGGGGAGACTGAGGAGGGAAAAGTACTTGGTCTCCAGCATTATTCTATTACTGAAAGGAATACTCGTACTATGTTCATTGCAGTTTGTGGAGGTAAAGGAGGAGGAGCTGAGGATGGTAGTGGAGGAAGTACCGTACGTATTGTTTACTATTATGAGGTACAGGAGGAGGTACTCGGGAAGGTACTGGATGAGGTACAGGAGGATATACAGAAGAAGGTACAGGAGGAGGCACTGGGGATGGAAGTGGAGGATGTACAGGAGGAGGTACTGAGGAAAGTACTGGAGGATGTACAGGAGGACGTACAGGGGGAGTTACTGGAGGAGGCATTGGGAATGGTAATTGAGGAGGTACGGGAGGAGGTTCTGGATGAGGTACAGGAGGAAATACAGAAGAAGGACGAGAAGGAGGACTTCCTGGAGGAGGCATTGGGGATGGTAGTGGAGGAGGTACGGGAGGTGGTCCTGAGGGAGGTACTTGATTTTGAGGGATGAACTGGGAGAGGTACTTGAATAGGTAAAAGAAGAGGTGTTGAGGGGAGCAGGAACTAGAAATAGCCGATATACTAGAGGCTGTACAAGCAGTGGTACTGAAGGAAATAGAGGAGTAGGAAAGAGAGTAGGAAAGAGAGTAGGAAAGGTTGAGGAGGGAGTTACCAGAGGGGAGTGGGAGGAGACGCTGAATATGATTCATGCAAATCATGAAGAGCAGAAGAAATAGCAATGATCATAAAACCGGGCGAAACGTGTCACCGCGGGGGGTTACGCGTTAAGAAGAAAACTGAGACGATGGGAAGCTGGTACAATGCACAACACACTCGGGGCGTTATTTCATGCAGTGGAGAAGATCTAGCATGTGGCACTTTAGGCCTTGTTTCATGCAGTACGTCAGATCTGGCGTGCCATATACATACCACCCCCGGGTTATAATCTCACTGACTAAATATTTATACACATGTACAGAACTCACATCTACCGCACTTACCCTGCGCACCTATCAGGCTAGTGGCAGGGGAGAGGATTCAGGGATTGCTATCTAGGGGACTGAGGGGCTTGCCGTCGCGCTTCCAGGAGGATGAGGATAGGGGTGAATTAGTGATTGAGGAATTAAGGGTTGCAGATATGGATAACATCCATTCTAAGTGAATTCATAAAGAGGCACTGTGAGAGTTAGTAAAATAACTTTCACTTAATCAAGGGGGTTGAGGAAGGACCAAGAGAAGAAGAGGGATGTTTGAGGGGGCGAGGGGGGGGGGCAAGTTTCACAAGCCAATTACGTTCGTGTCAACATTGAGTCCTAAATGAGCACAATATATGAAAAATTCAAGCATTATTTTCCCCAGATTCGTTTGAGGAAGTTCAGAATAAATATAAAAGTATGTCCATTGGAATACCAAGAAATAGACAGGGACAGCTCGAAACTAATCTCATAAAAATAAATAAATAAATAGATGAAAATTCAAATATCATTAGTTCTAGTAAGTAACACAACTTTAATTTGTTTGGAATATTGTTGCTCGACGTATGACACATAAACCACAAATTCAAATTCAAATAAAATATTTCTACATGATATATATATAGTTGTTGTAAGGCTTGTGTACCTTAATTTGTATACTTATATTTGCATGCTTATATTTGAAGTTGTATAACGTCTTAAATCATCAATTAATTGACCCCCATTGCCTCTTTTCCAGTACCCACGTCATGGCTTCACCATCTAATGAACCTTTATCATCAACTCGCCAACGCCACAACAGTAACCATGGTGACGTAGTCATGGAGACCAGACAGATCCCCATCACACACGCACGCCCGTCTAGCAACATCACCAAGCCCTCTACCGGTACCAGCGGTACTATCCCTGCCCCTATTACTACTGTCCCTATCGGTAGCCTGGGAACTACAATATCTGCCTCATCCGGGATATCAGGAGGAAAGACTATGACACCTAGCTCCCCTATTGGGATGTTCGGAACTAGTGCAAATGTCTCCATGAATACAGCAGGAAGAGTGCCAATAGTAGTAAAAACGCAGCCTAGCAGTAGCAACGCCCCTCGCGGCGGAGTGGGAAGCACGGGGGCAGTAGTGAAGACTGTACCGGTAGTGGTGGAGCTGCCCATCATCCCCGACGCGGCCACGCTGAGGAGGAAACTTCACAACCTCTTCCTCTCTGGTCCTCCTGTCGGGGCTCGCAGGGGGGATGTTGCCATGCCTACATCACTGGGAGAAGGCGACTGGGCAAGTTCTGCCTCCATGGTGGAGGGTGCCATCCCTATGACGACCCCTGGAGCAGCAGGTGGAGCGCCATTATTTTATTTACCACATTCTTCTTCAGCTCCATCCATCGGTAATCAATTAATTTTATCATCCAAACATTCACCGATTTCTAGATAAAGGCAGATGAAAAAGATGAGGCATAAATTATAGGTATTTTATGTGGATAATAGGTACATGAACTATATTTAATTTTAATAACAGTAAGTTATCATTTCAATTCAATTTAACTACCATATTTATTGACATTTTTCATTATTCGAAAAGTACCTTCTGCACTTTCAAACCCCAAACAAAAATTAGATGTTAATGTAGATAAAGTAAGTAGCTGTTTTTCAAAAATACTAGATATATTTTGCTCTAAACTCTAAGTAGAAAAGGTTTCAAGTACCTTGGAGTCGGAGAAACAGCTTCTTACTTTATCCTTATACTAGTAAATTGCATTCTTAGTTAACGTTGGTAAAAAACCAAATATTTTCTACCTTTTCTTCCATTCTTTTCCAACCCATCTAGAAGTCATTTGAACGAAATTTAGGAGGATTCTGTTTGGGTGTTTTTGTTACAGGGCTTCTAAAACGTCCTTATTCGTATTTGGAGGGCCCGCCCGAATACTCTCCTATGATGACTTCCTTAATTATCGCTCACTGGTGGCTTTTTTTGTTCGACCAATTCTACTTCAAATTCTTGTATATACAATAATTATATAACAGCAGCATCATATTGATGAATTCAGTCCTATAATTCGTAATTTGAGTAAGTTTTAGTAAGATTGTCTTTGTCACAATAACTGAGAATGCAGCCTTTAAATGTAAGCCTATGACCTGTCAACATTTGCCCTTAATGACATACCACCATGTGTAAGGGCTATACATGTGTAAAAGCTGCCGGATATTATGCAAATAACCAACTATATAATCAATTTACTTCATATTATGACTGCAGGGGGCGGTAGTGAAGGTGGGCAACAATTGGTGCGTTCTACATCACGCGACATCACGCTTGAGGAGGAGCTCATGGAGCGCCTCGCTCTCATGCAGGAAGCTGCGCGCTCATGGCAGACAAAATGGCGGCAGGAGAGAGAGGACATGGTGAGGCTGTGCGAGCATCTCAACCATTGTGAGACAGAGAGTAAAAGACTGCTTGACTCACTCAACACTGCCTATAGCAAGAAGGTACGTGATCCCGCCACAGCATGTCCTAATACAGGATTAATAACTGACATTAAGGTGACGTTTTTGTGCTGGTGGGGGAAGTCCAAGGCAATAAGTAAGTTCTAGAATTTGCCATATAGTTTTGCGGACGGTGGGGGTTCTGCAGTTGAACCTCAAAAGCCAGTACCCCTTTTCTGACTGGCTATGATTATATGCAACAATAGCAAGTATCAAGAATACCCAAGTCTGTGAGTGTGGAGCTGAACCAACTTCTGCTTCTACACTCTGACAAAGGTTCTATATTCAGAAATTTAGCAGATGCATAGATCTACCTGGAATTTGGCATAACCCTTGACATATTATCCAATAATCCCGCACAATTTGTATAGGCCAAAGAGCGAAAAGTATAGGTGGGGCGGCGTGCCCTTGACCAAGGGCCAAGGCCACCACTGCTTGTGTAGGGGTCGATCAGTTTGTACTCTCTCCTATTGATAAACGCAATTATGCATTAAAAGTTGGGCAGCCCGGTATGTGGGCAAAGACAAGGAGATATGCCTCACCTGCCTCATATCTCATCTCTCCTCTACACATATATACACATTTCTATCTCTTTTACTTCTCGATTTGATTTGATTCAGTTCGCTTCAGGTTTGTAGTGTGAAAGGGATATAAGTGGACTTCCTCTGTTCTCTCATCCTATCAACTCCCTCTATCTCTCCTTTCTTATCTCCTATTTATTGGAGCACCGGGACTTGTAAACTATGGCCCAGCTAATTAAGTAAACACAATCCCTGGAAACGTCAACATTTGGGAAGCTCGCAAACCTCACCCTTCTAGGAACAGCTGTCATACTCTGAACGGCACTATCGGTGAAGTTACATCACCCCTGGAGTACACTAGGGAATATACTTTGCTCTATATCTATAGATGCCCCCTGTCAAGATATTGCAGATTCTACTGGTGAGATTTTGATCATACTAGTAAGATATTGACAAACCTGATAACAGAACTAAGTTTATCTTATCAAACCTTGTAAATAACTGAAATGAAACTGTATTTTAACTGACATTGTACCTTATTTAAAAACCGTTGTCATTCCTTGATGATGAGCTGTATAAACATAATACATTTTTAGAATATACCAGGTTGTGCTGAGAATAGTGTGTTATACTAAAACATAAAACTATACCCAGTTACTACATTATAGGAGGTTCCATATTTTATATCTATTTATATAGTTATATTTCATACGTGTTGTACAATATTCTATTTAGGGTGCACACCTCAATATGATATGTAATAAAGCAGTGACCTCAGCTGGCCTTCCATATTCTGTCACTTGTTTAAATAAGGACTATAAATAATAATCTGCCTGATATGACCACAGGTGAAGATGTTGGAGGACTTCTTGTTGAAGTCTAGACGTACAAATGAGCTGATGGTGACAGACAGGTCACAGTTGGAGGACAGACTGAGACAGAGTAAGGACATCATAGATCTGCAGAGGGAGGAGATAGAGAAAGAGTTCACTCGTGCCCGCCAGGATGTAGATCTACTCAGGTCTGAGGTAAGCCCTCACGGGTATTTACAGTTATAGCCATTGTCAGGCCAGTAAGCTTTTGCTGATAACGACCGTTAATTGATATCGATATCTGATTGTAACAATGAACACTGATTTATACATGTTAGTTTATTAAGAAACCTTTTTTCACCATATAAATGTATCGGTATTTATATAAGTTACTGCGCCTTCCTCAAAATATGTGTGTCTTATAATTCGACAAGTTCTCTAGTTTTTAATACACTTAAGACAAAGAGTGGCTAGCAAAACTGACCTATTGCTGAACCCTACAGGTGCTGGGAATGCAGGAGCGCACGCACAGGCTGGAGAAGGAGAAGGAGACACTGAGGAGGGAAAAGGACGTATTGTGTAATGACCTGCGTGTATTCACTGGCAATGCTAAGAACTTCAACTCCAGCTTGCAGGAGGCTGAGGCTAGAGGTGACCTCTATCACGCCCTCTTTGACATTGCGCTCAACAAACTTAAAGCCCTGGAGGACGCCAGCTACAAGACGCAGCCTCTTGCACAGAAGTCAAACAGTAGAGGGCGATATAAGCTTCATGTGGACGCTAATGACCCGACCATGATGCACATGGAGGACCTAGCAGATAGATCGAACCATGGTCTCAGTGGGGAATTGGAGGAGACGTCCAACGAGGCATACAGAATTGAACGCCAACGCCTCATGTCTCGAACAGATGGTAAGATAAATCTCAAGGATAATATCCTGGCCCTGGGAGACATATAATACATATGTTTTTCTGTTATCCTTATTTCAATTCTCACATAGTAAGATACACTTCGCACACAAATCTGTAAACACTCTATATTCGTATTCATATTCGAGTAAAACACTCTATAGTGTTAGATATCAAATCAATTTTATGTGGTAAGTATGGGTGACTTGATTTTAGCCCTCCAGAATCGTCGGGACTGTAGTCATCGCCCCCTCCGTTTGTTAGAATGCAACAAAGTTCGAATTCACAGTGAATAATCATATATATATTCGATCATGAGATCTAGTTGATTTGCCAGCCAACTCACCCTAGGATAATATGCACGATTAAGACCTAATTTGAGACTTTTCCATCGCACCACTATTGTTGACATTAAAGCCGAAACACAATATAGGAATCCAAAGATTTTTTTTTGCAAATAACAGAAACATTGTAGTCATAGGAGTACTTGTGCAGTATACTTAATGATCGTTATCATTATTTACCAACAAAACCATAAGAAAAGAAGTCCCCTCCTCCCTTACAAGGAGGCAGACATATTGGTAAGCAACAGTGCCACTGGTGGCGATTTCCGTTTATTGATGACGTCACTAGCCCTCACTATCTGCTGGTTAACCTACATGGTACATATGTACACAAAGATCGAACTGACAACAGTTCAGTTTAAAGTATTGATATATACATAATTATATGATGTATATACAGTGAGAATGTTTGGATATTTTATAAGTATATACAAATTATAAATATGCCTTAATTCACCCCTGCAACTCAGAAACTGGACGCCGTAAGCGTACGGTAATAATGGCGGCGACGGCAGGAATGTTTTGACACTTTCACTCCTCTCCCCTGCCTCACCCTAACCCTCAGTAGCTTTAACACCTTTCCCTGCATTTGTCAATGGCACATATTTTCCCAGCCTAACCTTTTTAGATAGAGCATCATTCATTTACTTATGAATATGGCTCAAATCAATTGAGGAAAGATAGGAGTGTGTCCATTCAGGCACTGCAGGCTATTGTTTATGTTGTGGGTATAAGGGTATGTGACGTCACTCCCAGTCACATGACTTATAGCAATGGCGCTGACCATGCAAGGTGTCTGCTATGATTAAAGTCCATGTAAAATAGCTCTCTTCTTCCTTATCAGATGAGTATTACATAAAATAAATATACAGGCTTTTTATATATGATTTACCCGCATAGAAAATGTATACATATATACCCATGGTGTTTCGGCTTTAAAGTAATTAAATGTTATTATTTTCTGATACCACAACTCTAGACCCTATAGGGGTGCCTACAAACAAGAACAAAACCGAAGGGAAGGCTTCCCCAGTCAAGTCTACACCAGGAGATGGAGACTGTAGTGGGGACAGAAACAAGAATCCCAGGAAGACGCGCAGGTTCTCGTTTGGCAAGGATTCGTTTATGAAATCAGGGACAGGCAAGGCGAAACAGACGAGTAGGGAGGCTAGTGAGGAGGATCGTGATGGGGGAGGGGGTGATACAGTGGGCAGTTCAGCACCCAAACTCACACTCTCTGACTACACCAGCCAAACATACCCTCGAGGTCAACATGTGAAAGTCACCAAAGCCTTCTCTGCGCCAGCAACTACATTCTGTGTATCAGTGACTGACTATGGTTCCACCCCATCCCCTCATACTACACGGACACCCCGATCCCCCCTCTCATCTACCAACACCTTTGATACATCCATCGAGGAACTGATGCATTTAGGCTCAGAGCACGAGTTAGAACTAGAAGAAGGGGACGATGATGACATCTTTCACAAAGTTGCCACTTCAGCCATTGCTATGCCAACAGAGAGCAGAATTCGGTCCTTCTCTGACTCTGAAGAAGTGAACATTTTGATAAACACGTCCCCGGATGTACAGAGCCTGCGTCCCTTGGCTCATACAGGTACCAAATTCTTACAGGTCGATCCTGTGGTTCGTTCTCGTAGTAACACCATGGATGGACGAATAGAAAAAACTCTTACATCTGAACAAGGCTCAGCTGCGAATGAGGATCAAGGTAACAAAAGACCGATGGCGAGTTCAGCCCCGCCTACCTCTAAGACAAGGAAAGGGAGTGGCTCGGGTGTGAGTGAGCCCAAAGTGAGAATAATTCCTGTGAGGAAATATAAAAGTAAAGATTTCAGTGACATCCTGAGGTCCTTCCTGCCTGATAAAGAGTCACCAGGCCGGGAGATCGCGGTTAGAAAAGGTTCCACAAAGAAAAAGAACAAATTTAGCAAGTAAAAGCATGAGGAAGAAAGTATAACAATCCCTGTAGTCAGTGTTGTTTTAGTAATAGACCAATTATTAAAAGTATCATCGACTATATCTACAGCAATAATGAAATTGTTAAATTCATATCAATGTAGTTGTTTATATACGTTTAACTACTCTTATGTGACATCAAACCAATAAACTGCAACACATGGTAGAATAGATCTTTCTAAACAAGTATATTATAGCCTACGCTTACTTGACAAATATACAGTGAATGGGTTTTAGACCACTTTTAGGATGATAACATTCATGGGCTTATTGACAAGGTCCCAGCTCCTAGAATCATTTATAGCTGATTCTCAACAAATCTCAGATGCAGATTATTACCTAAGTTAAAAATTCGAGAGGGCTCCTCGAACTTCTGCACGCCATTTTAAAAAAAGGTACCACCTCTTCCCTCTCTCTTAGCAATTAGAAGAATTGCTTTTTAATGTTACATTCCGGGCTACAAACGAAAATAGGGAAAGTCAAATTCCACAGATGAACCAGAATATGAGGAATAAAAATTGTTTTCAATCAATCAATTTCACCAGGGATCCTTTGCTAAACGTATGGTCAATAGAAAAAGCATTACCACCAAAACCTAACAGTCAGTAATACCAATCCCCCTCAAGAAGTAGGGTTTCACGATATCTCAGCCTATTGCATGCCTTTCTTTTAAAGAGCCAATTAGTTCTGAAATATAAGTAATCAATTACAAACACACTGGCAACGTTTTCGCCAAGCAAATGGTATAGCTAATGGTTATAGAGCTATACCCAATAAGATGGGATAAGTTAGTTCCAATGTTTAACACTTCCTTGGGCCGCCACTGTCAAACTACCGGTACCCAATATTTCGGTAGTCTGGAAGTGCCCTCTTGTGTTAAATAGGCTTTCTTTTACCTTAACTCCCTCAGTTGTCTCCGTTGAGTGGCTATACGTACGTTAACTACCAGTAATTATAAATGACGATAGAAGACCTTGATGCTGAACTTATGAATCCATGTCGCCTGTTATCCCTAAAGGGTTTTTTTTATGGATGTAATAATTTGACTTGTCCGGCCGATTAATTATAACTACGTGTATACTCATTTCATTAAGGTGTGAACTCAGACTATGTATACTGTTACACGACGTTTAGCATACACATGATAGTTTGATTGAACTCCTCCAGTCAAATGTAAATGTATTGTTGTTTCAGGTTTCAATTAATTGAACTGTTGTAAAAATACTAAAAATACTTATTTAGTACGGACATGTACAAGTCGTCTCGATTAGTTTATGCTGTTCACAAATTAAGCCTGTTAATTATCTGAGAATTTCATGTTGAATGATTTTAGATATTAACATTGAAAACGTATTGATTTGTTGAGATTCTTCTGCATGGAGGAGACAGTACATGTGCCGGTACTGCTTTATGTCCCTTCTATCATTTTAAGACAACATTTTTCTTTCATTTTTTTCCATATTTTAGCAATAGTACCGGGGTATCCCTACATTGAAAACGTATTGCTTAATATTTTATCAATTTACATTGTTATACATGTTATTATACTCTCCAAATTAAAATATTCATTTAATAGAACGGATCTAATATTGATTCCAGAAGAGTCTTTTCATATGGTTGATAGATTGTTACAAATAAAGAAACCCACAGATATTCTATGTATATAGACATACTTTTTTGTTGTTGTTGTTTTTTAAAAGTTTTTTTACTGTATCCTGCCATCTAGGCTTTTACATCATAAAACACGTATTATTGGAAGGCCAATTGATGAAAACGTTGAAATAAACATCTAGTACGACCATTATATAAGGGTATGGCTGAAAGACTACAATCCGCTCCGCGTGAGCGAGGTTAGTAGTAAAAAAAATAGGTACTGCGAAGGCTAACCAGCGTTAACTACAAGGCGACTGAAGGGGGTAGGAGTTCGCACATTACTTACTTTTATATAAACATTCCATGCTACAGTTCCAGCGTCGGCACTTGCAGGTATTATAACATTAGCAAAAGTCTGATTGGTGCTGCAATTGGTAGGCAAAACGTATGGAGTGTTCAACCCAACCGATCTCCAACAGACAACGCGGATATGGAATATTTAAACACGGGCACTATTTGTAACACACCCAAACCTATTATGAAAATGCGTTTTAGTGTATAAAAAACACTAGTACTAGTGATGGAATTCTTGGGAATTATCGTATTTATTTATTTACCTGGTATTCGATGGTAAAGATAGTCTGAACATTTCGATTAAGAGATTTTGAGAGGTTGAAATGGGATATTTAGGGAGGTTTTGCAAGTGTAAAGCAGAGAGATTGAGGCTAAATGATTAACTAGCAGCCGATACCATCTAGAGAATATATATGCAGCTGGAACTCCACCTATACTTCATTTAGTTGTCCTCCATATGTTGCAATACCATCTCCTATAGTGTAATAATAAAGCATGGTACTCTTTCACAAGCCTGGTCCTAAAAATAAAAGTAAATCCATAACACAGTATATTGCGAAAGTGGGTATAACGTTATGGATTTACTTTAGACATGGAATTGTATAATGTATAACAATAAATAAGCTTTATGAGATAAACAGTTATATGTAGAGATATCAGTACAAATTCCTCCCCTGCGTACATATAGTAGCCTGTTTATTGGGTTTCATCGGGCCTGGACGAAAGTCAATGTTTAATGCAGCAGGGAAACTTAAAGGTATGATGGCCTCCGAGGTTAATGGAGTAGGCAAATGCTCCTGGGTCAACCCTGGCAAAAGGATGATGGCTGCCGAGGTGAGTGCAGCTGACAAATGTCACATGAATGAAACATATCGGACTGAAATGAGATTGAGATATATAATTATGAAGTTATCCGGTCCCAAATCCTGGAGTGTGTGTCTCTGAGATACAGTTTGGTTTGTACAGGGTGCATAAGAGCACTGTCCCTTATTAGGAATTAGCTCCAAGGGGAGGGTTTGTGTCAAGGAGGAAGCGTTGACTTAAGTTTACACAGCCTGAAATCAATAGTTCGTCTCGACCAAGGTCACTGCGCGGCCACCAGGAGTACACCAGACGGCTGCGGTAATGGACCATGCACAGGCTTTTTAGCCAATGAGCAACCGTGCATGCAGTTCTTGAATTATCCCTCTCATCCTACCTCACGCACCTGCCGTCAAATGTCAGACGTGCATAATATTCACAATTAGGATAAACACAAGAGGGCAGCAAATGAGTTAGTTTTAGTGATGCCACTGATCTGAAGGTGCTTTTGTTACGAAGGTAGATACCTTTTATACTTTTGATATTTTTCCAGAATGTTCTATTCATATAGATATAACAATGGAGCTTCTAAGAGTCTTCTACATCAAGAAATACATTGGGTCGTTGATCTCTATGTTGATATACCTCAATTGAGCTACAGTACCACGTTCATCGTCTTCATCTAATAATCTCTGTACTTGTGTCATACTCATATCGTCATGTCGTGTCAAATCCATTTCGTAAATTCGCTTCTTTCGATATGCCATTGACTGCACTCTTTCGATACCAGTAGTTTGTCTTTCGTTCACCCAACGAGATTATATTAACATGTGTGAATAAAATCTCGTTGGTTCACCTAAACATCCTTGTAAAGGAATATCTTTTCCATAGTATAACTTCCGTCTATGACTGTACGTTTTCGCAACCAACATCACAAAATTCACCCTTTCAATATTTCACACTTGGTTATTATACTTAGCATACATCAATATTTTCGACACTTACAAATATCACCCATACTCCCACAGTGATCATATTGTTCATACTCTTTTACTTTTATGTTTTTAGAATATTTATTAGAACAAATAATCCTATTGATGTTGTAATGTAAAAATTGTTGTCTAACATGTTTAACATTTTTTCTAACATTTCTTTATATAATACAATAATTTTCCAACGGTGCATCAGACATTAATTTACTATCAAAGATTCTAGCACAAATTATTGTCTCATTGGCCACACCTGATGAGGGTAATGAGTGGTGAAATGGAGGATGGTGATGAGAAAAATTACAGACTGTTTAGTTGAGACTAATCATTTATCGTAGTGAGTAGATAATAGTTGCTGTCTGCTGCAGTTCAAAGAGAGACATAGCAAAAATCCCATATATATAATAATCATTGTTCGGAATACAATCATGTCTACCATAAATAACAATCCTGCGTGGATACAATATTCTAAATGTTACTATGCGGTAAATTAAGTACAGTACAATAGGGGAAGAATATCGTCCGGATCCAAATACAAACAACTTGGTGCCAATTTCCCCAGTGTTATTTCTCTGTGATCCACGACACATTTCTCCCATTTAAAGAATTTGGTCAGGTCGGGTTTAACTCTAGTCACTAAACTCCTGTACAAAATTTTGACAGGTGTTTTAAGTCATGCGTTTCCTCCCTAACATTAATCGTCACACCTGTCTCTTCCATTTCTTGTTCTTTTTCTTCGATTATGTCTCACCATTTCTTTGGAATGGCTGCTTTGACCTGTGGCTTATCCATAAAATTCATTCTTTAATTAGCTATCAATAGCTCTCAATTCATAATTTTATCCATTCTTCGACATCACATCGTAATTTGCATTAAGTACATCTGCCATAGTGCTTATTCCGATTCTTTCCCTTTCTTTGAATACAATTTCTTTCTTATTAATTAATAGCCATTTATTTCTCCATATCCTTTCTTTCAAGACCTCATGCTTCGAGCTCGACCACCCACCAGACATGTACTTTAAAGATGTCTTTGTAAAAGGCTGGAAAAGGCCTTTATAGGTTTTGATCTGGTAAGGGAAGTACTTTCAATGTCCCTCCCTATACCATTTCACATTCGTGAATATACTTCAAATACAATAGGACTCTTTTCAGAAAAGCAAAGAATCATGTTTAACTAATCGACGCCCATATTTGAAACCGGAGCACTTACTGTGTCAACCGACGTACCACGCCTCCTTTCTCTAAGCCAAGGGGACCATTTAAAGAATACCTTCAATCAAAGCTTAACCTGGCAAGAGCAAAGCTGAAACAACTTTCGAAACTAGACTATTGTACATCCGAG
This sequence comes from Sthenelais limicola, assembly GCA_942159475.1. NCBI lineage: Eukaryota > Metazoa > Annelida > Polychaeta > Phyllodocida > Sigalionidae > Sthenelais > Sthenelais limicola. Next base: position 53,655,082 of record OW804100.1, on the reverse strand, counting down.
ACGACTGTCCTCATGATATATAAAGTAGCGATCAGACCTACTCTCGAATTGGTGATAATGTGAATACTGTGGCCCCAGAACACTTTCTGAATAAACTCCAGGTCATTCAAATAGTGCCATCCGAATAGCATACAAACTGTATAAATTCAGTAATGTCAATGAAATCCAAAGGGATCTTATGGTGGCACTTCTTTCAAAAAGAAGAGAAGTTCACTTACTGGACGTAGCCTTTCCCTTAAGCTGAGTTGATAAAACATTGGCAACAAACAAAGAAATCGTAATAACGAAGAAAGAAAACTTTTAAAGATCACAACATTTGTGAACAATGAACCCAGCTTTGCTTGGTTATGGTCATTCCTGTGTCGAAATTGACTGCCGGCAACCTTCCGCTTTTTTCCCAGGAAAAAGTCAAAATGACTTCTATTTACCATCGAGACCATTGCATCTGCCATCTGGGATGAACGCTTTTGGACTTAGTACTGCCAATTATTTTTTACCTGTTCTCATCATTTTTCCCAGTGAAAAAACTTCTAAATACCTACAATAGTCCTATGTACTATTTCTGTACACTTTTGCTCAGGCGGATTTAGCAAACTGTTCTCACCCGATAAATAGTGTCTGTAATAATTCATTGGGTGTTTTAATGCAGGCATCGGCATTGGTACCATCGTTCACGGCATGTTCATATCAAACCTATAGTTCATGCACATGTCAACAGAAACGCCACTCGTCATACAACTACAAGCACCATCGCTGGGTGGAGCTCCGCAAGCGGCTGCACACAGCTATTAGACACTCAACAAACCAATATTTAGCTATGACAGAGGAAGAGCAGGGCGGGGTGGGGTTGGGGGGCATTAATGTCATTGAAAATGAGAAAAAGAATCCATACGTTTATAAGTAAATAGCCAAAGACTTCCCCTGCATGAACCTCTACTCTATAGCTGGCACACACTCTCCTGAATCTATTATAATATTTTCTCCAAGCGCAGGAACCCAAATATCTTTGAATATATGGGACGTCCGCTGAATCCAGAAATTTTACCCGCTAGTACTTTTGCTTGCTGTACTTATTTTATTGTCTGTTTTTGTTCTTATAGTTGTCGTTTTTCTCACCTTGAATGACACTGCATGCCCACCACCCACCCATCCTTCACTCCTCTCGTCACATTAGAATCCATGTGTTAGTGTTTGATACCTGTGTGTAGCCTTGCCTCAAGGCTACACATACACTAGTGGCAGGCAGTGGCAGGTAGTGGCAGGCAGTGGCAGGCAGTGGCAGGCAGTGGCAGGCAGCGGGAGGGGTAGTGTGTGGTACTGGGTTGTGTGAAGCTATGTGAGTGAGTGAAGGTGCAGTGTGTGTGAGAGGTCTGAGAGGGGTGGGAGTCTAAACCAATTTTTATATTTAAAATTGCAACTTTCCTGTTCCACATTATACATTTATAAGTCGTCCCATAAAAAGGCATCAGGAGGAACACAACTTGCCTTACAGACGATGTAATGGTACCCATTTACATGGGAATACATAAAAAACAGGGCCAGGAGTACGAGTTCTGTATAAGTGAGAAGACCAGGGGTATTTGAGCAATGTAAGGAAGTTTAGAGGTGGTCTAAATCCGCCCTCTAGGGGGCGGGTCGGTTGCGCAAAGTCAAGGCATCTAGCTGGAATGAACTTACAAATACTGAGGTTGGCCTGAATCACCAAGAAGCATGGGGGTTTATTGTACCATAAACGTATACATATAAGAATAATAAAAGATTTGAGCATGTGAACGGTTGGGTGAACGGGCTTGGAGTGGGATTGTTATGATAGAATGGAAGGGCGTGGCATTATGACGGGGACGTTACCAAGGGGGGCTGGGGGGGCTGGGGGGGGGGGGGGCCGGGGGGCATGGCCCTAGTCACTGTTGTCATGCTCCTGACCCTATATACGCGCTGAGGTCTCATCTTCACATAACAACTTATGTGTGGCAAAAGCTAAGGCATATAAAAGGATGTAGGCCTCATGCATTGCAAGGAAAGACGGGAATTGTCCTGTGCATAAATGCATGGAAAAAGAAACCAGACAGACTCAGATCAAATGGGAATGGTATGTCTGTAGTTGGACGCCTTTACTGCGCTAATGGCTTTGCTGGGCGTTGCAAGTGTAACGGGATTTAATGACATTTTTTCTCTTGGAGCGGGAGGCTTTCTCCCAGTTTGGAGGTGCTGTCTCAAATCTGAGCATAGACTGAAACGGTGTGGATTGTTATGAGAAGTAATGCTTCTAAATCTAGATATGATGACTCCAGAAAATCCTTAAATTTCTCTTTACTCCCCTACTAGTAATTGCTGTACTAATTCTTTCAACGCCGTTCTGGAACCTGTGTTTTGTGATCTGCATATAGATGTACTGCCAATGCAGGGAATGTGCGTGTTTCCCCAGTCACGGTTCAATTAAGGAACACAAACATAATTTTCCGCCCTTGTGTAAGGGTCGGTAAAAGTTGGTTGGGTCATCCCCTCCACCACCCCACCCCATAATATAAGGACAATCTGTTTTATTCGTGTGTCAGGTCCAGTGAGTGTGACGGACAAGTAGCTGCCTTGCGGAATGCAATTTAGATAATGTTGAGGCTGTTTTTGTATTATTGTTGGCACACGTTAAAACATTATAGTTACACTCTCCCACGCAACGTATCCACGCGATACGAAATTGGATACAAAATTCTTGTCCCCACTTTTGATACGAAATTTTTCGTCTCAGCGTATTCGCGCAGCGTTTTTCGTACCGGTGATTCGCGCAGCGTTTTTCGTATCGGCGGTTCGCGCAGCGTTTCTCGTATCAGCGATTCGTGCACTCAGAAATCTATTTTTAGCGCAGTGGTAATGTGGTGGGCCAGGATTCAGTGGGGGACGGGGACGGTGAATTTCGCATGGGGGGCGGCAGGGTGAAAACGGAAAATATTCACTTTAATTAATTGTTTGTTTATATCCGGTATTATATTGCAATTAATGTACTGTACTGTACCATGCTGTATGAAAAAAAGATGCATTATTATCGGCGAAATTGAAGCAAGAGAAGACAAGACAATGGTTACATTATATACATTTTACTCCTTTATTATTTATTTCAAAGTCCAGTCACTTATATGATATACAAACATGCCTATTTTATTACACTTTCTGCAAAGTGAAACACCTTGATTTATTTGAAATTAACAGTAACATTGGAATCAATTTTAGATCGATTTTTCTTAAGATATACCACCCTATTTGAACAACCTGACAACACAATATCACAACAAAATATTAAACATCTTGGAGGTGGAGTCAAACGGGAAACGGTATTTAATTCCCTCTGATCATGTAAACATAGTGAATGTGAGCAATAGTTTGCTGTATGACGAGAAGAACTGATGTTTTAAACACTTTTTATGATCATCTGCCTCCGCTGCAGCTTACGGTAAGCCTGTAGCATGCAGGATTATGCATAACGTGCTATCAGCGCCGTGCATTACTGTCCCATTTTAACACTAACTATCCCGATGTGCATGATTGCCCTTTTGACCTAGTGTTTACCTGGAACTTTTGACCTGATTCTGACCTAGTGCTTTACTGGTGGAAATCGTAAACAGTTTTGAGGCTCAAATTTGATTTTACAATGCTCTATGGACCCGATTTATAAATGCACTTTTGATACTCTCAATGATGTACTATTGACTAGGTCAATAAATGCTCAACTGACCCGATTTATAAATGCAGTTCTGATGCACTAGTGACCAGGTTACGGAACACACTTTCCTATAATAGACAAGGTGCTATAATGAATATAAATAGCCTACTAGATAGGTAAGAGGGTAGCTAATAGACACAGAGCGTCCAAAGAGATTTTATGGCATTATGGCAAGGGGTGCAATATGGCGTCGATCAGTATGCACGGCTAGAGAACGGGCAGCGATCGAATCTCACACTGGACTCATACAAATGTATAGGATCACACGAATACTGAGACTATAGTACAATAACAAGGACTACCCTCGACTGGGAAACTCTGAAACCTGAACGTTTATTATCTTCTGGATTATTGTGTGTTTTGTTCTGAGGTAAAGTGCACTTATGTCAACCACTCATTTATCGCCCGAGGCCACCGCACCGGTACACAAACTACCTTTAGCATTGAGACGGTTACAAACCAACCTAATCGCCCATAGTACTGAACCAGCATTTCCAAATTTGAATAATCCACAATCTGACGGTACAAGTTCTGATACACAAATGGCTGACGTAAACGAAAATCTAAATAATTCTGATCTTGAACCGCCGACACAAATAATGAAAGCCGCTGACCGAGGGTCAAGGCCACAGGTCACAAACAATGCAGAGCCAATCGACCAAGCTAATGACAGTCTTATACTGTCAGACTCCCAGGAGCTCCCTCAATCTCAGAGCACCCCATCCCAGCAAGGGGAAATAGCAATTAGTGCTACCCCATTCCAAAATACACCAATCCAACCATCGTTCGACCAAAATCAATTTCAAGAATTTATGGCCAAAATCGTAAGCGACCTCAAAAGTCATAATGTTAGTCTCACCAACACTCAGACCACAACTCTTTCAAGTGACATACAGTCACTAAAAATCGATCTGGAGGCCCACAAACGCCAATACGAGGGGAAGTTGGAAAAATTTGATGTTAGATTAAAAAAGGCAGAGGAAAAAGTACTGGACGAGAATTTATCTAAATTTGTCAAGGATCAAATGAAAACGGATTTGGAAAGGTTAGAATTAGCTGAGGGAAAAATAGCTGATGATAAATTATCTAAATTCGTTAAAGACCAAATGAAGCCAGACCTAGACAGATTAAGACGGGCCAAAGATAAAATAGCCGATGATAAACTATCCAAATTTGTTAAAGACCAAATGAAAACCGATCTAGATAGATTAAGACGAGCAGAAGAGAAAATAGCAGATGATAAGCTAACTGAATTTGTTAAAGACAAAATGCGACCAGACTTGGATGCAATTAGGGGCACTATCACTAATATTCCGAACATCCCACCGCAAGCAGCCGCACAAATTCCAAACCAAAGTATTGATACTTTAACGCAAAAGCTCGAGAAATTCAAAGAGGAAAGTGCGCGATCACAGCTAAAGCTCCAAAACCAACTAAAGCAAGCCGCAGCTAAAATCGAATCACTGGATTTAAAATCCAGAAGATTTAACCTGATTCTTGATGGAATACCAGAGCAACTCCATGAAGATCTTCCTCAAAAGTTAGGGAGAATGATAAACCCAGTAATTGAGGACTTTGATGTCGAAGACGTCGAAGCCGCTTACAGGCTGGGCAAATTCAAACAAAATAAAACTAGATCGATTCTCCTAACTTTCTCTTCATTGAAGCTAAAAGATGATGTACTACAAGCGGCAAGGGATATAAAGGCACACAACAACAATCAAAATCTTTGGATCAATCGTGATATCCCCGATACAACCCAGAAGCAGAGCACCCTCATAAGAAAGTGTGGTAAACAACTTGCCAAGATCGCGAAAGAGGGCCACGCCCCCACCACGCGGTTGACCCACATATACTATGAAGGTAAACAATACTTCTATGACGACCTTCACCTTCTCCCAAACGAAGCTAGCCCGGAAAATACGAAAACCCAGATATTCCCCATGAATAGCGGCATTGGCTTTCAAGGAGAGCATGTCTACCTGTCAAATTTCTTTCAAAGAGATTTCTTAATTGATGAAACAAAATACTCGTCAGTTGAGCAGGCTTTTCAGCATATGAAAGCGCAATCGAACCGCACGATCAAAAATGCGAAAATAGCGGCCGAAATAATGATCAATGACAATCCATACGAGGTGAAGCGAATCTCCACAGGTATTGAAACTCTGGACAACTGGAAAAAAGGTGAGGTTGCTTTACTCACAGACATTGTTCGTGAAAAGTTTGCTCAGAACCAAGACCTGAGGGATAAGCTAGTTAATTCGACCTATGAGAATTTCTATGAAATGACATACGACCGAAAATGGGGCACCGGGTACAAGCTAAATGACCTAGCTTTTAACCCCATAACGAACACGAGGGGGGAAAACAAGTTTGGCAAGATATTGAAGGAACTTAAAGTTGAATTCACTTAAATCTTTCAGAAATCGCTCGACATTATGGCTCCTCGATCAATTCTAATTGTGGGGGATTCCCGGACCAGGAATCTTGCACCATACTTTGCTGATTATCTCCCACCGTCCACCTACCAGAAGGTACACGTTTTGTCTTTCCCGGGAGCCTCGCTGAGGATGTCGGCTTACTTAGCCGCTGACACGATAGCCAGAGAGAGACCGCTTGCCATTGTTTATGCCTCAGGGCTGTGTTCACTAACCCACAAGAATCCCATAACTAAAGAAGTCCACCTAGTATATCCAGATGTAGCATCAGCCCAGGAGGCTTATGAGGAAGAGTTGGGACAGGTTCTCGACCACGGGAATTATGTGCTTTACCCGTTCGCCGCTCCAATCCTATTTTGCCCGATAACGGGGATGGACATAGGTTGGTACAACACAAGGTCACCGGGTTATGTTGACACCTACCAAAATATCTTCAACAGCACCATCATAGCCGTGAATAGGGTGATTTTTCAAGAGAATCGAGTAAACAGCGTACCCACACCTAATACCCACGACCTCGTCCACCATAATGGAAATACGGGCAAGAAATTCCAATATTTCAAGCTGGCATTGGATAGGTGCCACCTCGATGATAATGGTTTAGAAGTGTGGGCCAAGCACATCTCCAAGGCTCTAATCCAGATGGGAATCAACTAAAACGCTAAGTGAACTTATTTAAAAACTAAGCTTCAATGAAGTGTTATAACACAGTATTTTTTTTGTCGGTTTATCAGAACCAAGACCAAACATCAGGTATATTACTCATCTATTTACGAGCCAAAAGATGATTACTTAAACTGCCTAATTTTAAGATCTATAACTAAAAATCATGTGCTCCTGTTATTAGCAAATACTTAATTAATTGTTTAATTATTAATCATACAATGGTGTACTTTCTAGAGTACTTTCTAAAGTATTTCTAAGACATCATTACAGGTGTAGAGAGAAGACTAGCCTAACTTTGAGACGTTAACTCGTTAGATCAGGAGAGTTATTAAATTAAATCGGTATGACCCACTCCACTGATGTTATTGATACACAGATCTTTAATAAGCTGGAGCAAGATTACTCTGACATACATTGATGTGATCTCATTATTTACTACTTAATCTTGTTCCTCAAGTCGTGATACCACATATATACATTGTCTTAATCATGGCCACATGATACCATCGCTGTGCCTAGGTTGATGTTAAAAGAGTAGAACAAAACTCAAACTCGAGGATTTTTTTTTTTTTTTTGGAACATGATTTATTGCAGGATATAGACATCAGCGTCGTCGCAGTGACGATGTTCCCACTGCCTGCCTATTAACAGTTACAATGATACCGCAGGATATATAGAAAAATAGCATTTCATGTTAGTAAGTACATTTGGGTGGTCGGTCGAGGGGGAAGACCGGGTGAGCTATTGATGGAATTTCATATTAAGTACGGACAAATTTGAGTGGAGTTTACGTTGCCAATATAAGGGAAAGTAAAGGGATTGTATCTACACCTAATCTGATCTACTCTAATCTGGTTCTTTGGGAATAAATTCTTTTTTCAGGAATATCTTTATTGCAGGGGGTTCCAGGTTCCTAATATTTGGAGCAGTATTATTCCAGGTGTGACACAGTTGGTAGCTGATAGATTGTCTGTTTTTTTCTTTACTGGGCTGGAATTGGGTCAGGGTTACAGTTTCACCCCGTCTAGTGTTACGGGCTGGAGGGTTTACATATCTTTCACATTGAGTGAGTTTTTTAGCTAGATTTATTTGTAGAAATTTTTTTCTATCGTTGATATTCATGACTCTGCATGCAGCATGCAGGTTAATAGTAGGGGTGTCAATGGGAGATTTTAGGGCTATCCTAAGAGCCTTATTTTGTAGCCGTTGGATTTTACTAGTTTTACCAATACCAACTGGCGTTAGAAAGAGTAGGGAATAATCCAGGATGGATAAAATTAGAGATTTTACAAGGCAGATTGCTGCACTTGTAGTCAAGTATTGCCTCATTAAACCTAACTGGTAAATTCTAATACCTAAGTTTCGGATCATTTTATCATACTGCAAATTCATGGTCATCTTGCTGTCTAAAGTTATACCTAGGTATTCATAACTATCTACATATTCAATGTCAATGCCTTCAATTTGTATTGCAGGGGGGGTCAATATTTTCTTTTTACTAAATACCATGCTTTTAGTTTTGTTCATATTCATAAGTATTTTATTGCGGATAGACCAGTCTTTAAATTTAGCTAAATCACTCTCCATATCGGTAGCCAATTGGTTCAGAATTGGTCCAGAGTGGTATAATATAGTATCATCAGCATATTGGATTATGCGGCTGTTAATTTGGAGGTTCTTTAAATCATTTGCATATATTAAATAGAGCAATGGCCCCAACACTGACCCCTGGGGGACCCCACATGGTACGATACGAGGTGTTGACATAAAGTTGTCTAGTTTTACATATTGAGACCGCATACCAAGATATGAGCTTATCCAGGCACTGTATTTGCCAGTGATACCTATATTCATCAATTTTTTCAGTAGTATGTCATGCTGGACGCTGTTGAAGGCCTTACTGAAGTCTATAAAAGTGGCGGTCAGGTAGTTGTTTGAGTTAATTGCTCTATCTATATCATAAATTAATCTAAACAGTGCATCACCAGTCGATTTCCCTGCTCTGAAGCCGTATTGGTCTTCCGTTAGTATGTTGTTATTTTCGAAATATTGGTACAAATTATCCACTACAATTTTTTCTAACATTTTTCCAAAAATGTGCATCAGGCTTATAGGCCTAGTGTCATTGGCTGTAGTAGGGTGATTCTTTTTGGGTATTACCTTGACTATGCTCGTCTTCCACATTTTTGGGAATATACCGGTCTCTATGGATGTATTGAAAAGAGTAAGCAATTGGGGGATCAACTGTAAGGCTGCATCTTTGTAGATCCTAGAGCTAATTTTTTCACAACCTGACGATTTTCTTATATTAATCTTGGATATTCTTTCAAAGAGTACATTTGCAGTAGGCATAGAGAATACTAATGGGGCTCTAACTACTTCCCTGTCTAATATTGGAGGCCTGTCAATAAAGGATATGACCAAAACTAACACTTAAGGTTCATTAGTAATACTCAAAGCACCTTGATGCATATATTATTGATGCTTATGTTATACATACCGTCCATATTAGATCATGATATCCTGTGTTATCTAGGACACCGATTATCACTTACTATAATATCGTGCTAAAACCAGTTAGCACTTTAAGGTTACATGAACATAGCTATATTCGATACTTGTTACCCCATAGGGTCCTGGAGCCGTGAGCCAAGAGCCCACGTTAGTATTGAGGTATAAATCCGAAATCACATGTTATATCATGATACACTTAGTTAGCACTTTATGGTTAAAAGAGCAAAGCTCCTATTTGTATACTTGTTACCCCACAGGGTCCTGGAGCCATGAGCTCATGTTGAGTTTTGTAGTCTTAAGTTTGTTGACCAAAAGGTTGTGCCAAAGCACAACAGTATTAAAAGAACCTTCCAGAAAAACTGGTTAAGTGTGATATGGGCGGGGCTCCCGAAAATGTCCACTTTCAAAAAAATAAAGTCAAAATTCTATTTTATTTTAATTTATCTGAGCATTCTCCTGGTCATAGCCAATGGTACACGCTTAAACATACTAAAATTATAAATTTTTCTGAGCTATTTCTGATTTCCTACAAAGTCTATACTAAAAGGGTCCATCTTTGACTACAGTACCTGTTGTGTTCGGGGAGGAAATGAATAAACTTGAATAAAAAAGGAAAATAACATTATATTGTTGTAATTACTCCTCATCCACTTAGACTTAGAAGAGTGTTCTTGTATTCAGTGAAGAAATATATATTTCATATGATATTTCATGTATTTATGCATTTCTATTTCCTGTTCCTTCAACCATTATTGCTTCACTGTCAATTCTATTCCAAAGTTTTCCCTGCTAACCAGTGTAAAATTAAATATCGCATGTTTTCTGCTTTTTTAAGGTATAACTCAGAATTTTGAGGGGTTTTCTCCCCACTTCTGCCTTTTTTTATAATTATCTCCTTAAAAAGCATGAATTTATTGGCCCAAGGAAGAAGTCTATGCTATTCTAGTCCCCGAACACAACACATGTCAATTTTTATGGAATTTAACTTTTATTTCTGCTTTCAAACTAGATATATCGATTTAACTTGATAAAACTCAGGCCTATATTTATATTTTTTTACCATTTTATAATAAATATTGTATTTTCTGGGTTGTCCCCGAACACAACAGACACACAAATATTGCAAAAATACCTTTAAATACCTATTATATTGCCATTATCTATGTCTGTATTCATCTGATACCCATAGGGGTGTCTTATTTCGGATTAATTTTGATTCTATTATTCATATTTTCACTTTAATTACCAATTTACTCATGCTGGTTAAAGGCCCCTGTCCCCGAACACAACACCCCATTTATAAGGTAAAAGCCAAGCAGTAAATGGGAATATAACCAAAGATTTATGTGCAGAATTACAGAGTGAAATAATCAGAATAGTTTACTTTTTCATTATCATTCAATTTTATCATTTTTTGGTCATAGCATATTTGTACCCGAACACAACACCCCTGTCCCCGAACACAACACCCCACCCTGTCCCCGAACACAACACCCCCTTAATTTAAGGGAAAGAAAGTAGTCATTTGGAATATAACCAAATATTTATGTTCAGAATTATATACACAATCAAATCGAATACTTTAGTTTTCAATTTTATCATTTTTTCATCATATCATATTTGTACCCGAACACAACACCCCTGTCCCCGAACACAACACCCCTATCCCCGAACATAACACCCCCTCCTATCCCCGAACACAACAACCCCTTTGTCTAAGGGAAGATAGGCATTCAATGGAAATATAACCAATGGGTTGTATACAAAACTGCATGCATAAATGAAGGGTTTAGTCGATTTTCCCATTACTTTTCAATTTCATTACTTTTTGGTCTTAATCTCTGTGTCCCCGAACACAACACCCCTGTCCCCGAACACAACACCCCTGTCCCCGAACACAACACATACTCAGAAGGTGGGTTCTCTGCTAATATATTCAAAGTCAACATATAAGATGGGTAAATATCAAATAAATGTGCATAATCACAAATGCATTTTCATGAATATTTGAATAAAAATGTACTTTCTCACTATGAGAAGAAAAGGCAGTCAAACTCGGAATTTCTATGTCTCAACTTTATGGAACCATGTGTATGGTCAAAATTGGAAAAAAATAAAAAATTCAAAGTTTTATGTGATATGGGACTATATCAAGAACACAAAACGGAAAGCAAAACATTTCCTAGGTAGAACCTTTATTGTGGATTTTATCAATTTATGAATAATCTTCATAATTTATTTGGAGAGATGTAAATGAAACGACAGAAAATAATAAAATAAATAAAACAAAATTAAATTCAAAAATAAACTCAGAAGGAGGTTCTTACATATGCTTCATGTCGAATTAAAGACAAATAACAAATTAATAAGTTTTATATAAATTTTCATTGAAACAAAAAAGAATTTATGCCAGGGACATGCATTTGTGGACATTTTCTAACATAAAAATATGATTTTTTTGCATAAAAAGGAATTTTTATATATATTTCTCAATATGTCCTTATCATACACTTGGGAAGCTACAAAATACTGAAAAGTTAGTTATGTGGCATGAAATCCGAATAAGTTATGGAATTAATATGGGTGATTTTGGCAAAATGGACATTTTCGGGAGCCCCACCCATATGTGAATATATAATATATACTCTCTAATGAGTCCATTGAGATCTCGATAACTGTGATCTCTAGTTTATACGAACGATCGTTTAAAATTAACAATACCGAAAATGTAGATGACCCACTCTCCGATGGCAATAGTTTCGATAATGCTAAGGGTTTCAAACTTCTATCTCTAAACATCAGAAGCTTACTAAACAAGTCAGCCCAATTGGAGGCCCTTAGCCATCGTCTAAAACCAGATGTACTCTGCTTATGCGAAACTTGGCTTAATGATAAAATCTATGATGAATTAATTAATCAACAGAACTTCAAAGTATTTAGACACGATAGAAAGACCATCAAAAAAACTGGAGGCGGTCTAGCCATTTATGTTCATGAGAAATATGAGGTTATCCCGGGCGGTGCTGAAACCGACAAAAGTACACTAGACATTGAAATACAAGCAATAACAGTAAAAATGAATCCCACAAAAGAGGTAGTAATAATAAATGTTTATCGCCCTCCAACTGGAGATTTAAACACAGCAATTGTAGCAATACAAGATACGCTGAGCTTCATGAAGTCAAACTCGGATATTATACTTGTAGGAGACCTAAATGTCGATTACCAAAAGCCGTCCCCTGGACGGACACAACTTTTGTCTATCGAACATCATGCCTCATTGAGGCAGCTCATACAATCCCCAACGAGAATAACCTCAAACACCGAAACTACCATTGACCTAGTTTATACTGACTCAAAAATTGTCCACAGTTCGGGTGTCCTAAACATAAATATCAGTGATCATAGACCAACATACATAGTATTAAAAAAACAAAAAGAGACGTACAAAAAAATCACGTTTAAATGTAGATCATACCAAAGGTATAATAAGGAAGCCCTTACTAACAACTTGCAAAACTGTAACTGGGATGAATTATTAGACACTAACGATCCTGATAAATACTGGACAGTAATGCTCGAAAATATTACTAGAATAATTGACAATATGTGTCCAATCTCTGAGATGAAGCAAGTAAAAGCGCGGAAAGCCTGGATCACTGCTGATCTATTCTCGCAGATGCGGGCCAGGGATAGACTCTTCAAGAGAGCAAAAAAGTCAAAAAACCCTAACCTAATGGACCAAGCTAAAGCCCTACGCCACAGAATAAACCACCAGGCAAGAAATTTAAAGAATAATTTTATACGAGAGCAGATAGAAAATAACACCAAAAATCCCAAAAAAATTTGGAAAATCATCTCACCCCTCATAAACACAAACAAGAAAGAACAGCAAGCAGAAATCAAGCTTTGTGACAATCAGATTAATATACCTTCCACTGAAATACCCAACCACTTTAATGATTATTTTGTATCAATAGGCGACAAGTTAGCAAGTTCAATACCCCCTCCAACGCAACCAATGAACACAACACCTGACACAGACGTAGGAAATAGAGTCAAGTTTAAATATAAGGAAGTACAGCCCTCAGTATTAGAAAAGATAATCACGAATATTTCCTCGTCAAAGTCGTCTGGGATAGTAAACATGCCATCCTGGCTACTCAAGGTTGCACTACTAGCATTAATACCGCAATTCAAGAAACTTATTGACCTGACTTATAGCAAATCACAAATCCCTGTTTCATGGAAGCAGTCAATAGTAACCCCTCTTTTTAAATCTGGGGACAGCACTGACCCGGGAAACTATAGACCCATATCAACAATACAACTACCAGCCAAAGTACTCGAATATTTAAATAAAATACTCGAGTATTTAGAAGATTACAATCTTTTGTACGATTATCAATACGGCTTTAGGTCGGGTAGATCAACGCAAGATGCCCTAATGGGTTACTTAGCAAATGTTTATGGTGCGCTGAATGAAGGTCAGCTGGTGAGAGCGGCCTATCTCGATCTGAGGAAGGCCTTTGACACGGTAAACCACCATCAACTAAAATCCAAGTTAAAAACTTTTGGCCTTGAAAACAAAGAACTGGCATGGTTCGATAATTACCTAACGAACCGCACCCAGCAAGTATCAGCTAATAAAAAACTATCAAACCCAAATAGAGTCACCTGTGGAGTGCCTCAAGGCACCACACTAGGTCCTATATTGTTTAATATCTACATCAATGATCTCCCCAACCAAATAACAGGCTGCAATATACAAATGTTTGCCGATGACACTATAGTTTATGCAATAGGTGACAACCCCGTAAAAGTATCTGAAACTCTACAAAAAGACCTAAATTCACTTGATAACTGGTGCAAAAATAATAAAATATCCCTCAACCTGTCTAAGTCTAAGACTCAGACAATATTTCATAGGCCTTCCCTCGGATCGAGATGGGACTCTCTGCAGTCCCACAATGAGCCTGAACACAGAATAGCCCTGGATGGCACAAATCTTGAAGAAGTTAAGTCATATAAATACCTAGGGATAGATATCGACACTTCACTAAAATTCGGCACCGTCATAACGAAACTGACAAAAATGCTCAATTACAAGGGCTGGCAGTTCGCAAAATTAAAAGACAAAATACCACAATCCACCCTGGTTATGATTTATAAAGTAATGGTGCTTCCGATTCTAGACCAAGCGGACATATTTCATGATTCACACAATGCCACAAATCTGCATAGACTGCAAATTCTTCAAAATCGTATTCTGAAAATAATTTTTAAACTCCCATCCAGAGCTAGTGTCAAAGACCTCCATGTAAAACTAAAACTTCTACCTCTGATGTATCGAAGAAGGTTACATTTGTTACAGGTGGGCCACCGTATGGCTCAAAACCCAAGAAATATGGATCTGAGAGACATAAATACCAGAAACTTTCAACTAGGGAGGAAACTCCTAAAACATAACATACCAAAGACAGAACAAATACGACGCTCTATTATAAACAGAATCCCCTACTCTTGGAATAAATTACCAACGGTGGCCCACCTAAAAAATGATAGTAAAGCGTTCAAAACGAGCGCACGAGCCATATATATATGGAACGACGACTACTTTATCTGACATGTATATCTTATCTTTACCTTTATCCATATTTTATATTATCCTTATTTGAGTACCTCAACTGGTAGACCTTAGCCCCTATCCTAAACCTTATCATGTAAAAATTGTATTACTAAATATCACCTCACCTCGCAAGTATCAAGTATAAAGATATGTATCTGCCTAGTCATCCATTCCATTCTGTCTATCTATTCAAATTTTGTCTGTCTATTTCTGTCTTGGAAACTGTGTTGATTTATCATCCTGTATAACCACAGAGTCCTTTTGTCTGTTGTCGGCCGTCGGAGAGTTTGTACAAAACATCTCATTAAAATCATTTCTATATTGTTATGCCATATTGTAATACGTTATAATAATTATCAACTGTATTCATTGTAGAGAATCGTCTTTGGTCTATGATAGAAGGCGATATTGTTACTCTACAACGTCGATTGTAAGCAAACAGAAGGGGCGGAAAACCTCCCACCAAGCAGGAGAGAATCTCCCCTTCCTTAACAGCATCCTGAGTATGCTAATAAAAAGTTTTCTAAATCTAAATCTAAATCTACATGTAGCTTTCCATTTAACTTATGAAATTCCACAACCACAACATGGAATTTATGATTCTGCCCCAAACCATACATTTATTATGGTTTCTGATTTACCCACCCTCTTAGACAGCCATTTCACTGTGAGGTTGTGGTCAGAATACAGTCCTTGCCGATCCCCTGGGGGTTCATTGCATTTGGTGATCTGTTCTGGGTCACTCAGGTTACTTGAGGAATACTGTATAAAATGATAATGGGGGTTTCGATTACAACATCCTTCAACATCAAGCAGGTATATAACACACATTAACTATAGAAATATACCACTTATAACATTCCTAAGTAAATGTTAGGTGATATCTATAGTGTATAAATACCATATAATTGTATTGGCGGCACATTCATTGTAAAGAAAATTATAAATATAACCAGGTAACATGTACCGCCACCTGGTTCACTTGAATGGGTTGTAGGTACAGCTAACAGAAGAATTATTTTCGATGTTCTACTATGACCTCCAGGCATTTGACATAACAGATTTTAACAATAACAAGTATACCAGTTATTCGTCATTGATTTTAACAATGGCATTTGCATGCCCTTAATATGAATACATATCCTTATTTTTTATTTATACAACATTTATTCAAACAGGCACCCAATATTATTGCCACTGGAATGCATGATGCATGATGCATGTGGAAGGGGGACTGCTCCTTAAAGTAAAACACTGGGTTGGAACAATTGCTGGTCATACAGTTCAAGTATCATTAATAACTGGTATCTTTCATTATATTACTCATTTCTGTGCAATGATATTGCCAGAATCAATCAAGTAAATTCGGTCCCGCTCTCCCCAAAGCTAGGTCAGGGTGCTTCCATATTGCTAGGTGTATGACACTAACACGGGCAGGCTAACTACCGATCTGCTGGTCAGTGTATGGTCACAGTCTGCTTACTGTTACAGTAAACAGTGCCCACTCTAGTGTATGTATGGAAAGCCATGTACAGAGATGCCAACTTTTTGAGTCAGGCTTGCGGGACACTATCCCAGCCATCAAGGCATGGGGTCTGGGGCCCTAGGCGGGCCCCAGAAGCCAGAGGGTTTTCTTTGCTCTCTGGTGCATTTTAAACATTTTTTATGGGGTTAAATATTGTCCAAATGATAATATAAACTTCTTACTTTGATTCGCATAAAAAAATAAAATATAGACTTGTACTTTTACAATTTTTTACTTTTAGTTTGACATGAAGAATGGTGGCTTTGGTGTATTTTCGGCACAATTTCCTTAGTGTCTTCAGTGCTACAACTTTATAGCATAAACTAGATATATTGCTACTAATTTAGATGAAATTGGGAACGTTAATTATGAATACTGTGGTCAGGGCAGCTTGGGAGACACAGTGACCTCTATTCTAATAGTAAGGCCAAAGGGGAAAGGTCCAGATTTCTACATAAATTAGGATCTAAATTAGAAATAAATAATAAAAATGTAAGCATAATGTTTTAAATTAGTTTATAAATATACGGGACACAGGGCTGATTTCAGGGACTGTCCCGGACAAATCGGGACACTTGGCATCTCTGCATTTATAAACACATGACTGATCTTCCCAAATAAACAAACATACTCCCAGGTCTACCTGTGAGGTAATATTACATAAATAATGATAGAACCTTATGATATAATATAGGGGTAGTTCAGCCCTAAAGGTAGTAAAGATCTTTCAATATAGGATATGTTAATGAACCCAACTTATATATTATGTATATATACAGCTTTCCATAGTAATGCATGCAAGCTGTCAACCTGACTAGTCAACAACCATTGGGTAGTGATCAGGAATGAGGAGGAGGAAGTTTATTCTTTGCACCTTCATTTACCTTCCATTGAAAATGTAATAGAAGAGATCCATAGGGTCTTTTCATTCCTCATTAGTTCTAGTGTAATATCCATGGGCCTCACAGTCAGGCATTGTTGAAAAGAAGTGATTTGAGTACACCAAAGTAGTAGCCTACAGTACAGCAGCCTGTATACAATAACACTACCTACAGAGTGACGGAAGTTAGCTGTGCTTCGCTGACGTCACTCTCACCTTGGACTCTTGGAGTATGGTAGCTGCCAGCATTCCGGATAATAACCAGTTATAACACAAACAATTACTCCCCAGTGACTTATAAATGGGTGAATTGCATAATACAATGTACAGAACATCATATTATGTTTTTTTTCTACGTCTGAAAACGCATTATACACAGTCCAGTGTTCCCCTTTAAGGGAGTATTTCTGCAGCCACCCCAGAAGTTGGTACTGCTTGGGGTAGGCCAGGTCCCATGCATAGTATGCCTGTAGCAGGTTGATACACCATTCGGCAAGGCAGTCTCCTGCGCACTTGAAACTGCGCCCGTCAGCAGTGACAAACCTGGTGTTGTTGGCGACCACCAACCTCGGGGGTGTCTTCCTCCCGGAGAGGGACTCAGGCTCGAAGTCGATTCCCTGAAATAGGAAGATATGCATATTAATCTATGGAATAATGCATTACTTAGAAATTAAAAATTTCACATGGACAATGTTTGCAAACTTTATTTCAAATTATTGAAAATATCATGTTAGCTAATACTCACATACATAAACATATTAATATATCAAACTATATAATATTAATATTGATATATTAACCAACTAATACAGGTTTTTATTACTCTTTAATATATACACACAGGGGTACAGGGGGGTACAGGCAGAGGTACAGGGGGATGTACCGGAGGGGATACAGGGGACGTACAGGAGGAGGTACAGGGGGATACAGGAGGAGGTACAGGGGGAGGTACAGGAGGGGGTAGAAGGAGACGTACAGGAGGAGGTACAGGGGGATACAGGCAGAGGTACGGGGGACATACAGGAGGTACAGGGAGACATACAGGGGGGTACAGGCAGAGGTACAGGGGGACGTACAGGGGGACGTACAGGAGGGGGTACAGGGGACGTACAGCAGGAGGTACAGGGGTGATACAGGAGGGGGTACAGGGGATGTACAGGAGGAGGTACAGGGTTGATACAGGAGGGGGTACAGGGGGACATACAGGGGTCGTACAGGAGGAGGTGCAGGGGCCATATATGAGGAGGTACAGGGGGACGTACAGGAGGAGGTACAGGGGATGTACAGGAGGAGGTACAGGGGTGATACAGGAGGAGGTACAGGGGACGTACAGGGGTTGTACAGGAGGAGGTGCAGGGGCCATATATGAGGAGGTACAGGGGGACGTACAGGAGGAGGTACAGGGGACGTACAGGAGGAGGTACAGGGGACGTACAGGAGGAGGTACAGGGAGACATACAGGAGGAGGTACAGGGGACATACAGGAGGTACAGGGAGACATACAGGAGGGGATACAGGGGGACATACAGGAAGAGGTACCGGGGGATACAGGAGGAGGTACAGGGGAAGGTACAGGAGGGGGTAGAAGGAGACATACAGGAGGAGGTACAGGGGACGTACAGGAGGAGGTACAGGGGGGTATATAGAAGGAGGTACAGGGGGGACATACAGGAGGAGGTACAGGGGACATACAGGAGGTACAGGGAGACGTACAGGAGGGGATACAGGGGGACATACAGGAAGAGGTACAGGGGGATACAGGAGGAGGTACAGGGGGAGGTACAGGAGGGGGTAGAAGGAGACGTACAGGAGGAGGTACAGGGGGATACAGGCAGAGGTATGGGGGACATACAGGAGGTACAGGGAGACATACAGGGGGGTACAGGCAGAGGTACAGGGGGACGTACAGGGGGACGTACAGGAGGGGATACAGGGGACGTACAGGAGGAGGTACAGGGGGACGTACAGGAGGAGGTACAGGGGTGATACAGGAGGGGGTACAGGGGTGATACAGAAGGGGGTACAGGGGTCATACAGGAGGAGGAACAGGGGGCATATAGAAGGAGCTACAGGGGGACGTACAGGAGGAGGTACAGGGGGGCATATAGGAGGAGGTACACAGGGTGTACAGGAGGAGGTACAGGGTTGATACAGGAGGGGGTACAGGAGGACATACAGGAGGGGGTACAGGAGGAGGTACAGGAGGGGATACAGGGGATGTAAAGGAGGAGGTACAGGGGTGATACGGGAGGAGGTACAGGGGTGATACAGGAGGGGGTACAGGGAACGTACAGGAGGAGGTACAGCGGTGATACAGGAGGGGGTACATGAATCATACAGGAGGAGGTACAGGGGGCATATAGGAGGAGATACAGGGGGACATACAGAAGGAGGTACAGGGGCCATATAGGAGGAGGTACAGGGGATGTACAGGAGGAGGTACAGGGGTGATACAGGAGGGGGTACAGGAGGGGGTACAGGAGGAGGTACAGGGAGAGGGTATGAGTAGAGGAAAGAGAGGGGTGAGATAGGGTGAGGGTATGAGTAGAGGAGAGAGAGGGGCGAGATAGGGTGAGGGTGTGAGTAGAGGAGAGAGAGGGGCAAGATTGGGTGAGGGTATGATTAGAGGAGAGACAGGGGTGAGATAGGGTGAGGGGGTGAGTAGAGGAGAGGGAGGGGCGAGATAGGGTGAGGGTATGAGTAGAGGAGAGAGAGGGGTGAGATAGGGTGAGGGTGTGAGTAGAGGAGAGGGAGGGGTGAGGGTGTGAGTAGAGGAGAGAGAGGGGCGAGATAGGGTGAGGGTGTGAGTAGAGGAGAGAGAGGGGCTAGATTGGGTGAGGGTGTGAGTAGAGGAGACAGAGGGGTGAGATAGGATGAGGGTGTGAGTAGAGGAGAGAGAGGGGTGAGATAGGGTGAGGGTGTGAGTAGAGGAGCGAGAGTGGTGAGATTGGGTGAGGGTGTGAGTAGAGGAGAGAGAGGGGCGAGATTGGGTGAGGGTGTGAGTAGAGGAGAGAGAGGGGCGAGATTGGGTGAGGGTGTGAGTATAGGAGAGCAAGGGGGGAGATAGGATGAGGGTGTGAGTAGAGGAGAGAGACGGGTGAGATAGGGTGAGGGTGTGACTAGAGGAGCGAGAGGGGTGAGATTGGGTGAATAAAAATAATTTTTGTTTTAAATTTGGGAGTTATCCTACATGTCGTAACGTGACATAAAACAACCCCCCCAACCCCCACCACGCCCATATTTTTTTTATAGCATTCATGTATAGATATCAACTCTACTTACACATTCTGCCATAACATTTTAATTGGATAAATATACTGGAATATTAAAACCCTTGTTAACCCTTAATATTAAAAGACTATGCTCACCAAAATGTAGGTCATCTGTAGTGGGATCAGCCTATTGGAACCTGATTACTTCTATTTTCAAAAAAAGATCGCCGACATGAGAACCTGACTCTCCAAGTCTGAAAATGGAAGAGAAATAAACCATTTGATGAGTATGAATATCACTCGTTAAGCAGGTATATACTGTATTGTGATAAGATATAAACATATGTAGTAGTTCTGGTAATTAACACTTGGCGTGTGACCATAAAGGTCAAGCCTTCTATTTAACTACTCTAACAATAGAGGCGCCCTGTGCTTGGGTGAGGTGTATCTTTATACACCATCTCTATTTCTTATATATTACCCTTTTACCATGTCTTATGTAAACCCTTTATATTCCTCTTATAGAGAACTCTGTCTGTTTATTCTATCAATTACTACTCTTATCTGTGTATGTTGTTCTATACACTTTGTTCCTTATGCTACAAGTAGTACTACCCGTTTGTGCCACGGACTAGAGTAAGCTACTCTATCCGGATAGACGGACGCAAGGGCCGTTTCCACGGACTGTCAGGTGTGAATAAACAGAAATACAGAGATTGGCTTTGTTAAGTTGTTTATATCGAGAGCGAATCACTACACATACACAAATAAATATCAATGATAAGGTATAAGAAATTATATATTAGCTGTTGTCACCGGCCGGTATAACTTTCACGGGGAGCACACAGTCTTTGCTACTACAGAAAGCACCCCCATTGTTTTCTCACTTGCTGCTTATTTCAGTTCTAATGTGCCCAATGTGCTGGGCGGCTCAGGCTCTGCCTAGTTCTCATTAATAATTTCGGAATTTTGCAGTACCAACCTTAAAATCAATTATTGGTCAAGCAGCTAAACTTGAAATAAAACCTTTATTTCGGTATCCTACTGATGTGACTGATATATCTATATATAACAAAGTTTGACGCAATTTTAGCATTTCGCATGACACTCTCCCCCTTCAATGGTCTGCTAAACCGGCCTGACTACTACTAGACCTAGACAATCCATTCAATTTTCAACTAAATATTTGTTCCTGCTGTACGTCCTTGCCTTTCACACAGGAATGCGGGACGATTGGGACAAAAACTAAATTGGACGAAAAATCGCCGGGTCCATCGGGACAAAAAGTGGGTTGATTGGGACAAAACATAATAATCGGTATTTACAAGTGCCCAACTATGTCATCATTCCCATAAAAGTTTATTACAACAATGCTATAACACATGTTGACAGGAACCTGTACATGAATGTCTGACGTTAATATCAATCACTGTAGCTGTAGGAATCGACACATAGGTGTAGGAATCGAAGTATATGCCTCAGCCTTACCAAACTCTGTCTGCATTAAATTGAATTCCATTAAAAAAATAAAGGTTGGTGGTCAGAGGTGGTCCTGCTATTATTCCTGCTAAATATACTATTACTATAATTACCTGCATTGTGTATGGTACTCATGCCGCCGAAATAAGCCAAGATAATGGCAATAGGGCGCGTAAGTAGTCCACGGCAGCGAGTTTTTGAGTCACGCTACTGTTGCAGTTTCATGACGTCATGTGGACATGTCGCGCAAAGCTCCCATAGCCCCACCATTGCGGAGATAAATAATCTCTGTTTGTCCATCGATCATAAAGTTTTATGAGTTCTAACTTACATATATCCATCTTTAGAGGCAAAGGATTTCAACTATAGCCTTCACAATCGTCAAACCGTTACTGGGACGATGAATAGAGTGATTATTTATCGCTCCAATGCTAACTCTATGGGGATTATTTACTTCCGGTCCACACATCGGTACAACTACGCGACTAATTTTCATTAATTCGCGCCCCGCCGCCATGACACTTACGCGGCCTATAATGAATGCAATTATTAATCATACCTTGAGGTTACAGTTACATACCTTACCTTACCTGCCGCCCCAGGGGCGGCAGGGGTAACACCTCTCCCATCCCTCCCCCTGCAGGGGCGGTTGGGGTAACACCAGAGTTTCTGAATGAGATACCAACGATTTCCGCCCGAAAAACGAAAGACAATAATTCAAACTAGCACTTGACCATTTCAGTGACTGTGTCTTAGAGGCAGAAATTAAAGATATATGACTTACCTGGCTTTTGATTAAGCCCTGTTTAAGAAGTGCAATGTATTGGTATACTCCATCAATGGAATTTCCCATAGATGTTCCATTGTTTTGCCATCACCTTTGCGATCTCATGTAATGTTTACATGTTCATTCCACCATTCCACTGCCTGACCTGCCCGTCCTGGTACTAATAGTGGTTAGTTTCTAGTGGTATTTTGAAGTTTAGATGAGATGAAACGTCTTAGATGATCAAACAACATTTTCTTCAAAAGCACGGCTTGGAAATGTCAGCAATAATATCCGAAAAATCAGTAGTAATTCTTCAGCAGCAAAAAATCGCGCAGTCAACGGTTTTCAAATGTTAGCTTTTCCAACCATCCAGTAGGAGTGCACTATTACGTAATTTACCGCTACCTGACCTAGAAAGGTGCTGCGCTATATGGGGTTTGAAACAATGGCCTATGTATAGCAATATCACACCTTTCCAAAGCTGGCAAATAGCTGCAAATTGGCTGGTGTACCATTGTACCTTAGTGTTTCTATCTGAATAATGGTTTACATGAATTAACTAAACATGATTAGATTATTATATCCATGTGTTACATAGCTGTGGGCTGTGTTTTCAAGGCTGTATTTCAAAGTAATCGTTAAAAGGCATTTTAAAAAGTTGTGGTCATCTAAATTTGACCATAAAAGTCCCGCCCACCTTTGAGGGGCTGCCGTCGCCGCTCAAGGGGAGGCGGCGGCGAACGTGAGAGGTTGCAGGGGGTATGTAAGGGGGAGGGGAGGGACTGGGTGACAATAAATGTGTTTATTTTTTTTTGCATAATAACGAGATTAAGTGCTTCACTGAGTGCATCATAACTGTGTCTTTTACACCTGGCACATCGTTGGGAGCATCAGAACCACATTTATTAAATAGGGTCCATTGAGCATATTGTATTATTTGAGAATCACATATATAGGCCCTATTCATCTGTATAACCCAAACATTCTTAACACTTCTGTCACAAATAATAGTTAATACCAAATCCGCACCCACAACTAAAATACATCGTGCATCCAGTAGTATCGTGCATTCAAAACTCAATACGAAAAACACAGCGCGAATACGGAGCATATCATATTTCGTCTCCGTGATACAAATGACCGTTTTTCATATCAGAAGTTCAGGCAATTTCGTCACCACAGTTCACTAGTAGCGTTTGCGGTGCTCGGTAGACAAAAATCGTCACACTGAAGA
Organism: Sthenelais limicola; assembly: GCA_942159475.1. Taxonomy (NCBI): domain Eukaryota; kingdom Metazoa; phylum Annelida; class Polychaeta; order Phyllodocida; family Sigalionidae; genus Sthenelais; species Sthenelais limicola. The sequence continues at coordinate 53,631,021 of OW804100.1, read as the reverse complement.
CGAAAAAACTTGCCGCTCCGTATCACGCGGGTACGGTGCGCGGGAGAGTGTATGGGCCGGAAAGTGGCTGAAATCATTTATTCTACAGTTGTGGGATCATCGGCCCTAGATTAGCAGTAGGGTTATTGGCAGGGGATGCTGAATCCGGAACTGGAATTGTTTGTCACATGGGTTTTTTCAAGTTAAAGGTAATGAAGGGGCGATCTGGGGGCGTTTCATAAGTTAACGCAGCGCGCGTTTGTTATGGTAGCGTTAGATAGCGATAAATTTAGCGCGCATTCGTTATAGTAACACAGTGTTAGTTGACGTCAATTTTGGCCCTTAGCGCGCGCTATGCCATTCTTTATTTGATAACGACTGTCGTTAGATCCTATAACGCGCGCTGCGTTAACTTATGAAACGCCCCCCCCCCCCTGGCAGTACTATCCTTCTCTCGACCCTATGGGTGCAGTGTGACTGTGCCTAATTGATTATATAACATAATGTAATATTGCGTAACACTTATTAATTATGATGTATTCTATGTTTATTAATTATCCTTGCCATGTCATAATGATTAGGTAACATTATTTGTTACAATGTTAACATTACATGCTGCAAGCATGCCACGTGTATATGTCATATGAAGACCCCCAACTAGGGGTCCACTCATTTACATATGCTATTTATACAAATTGCTAAGACCACCTTGTCATATCCGGCCTTGTATGATTATGTAACAAGGCATAACCTTAATTAATATGATTTATGATTATGAATAACTAATGATTATAATGATAATAAAGGTAACAGTTTAATTAATTCTTTAATATACATCATGTCAACCTTATGTTGACTGGTACTTCTACCATGGTCTAGAACCTTCATGTACATTGCATCATCAATGATCAGGATCCTTCTGGATCATTCCATCATCTACCACATGGATCTTCCCTCTGGAAAGATCCACATGATAGACCTGGATCCAACTAGAACATTCTAAATGTTGCTAGAACGTTGCTTGCATGCAACAGTATAATATAGTTCACATGTACCCATGTTCAGTAAGCATACCTTACTACACTTCATTCTACAATAAACTACAGAATCATCAACTACGACTTCTCTTGTCTTCATACCTATCACTGGTGAAGAACAGGCCCGGTCTTGGTACCTCCATAACTTAGAAGAAATCATTTCAACACAAGTCTCTACCTACAAGACTGATAAAGCTACCATTTAGGAGATCCAGAATTCCAGAAACAAGAAGGATATATTGGCAATTCAACATGAGCGTTTCACAAGACCAAATACAGAAGTTAATAGAGCAGTTTGAAGAATTTTCCTTGAAGTTATCCCAACTTCGGAATCAGCAACAGAACCATAGATATCACAATAATGGTTCCTACAATAATAGAAGATATGGAAACAGCAGAGGAAATCGCCAAAGCAACTACAGAGGAAACAACTACATACACAACTACAGAAAACGCAAAAATGACAACAGAAACCAACCAACAGCTACAGCCCCCACACTGAAACACACAGTTAATTCCTGCAGCAACACAGAGAAGAGCACCTATAATAACTCCACACAACAGCCACACATACAGCTGACGAACACAGATGTAAAGGTACAGGCAAAACTTTCAGACAATGCATTGATATGCAGTTTTGGTGAGTACAGATTACCAGTTTTAATTGATATGGGCGCTTCTTATTGTGTTATTACTTCACAACTCTATTGTGCACTCAAAACTAACCCAGCTTTTGTTTCAACGAATAGATGCCATGTTATGGTGAAAGCAGATGGTAAAACACACTCATGTAGAAGGAGAGTAATACTACGATTTTCTGTTAATGATACTCAGTTTGAACACTCTTTCTTAGTCCTACCTATAAACCACAATACATGTATTAGGTTGGCAGTATTAGGTACTGATTTTCTGATTGCTTCAAATGCTATTATTGATTACTCAAAATTCAGTAACCAAACGGATAAAATCTAGGACTCCATTGGAGGAGCACCAATCTTCCGTCACAAAATCTATATAGGGTTTTCCCTGTTCCATATATATATCAACTGAACGATTTGATATAACTAGAAATCCTCTTGCTCATTGCAAACAATCTGCAGATATTGTAATAGGCGGCAGCGTTATAAGGGTACATATAGATAGATTTAAGGCAAAACACCAACCTGAAACAATTCCTTTTTATATAACACAATTATTGGTAATTCTATTAGGGAGCAGATATTTTGACAATCTCCCCATTCCGAAGCTATTAATAATATCCATTGAGTAATGTAATTCCTCCTGCTTGTCTGGACACTTCCCTTGTGACAATTGTTATGGCTATACCCACATCCCTGCACTAGTCATGGTCTACTGACTCTAAGACTGGACACTAGTGGCAGGGTCCAGCTAGCATGTATGCACTCAGTGTACCTAATAGTTCTACTACCGTAGAACCTCTAATACAAACCGTATATCCATCATAATTGAAACGCCATTTTGGGGATCTGTATATTGAAGCATTAAACTTTTGAAAATATTAAGAATATCTAATACATGACTTAAATCAATCGCATAAAGACAGATGTTATATAACATTATTGGACAAAGCTGTGGCGTCTATTAGAGGCTTTATGGTAAGGTTTGTAGTATGCAGCTGGTGTTGTGACCCAATGTACACCGTAATAACACCATGGTATTACACTGGCTATTATTAGACTCAGGGATGCCATTCCCCCATTACTCAATGGATATCCATAATGTCCATGTCTCAGACATTCCCAGAATCAGAAATATCCATTTCTAAACTTTCTTCAACATTAAACACCATAATGTTATTATGATATCATAGTATATATTATTACAAATTTTAGCAATTTCGAGCAAAAATTGTCATTTTCTGATAATTGGTGAGATCCCATGATTAATGGTGTCTATCCAGCTCAAGTCGGATCAGAAACAATGAGCATATTATATATGTTTTATTCAGCCTGGCCCCGCCCAAGGTTGCATTCTGCCTTGATTCCTTTAATGTAAATTCAGAATGCTGGTTACTCTCTGAAATAGCATCAGTGCACCCTTTCCTAATCATTTTGAATTCACCAAGTGGGATGGTGCCCGATTGCTATAAGAGACTAGGTCTAGACATCAAAATCAAATATGACCATAGGCATTAAAAATGTGATCTACACATTGATCCCAATTTTCTCAATTGTATTATATTCTTAGTTATATTATATTCTCCTCACCATTGAGATTAGTATTGAATATTCTTTCATAAATGATACATATAAGGTTTCAAGACCAGATATTCTTTAAATTATTTGCATTGTTTTAATCAGCTTAATATTTTGACATAGGCTGGTTTTTATCAATTCATCTGAGAAATCAAAACCAAACAAATTTCATGAGATGCATACACTGACAAAATAATGTAATTATTGCAAATGAACCATTTAAAAAAATATTTTCAAAGTTTTATCAAACCTACTCATTTGGGTTTCAACACCCTCTTCAAAGAAGTTCCATAATTTCTGTTCACGCTGACTGATACCCCTGTAGATTTATATTCAACCATCAAGAAAGATAGTATATATAAAACAAAAAAAAACAAAATAAAAAAAAGAAGAAAGAAGAAAATAATCATAGTTATTGTTACTATATAAAAAAAAAACGTAAGAAAGTTTTACTCATATCCAAACTGGATACTAAAAGACTTATGATCAACCATCAAGAAAATTATAGGGAAAGCAAAGAAAATTTAATTCATCAGAAATGATGCTTATAATAATCGATCTATCAATGAACTGGCATAGAAACTATGAAGAGAACACAGAATAGAGAAAGTCATATAAAGGTTAATCATAAGGGATGCTGATGAAAAACAAACAAAAAAAAACAGTTAATCGAGAAGATAAACCCATGAATTCAAAGGAAAGAAACATTTCAAAGTGAAAATCAATGAAAAATGAAAAAAAAAAAAAAAAACTTTAAAAAGAAAATATTTCATGGTTGAACCTTTCTTTACAAACAACACAAAACCAAACAACACATTCTAGGCTAGAATGATAATATGGTAAAATGGCATTAGCACCAAGTCCTTGAGAAAGCAATTGAATTATACATTGGTCCAATCAAATTATAATGTGTCAAGAACATCAATCTCTAAATAATTATTATCATTCGCACATCAAACTTGTATCAGTCTGACCGGTGTTGACCTCAGGCCTGAATCAAATGGATGGAGCTCTTGAGTGAATTTCCAGAGTGAAATTCCAGAGTGAAATTAACAGTTGTGCAAACAGAATGAAAACAAAAAGAAATTAACATCGCGCAAAACAAAGATAAATTACAAAAAAGAAAAGAAAAAATTAACATCGTGCAAACAAAAAGAATCATAAGAACTTAACTAGCAAGAATACAAGCACAAAAGGGAATTCCCAAAGCATCACTGCCCCTGATCAAGGCCCGTGTAAAATACCAACTCAATTACCCTAGCATTGAACACTAGACGCTGGATGGCAGTAGTTGAGTTTTATTCATTAGCTGCTTGAGGTAAATATTGTGAGTTACATGTAGAACAGGTAGGAACATGATTTTGATTAAATGGGGAATAGATAATAGATAATAGTATAATAAACACATTGTCTATTTTGTGGCAGCAGTCGAATAAGAGGTGTTATAAGAGTGGTTTTGGACCTAGTTCTAGGCATGTTGGCTTTAGAGCGAGATTAGCAGAGCGGTCAACTGAGTGATGTGCCTTAGCGTGGTGCTGGAGGAAGAGTGAGGGAGATGTCCGTTGGCGTGGTCAGACAAGCACGTCTGCGCATGCCGGAAGTAACTGACCGGGTCTTCCTCCAGCGTCTGCTCAATGCAGACCCATTGGACCAATGGGAGACCCATATATTCACTCCTTCTCTAATTATAACAACCTTTATACACCAAGGTCTCTTTCCTCCAATTAACACAATGCTCTGTGTCAAAGGTGTCAATAATTCGCACTTGTACATAGGGACATCTAATGACAGCAGAGTATCCTGTAATTGGTGGCTTGTCTATTCATGTATCCAGATAAAAGCTTGCCTTTTCACACCCTCATACAGAAAGACAATGGAGATGACACCTAGTTAACCTGCATGTTCCCGGCGAGCCTCCTCAGTGACGGACAATAAAGAATAAATACCAACAGGACCTCCGTAACTCTCATCCTTAAAGCATTACCTAATCAAATATCGATACCTCACACTGGTGGAGAACAGGCCCAGTTCTAGATACAGGTCTGTGAGTGGAAAGAAGCAAGACACTCCAGCAAAAGCAACAATTCCCAAGTATTAAAATCACATGCAAAACTTTAGTTTACCTTCTTTATGCTTTCCTGTTTGGTACAAAATTAAACGCCCAGACCGAGCAATTGTCAGAACATTTCCTCCGAGTTAAACATATTGTATCATCTTTTTTTTATCAAATTATGTTTATTCAGCACATAAACATGGGGTTCAGGTGGTATATAAAACACATGTGACAACAATGTGAGAGAATAACACAAGGTCTGTGGATATCAGAAACAATAGCATAGACGATGCAAGACACGGAGATAACTGTGAACTAGCTCCGCTTGGATTTACAGAGTATAAAAGGGTAAATATAGTAAGGTACAAGAAACAAGCCCCATAAGAGAGGCACCTCTAATGATAAGATGTTGTACCATCCCCTTGTGGGAAGGCTATAAGCACTGGCGTGTAGATCCACCACATGTAATGAACTTTAGGGCTGTTTTGAATATATTATAATGTTGTGTGTTGCTAGCAACGGCTGGGAAAGTATACAAACCATGTATCAAGGGTACATGGGAATTTGACCTTGAAGTGATATAGCCTATTTCGTTTTAGTAGTCATAGATCTTGAAGGTGAGTAGATACCACTATAGTGCTGAACCCTAAGTTAGGGACTTTGCGTTATTACCCGTTTCTTTTTTAAATCCCTGAAATTTAACATGTTTACTTTGTTCATAAGACATAAGATTGATACTAGGAGCCTAAATTCTGTCTAACTTTCAAGTGATTATGATTTTATATCATTGAATACGAATTTAGAACCTTAAAATGGAATATTTCCTCCAAATGGTCATATTTTACTTGTACCAGAGGATTTTCTTGGTTCTTTTTCAAGAATAAAAGACTACCATTCCTGCATATGTATATCAAACTTTAATTAAAAGAAGAGAATTGATTAAAATTATAGTATAGATTGACTCCACATATTGTATTTCTAAGTAAGGAATCAAAGAAACAGAATATTTCCACTATTAGATAGAAATAGAAAGTTCTTGTTATTCATAGCATTTAACCATACATATTGAAATCATTCAAGAGCTTTATCAGATTGTCATGCATGTATAAATTTGGTCTAACTTTACCCTAAAATATGTACTACAGTACAAATAAGTTTTATAATGGAAATAATAATCAGAAATAATAAGATATTTCTTGGGGATAGTCATTAATTTAAGATTTCTCCTAAAACGTATAACAAATAATAACCTCCACTTCGGGTCTGCTAGAGCACTAGTTGTGTGTAATCCCAAGGCGAAGCCGGGGGATTATGCTCCAATCTGTGGCCTACCCAAAGCTGTCAATTTCTTACATCCAATTCTAACCGCAAATTTAACCAAATATAAGGGAAACAAATCTCCTGAAATACCTTTACTTAAGATCAAACAGCATAAAGCGGTTGCCCTCAAACAGTCAGGTGAAGACCACCTTAAAAGTAAAATGGGGTGGGGGCTGTGATTACATTATCACAGACAAAAATGTCGTCTGCATCCGTCTGCAACAAACAATTGTTGCTTTTTTAGTGAACGAGCAGCCCTACCCTTGCTTGCCATTTTAATAAGAGCAAGCTGTTAAATTTAAATTAGAAACCACTGACATAATTAAGCTATAGGCCTATAAGAAGGAATTTACAAATATGACGACCATAGTGATCTGAGAAATTGTTATTGCAAATAATGGGTTAATTAGGTTCACGACCCCATCCATGTTCTTTCATAGTTGCCTTCAAACGTACAGATTAACTGAAAGTGCCGGCGGGGAGATAATCAAGGTTGGGTGAAAGCTAGGTTTATATCACATAAAGAGGTTCACCTGCGTCGACCCAGTAATTGGCCGTATCCAATTTCATTTTCTGAATAAAAGGGAGGTACCTCTCCTTTTACAGATCATGAGAGGTTTCCTCCAAATACTCACACGCTCACTCCTACATTAGTGTTATTATACTGTAATATATACCTGTGTGGATATCATAATACTAATTCTTTGAGAAATGGTACGTTGATCCTCACAATACTCTAGGGATTTCCTGGAGAAATGAACATTGTACATGACAGTCTTTTCTTTTCTTTTTCATTCTTTTTAAACGTTAACCATTGTTTCAATATCCTGCCTTCTAAAATGTTTCCATCTATACATGACAGTCTTTATGAATAGATTAATATCACACATGACATATCAACCTGTAGGCCTACATATGTAGGCCTACTTTGATTAAAGTAATATCAACCACTTAATTAAAGCTGCATTCTCGGCTAATATCGATCAAAATTAAAGAATTTTTATTTCTTCCCCTTTCTTTTCGAACCAATCTAAAAGTCATTTAACCGAAATTTTGGAGGATTTGGTTAGATTGTTTTTGTCGTAATAGCTAAGAAGCCCTTTAAACCGTGCCTCTAAAATTATATACATTGTATTCTGTATACGTATACCCTCCAGATTTCATTCGGTTTTCTTTAACGGTGATGTTTCCTCAACTGTCAGGAAAAGCTAGGGTTTTTTTTTGTTTTGGGGGTTTGTTTTTTATCTTATTTAAACTGGGTTGGCATGGTCCTCGATTGAGCTAGAGCTTTCTTCAATGGCCCAGTTTCTGGTTGACGGATCCAACGGGAGTCTTGATGTACTCTCGTTGATAGATCCAACGGATATAGATAGATAATATCAGAAGATCTGAGTACAGATGATATGATATAAGACTATACATATATCATATATGTCTAGTATGTATAGTCTTTATTTCTTACGGGTGCGTGAACGTGTTTGTGTAGGCGGTGCACAGTAGGCCTACCGGCATTCGTTGGATGTATACATACATCACAGAACTATAACCATACATCCCTTGAATGAACGATATTCGGACGCACACTACGTTTAAAAACCCATAAGTTTAATATCAATGCACACAAAATAACGAAATAATGATTCTATATATCATATTATTGTTGACGTCTATTAATAGTCAAAATGTTTTATGGTGCTACATTTAGGCCTAACCAACTGCGACGAGTCTGTCAGTGATGGAATACAGATACAAAAGATTTTGTCAGCACGATTTTACTGTCATCAATCATCAAGAAGCGCAAAATTACATACAATGCGGCAATATCCTTAAAGGTGTTTATGAAGGTAACTCGCAGAAAGAAAATAATTGACACATCATGAGATATATGACACCCGGTCCCCACTGCCAGAGTGGTGTGGGGAGCAAGCAATTATGTCTAGGTATTCCATCCTTCCAGATCCGTTTTAAGTGGATTTTTTCTCGGGAATAAAACCCCGCCAAGTTGTCGGTGGTAGAGGGTTCGTGCAAGTGGTGCTGCGGCATATGTCATCCAGAAGAAGTTTTTCAACCACACTGCTCCACAGGAAAAAGAGAACGGTTGGGAAATTAAAGGAAATACAGAAAAATATATATATATATATATATATATATATATATATATATATATATATATATATATAAGTGAAGTACAAAACCAGCATAAGTTTGAATGATAGGCAAAATTGCATGGCCTGGGAATTTAGAGCTGGCATGTACTGGCTACCTGGTGGCGCAGTCACGTGAGGCCAAGTCGGGGGCCAATATGACGTGGTTGACCCAGCGATGCAAGGATGTCCCATCATCATCTGTCATCCTGGAGTTCTATTTTCTTTGTTCTGTTTTAATGTCACAACTTACTACCACAGTTAATGATATTTACCTTCAAACATGGAGTGACCTTTGATGTCTAAGATGTCATGCCAAGGCCTGAAGAAAGTAAGGAAATGGAAAAAACCTTTAAAAGAATTTAAGTTGCTATAAATGAACTGAATAGTTCTGTGGATGTATAGGGTACCCAAATCACGGGCACAGCCACATACGTACCACAGGGGCAGAAGACATGCCAAGCTCAGGGAAATTAAAAAGGATTTATACATATATAATAAAGGAAAGAGCTAATTTATGTGTAGGATCAAAAGCAAGAGCTCCCCCTCAATTACAATTCATGAGGATTTGGATGTGCCAAAAGTTGTTAACTCTTTCGCAGTCGATAAAAAAGTAAAATATATCGTCTATTTTCTTGCAGTAACTACACGTCTTGTTTGATTCCAAAATTCTTTAATGTTTTATTACATACAAAACTGTTAACTCTGTTGACTCTGTTAAAACATTAACTTGATTTTTGTTGTTGATTGGATGGTTCCACCAACCTCCTGTGGAACCACATTTTTGGCCTTTTTACCCCCAGACTTTTTTATTTCTTTTCCAAAATCCCATTTTTGGGGCAAAAATCATTTTTTAAAACTGTCATGCCGTGGAATTGCTAAATTTGTAAATAATCATCAAAATTGAACATTTTTCTTTATATCTTGTGATAGTAGGTTACTTGAACACGATCTGTGTAAAAAAAAATTGCAAAAAAATTGCAAAAGCCATAAAAAACGAAAATATTTTGTGTAGGTACCCCCCCTCTCTGTCGTGCCGACATCTATAAAGGCTTTGAACCCGACATGATGCCGAAGGAAAGGAGTATGGTGGAGTTGGGACCGAGGCGTTAGCTAAGATTACAATTCTCCAAACTTGAAGGCTCATGGATGGTAAGGGCTCAAGTCCCCTTAGAGCTACTTTTCTGCATTTTACCCCTTAACCTTAGCCAATCTTCTCATTATCAAGTGCGTTTTGTACCATTGTTGTACATATTTTGGTCATATATGTGCTTAAATGTGCCATTTAACGAATACTTAATATGCTTTTCAATTAATAAATATTTTTTCAATCCCATAAGTCAATGACAAATACACAGTATGCTACAGTACATGGACCTTTTGGACGGGTGGTTCTTTTTATTTTTAAAGTAGGTTATTGCTATATATACAATTGTCTTGTTTGTATAAATTCCTATCTCTACCGGTTGGGCGGATCCTTTAATTAGAGGAAAAAACAGAAAGTATTTATTTCATTAACCGTTATATCTTTTAGGAATCTTGCCTCACATGGTGTTTGTTTATTCCCGCCCTCAGGAGATAAAAATAAGTAATTATACTTTTGTTAGTGTTACGTATTATGATGAGAAGAAAATAGTCTAGTGGGCGAGAACAGGCAGCAGAAAAGAGAGAATGGGTGAGGAAGGGAAGTGGTAAAACGCGACCCGATGGGGAGAGAAGAAGAAGGAATAATAATAAAGAGAAAGAATAGAGGAGAGGTGAGGAAGGGGAGGAGTACAGCGAAGAGGAAGGGCATTAGCAGAATAGTTGATTAAGTACTTTTTATTTGGGCGACAGATTATGGATTGCCGCCCCCCTTCCCACGGAATTAGCATGTCCAAACCCCCGTTCCATACTAGTGCTTGCAGATATATTGTGGGTTCGTTATACTTTTAATAACACAAGATGTGTTCAAATTGGAGTATTATTACAAACGTTCTAGTAGTTCTAGTAATTTGAACATTTATACCTTACCCGTTGAGGTGGGTTGAGCCCCTCGCCTATATTGAGCCCCCCCCCCCCCCACACACACACACCTGGCTAAAGAATAATTAATTATATGATTTTGTCTCGTTACTACAAAGTTAACGACACCCGTTATGTTCAGATCTGACTATTAATACAAAAGTTGTAACATTTTACTGGTCGATAACACCCTTCATAAAGGTTACTATCAATATAAAATATATTGAAATTCCGTAGGTTTTCTCTGTCGGTTACGTGGAATATTGGGAGTGTAGAAACTCATATTAAGAGGATTTCTTATAAATGAACGTTGTTGTGATGGGATTAAATGATTGTCCAACTGTCGACATTATATCATGACCCTTGTGAAATTGTTTAGGGAGAACCTTTTCGTTTTCCTTCCTTCCTTCCTTCCTTTCTTCCTTCCTTCTTTCTTTCTTTCTTATTTATAATCTGAAGGAAAGTCATTTAATTATTAATCTGACGGGCAGCCATATGCTTATATAAGGTGAAACGTGTTTCAGCTATTCCAAATGTATCTGAAAACAAACTAACATGTGGGTGAATAGAACCTGCAACACTAACCTTTGATCTCGATCCCCCCACCCCCACCCCCACCTCGAACCCCTCTCATCCATATCAAAATAAGAGTAAATGCGAACAAAACCACGGCCATACACCCATTTACACAACGTTTAAGGGTAAGATCTGGACCAATGATACAGAAGTAGTATGCATGGGGGTGATCCCTTATCATGATGAGGTTTCCATTTGATGGTATTCCCCAATGTGAAAATGGCCTAACTCTGGATCACATCACGAGACCATGTATTTTCGGCTAATTTAATCGTAGGAACGTTCATGTTCTTCAACAAAAACATACACGAAGCAACATAAATTAGCCATGATGCTATATAATTATTCTTACTTCATGTTATCATTTATACCGGTGATATGTTATAGGCCAAATGAATATAGGCCTAGTAATAAAAGCACAGAAGATTAAGAAGATTAAAGAATGGTAAGAAATTGAAAGTGCCACAGCCAAAAAATGAGATCTTTAGACGGTCATATGTCTAGAAATTAACCAATCTATGGAATAATATCCCAGACGAAGCCCAAATAATCAAAACACATAAGGAATTCAGGCAATACCTATGCTCTTATTATTTAACAGAAAACGACATAATATTTAAGTGAAGGAGATGAGTAAGTATGTCTCAAGCTGGTCTGAGACACTTTCTAGTATAGGAAAGAAATAAGGATTACAAGACCTTATGTAAGATCGATACATCGATGTAGCATTACTTTTATTCATTTGACATTACAACACTATGTACATAGCGTTTACTCCACATTATATATCTTATTTTAATGTGTGGTGAAATCTTATAACCATGTCAACATTTACTGTAGTGTTAGTTACAAGTAGAAAATAGAAAACAGGAAAGACATTTGATGAGCAGACAGTGGAATAATTGTATCGGAATTAACTAATTAAGACAGTGAACTGAATCACAGAGAACTTTTTAGAAACGAACAATGACAATTAAGGCGTCAATTACAGGAACCATAATCGTATTTTTTTAAAGACTTTATGTAAGATCAAAATATTTGTAGGAAATGGATCTCTCAGGAAGACCTGCTTAGGCAGAGAGTAGTATCCAATTTCGGAATGTTATTGTCTGTTCTGAATAAAAATGCAATATATATAATTATGTCCATGACGATAGAGCGGGGCACGGTAGGGAGACGTAGACACTCAGGCTTAGCAACAGAGTGAAAAAACTATTTGTATAGGAATCTCTTCTGGCAAGATCTGTAAATTCAGATACAAAACTCACTCAGGCTTCCAGCAAAGGGATTTTATATTGTTATTGAGAGGTATACCTATATATGCAAATGTTGGCCCTAACTTGGCGAGCAAAATTGCCCAACCCCCAACTAACCTGACATTACCCCTTCCTCTACCTGTCCTCCCACCCCACTATTCGAGCACCGAAAAATGTAGAATGCAGCAGCAGGTAGAAGGCCACAAATGTTCTCGTGTTACCTGTTCTTGACTGTTTTACTGTTAATCATGTCTTGAGATGCTGGATAAATAAAATCTCAAAAAAAATATATGACATATATACAATAGTCATCGAAAATAACAACTGACATTACAACATTTTGGTTTACACCCTGTTGCATCCAGTAAGTGCTGGGTGGGGTTAGAAATTGCCTGCGTGACTTGTTTATTTTGCGAGCCCAGTGACCCGTCTCCCGGTGTCATCAATATTATAACTTCTTGTGAGATGATGTTAAAATATTCCTGAGGCGCATCAGGGAAACTTTGTGGAAAATACTAGGATACTGGCTTTGGCTACCTAGCTGGCTGGTAATTGATTTGCATATATGGTCGATATGTCTATGCGCATGCGCGTGCTAGATAGGCAATGACATGAAATGTTGATAGCGTAATTCATATAGTAATGTCACGAGTCATGATAATTATTGCTAATGCCAGTATGATATTCATAATCCCGCCAAGGTTTTGTTTGCACAATGAATGATCACAAACGTGCAGCCTAGGAATTAAATTGTGGTTGATCTTTGGATAAGAACGACTCTGATGCATAAGGACTGGTCCTAACGTTCCTCACACCAATGAGATAATATTCACACACTCTTGTTGCTTGTTATGTACGTGTATAGAATACATAGACAAAAGTCACAGACCGTTCGAACGCTAAAATCCTCGTTGTTTATTGATTTTAGTCTGTGATGGGTCAGCGCGTAGCAGCCAATGGGAGGCACGCAGACTCGCTACAGGCCAGGGTAACAAGCGCGGTCTGTAGTACCATAATTGCACGCGAAATTCCCCAGAATCTGACCCAAAATGGACTAATGTCCCATATTGCCCACGGGTATAGAGATTCCAGTGAGTGAGCATAGTGAAGGAACGGCGTAGCCCAAGGGCTAGTCCTACTATAAATAGTTATGATCAGGGCCCGAATTCTAGAAATAAAATAGAGACGGTCTCAAAATAGGGCCTATCTTAAGACTGGACTTTACTGAGTCCCTTTAGAGAAGGTCTCTAATATTTGTAATTTGGTCGTAAGTTGTGGAGGTGTGGTGTAACGTGGTCGTCACGCACAGGTCTGGTGAACACTGAGCGGGACTGAGCGGGGCTAAGAGTTTAGCCCAGTCCATGTTGGTGCTGAGCGGGGGGTGGCCGTGTGTGTGTGAGGATCTCAACAATGCGGGACTAAAGCAATTAGACCCTTCCGTTGTAGGGGGGGGGGGGGGCCGGGTGTATGCGTTCTTAGGGACAAACTGAGGCGGAGCCAAAGTTTGTCCCTAAGAACGCATACACCCGCCCCCCCTACAACGTCAGATTCTAATCGCCCACTATTCTAAAATCAATCTAGAGACTGGACTCAGTAAAGTCCCTTCTTGAGTCCTTCTTGAGACCCACCTAAGTCTTTTCGCTCCCAAGTTCGAAAATCCTCTTTTGTTTTGGAGCTCTTTGATTAAAGAGATAAGAAAACGTCCTGACATCGCACTTTCCCACCAATTTCAAGGACGTTCATTGGGACGTCATGACCCCTGACCTCCTGACGACGTGCAACGTTACGATGTAGCATTGCGTCGTCGCTGGCATCAGTCAGAGAAAAATGATTGAAACTTTGTAAGTAAATAAAGGAGTTTTTGTTGTAATTTATTAACTGACCGTAGGTTTTGGGAAGCTATAGGATCGTTGGTAGAGGATACTGTGGGTGGAATAGACACATGTATGAATTAATTTTCTTTTCGTTGACAGATAATAGGCCCTATAAGTATTGGTTTTCATAAGTTACAGAGTAGGTCGGGAACTTATTATAAGATTTAATGTTCAATGAATGCAAATATAATATCTTATTTTGATTATATCACATGTATAGTATCATTTGAAAAGAAAAGCTACGGTCATTTTTGTACCCACAACTTTCTATATGAATGTTCGCATTAACTACAGTATGTATTCTGTCTATTTCGCCTCAACTATAGACCTAAATCAATATTACCCTTTACCGATACAGGTAAACCTGTTACCTTCCTAGTGAACTATGTCAAGATTGTCCTAGCACCATTCATCTCAATGTCAACAATCATACTCTGTTAGTTTCACATCCTCCATCACATATAATTAGAATCACCATTGTTATTTATACTTTACTCTGTACTTTAATGTTCTTGTTAACGAAACGAAAATTCAAGAAATGTCAAGATTCCCAGGCAACCTTTGGAAGACCTGGTTCTGTTTATAACTGTAACCAGACACTGTAACCTGATTTGTACTAAGATCTACAAATAAAAGAATCTCTGAATTGAATTGAATTGAACTGAAATGTTAAAAACGTAGGGATTCTAAGTAGCCTACATTTCCTATGTCTATGACCATGTCGCAACCTCTGCCATTGGTCTTATTTGAGCCTTTTCTACTCTTGAGACCCTCTTAAGTCCATCATTTTGAGGACTTTACTTTTGAGACCTTTCGAGTCTCAATTATGGTCTCAAATCTCTTTTAGAATTGCATTTTTAGAGACTGACTCAAATTAGAGACCTTATAATAAAATAGAGACATTTTTGAGTCTCAAAAAGGTCTCGGGCCCAGGACTTCTTTTCTCTAGGTGCGGGTAATACGGCAGGGTGCAGGTAATATGGACCCCGTATTACCTGCTAAGTCCAATACAAGGCTTATTGCTTAAGCCTATGGGAGTATCATACCAACCTCAGAGTTCATAATGTGTCCATATATAATGGGTATGAACAGACTTATAGGACACCCCTCAGGGTAGTGCTAAATACCACAAGTTTGTGCAACATCATTTTCAAGCAGATATTTGTACATATTCTCATGAGTATGCACAAACGAGAACCTACAAATTTATTGTGCAACAAGTTCTCATCAGTACCTCAAAGAACAGACTCAATTGGATAATTAAGATTAAGGAACAAGCTAGGCATTGAAACATTATGCAAATGAACAGCAAAGGGTGGGCTACAGTCAGCGTAGAGTAACACAGCCCAGAAGTATTTTCTGAAGTTTTATATTAACCTAGCAAAGTACCCGTCCTTTGGACGGTCCCCCTCTCTCCCTGCACCTCCCCCTCTCCCTCCCTACTTTTCCTTCTTCACTCTCCCCCACCTCACCCTCTGGCCTCCATTCCGCCGCTCCTTTTCTCTCCCCTTCCCCCTCTTCTCTCTCCCTCTCTCCTTCTCTCTTCTTCCCAGGGGCCCGTTGCTCCGTTTTCTCGCTAACTATTTCTCCATTGGAAATGTATGGGGAAATAGTTAGCGAGAAAACGGAGCAACGGGCCCCTGGGGTCCTGATGCCTAAATCAACAAACTGACATAGCATAGACCTTTTCTTAGAGGGACAAATCGACATTGGGATTCTGGGGACAAGGGACAAATACTCATCCTTAGCGTGACAAATCGACATTATAAGGGATAAAATCGACAAACTGACACAGCCATTTCTTATGATGGACAAACGACATAGACCCTTTCTTAGAGGGACAAATCGACATGGGGTTCTGGAGACAAGGGACAAATGCTCATCCTTAGCGGGACAAATCAACACAGGACCCCCCCCCCCCCATATCAGGAGCCCTCTTCTCCGCTTCCCCCTACACCCTCTCCCTCCTCTCTTTTTCCTCTCCCTCTTCTCTGTCTCTCATATACCAGCCCTCTTTTTCTCCTCCCTTCCAACTCTTCTGTCTCTCCCTCTTCCAACTCTCTTCGTCTCCCTCCCTTCCCCCTCCCCTCTCCTATACCCTCTCCCTCTCTTCCCTTCCCCATACCATCTCTCACACCCTCTCACTCCCGTCTTTTTCCTCCCACTCTTTCAAGTCATGTGATCAGTCCTTTGTCCATACATATAGAACTTAGTGACATGGCACAGGTTGTGGTTTTTAGAAAAATATTTTGTATGAAATATTCTACTTTAAAGTATATGGTAGAAGGGGAGAATATTGCTGTATATCAGTTTGGGCCAGGGTGGAAATGATGAATCGATGTTGATAGCATTAAAAGTTGTTGATTTTGATTTTATTGATAACACAAGCTTTCATCAAACTCAGAGAACAATGTACCTTGTGCACAATGGATTGTTGAATAAAATCCTTTAAACAAAAGGACAAAAGTCTAAAATTGACTGAATATCCCGATTAAAAACAGCTTCAAAATCACATTTCATACCCCAGATGCCTTCACAAACCACATATCTTGTCCCCTGCAAAGGGTCAACGGAACTGTACAGAGCAGAAAAACAGTTGGTAATACCACAGATTCCAAGGACATGCGGGACAAAAAACCCTTGTTGAGCTTTATATATATGATATCGTTAGACAATAGATGAACTACAAATCCTAAATCTGTATACCTTACTAAACTCTTAAGTAGATGACAACGTCACTAAAGCTACAGAGACCATAAAATTATAAGCTATCAAATGTGAATTGCACTGTACTGCCTCACTCACTTATGACACTATTCTTTCCCTCTATCCCTCCTTTCCTTTGGTTTCTCACTCACTTACTTACTCACACGGTCACTATCTTTCTGCCTCTCTCCCTCTCTATTCTTCTCCTTCTTTCCTCTCATCCTCTATACATATATATACGATTTTACATGGTTCTACTAGTGTAAAAATGCCTAGACACAAATGGACATGTTCTAGTATGTTATGTAGGCCCAGTTGAAGTTTGTTCGAACGAAATCAACAAGTGTGTCTGATTACTGCATACACAGCTGATAATTCATTTTTAAGTAGCTAATTAGCTCAGTATTACATGTAGCTTCAGCAGCTTAATGCCAGTAAAGGCGTTATACCTGCAACACTAATTCATACAGTATACCAAGTATTTATCCTCACAAGTAACAAATATTTTGATGAAGGCCTGGATGCTGACATGAATTTTCCATAACTGGTCACGGTCTTTAGTATAGTTAAACGTTCACACATAACTCTTCACAGGGCCGTCGCTAGCTATTTCCAAGTGAGGGAAACAAGTCCAATGTCTTTTCTTCCAGGTTTATGTATGTACCATAAAAAGGGATTACAGTGTATAAACACCTCAAGGTATTAAATGGTGAGTGAGAACTTCAATGATAATGAACAGTATGGGTCAATCATACAGGTGTGGAAGGCACTCACAAAGTTGTATTAACCATTTTCGAAAAGGTTGGAAAAATGACTTGACATGACATTGTTTGGATGATTTTAGCTATCACAATTGTATTTCGCTGTATAATATTAATAATGAAAATTGTTGTTACCCTTACTGTACTGAACTATGTTGTCACATAACACTGTTGTTAAATAAATTCTCTTTTATTCCGGTTGTTATATGAGCTTGGTAGTATTTTCATTTCAAACGGAAATAAAAGTACTATATATAGACACATTTTTTTCAGCATTATTGTTCAAACAGTCTGAAGTGTCATGGGGTGAAAGAACTCATCGACATGTAGACAACCTGTTAGCATTGCCTTCACAAGTACTTGGCGTTGACAAGAAAATATTACAGAAACAGGTTAATGAAAAATATATGTAACACCTAACTGCAACAATATACAACAGACTGCAATGGCCATGTCTGTGCTGTTTTGCCTATGATTTGTGCTTAAAGTTGCTTTCCCTAGTATTAATATTGGATGGTTCTTTCAAATTTACATTCATATTAGTTCCCAAACTCACTATTATTGATCTCTTACTTACCAGTACCTCCCTTGATGTCACAAACCACCGCTCCAGTGGCACCCTGCTGTGATTTTTCTCCCTCACCACTTTAACCAGCTATTTTTATATTAAAAGATCAAATAAACTTCTAAGTTGTGAGAGGAAGTTAATCACATCAATAGGAATTAATATGAAGTGGAAAGTTGCCCTCGTCGGGAGAGATACCCTTTAAGAGGAATCAGCTCCTTATATATTGATCTATTTGAGAAATTGCATTTTTACAATTTCTTTCATGAGCACTTATTGCTTAGTAGATTAGGAGATTTAGAGACAGATTTACTAGTAATGTGACTTTAAGGAGTGTGTGAGCAGTGGGTGCTTAACCCATTCAGGACAGCACCATTGCTATTGGCAATGCACATTTTAATAATGTTATGTCATTTCAGAGTGGGCCTATGTCACCACTACAAAATTACATTGTAATCATGATGCTTTTTGGCAATATGTGTCCCTTCCTATAGGAATTGCCTTTTGAGGCTTTCAGTCTCCATCATTCCATGTACCATTCATTCTACCCTGTCTTTCAGTCACTATTGTTGTCCCCTGGGCAGCTTATGCAAATCCATGTGAGCATTCTGGCTGTACACTTCCTGGGTTATCTGGATAGTCCCTGTGTCAAGTGATTTCAAGATTTCACTGACTAACAAACTAATGCAATTTGAATTCATTCAAAGGATTATAATTAATTACTTTAATTACTCATGGGGTAAATGTCCTAGGCAAGTGAATCTCCTGGATGGTAAATATCATAGTGGGGTAATGTTCAGGAAGGTAAATTTCCAGATGGTTAAAGTTGGCAGGTAAATGTCTGTCGATTAGCAACATAATTGTCTATTTTTTCATAAAAGCATGAAATACTCCTGTACAAGTTACAGGCCCAAAACTGATGGTACATATGGAATCATCAGTATAGATTACCCAGGGTGGGGGTGGGGTGGTTGGTAGGCATCATTAGATTTTCAGTTCAGAGTCTCTAAAAGGTCCGTAACTAGGGGGAAACTGTGACCACTGTTGCTGCTGAGCAACAGAATAAACTCACAAATAAATGAGAACACCATTGGATGCCTGGATATTTTGAAGTTGACATCAAATTTGGTCTAAAATTAATTTGTAGCCAAACCAATTCAAGGGAAACATGGTCATTACTTTGGGATGTTTATTTCAACAATTTCTGGTTGATAGGTGACTGTTTCTTACATAGCAACATGGGAATATATGTTTTAAGCAGTTTCTTATGATCTTAAATCATTTACATCTCTTTAATAATCATAAGAATGAACAAATCCTTTGATTGCTGGCCATGGCCATGAATACCAAATTCCATATTAAAATGTTTCCATGGCAACCATGACCAAGGAAACAAAATTCAAGACTGGGTCTATCGCCAAAAATGATCAGCACATCAAAATACACCTAAATGCCAAAATTCCTGCTTTTATGAAAAAATGCACAATTATGTTGCTAATCAACAGACATTTACCCTCCAATTCTGATTCCCTATCAGCCAATCAGATTTCAGCTAATTTGCATGCAAAGGGCCAAAAATGGCTAAAATCTTGAAAAAAATAACTGGCATGCTGTCTTGTCTTCATCAGCACCCTCAAAACACTCTATTAAAATAAAATGACCTTGATGGGAAGAGAAAATGACTTGACAGGCAGGTCTTATGTTCATACCCAGGGGTAGGCTACTCTGTCCTGGAAGTCTATACAAGGGCCAATACAAGGGTCGTAGCCATAATATTGAGTCCATGTTTGTGGAGTCATACCACAGTAACTATGACAACCAATGAATATTTCTATACATCAAATTAAAGCTAAGGAGCTAGGCTATCCATTCAATATATTTAATCATTGTTGTGCCCATGATTCATAAGCAAAATCAAAGAGTAAAATCGGACCCATATTGACTCATTTTTCAGAGGGTATCGGGTTGCCATGGTTACCAGGACATTCTTAGAATAAATTCATGAGCATAGTTTGATTGCTCTTTAAGAATGCTTTGTTTTGATATACAACATGATAATAAAAACAGAATATTTCTTATTTTGTACCCAAAACATTCCATTTTTTTTATTTGGTTGCCATGGCGACCAAGTTCCATATTTCCAAGATGTTGGACCCAGTCCAAATGAAAGAGGGTAAATTTCTGTATAGGAATCAATCCTCAAAACATATTACCCCTGCAAAAAATGGGGCTGATGTAACTATTAAAGCCAAATTCCTTATTAGAATGTTTCCATAGCAACCATGACCAAAGAACAAAATTCCAGATTGGGTCTATAGCTAAAAATGATCAGCACATCAAAAAGTACCATTATGCCAAATTTCATGCTTTCATGAAAAAGTGCACAATTAGTCCTATATTTTGGGCTTATCTACTGGGCAGGCGTTCATAAAAAAATGTTGTTATCACAAAGTGCTAGGTGACAAACACGGGTGACAAACACGGTGTTAGCGGTAGTGTCCATAAGCTAACACCGTGTTAGCCCACGCTATCCTCGTGTTAGCGCTATCCTCGTGTTAGCGCTAACACCCGCGCTATCCTGGTGTTAGCGGGGGTGTTAGCGGGGGTGTTAGCTACTTATACATTTATAATTCGTCTTATAAGAAGCTGAACTTTTTTTTTTCATTTTTTTTTTCATTTGCGCCGCCTTGATTCGAAGGCTCTGTAGATATATTTTGATCATGGAAATCGATTATTGAAACAAAAAAGGAGACCTAAAGTAAATTCTATAACAATTATGATCTATACACAGTGCAGTGGCATGTGTATGATTGTTAGGGAATGAACCTCACTTTTAACCGTTTGATCGATTAAATCAATTATTATTTTGGGGGAATTTATAATGAATTGAACATAACCGTGTCCTCTCCTCACCCTCTGTCACTCTCTTTCCTCTCTCCCCGTCCTCTCTTTCTCCACCATTGTGTCTCCCTATCACTCTCTCCCCTCACCCGCTCTCATACAGATGCATACACACACATGTATACACAGGTTTTTTCCCCCGAGATTAGCTAGTTTTTATCATGTGAACTGGACTTGACATGTGAACTGGACTTGACTTCATGCGGAAAGGATAATTTTAAGGATAATAATACTGAATTAATCTCTAAATCTGTAGGTGAAACGTTCAATTACCAATGTAAATTGTACTCATAATTTTTTTTGATTTTTTTTTTGCATTTTTTTGCATTTGCGCCACCCTAATTTTTTTTAAGTTTAGTGTATTGGACAGTCACCCTCTTCCCCTCAATCTCTCTCCCCTCCCCTTCTCTCCATGCCTCTCCTCCTTTTCTCCCCCTGCATCTCCCCTCTCTCTGTCCTAGGGCATGTGTTAGGCATTTAATATCAATTAGTGTTAGGCATATGTCTACATACATTTATATATGGGTGGCTTGCAGTCTACCCCTTTCGTCAATGATGACTGGGGATTTGTTCACTGTTTTTGAAAAATGTAAATACACCAAAGAACATGGAGACCTCCCTCAGTCGAAGAACCGTCCTCTGTCAGCGAGAAAATTCGAAGATAAAAGTTTCTAATCTAATCTAATAATGTTTTAAGATAAGATAAGATACTACTTTATTCATGGAGATTCACAATGTACATCAAAGGAACTGACAATGCAAATTAAAATACACAAAGCAGATAGAACAGGTACGTCGACATCAAGATAACACCCAGCTCTCTCAGCCGCTACCTTTAGCTACCTTTACTCAATACAGAGTGTAGCAATTTAGAATAATAACAGTGAAATTAATTATAATTTATATGGTTTATGTTTTTTTCTCTCTTCTATCCCTCTCCTTCTATCCCCTCTATCTCCCTCTTTCACCGCCCTCTCTGTGTCCCTCTCTCCCTTTCTCTCCATCACTGTCTAAGGGGTAGACAAATGATTCGCCTCTCCCCATGTCGAGATCGGGATCGAGGCCACTGTGCAGGCTATAAGGGGGTGCCTACCAATCAACCCACCCAGCCCCGAACCCCTGCCACCCTCACATCTGCCATTACTTTATCAACGATTGGAAATAGAGGTACAAATAATTGCGCAATATTCATATAAAATTAGGAAAGTCAAATAGATATGTCGGGGTATTTAATACAATTTGAATTGTGTAAAAAGCTTAAAATTAATAGTTTTTGAGTAATGAGCATAAGTATTCGGACATAATTGTAGACATTATTTCGGCGAATAACTTATCCTATAGAGTATATTTTATAGCTACTTTATCAACGATTGGAAATAGAGGTATCAAATAATTGCGCAATATTCATATAAAATTAGGAAAGTCAAATAGATATGTTGGGGTATCTAATACAATTTAAATTGTGTAAAAGGCTTAAATAGTTTTTGAGTAACGAGCATAAGTATTCGGACATAATTATAGACATTATTTCGGCGAATTTAGAGCAGTGAAATAAATTTAAGTGTTAAATATCGATTGGCCTTAAATGAAAAAAAACATAGCTAACACCCGGCTAACACGAGGATAGCGTGGGTGTTAGCGCTAACACGAGGATAAGGCTAACACCCCCACTATCCTTGTGTTAGCGCTAACACCCGGCTAACACGAGGATAGCTAACACTCCACTAACCGGTGTGTTAGCTTTATGGACACGAATTAAACACGGGAGTTAACACCTTTTTTATGAACGCTAGCACTGGAGGAGACAATAGGGCCTCCAAGAGGGCATCAAAAGAACGTATTTGTAGTGCAGTTTCATTACTGCCTGAGTTCACTGACATTGACGAGTCGGGTCGTATCACAAAGTAATTATCCTGAGGTTAATTACAGCTACTACTCATGGACACAGCCATTCCTTTCTGTCAAACGGAGCCTCAAGGAAATCTGTTAAAAAGATTTTAGTCTCGCAGGCAATCACGTAATAAAACATTAATAACCCTCTATTAAATAAACATTAAATATCACTATGGGTAATAGAACATGCTAAATCCATAGTGGACATTAACACAAAGATTCCCACCAGGTGTTGTGTGGCAAGGTATCTTTTCACTTCCATATACAGTCTATTTTCAATCTTTCCAATCTTTTGGATGTTTAGCACTGTTAGCCATATAAAAACATGTAACAAATTTCAGGACACTGTATTAAATATAATAATCCTTGCGTTTTGTTTTGAAGGTCATCCTATGGAGTATATTTAGTTACTATACTCTACTCTACTCTATTGCTAGCCAAAATATTCGGCACTAGCCCCCCCCCCCCCCCACACACACACACACACCGAGCGAGTATGTGACTCACTCGGACAGCTATCAGCAGGCTACTCTATTGCCCACCCAGAAATATTGCAAACCTTTTTTTCAAACATAAATATATCAAACATAATAGAAACACTTCTTAGATGTCCTTAATATGTACCACCTTTGGAATCCACTTGATCTTATCTTTTCAAATATGATGATATCTCAAAATACCATTCCTACCCATTCTCCAGTAACACATCGCATATATATGTAGCGCAAACATTCGAGAAGGGGATATAATCTTATTTTTTTTATTGCAAATAAAGGCCAATTCATTTATATATTTTTAACAAAGACGCGTGTCGATCTTGTCAATGTCTTATCGCGTTGCCTATAGATACAGTTTTTCAATTACTCAATATCTTATTACCAATATAGCTTTACATATCATTCTACCACGATTATTTCTCAATCTTTTCAACTTCAAAGTTCATACTATACATACTACTAAGTTCTAGAACAATCACAATTACAAAGAACGTTAAGGAAACCAAATACAGCTGTACTCTTAAATTGTCCTTGACATTTCTGAATTGTGAAACACACATCGGTCGCTGCAAGTGATGTTTCATGTGTCATGATTGAGGCCAAGTCTAGTCAAGCAATTGTAATGAATATATCATTCACCATTTTATAGGGCACTTCTGCATCAGTGCAAACAGTTGAAATCGTCGATCTGTGGAAAAACACTATACGCCTAGTGAGAAATGACATTTAATTAGAATAAGACAAAACATAACATGGACTAAAATGAAAAGATGGGGTGGGCAGCTTGATCAAATAATCTTCTAAATATTCGTCGCAAATGCGGGTACCCATTGCTTAATCATTGAGGTGATCCAGTCTTGGTAAACAAAGTGTAGCAAAAATATCTTTACCACAGAACCCATTCGTGATGGTTAAAACGTTGTAAAATTATCTTTTCAAAAGATATTGCTCATTATGTAATTCCCCCCTCCCCCAACAGTATGTTGCTTCCTTCTTGCCTTAATATTCACAGATCTATTGATGCACAAGTAAATCAGTTTGCTCCCATCTCAACCTATGTTGATGAAATAGACTAAATATTTCGTGGGAGTAATGGTGGGGTTTTTCTCGGATATCTACTTTATTTTGAGGTATTCTGAGGTATGTATGATGTATAATGTTTTGTTATTACTTTATCCCTCAGTTATTTGACTGTGATGTGTTGGTCTACTAATTTCAGGTGTCACGACGCGGGTCCGTGTTCTTAATTCATAGGCAGAGCACCAACGTTTTGGTAAAGCACCATCCTATATATATATATATATGGATACGGCATGCAGTGCCCACGACAAAAATTTTAATATATACTAGTAATTTTTCTGAAGTACTTGTAAGCGCCTTGGACGTTTGTACCACCTAGGTATAGGGGAAACAACCTTAATGTGGCCCTTCTGACTATTTTAATCTCTAGTGGAATTTCTCTTCCCAATCCTCACAGATGGTAGTATACTATCACATAATTCTATCAGGAAAAGTTCAATTCTATTAGATAAGAGGATTTAGGTATTAGAGGAAGATATTTGAGGAAGGTAGTCTGGAAAATAAATGCTGACGAATTTCCCGCAGGAGCCACCACCGCGATAATTGCCTCTGCTTTTAGCCAATGGTACTATGCGGTTATATACAAGATACAGTGATTGACATAATGCACTTGTCACTTGAAACCCACCCCCCCCCCACCCCACCCCCACCCCCGGGTAGGTAGGGGAATGGTAGGGGAATGTCTGAGGAAACATTCCCCCACCCAGTCAGAGATTTCCCTTAGTTTACAGCAGTATCAATTGAAGGGGTGGGGGAATGTCCGCCAGTGCCCACTCTACAGCAGAGAGCTTGGGTAGGCAGTACGGTCTAAAGTTACAAACCTCCCCCTATATATACATAAAAAGTGTCAACCCTGAACATGACAGGGTTTTAGCAGTGTGGGGCCATCATCACACCTGAACTATGCTTGATATATGCTATGTAAACAATAGCTGAATGGCTGAACTAAGCAGAGCCTGAGCTGCCTAGTAAAAAAGCCTGCCCACACTTAATAATAATAATAATAAATTCTTTTATTTCATGACTAGGTTACATAAAATACAGGTAGTACATGTCAGGTCTGGACCTGGTCTTCCCATGTATGCCTAGCTACAGAGGGTTGACTAGCTAATTTTGGAGTTGACTAGGGGTTTGGTTGTGGGGCTAAGGTTGGGGGTCAGTTTACATTTTATAATATCGTATAGTCTCTTATTGAGTGAGAAACATTCAGTTTTAGACATTGTATGTATTTTTGATGCAAGAAGTTAACTTTATAGAAGCTATTCTACACGACTCACTGTCTCATTTGCAATAAAATTTCTAACAAAATATGTAATGACACATGTATATGACAATGTCTTAGCAATGCTGTATTGAGTCGTCCTGCATAAGATAAACATTCGATATATAAATGTTAATGAGTGACTCTCTACTGAGCCACCCAGTACATGAGGTTGCATGAACATGAGTGAGAAGACTTAAAAAGAGGCTATATAGTGAATACTAAATAGAACCTTTGTCTTGTAGTGTATATATGATTATACGAGAGTATAAGTAGCGCTAATATGTATGTTTATCAAAACTAAGATTATAATAAAATAAAGTAAAAGTAGCACTAACAGGTATATGGAGTAACAAAGTAATAACAATGTCATTATAGTACTTATACACAAAAGTGTTGAATGGCACAAGAGGTAACATAAGTAGTATAAGTGTTAAGTGTCAATTGTGGTACATGTAAACAAAGTTATCAGCACTTGGTTACACTTTGCGGAGATGCTTTATAAATAAGCTGTGTCATGCAACACCTTGCTTTGCGACCACTGAAAAATATGCCCCAGGGGGTCGGGGATTTACAAAAAATTCTTGCCCTGGGGGGTCAGGGGTTTCATCATATTTCCTCAAAGGCCCACATCCCCGGGGTGGGGGGGGGGGTGTTGGGGGGGATTGCAATTGACAAGTGCATAACATGAATAAGGCTTGAATATTCCAGTGAGAGATGTTTGGTTGTATGCCTGGGCTTGGTTTTTTTCCCAATAATTTTCATTCATGAAAACTTCTTGGTTAAAATAATTGTTAACTTAAAAACGTAAATTGAAATTGTTGATTTTCATTGAATTTCTGAATTTTGAAAAAAAGAAGAAATTTTGATTTCTTTTTCCAAAATTCTGAAAATCTGAGGAAAAAATTTGAAAATTCTGAAATGGTGAGTTGTTTGAAATTTTCATTTTCATCGAATTGGGGGGGGGGGGAATGAAATTTTGGAAAAAAAGTTTTGTATTCTTTTGTAGTCCTATCACTGCAACAATGCAATTTCATAAATAAATGAATGTTAAACCAAAGAGATATTGTTTTGAATAGTTTTTCCTGAATAAAGATATATCTTGTACATAAAAATCCCACAGTAATTCCATGTTACCAATTTAGTTCATCAAATGACAGTAGAACCATAATGGGAAAAACTGCCGCAGCCATGCAGGAATATCAGAATGATTTAATAATGCCGCATGGCCGCCAATGAAAAATATGGTGCAGGAAAACCTGCCGCGGGAGCTTATCAACCAAAGCGATTATTTCCGCCGCAGCAGAAAACCGCCGCAGAGCCTCATGCGGCACGAAATTGCATGAGAATCGCCTTAGTGGACCAGGTGCTTTAGTCAACAGAAATCCATGGTCATGAGAGGCAGTTGGGGACCATCCAGGGTGACATAATCCCAGGTCTATTTTGGAATGAGGTCACTCGAGGATACAGGGTAGTGATTGGTCAATCAAGATTTAAATCAGCGTAGTTGGAGGAGATATCGCTTGTATAATGGGGATCCCGATAGTTATAGTTGAAGTGGTTCTAATAGTGAGGAAAAATCCCAAAGGTGGTGGTTTTTGGGGTAATATTTATTATCACTAGCTTTCGAGCGTTATATGCTCTTCATCAGGTTTAAATCAGTTACTTTTCTGTTGATTGGGTATGGGTGTATCACCTTCTGGCTCATTCATTACACTCATTCAAGAATTATTGATTTCCTTGGTTGTTAGCTATGCAAAGCCCATGGTCCCGAGGAGCAGGAAAGGGCATATCCTCACTGTGGCCTCGACATTAAGGCAATTGGTCTAGATAATATCTCAATTGAGCAAATTAAAAGCTTTGGACCTGCGACAAAGTTCTGATAAACTGATGAGTAATATTAATAATAAAACCGACTCATACCTAATGTTCTTTGACTAACAAAGGCATTTGAGTCTGTGAGTCACCCAATACTATTAAACAAAATTAAAGTGTACCACTTCCCCACCTGGTTCCATAAATGGCTCACAGACTACTTATCAAATAGACAACAAAGGATGAAAACTGGGGAGTATATTATGTCTAAATATCTGCCTATAAATCATGGTGTCTCACAATTAAGGTGCATACTAGGGCTGACGCTCTGGCTTAAAAGGCTTTAAAGTGGCTTTAAAATGGCTAAGATAGTTAAAATGAGTAGTCATGTATTCTTGTGAAACTTTTTCAGTGTAATCATATATATGCTAGGTATAGCAGTATCTGAAGTATTGAGTACCAACATTGCGTTTTCATTCAATGATTACCGAATATGTGTAATGAATGGGTCAGAACCCAAACCAATTTCAAAAGGAAAGAAACTAATGTCCATTGTATTGACCAGCGCCGACCAGGGGGTTACATAATTCCAAATGTCAACCCAACTGGCACTTACGATTTTTGCACTCCCACCAAAATGAATTTACTCACTATTTTCACCAAATATCTCATAAACTATGGATTACAAAGTTTTGATATGACGAAGGATTAGTTAGGAAGAATAAAAAGTACCAGATACCAGAAAATTAAGTAGAAATTCTGTTACTCATGAATAAAGGCCAAAACAGTGAGAAGTGTAACTTTAATATATTTGTGAATGATATATTGTAACATTAATATCTATGGTGATATGCTGCTATTTGCTGATGACATTGTTTTAATCAACTCAAATTTGTCGAAGAACAACCTAATGGCACAGTGCCAACAGGATAGCACCAGTATTGCTACTTGGAGTTTGGTTAATATAATATCCGTCTACCTAAAATTAAGTCAATCAGGGGCGGATCCAAGGGGGGTTCAAAACCCCCCATGATGCCCTTTTTGCCCTCCCCCAAAGTGCTCTTTTTCCCGCCCCAAAGTGCCCTTGTTTCCCACCCCAAAGTGCCCTTGTTTCCCATCCCACATTACCTTTTTGCCCTACCCTATTTACCTGTTTGGTTACTTACTTTTGTTTTATGGATCCTGTCCTTTTTGCTATAATATTATATTATTCAATTCAATTCAAGACATTTTTTATTTGCATAAATGATGACTACAAAAAGGAAGGCCCAGTTTTGAAACCTAGGTTCCAAGTCTTCCAGTGGGTTCCTGGTGGTTGGTTGTTGCCAAAACTGATTTACAATAAAATACTCTGATATAAATTTCATGGCTATTTAATTTGATATCCAAGGGCTATTTTCTACCTGTCTATGTTTAGCTGTTTCTTTAAGGGTAGGCTTAGTTGAATAATATATAATAACTACCTAACAGTGAGTAATACTAACTAGAATATGCGGTAAAAGTTAGGGTACAATAACAAAGTGTAATCAAACAATGGTTGGTTGTTGGTATGGTCGGTCCAGACCAATGAGTAGTGTACATACACAACAAAATACATATATCAAAAATATCAGAAATACAATAGCAAAAAGATAAGAATGAAATGAAATAAAATAAAATGTTAGATCCACAGCAGATCATGACATAAATACAGTAACATATACAGGGTTAGGTACAATGGTAGGGGGTGATCTACAATATTTCTATTGTATTTAGGCACGTGTGAACAATATTGCTAAAAGTTTTCCGGTCCTGTACCTGGTGAGCAGCAGTTGTTAGGGAATTCCAATATTTAGCCGATTTATAAGTGAAAGAGTTTAGAATTTTTGCCGATTTTGGCTGTAGTAATTTTAAATTACGTCTACCTTGGGCATGACTTCTAGTTGAAATTTTTCTATTATCCAAATTGGTTTCATCGGTAGCCATGAAGTGGCTTAAGTTAATTATATGTTTTTGTCTCCTCTTGTTTAAGTGTAATAAGTTTAGGTCTAAATGTTCTTCATCCACATTTGTGTATTTTGTTTTTCCAAAAATGATTCGAAGTGCCGAGTTTTGTAAGGACTGGAGCTTACCAAGTAGAGATTTTGGTCCGGAGTCATACATATAATTACCAAAATCAAAGTGCGGGAGTATGGTCATTTTATATAAGTCTTTTTTGCTCTTCTCTGTCAAACAGTGCCTCACTCTATACAATAGCCTTAATTTTGTACTAACCTTATTTCTAATGATATTTATATGTTTCTTGAAAGAGAGGCCCGTGTCCATGGTTAGGCCCAGATATTTATATTCATCTACTGATTTCAGGATATTCTTCCCCAGTTTTATGGGGTTTTCTTCTTTAATTTTTGAATTTGACATTGAAAAGTGCATAACATTGCTTTTGGAAGTATTTATGGATATTTTGTTTAGTCTACACCATAGGTCAATCCTGTCCAGGTCATGTTGTATGTTTTGATTTACAGTTTCAATGTTCTTATTGTGGCAGTATAGAATAGTAGTATCATCCGCATAGTGCTGGACTGTACACTTTTCGATAACCATATTTAAGTCATTAATATAAATTGAGAATAAGACCGGGCCCAGGATAGTGCCCTGTGGCACTCCATATGTTATTTCGCCTTCTGTTGACTCTATATTATTTACTTTTACTAATTGTTTCCGGTTATATAGGTAATTTTTGAACCATAATAATTATGTGTTTGTAATACCATATTGTTCTAATTTGAATAATAGTCTGTCATGATGAACTGTGTCGAAAGCTTTTTTAAAATCTAAGAAGACAGTATTATTATAGGATTTGTCATTTAGATGGCGATAAACTTCATTCATAAAATCAATATGGGCATGTTGAACTGACCTCTCCTTTCTAAAACCATATTGTTTCTCAAAGAACAGGTTATTATCCTCAAAGTAAGTTGATAGTTGCTGTTGAATTAATTTTTCTATTATTTTTGCAACAAGATTGATGCTTGAGATTGGTCTATAGTTGTTGGAATCGTTTTTTGTGCCGCCTTTAAAGAGAGGGGTCACATTTGCTTTTTTGAATAGTGAATAATTATGGTGAAAATTCAAAATTTTGTTGTCATTTTTTACTAAAAAAGGGCCCATTATGCAAATGATTATTTTTCAACTGGTTTTCTCAGTGGAATCTATTATTCAAAGAGTTTTTGATTGATTTGAAAAAGTAAAAGGTGCAATTAGGCTATAATGTATCTAAAAATTATTGCTTTCATGTATTTTGTATGTAAGTGTGTGACGTAAGTATAGGTCCTTGCAAACTGCATCCCTGGTTTTTGAAAGTCAAAATAAATGGTGTGTATTCAGGAGAATACAGGTATAAATTGGGAATAGACTTGGACTGCTCTCCCCCCACCTGAGAGGAAGGCTCTCCCCTCTCGCTGCCTGGGGTTTCAAGTGTGTGTACCGATGTCATGCTTCACTGCCCTCTGCTTGTCTGCAGGCAGGTGGGAAATCGAGACACAAAGACTATCAGAGAGGACCAGGACGAGCTAGCAGACAGACGTAGAAAATCTTGTGTTGCAGTTGACTTTCTGTTGGTTTCGCCGGCGGTTTTTAGACTGGAAAAAAAATCACATTTGTCTGTCTGCATGCCTCGTGAGATTAATTGCAGTGGCTGCGGCTCTCGCCACTTAGAACCTAGTTGTTTGAAGAAGAAAGGCTTACTTATGGCGATGTCCGTGAAGCAGCTGGTTGTCTTGTCTGGTTTGGCGGAGACCGATGTCCCGGGGCACAGACGAATATGATCAGTTCCTTACTAAGCTGACCACTGAGGCTTTGGAGAAAGAGGAGAAGTCAAAATAAATAATGGAAATAAAATGATCACTTTTCATGTGTGATTTAATACCATATTTTATGCTTCAAAAAGGGCCAAATGCCTCCAAATGGCACCTTAAGTTTCACTATTTCCTGAGCATGTCCCCGAACCCCCCTAGTATACCTTTGTGCCCCTCTGGCTCCGTTTTCTGGAAAGACCCTTTTCATCTTAGATCTTCGTCTGGCCATTTTGTCATGCATAAACAGTTGAGATAATGTTTCAAGTGGATATAAGATATTGAATGGTGATTAGGGCGTGGCCCATATTGTTTTTACTTCGAAATATATCAATTATTTGTGTGATTTGTATTTGAAAGTTTGAATTTTGCCCTAATTTTGATGAATTTCCAGGTTGAATAGGGCCTCATTATGACCCAAGTTGATTTTTCATTGTTGGGAATTTGTTTCTAATTTTACAAAAATATCATTAGTCATTTCAATCCCATGAATTTTGTCCAACTAATGTGTTACAGTTTTTGTCATTATGGTGAAGTATATATATGAAGCTATTTTTTAAAAATTTATTTTTAAAAAGAAAATATGGAAATTATTGAGTTTTCAATAAATTCCAACAATGAAGAGTTGGAGAGATTTTCAAAAGTTTCCCCTCTCCCACACTGCCATGTAGCAAAACAGCACACATGAAAAAACTGGCCCAGCCTGTTATGTCATTGTGAATATCATTGTGAATATCTATTATTTTTTTCTACATCATCTGTAATGTAATGAGCAGCAATTTCAAAGGTAAAATATTGCTAAAATACATACACTAACAAATATATTTATCCACTCAAAATGCACCAGAATTCGCTACCCAAGGAGTATATTTTTAAAAGTTTCCCTGGAGGAGAACCCTCCCAGACCCTCCTTTGGCACTCGCATAGTCCCCAACATGTGCCCTTTTCTCAGACTTGACCCCCCCCCCACTTTATGAAACCCTGGATCCGCCCCTGTCAATGTCTATACCATACCTACAAAAAGCATACAGTAACCAATCATTCCCCCTTCTTCCTTCTAGCGGTCAAATAACAGATCATAATCCAGAGTATAACCACAAGATATTAGGATTTGTAGCGTTTGCTATGGTTAATGTTAGGTTATATGAATAAAGAAAAACATTTGCCAACGCACTCCCCTCCACCCAGCCATCCCGTTCAGCATTGATATGTGCCCACTGTCCCACCGCCATGAATACTAGCCGTACTAAATGTTCTGTTCTGTTCAGAAAGAAGGGTTGTCAAGTGTTTTGCCTTGCCATGTCTGCCGCCTATCTATGGCAGAGCCATACCGACAACACAGACAATTAGATTATATATTTTGTTACCTTTTTTTAATGTGATAATCCTAGATTCTCTACGTTTGTTTTGGAAGCCATCATACAAATCTGTATGACCTAGTCGCCTGATCACGTGACAGCTTGCAAGCATCATCATTGGCTGAGAGACTGTGTGCGCGGCCTTGACCTTGCTAGGTGAGGCCTATGAGAAGCCTTACATACCATTCCCATGCATTTCGTCCATGTGGCCCAACTTTCACCGTATCAATCGGCCGATATGGATTTCCCATTCACGCTAGCATTGTCGAAAGTTGAACGAAGGTTGTCATTTACTGATGTGCGTTTCGGTTAATTCAACTTTACTAATGTATTGCTGTATTCTTCTGCTGGCTTGTCATGGTACTGGATGCATACTTTTGCAGGAGAATATGTGCGAGAATGGATGAGACGTATAGGGAGGCATATAGTAGTAATTGTGTCTTCAGTTATGGCGCGGTGTTCATAATGTTTCTGGCATAGTATTTTGTATTTAAATATTTTTATTCAGCGAAAAACATTATGTAACAGGTACACTGTATCTCAGCCGTCGCTGACACTAATATTAATAATTCATAATCATTATTACATATATTTTACCAGTCTTATTCGTAGCTCAATCTAATTATCATTATTACCAAGGATACAAGAATACAAGAGTATATTAAGAACAATATATAATCTAAAAACCGTCACCGACGCATCTCTTTTACCTACAGTCTGATTCAGGTTTGTTACCAAAAAGTCATTCTCCGTACATACAATCCACATAATATAGGCGAGTGCAACATATAGGCAAGGGGAACTCTTTAAGCCATAAAGCCTCTACAAAACAACAATCCTATAATTTATTCAATATTATTTGCTATTTCTTGTTCATTTACCGAGTATTATAATACAATTCTCTAAGTACTCTTTTTAAGGCCACAGAGAACGCTTTTTTATCCAGTATCTGTCTTAAATTCATAGGAAGTAAATTCCACAAACTTCTTATTCTGGCTATGCTACTTCTTCTAATGCTTTCTTTCTTCCACTGGTGTACTTGGAGGCACGCAGGATCACACATGCCGTATCCATGCCTGCGTGGATCCTGCGTGCTCCGTTCCATCCAGAAGGGATTGTAGTTTCTCTGTAACCTTGTAACAAAGAGGTAATAACCTGTAACAAAGAGGTAATATTTTACAAGAATTATGAAGGTCATAATTTGTAATTCGTTGTTCTCTAACTCTTACACTTCTAACAATCCTTAAACACTGATTCTGCAATATTTGCAGTCTTCGTACATTTTGTGATGATGCAAGATCTATAGCAAAGTTTCCAAATTCAATAACAGGGAGAATATATGTCTTATAAATTATAATAGCTAGGTCTTTCGTGATAAAACATCTAATTTTCCTGAACCTGTTTTTTAGAATGTTTGCTCGCATACAAGTAATATTTATGTGTTGACTCATATTATTGGTACCCCAGGTAACGAAATTCTTCTACTACATCAATTTTGTTCCCATTGTTATACAATATATATTCATTCTTTTTTCCTCTAGGGTGCCTTCAGGTAAACCGAACCATCAGGTAAACCGAACCAATCAACTTAAACCTCTGTGCAAACTCAGTAGATGGCACCACAGGATAAAGAGCCATCTATTGTTTAAAAGAGAATAAATTGGAGATAATTTCAGCAAATCTTTCTAGGTGTCACAGAGAATTTGCTCACATGGGAAATTGGCGGGAAGTACAAACTATCTATTTTTTTTTGTTTTCATCTGAAGGTCAACATTTTAATGTCTATATACAGATTCATCGATCATTCCAAATCTATGTAGAACATGTGGAAACAATTTTTACGCAAAATATCACAAATCATAGTGTATTATGATTTCCTCATTGAAAAAATGGGTAACCCCTTGCAAGTGACTTCAAGGTCATTGAAATGTCATTGGTTCACTTTTCCTGACAGTTCATATAAACCGAACCATGTAGTGTAAGGTAAAGCGAACCACTGGTTCGCTTTACCTGAAACAACATGTTTTATCATAAAAACCTATCCCCAACCTATTCATTTTCATTCTCCACACTTTTTTGTGTGCATTGGTAATGCTGTGCCACCTAATAGATTGTTCTAAGATTTATCATCCATATATATATATATGCCTAGGCCTAAACATACAGTGTAGGGAATACCTTTTTGGGAATCGGGATTGGGGCCTATTTTAAATCGGGATTCAGGATCTAAAATTAAGGGTCTACGGGATTCTCGAAAGGGATTCAGAGCCAGATTTGATTATTCCAGGTAGGGATTGCATATAGAAAAACAGGATTGCGGGATCTGGAAAATGGGGTTTATACAAAATGGAAAATAGAGCTGACAGGCGTAATAGGCCATCAGCTGAGCCTTAAAATATGGCCAGAAATGATTTTCGTTTCAGCATCGGCGGCCCTACTTTTGGTCAGCAGGGAGACAAGGGAGACTTGGAACAGTGCTGGTTTCACAAGCTACATTTGAATACCATACCCAAATTAATATTCCTCATATTTCAAATGTCACCAGTTGTGATTTAAGCAATCACCTAGCTGAATTGTGAATACAAGCAAGAGATTGGGACATGCCTCTGCCAGTGGGGGGTAGAGGTAACTGCAGGTAGGGGTGTGCGGTGGTAGAAGTAACTGGGGGTTGATGTGTGTGGGGGTAGAGGTAACTGGAGATAAAGGTGAGTGGGGGGATAGAGGTAACTGGGAGTAAGGTGTGTGGGGGTAGAGGTAACTGGGGGTAGAAGTGTGTGGGGGTAGGGGTAACTAGGGGTAGAAGTAACTGGCGGTAAAGGTGTGTGGGGGTAGAGATCACTGGGGGTAGATGTGTGTGGGGGTAGAGGTAACTAGGGGTAGATGTGTGTGGGATGGGGGTAGTGGTAACTGGGGTTAGTTGTGGGTGGAAGTGAGGTAGAGGTAACTGGGGGTAGATGTGTGTGGGGGTAAAGGTAACTGGGGGTAGACATGTGGGGGGGCAGTAGAGGTAACTGGGGGTAAAGGTGTGTGGGGGTAGAGGTAACTGGGGGTAGACATGTGTGGGGGTAGAGATAACTAGGGGTAGATGTGTGTGGGGGTAGCGGTTACTGGGAGTGAAGGTGTGTTGTGGTAGAGGTAACTGGGGGTGAAGGTGCATGGGGGGTAGAGGTAACTGGGAGTAAGGTGTGTGGAGATAACGGTAACTGGGGATAGAGGTGTGCGGTGGTAGAGGTAACTTGGGGTAGGGGTAACTGGGGTTAGAGGTGTGGGGTAGAGGTAACTGGAGGAAGATGTGTGTGTGGGGGGGGGGGGGGGGTAGAGGTAACTGAGGGTAAAGGTGTGTGGGGGGTAGAGGTCACTGCGGGTAGATGTGTGTGAGGGTTGAGGTAACTGGGGGTAAAGGTATGTGGGGGTAGAGATAACTGGGGTGGAGGTGTGTGGGGGTAGAGGTAACTGGGGTAAAGGTGTGTGGGGTAGAGGTGTGTGGGGGTTGAGATAAGAGGGGGTAGATGTGTGTGGGGGTAGAGGTAACTGAGGGTGGAGGTGTGTGGGGGTAGAGGTCACTGGGGGTAGATGTGTGTGGGGGTAGAGGTAACTGGAGGTAAAGGTGTGTGTGTGTGTGGGGGGGGGGGGGGTAGAGGTAACTAGGGATAGATGGAGGGGGGGTAGAGGTAACAGGGGGTAGATGTGTGTGGGGGTAGAGGTAACTGAGGGTAAAGGTGTGTGGGGGGTAGAGGTCACTGCGGGTAGATGTGTGTGGGGGTTGAGGTAACTGGGGGTAAAGGTGTGTGTGGGTGGAGGTAACTGGAGGTAAAGGTGTGTGGGGGTAGAGATAACTGGGGTGGAGGTGTGTGGGGGTAGAGGTAACTGGGGTAAAGGTGTGTGGGGTAGAGGTGTGTGGGGGTAAAGGTAACAGGGCATAGAGGGAGGAAGATGTGTGTGTGTGGGGGGGGGGGGGGGGTAGAGGTAACTGAGGGTAAAGGTGTGTGGGGGCTAGAGGTCACTGCGGGTAGATGTGTGTGGGGGGTAGAGGTAACTGCGGGTAGATGTGTGTGGGGGTTGAGGTAACTGGGGGTAAAGGTGTGTGGGGGTGGAGGTAACTGCAGGTAGATGTGTGTGGGGGTAGAGGTGTGTGGGGGTAGATGTGTGTGGGGGTAGAGGTGTGTGGGGGTGGAGGTGTGTGGGGGTAGAGGTAACTGGGAGTAGATGTGTGTGGGGGTAGATGTGTGTGGGGGTAGATGTGTATGGGGGTAGAGGTAACTGGAGGTAAAGGTGTGTGGGAGTAGAGGTAACTGGGGTAAAGGTGTGTGGGGGAAAAGGTAACAGGGGGTAGATGGGTGTGGGGGTAGATGTGTGTGGGGGTAGAGGTAACTGGGGGTGGAGGTGTGTGGGGGTAGAGGTCACAGGGGGTAGATGTGTGTGGGGGTAAAGGTGTGTGAGGGTAGAGGTAACTGGGGGTAGATGTGTGTATGGGGGGTAGAGGTAACTAGGGGTAGATGTGTGGGGGGTAGAGGTAATAGGGGGTAGATGTGTGTTGGGGTAGAGGTAACAGGGGGTAGATGTGTGGGGGGTAGAGGTAACTGGGGGTAGATGTGTGTGTGGGTAGCGCAGTATATCAGTAGTAAAAAAATCGACCTGGCATTAAAGGCCATTGGCCTAGACCAGCCAGAATCATCTTATATATATCTTATATATATATATCAATGACGCACACGCATCCTGTGACGGCCGTCATTGACGCATTGTCAGAGCGAACATCATGATATAAACAAAGCTAATACAGTAACTACTCTCTCTCACTGGATGCATATATAATCTTATTCGATCGGCACAAAGCCTGTGGGATGCATTTCTTCAAAAAAATCGGCATATTGGAAGTATTTTAAAGAAGTCTAGATATAGGTTAAAACAGATACAATAAACAGATGGAAGCAAGGTTGCTGCTGCGAGGGTTGCGTCAATTTTTGTGACGTCGCCCTAGGCCTATGGTGTGCGCTTATACTGCGAGGGAGCATTGCTACGCCGACGACGTTGCGTCGCCGAAAAGGCGGGCGCAGTTTAAGTTGCATCGCCGAAATACCAACGTTGCGTCGCCAAATAATACAACGTAAGTCAGTCGAAGCAGGGAGAGCGGGCGGATTACGGTAATTTAAACAGATTCACTTCTAACTCTTTTGAAAAAATTAATCAGGAAAAACGAAGGCCGTGGTAACCTCACTTGAAGCCTAAGTAAGCTGCGTGGAAAACATGGGAATTTTACATGGCATATGTACGGAGCCTTTGTCATGTCGATATCGTAACTCTCTAATTAATTATGTGGATGTCGGCCCAAGGATTGATCCTTGAGCCACTCCTGCTGCCAGAGGTAAAATATCAGAGGTATTATCTCCAACCTTCACACATTGTCTTCTATCAGTCGAATATGACTCAAGTAATTTGAGCAATACATCACTTACACCAAGGAGCTTCAGCTTTTTCATCAATATACTAATATTAACAGAAATAAAAGCCTTGGCTAGGTCGAAATATACAGCCAGTGTGTCCACGCCCAAGTCCTTGTAACGTTATTTAAATACATAATTCAAAAAGGCTGACATTGCATTATCTACTCCCATCCCGACTCTAAATCCAAATTGATGTTCACTCAAAAACCCAATATCACTAAGATGTTCTTCTAGCTTATTCGAAATGAGTCTCTCCATAATTTTACCAAGAATTGGACAAATGGATATGGCTCGAAAATCATCCACCCTTTTCGAACCTGCCCTCTTCGGTATGATGGCACAAATAGCGACTTTCCAGGATTTAGGAAAATACCCATCTATCCGGATCCTATTCAGTAACATAACAAATTTAGTTATACAAGCCATA
Source organism: Sthenelais limicola (assembly GCA_942159475.1). Lineage (NCBI taxonomy): Eukaryota > Metazoa > Annelida > Polychaeta > Phyllodocida > Sigalionidae > Sthenelais > Sthenelais limicola. The sequence goes on along the minus strand of OW804100.1, from coordinate 53,592,024 downwards.
TAGCATGCGCTTATTTAAAATAAGCGGTTTTGCCGCCGATCGTCCAGATGTACACGAATGAATATATATGCATGATCTGCGGGTCCAAAAGATTCTGTGTAGGTCGGTCTGTCAGTTGGTCCGTATAGTATGGTATATCATTAATGGTCTGGAGGTGTACTGAAAATGTTAGACACCTTCATACTCCTCGGGTTGGCACTGGCATAATACCATATATATAATTTGAAATTGTGTAAGCGTAACGCTTGGACAAAAAAAGAATATCAAAGGCTTTTTATATTTATACAATGTCCAATTTCCATGGGTGCTGTGAAATTTATAGACGGCTGGAGCCGAATCCAATTTGTTAGAAAATGTGTGGCAATTTTTGCAAGTTCATTCAAATTACGCAAGCTGTGAAATTGTCATACCTGAGGCCGCAGCCTCATGGACAGGCAAATCCACATAACGCCCAGCATTTACAAACATATTCGCTGTACGAATTTGCTGTTGCTAAATGCTATAGCGTAACGGATGTGGGTGGGAATTGGGGCATGGAGAAAATGGGATTTGACTGACAAAGGGTCCCTGACTTCCCTGTCCCTAGAACATTCCCTATTTGCACTACATTGACTGGACTACTGCCCAGTTCACATCTAGCAATCCGGTTGCTGCACTTAAAAGATATGACATGCCCTATTACCCCCATCCACCCCTATATTCCCCCCCAACCCACAGAGAGAACATGCATGGAAATCATGATTTCTCCCTCTAATTTACCACCTCAGGATAACAATTAAGTGCGGCTTGATGTATGTGTATGATCACAAAGATATATAGCCAGCATGTATGTGTACTTCCAAGAAGACCTTGCAAATTACAATTATCTGTGACGGACAGATGTTTCTCATGTACACGTGAAAAAATGTCCTTCTTTTAAACGTATACATCTCTGCGCATATCCTATTCCTTCCTCACATCACCCGGTATTTATGGGTGTATACGCACAATTTAAAACGGCCTCCATCAGATCTTCCGCCAGTTTCAGCAATGCATATGATATATTCCTCACGGTCTGCTTGCTTTCATCAGATATGATATTATATGTATACTTGGTTTCAAAATTACACAGGTTTTATTTAAAAACTTCCTAAGACAGTAGTTCTCCACCCAGCAAATGTTCTATAATTACAGTATTATTCAATAATGCAAAATCGTATAATTGAATTGAATTGAAAACATGTTTTATTTGTATCCAGATGTGTGTGGCACCAGGGTTGGCCGGCTGGGCGGTCATAATTTTATTTCAAGTTTGTGAGTGAGAAGAATATGAAAGGTGCTTTGATTAATGCTAGGGCAGAGTGTTGTGTATTTGTGTGAACGATACTTCTAAACTGGGCGGAATAGGTCATTTCGTTAAGTTGGTATAAAATTTACAATTGGAATAGAGGTAAATTAAACAAAGTAATTTAGTGTTGCCTAATTTTTGGTACGTCTGTTTTTGGGGAGGACTTTTCTCTTGCATTTACGGCATCATGATATAATTGGCAAGCCTTCGGCCTTTCTCTTTGTTTAAATCGTGGGGAATGGGGGTGATTGGGGCTCTGATGCGGGGGCGGGAGGGGGGGGGGGCGGTGGGAGAATTTGTTTTATCTTTACTGGTGTGTGTTTGTGTTCGATCATGTTAGTTGTGTTCTTAAATATGTGTATATTAGTAGTAAGTATATGTATTATTTAATTTCAGTTTGTGTCTTGTCTGTTCTCAGTCTGTTTTTTGTTTATTTCCTTCCTAATGGAACGTGCTGCTTTTAGCGACGAACGGGGCAGTGAAAAAATGCTAAATATTCCGTCAGATGGCGTCGCAGGTTCAGTGCTGGGCCAGCCCGCCATGTGCGTTAGGATCAGTGAACTCTCCGTCACACTTCAGCTCTCACGTAGATCGGACTGCATACCATCCACTGAACAGTAAGTAAACATTATTAAAAATGGGTGTAATTATATCTATTGTCATTAATGGTCAAAAGGAGGTGACACTAGGAATCGCCTCAACGATTGTTGACAATCAATGTATTGGTTGGTTGCTTCAAATCGGAGGCTGTTCAGTAACACGTGTTTTACCTTTCGTTTCGGTACTGGCCATGAGGAAAGTAACGACCAATCAATGTTTATTTATGTACTTTTTCAATGATTGGCTATTCACTTATATACCGTATTGTGGGATATTTCAACGGAGCAATAACGTTGGAGGGAAGTATTTTTGAGTACTAGCCAATCTAATTTGGGTTTCCTACAGATGTTCCTTTCCGACGGAAATTATATAATTGACTCAACGGCCAACCGAACATACACAGACACAGATGAACATTGTTATTTGTATGTTAACAATATCGTAATTGAATGTGTACATGTTGTACTTGGACGTTGCTGCAGTCATTCATTTACAAAATTTCGATGTACATTTAATCGTAATATTTACAGTCTTTGTCATTGCACATGTCTTACTCTCAGACGGATAACTTAGTCCTTTTGAATCTGTCTGTACTGTTTAATTAGTTATGATAATGCCAATGGTATTAGGTCATGTACGGTTACACACAGTAATACTTTATTGCAATCATTAGTACGTAATTTTTTTTAAAAATTGTTAGTGTCTAATATTAATTCTTATTTTGATAAATTAATGCTGAGCGCGTTGCTGTGCTTTTTTGGTCTTGTCTATTATTTGTTACACATATAAGCTAATGACTATCTAATATATGTTTTCATTTTATTTTAGGTTATGGCTTCAAAGTTGGAAAAACTGGTGTGTGGGGGCGATTTCAAAAAGGCACGTGAATATGTTATGAGAGCGGGGTCGAAAAATAGGTCATTGCCCCAAGTACTGACAGATGAGACTTGTGAATGCACGTATATTATTGCACAGATACTGAAAATAAAAAAGGCTACTGCGAAGAAAGTGGCTCGGAATCAAGAGAGGAGCAAGATGGCTAGAGTAGACCTGGGGTACGACCGCCTGTTTTTTATGAGGTATGTATGCTTTTGATATCATATGATAAAGGTGATTGGGCCATTTAAAATTAATCAGTTTAATTCATATATAGATGTAACGTAATAGCCAATTATATTAACTCAATTTAATTATTGTTACTTGTTTATGAGGTGTCGATTGTCTGGTATACTTGATAACATTTTAGGAAATCCTATATTGGTAGGAGTACTGGTGGTGTATCTAAATGCAAGATAGTTTTATGTTTGAAACATCGTTTAGCCTATTAGTAATGTACATTTAATAATACTGACTCTAGGGAATTGTACTGGTAAAGTTATGTTGTTAATCTGTTTGTGATTGTATTCAATGTACTGTTTCAAATGAAGTTAATATTTGTGTGATATGTATTTGTTCTTTATTGCAGAGACGTTCATTCTGGGGACTTGTTCAGTATAAAGACGCTAGATCAGAGTGAGACGTTTGTTGCCATGAGGGCAGTTGGGGTTACTTGGCTCGGATCACTCGTATTGATCTACGAACCGAGTTTCTACGGTCGAAGGATGTTTGGCATGCCCGTCTTGGTGTCCGGCAGTCCATATTTGCCCGTCAAGACGAAATTACTTCCACCAGCGGCACCCTACACTCCAGAAAAGGCGGTGGATGGTAGTTTTTACCCCTTCGGGGGAAAAGTGGAAGATCTAATGATATCGAAGGCGGACATAGTGTATACTTGTCCGTCCGATGCCTGTGACGGCAGTCACAAGGAAGATAAAGTGTGTTATGGGACCGATGGTAACTTGGTTGCCATATGCGCCCTAAGCTTTAACTTGTCTAGCAAGTCATTGAATGTGAGAAATGTCCAGGTCACGTCCCGCCGTATTGCTCGTTTGATGCTGGACCCGTCACTTATTTGTGTGAGTTGTTTTTTTATCTATTTTTTCTTAGTCAGTAATTGCATTTATAACTGTAAATTGGGTTAAATACGACTCTATATTGCATTGGATCGTTCTTGATATAATTTGGCTTGTAAATGTGTAACTAGTAATAAAAAAAGGTCTAAAAGTGTTGGTTACTCATTTAAATGTCTTCGTAGTCGATAGTGTCGTTATACCTAGTAAACATAAAATTGTATTTTCTCATTTTAGGCAAAGAGTGGATCTCCAGCACTCGATGTAGATGACTTGCGCGCACACATCAAGACGGTACTTGCAGCTTACAAAACCGCGAATGTGCGTTGGATTCTTGCCGGCTGGTACAAGTCGGCCGTCTCCGGAGGCAGCGAGGCGGCAGTTGGAAGGAAATTCCATGTCACCTATGTCTACCCAGAGTCGCTTTTGGATGCTCCTGAGAGACTGAAGTCGAATGCAATCGAAATTGTAGCGCCAGAAGTGGAAGACGTAGTCGATAGTGTCGATGCTCCATTGGTTTAGGATCTTTAATAGAACTGGTTTTAGGTTCTTTTAATAGAACTGTGATTGCTGGTATTGTATTTCGGTACGACCCATTTAGTCCTATATAACCTACGCAGTTTTAGTTTTAGTTAGTGTCAGTGTGTTTCTGGCGTAAATTAATGTGAGTGATACGTTTGTTTAATCTCATACATTAGTTAGTTCATTTTTATTCTTGTTTTCACCTCGGACTTGCATCATATTTGTGAAGCTGGTGCTATTATGGGTGTTGAATTTGTGTCAGCATCAATTCGTTCTGGTGTTAAATAGTCGGTATAGCAATACCAGTTATTAATTGCCAGCAGTTCTGTTACTCGTAAATAGCCAGGTGCTAAATTAGCCAATGATACAGAAAATGCTAGGGTGCTATTAACTCCGGTGCTAGGTACTCAGGTGTGCTCAAAGCTTACTATTGCATGTGTGCTAGTCAAGGAAACATGTTGCAAGTAAATATAACTTACTTTCTGACGTTTTCAATAGTATATACTGAAATATTCCATTTCAAGGCAGCAAACTGTTGTTAACGGGTACATTGTAACATTGGTCAATACACTTGCGCTCAAAGAAATATTTTATTGAACATTTTATTCCACTACCCATTATTATCTGGCACTGTTATTATACTTGTTCAGATATACGCCGATGTACTGCATGTATTGTATCAATTGGACGTCCGTTCTATTTGGTTTTTTTGAGGCAAAGCCAATATCATTTTCAGAGTTGGTATCAAAAGGGAAAGTGGTCTAGGAATCACTCGTTGATGAACCGTCGTTTCCTGTAGTTAGTCCTATGTAATGTATTTAAAAATGTCATAATTTTCATTAGTGTACATCAGTACATATAGGTCGGCTGTACTTCTTTTCTTATTAATTGCTGAATATTAATTTGTTTGACAATTTAATAATTATATTCGTTTACATCAGTAGTCTTATGGCGGGCGGCTGTACTTCATTTGGATTAAGTTGGGAATCTCATTTTGTCGCTGTGTAGTTGTTACGCTATAGTGAGGTAAAATATATAACCATGATTAGCGTTAGTTGTAGCTAAGCTGTTAACAGCCTTTCTGTTCTTGCGCTCTTTGCGCGAACATTAATTGATGATTGAATGCCATTTGTCTTTTGGCTTAAAGTTGTAAGTCCGTCTGCAAACCTGGGGACCCCAAAACCCCATGTTATGCAGACAATAAGCATCAGTATGTCTAATTCTAATTGATAAAAGTTTCGTTATGAAAATCTTCCTGGGGTAAGTCTCTATTGCATCATTTGTTCGTCGAGATTGGTCTCATTAGAATTGGATGTTTTGTGTATGTAATAAAAGATCCTTAATAAAAGATGTGGAAGTATTAAATTGATTTTAATGTGTTTCATCCATTTCCTTCCAACACAGATCCTTATTTTAATTCGGAAAGAAGATTCTTTTGTCCTTACTTAACGGAATAAGTGATATTGATGAGCGTTATTTTGATTAAAATTTCATAGTAGGAAAGACTGTCGTTGGCTTATTAATAAATATCCTATAACGCATACTTTTTGATTACTGATATGGGCAACACTTGACATATATTAGTCATGCGAAAAAGTGCTTCTTAAGCGATGGAAAGTTGTAATTACGATGGCTGTTGCGTTCGTGCAATCGATCTAGATGAAAAATAAATCAAAGTTAATTAAGTTGAAAGACACAAATAATTATGTATTTTATTGACCGGCGGTTAAAGTCACTATTAGCATTGATAGTACACTAGTGCCTCGTCCTATGTACTGTAGGAAATATGTACTTATTTCATTCCTTTAAAACGAATCCAACAAATTTGAATGATACTATTACATGCTGCGTTCATATGATATAGTGGGATACATATTGAAGCACCTGAACTAAGTCACTTGGTAAGTAGAGGTGATCGACTGAGGGTATGAATTGGCCACATTATGCATGTTGGACTATTATGGTACTAATAGACATACAAAGTACCGTCAAATTTAGTTAGTAATTAGCGAATTTTCACAGATACATTAAAGTTTAGGCCTGACTAATTTATTCCAGAAAAGACCTCCAGTAGTCCCTAATTCAATACCTGGTTGAATGAACGTGTAATAGTAATTTTATCACTGGCAATAAAATCTAATAAGACATTGGTATCGTGCAACAATCAATAACCTTCCCTCTGGACGCTTCTATTGTATACCTATGAACGTTATACCTTATCATATATGGGACGTACGATATGAACATTAGGAAGCTTATTTCGATCAGTCACTCTGGGGTACACCCTCAATGTTACTTTATCATCGTTTCTTTATGCAACGTGGCGTGGTACAAAAATTATTGTACTGAATTATGTTACTGGCATAGTAATTAGGGTGGGTGTGGATCAGTTCCTTGTAGGATAGCTATTAAAGTCACTATTTTTATAGAATTAGCTGCCACAATTACACTGTTCATTATTTACTGATTACTGTCTTCCTCAGGTGTGGAATTGGCTGTAACATCTCGGTTTATTAATCGTCCACATTGTAGTAGTTGGAGGTGCCACTGTGGGTGTCGTTGATTCATTACTTGGAATATTTGCTCTCCTGCAGCGGCTACAGAAAGAGTGTGTCGTTCCTGAAATGGTATATCCGCGATAGCTGAATGCCATAAATGTTCGTAATGTTTGCGGGCGTTTATATTACTCTGGTCCCGTGCATCGCCTGGAAACCCATTTATTAGCAGATAAAGGCACCATGGTCGCAGATTTTTGTCGTGCGTGAAGAGGGCTCCATACCCACTGTTGTGCTGGGCGAGTCTTCGTCTGATGTTGGTAGTTTCTCCTATGTAGCATGCAGTTGGTTTTCTTGTGCTGGCCAGCATATACACAAATCCCATGTTATAGTTTGGTATATCATTGGGCAGTTGAATGAAGCTGGTTCTGACTGTTCTCGTCGTCTGTTGAAGTATGTCTAACTGCCGAAGGTTCCTATCTATTTGCTCTTGCACTGGGGTCGTTTGTCGTATCATGTTTGCAATGGCATTGAAGGTGTCTAGAATGCTGCCTACAAAATACATGTTATCCAAACTTCGCACTCTGCTGAGAAGGACCAGCAGCATGCCTTTTTCCCAGATTCTGTACATAAAACCTTCAGTCGTGACTTGGGTGGCTACTTGGGGGCAGGTTTCGCCGATGATTTTATGTATAGTTGAGGCGACGTGAAATTGTAAAGGCCATTGGAGGCGGCGTCCCTTGGCATTGGTTTTTCCAACTATAACGGGTATTGTCACTCGTGGCTGTATGAAGAATGTCGGCCAACCGTCGGGTATGTCCCTCACATGCATTAAGCGTTGGCCTGGTGGGATTAATGTTATCTTAACCCTCATGTTGGTCTTAACTGTTGTGTCGCTGTTTTCTGGAGTGAGTTGTCTAATGATACATAGCTGGCCCTGTGAGAAGCGAGGTTGGTTGTTGGAATGGACAGTGTTGTTGTAAGTCAGGCGCATGATTGCTCCGATGTAGAGTAGTAGCTGCTCATGCTCCGCACACTTCTTATTGAGGGCGTTGACTACATTGGCATCTCCCAAAATCCAGTGTCCTGAATTGGCCTCAACTTCATCTACTGCTTTGTATGCTTTGCTGATGACTGTTGGATCACGTTTCTTTTCCTTTATGTGTTTCAGCACGGCCTGTTCTACTGCCTTGCGAGTTGGTAGTACGCGCAGTACATCCATAGGTACATTCGACCAGTCCGGGTAGAAGTTATTTTGGCTACAACGTCTACGTAGAATTTGTACAACTTGTTGGACTTCCTCCTCCGTTGTTTGGTTTTGGCGCATGATGTTGAGGATAAGTTGCAAATCCGGATCACTGGCGCTTCGCACGTAGTGGTTCAGTTTGATGACAGCAAATGTTGTAAGTAAATGGGTACTGGTCCAAACTGATTGGCCGCTTATTGGTTGAAGTTGAACATGATCACCAGTCGCGATGATAACTAAGCCACCGAATGGAACTGGAGACTGTCGCAGGCGTCTGAGGATCAAGTCAATGGTTGCCAAAATTTCAGATGAAATAAGCCCAATTTCTTCAATACATAGTACCTGTATTCGCCGCAGATACTCCATTCTCACGTTTTGCTTCGCCAACTTTGCCAACGCCATTTCCGCCATGTTGTGGACGGTTTGCACACCCATTTGTTGAACTGGTAGTGCGAATAACAGATGGATGTGCTCCCCTCCAAGCACTTGTGCCCTTTCTGCGGTTAGGGCCGTCAAGGTGACTTTCAAGCCATGGGACATTGCATAGGTCATGGCTACTAGCAGAAGGTACGTCTTTCCAGATCCTGGTGGGCCGATTAGAAGAGGAAACTTAATGAAAGACTTGTTCGGTATGTGGATATCGTTGATTGTTTTTTTTACCTTCTGGAGGGCCATCAGCTGTTCTTGATATGATGCCTGACTTTGACCGGTGACTTGTTGCAGATTTGGTTGATATGGAGTGTGTCTGCCGTGTTCTAAGTCGTCAATACAGGGGAAGTCATTTATGCCTTGTTCAGCTAATGCATGGACTGCATGTTTCCTCATGGTGTTTTCAAGCCTTGCGAGCTCCTCTGTAGCCTTGAGTGAGATCGCCAGGTCAGTCGCCAGTGGCATAGTCTCAAATTGGAACTCGTTGTCGTGCATCAGTGAGGTTAAAGCCTGTGGTAAGAATCGGAAAATGCGTTGGAACTGTCTATTACCGATGGGCAGCCACATCAGTTGTTCTTCTAGGTACAACTTGACCACCGATACAATTTCTGATCTGGAGGGAGTCAGTGATGAAAATATTTTGCTATGCACCAAAGCCGCTGTTAAATTGGTGACGCCATATAAGTCTATTTCAGTCGAGTACGTGCCCATTGATAGCATTAGGTGGATCACAAATCTTGGGAATTGGAATGGAGTGACTGCTGGAAATACCACTACATTCCTTTTCCATCTTGTTGCGTCCACGAACATGTTGTACATATGCGTATACTCATGCAGGTTGCTCATCTCAACGAGTTCTTGGATGACATTGTTTAGTACTGATGTTGCTATTTCTGCATGGGGATGTTCTTCATCATGAGCGATTACTTCAGTGTAGGCGGCAACTTCTAGTAAGTAGCGCTGTCTAATTTTCATCACTTTCCCCGTACCATCGATCCATGGAGACGCAGCCAAGTCCTCCTCTAACTCCACATTTGCACTGGACTGGTTTCGTACGAAATATTTGGAATAGGTTTCCAGGTGTTCTACATACAGAAGCTCGGGGGGTCGAAGAGAGAATGCCCATGTTGAATCCATATAGTATACACTTTCGTAATACTGGTAGATTATGGTTTCCTGGTTTTCAGTGAAGTTTCGGTTTGGCTGTAGATGTTGCCTCATTGCCATTGTTTTGGGAATTTCACCTCCACCTTGTGCTTCCTGACTCTTTGACTGATTCTTGGTAACGGCGCCTCTATACTCTGGTGAAAATGTTGATACGTGAGTAAATTCAGTTTCTGATAAGATGAATGGTAGTTGGAGGGCGAACCACATCATTTCTGGCAATCCGATTTCCCTTACCAGCTTCTGTTTACGGTTTTTTTCTGCGAGAATAGCTTGACTTGTTATTTTGATGTTTTTATAATCGTCAAACGTTATTTCGACTTCGTCGGCCTTTTTCTTTCTTTGGAGATTTGCTTCTCTGTGTTCTTCTACACCCGCTGCATACTTGCATACATAACTCACTTGGAAGCGGGTGTCGACAAGTTGGACGTTGGAGCAACCTCTAAGACCAATGAGGAGGTGTGGGACCGTAGGTATGTACACTTCGTCCTTAGTAGTAGGGTATGTGTACCTTCCCCCGACAAAGCGTTCGTCTAGCTGATCTTTGCCTTGTGGTGTTGTTGTTGTTAAGTTCATCTCTTTAAATAAACCGATGATGTCACTGTCGTACAAGTTGGGCACCTTTGTAAATCCGTACTCAAAGGAGGGTGGATGCCTCTGGACCCGGCAGATGGTGTCCCCGTCTTTGGTGATTTTCTGACATCTGTTGGAAGCTGAGGCACAATCATGTACCTGAAATGTCGATGCCATCATGCGAAGTTGATCAAAGTCATCGTGGTTTTGTATTAGGCCGTTGGCGATCAGCGATTGTGCATCAGTCTCGAGGTCTTTTGTGAACATCCCTGAAGTGGTGCACCGTATTCTGTGAATTTTTTGTTCCTTCGTCTCGTTTCTTACTTTGATGAACCCATGGACATGGGGTTTGTTTCCTAGTGCGCCATGAGATTGAAACTCATACCTTGTCCATATTTCTTCTACGTCACCGAATGGACGTTCTGGAGTGTTCTTGATCCAGTGAAGGAAATGGCGCACCGTTCTTTCCCACGCTCGGCACAATAAGGGGCAATGTTCTTTCATTCCCTTTAAGATATTTTCTCTTGAAGGCCCGTAGATTTTGTGGATGGCTGCAACCAATGGACGGACACCAAAAGTTTCTTTATCGTTGCACGTTAACGTGATAAAATAGTCGAATCCGCCAAGGTCTCTCATGAGGGCAGCTAGGCGATGAACTTGCCGGCGTGAATCGATTTCATCAAAGGCTAGCATGCCCTCTCGTTGTGTCATAAGAGTGCCATCATGTGGTCTTCGCAAGTGTTCCAGTCCTTCATTAACAACGACTGCTGGGCTATTGTAATTTAGTGACTGGTTGACCATAACATCAAACACCCATTGCAAGTACAGTTCATCATGTGACGTTAATAGCGTTTCATCAAGCAGTCGAACACTTAGATGGTCTTGTAATGATGCTATTCCGCCCCTCTTGTGCTTCATGTAGCCATTGGTGTACATGGCCGAAGGAATGGCACCAATCACTGAATCGTCGTGTGTATCCCAGAAGATGTGGGGAAATAGGGAAGCCTCGGGATAAAGAAGTGGGACCGTCTGTTTCTCGCTCAAAGTACAAATATGTTGGAGGATTTTTTGTGTTTGTACAGACGGCGGCCTGTAAAACGATGTTCGCACCATTGTCCTTAGGTGGTCATTAAGGAGAAAGTGTCCAGCAATTGCATCACTACTGTCAGACATGTAGAGTGGTGTGTAGTTGTCGTTTGCAATTACTGGGATGTTTGGCTCGTCATTGTCACATGCTAGGGCCACTGGTCCAATTATGAAGTTGTCATCGTCGTCGTCATCGTCTGATGAGTTCTCATTGTCTGGGTGTTCAATGTCTTCCAATGGAATTCTGTCGACGTGCTGGGTGATTGGTTCATCCTCGCCTGGGTCATTGTCTTGTTCTCTTTGTTCGTTTTCCCGTCGGTTGTTCTCATTGACTGTGTGTGATGTTGGGTCAGCTTCAATGAGTGTGACAGTGTCTCTTAAGCAAAAAGCTTTTTGATGTTTTAGACACACGCCATTTCTGCACTGGAATATGCCTAGCCCTTGTGGACACCGCCAGCGCATTTTATTCTTGCATTGGACGATTGAACAGGTTTTTGACGTTGTGAGTGACTCTCTGATTAAGTATGACTGTTGATGCTCCTGGCACTTTATCTTTGTCTGTCCGCCGCACCACCGTAGTACCTCATCCCTATCTATTTCTGGGTTGATTTGTGTTTTGACGTAAAGGAGAAAGCGATGTGACTTGTTATTTAGTAATTGTTCGTTTGTGCCTGTTTGGTGCCAATCCCAGTCCTTGTGCCATCGGAATGACATAGCCACACTGTATGTTGTAGTGGTTGGACAGACGACTGTGAGACCTATCATTAGATTCCATTGTCCATCTTGGCTACTTTCAATGGCTTCGGTTCTTCTTAAATGCCGATCCTTCACAACGATGATGGCATAGACTGCTTCTTCGGTATTTGCTAAGTACTGTTCAATGTCCTGGGTGTAAGCAGAATGGTACACAACATTAGAGCATGATGTAGTGATGTAATTGGCGGCGACTATTTCCTGTTTGTATTTAGTCGGTAGCGTTCTTCCTGGATGAGCGGCTATAATGTTCTCATCTTCCTGAGCGAGGGTACCTTTTTTGGCTCGTGTAAAAGGTGTATTGTAGTACACATCAGCACAATAATTGTACAAATGCATAGAAGTCTCTGTTGTATTTGGTAGCGAGAGGGCTAGTAAGAATTGCTGCATTAACGGTGGACAGTGAATCAATGTATGCGCCAAGATGGTAACAACACAGCCAGCCGAATAATCCAAATCCTCGCCTGGTTGCGTGACATGATGTATCTCGAATGGTGCATGGCCTTTGTTGTCTGCTGGGTGTGATATTGGCAGATACTGATATGAGTTTGGATTCCTTTGTTGTTGTTCTGCTGGTGGGATGTTTTGTTCCCTAGCATGCCTTTTATTCAAAGCCCTAGTGAGATTGACGGCATCGGCGGACTGCAGAAGGGTTCCTGATGCGGAAGCTGTGTGAAGTTGCAATGGTCTATAGATGTCTTTGCATACTTCCCAAAAGGCGAGCGCTTTTTTCACATATTGTGGTCCTAACAAGTCTGAATTCAAGGCATAATGTCTAATGTCGTGTCTACGTTCCAGGACCAGTCCATCCATTGCGCCTTCTTCATCGGTGAGAATACGTTTGTGGGGCCTCATGGCTAACCTGAAGGTCGATAGGCCTGTTGTTCCTCCCGAGTGTTGGAATACTGTGAACGATGTATTAAACTGTCCACTCCTTCCAGGTCTGATGTAATTGGGGCATAGTTGAGTCGGCGCTAACTGTGTTGGCTGTGATGCTGGTCTGGAATGTAGTATTGGATTTTCTGGGACGTGAAGGAAATGGTACATTGGTGAAACGTGGTGTTTTGATGAGCATGCAATAAAACCTAAGCCTTTGTCGTCGTCCATTACGATGGCTGGGCTTATGTTCCACAACAATGTCTTTTTCACAGCCATCCAATCAGGTCTCATACCCAGTAAGTATTTAGCATTTGCCCCAAAACCTGTAAATCGATTCAGTTGTTTGGCGAAGTAATGATGCACAGGTACTAGTTCAGCTTTTCCCGCGATAATGTCATCAATAAAGAGGCAGCATCCCATCGGGCAACGTATCTGTGGAAAGCAATGTGCATCTACCAATTGCTGAAGTTCTGCCAGTGATCCCGCGGCTTTGACTATGTTGAATTGTTCAATGTGTGGCGTTGCGTCGGTGACAATTGGTTCCTCCTGCCAAGATCGTCTGAAGGAGAGCCTGATCTCATCTTGGGATAAGACCCACATTGCTCTCAACGATTTTGTCATTATGGGCATGAGCACTTCGGCGGGACATTGTTGCTGTCCACTCAAGAAAGACCAAATGACGGCGGGCCAAGCACACGCCCAACTGTCCTGTTTGGATACCTTGGTGTCCCTTCTCAGGTATTTGAAGCATTGTTGACATAGCCAAGAGTCATGTTGCGGTGAATCTCCATATGCCCTTTGTATCCTAGTTGTTGGGACTTGTTCCCACAGGAGTATGTGGCCTGGCGATGAATTTCTGCGACATGTAGCACAGACACGATCCCCTTCCTGCATTGTGGGTGTTTGCATAGGTGTTCCTTCATCGTTGTCAGTCTGCATTGCCATGATCGATTGGTTTGTCTCTCCAGGTCGTTCACTGTTAAAATAAATGAAGCCAAATAAAAAAAATAAATTAAGGCATTTGTAATGTAGTACGTGAGAACATGATTTGCCTGCTAACTGTGTTGTGCTGTCAATAAGTGAATCATTTCTAATTGATCTTTTTATATTATCTGTTTATTAATGTTTCAAGATCCGTATTATTATTGACTAATTGTTCATTTGATGTTTATGTTACTGTAGTAGTAGATAGATCGATAATGTGACAACTGTTAATGTTTGGGTAAATGAGCTCCAGTTTAATGTTGATATACAATTCTACCACATTCTATCCCCGCCTGATTGTAATATCTTACCGTCATTGTTAGTTAGTTTCGTCCCTCAGTACAATGTCTGTGATTTTGGCCTGTGTGTGTGTGTCCTTGAATCGTCTTGGTTTGTGTCTAATGTCCCTGTAAGGTGTGTGTCGATGATGCCCCTGAAAGGTGTTGCCGTATGAGCTCCTCTAATATTGTTCCAGCTGTGTCCAGTGATAGTTGATACTGAGTCTGTAAAATTAATTGTTGTTAATTAAATGTGGTGGTTTAATTTTATTAAATTTGACCGCTTATGTTCATTTGTAGATAATATAAATGGTTCCAATATTACTTACGTGCACTCCAGTATGTAGTCAATAAGTTGATCACAGTAATATCGCGCCGTCAGTGTTTGCAGTGGTCGTGCAGTTACTTTTGCGCCATACGTGTCTTTTGTCTTTAGTCACGAATCCGGTGATGGGCCTTGCACTGTGAGTCCTATAAAAAAAAAAAATTCCTTAATGTATTGTAATAACTCAGTTGTTAATCAATGTAGGAGTCAATTTCCGGAAATGCCTGTCGGTTTTTTGCTTTTAGTAACGTACTTTTTTTTTAATGTCATTGACTGATTTCCCTATATTTCGGTTTAATATTCTGTGAAATTACTGATACTTAATTTGGGTACTTACCTGGTTTTAATGGTAGTTTAGTATGATACTGTTCCTATTCATATAGTAGTGACCGTGCCTTTGTAGTGTCCGCATGCCTTTGCGCTCCTTTGGATCGTATCTCTTGGGAGGATCGTATCTCTTGAGACTGGTTGGCTATCTGCAAGTGATAGATGATTTGATTATTTTTCTATTACGTTGATGTCAGTATGTAAGTCTGTATTTGTTTGTGGTAATACTGCTAGGATGGTATATTATTTAAGTTTCACTGGTCTGTTTTCTGACTTTTATTCCCATTGATATTTGTTTGGTTATAATGAGTATGTGCGAGTGATCGCCGGTGATTGCATTATTTTTTATATTGTGTGGTTGGTGCACATGCATGTGGTGCCATCTGGTGTAAAACGTGTGCCTTGTGGTGTAGGTACTGTTTGGTAGTTTGTATGTGTGCGGTAGGAAGTGGCGCCACCTAGTGTGGAAATCCGACATATTTGACTAGCGTTTTCCCTACTATTGGTTTCGTGTACGATATATAATACCATCATATTGTGAGTCAAATTAATTGCAGGAGGTTAACGCAGTGTGATCCTGGTGTAAGGTCTATCAATAATACAATTGTATGTCTTTCCTTGCTGGTATCAGTAAGGTAATTTGTGTCGCCACCTAGTGAGAAAGTGGGAGCTGTTTGACCATGGTGCCGGTACATGTTGTTACGTAAACTACATATAATACAATGTTTCGGCTCTCTCTTAAAACTATATGGGGGGGGACTGTCATACAACTTTGTAACATTGCGATTGAATTGGTGTACGGGCATGCGACTGAGAATATGACTGAAAACTGTAAGCCTGGGGATGTGACCACGTTGGGAGCACGATGTTCCGATTCAGTGGGACTTGAATGAAATGGTCGAATGCATGGGTACGGTACGTGATCGCGTGTTTCAAAGGTTTTGTTTCCACTGTACAGTTGTTACAAGAGGTAATGGAATAACTGAGTAAGTGACTGTACCTGTTTTGGTAGATGATTTGATGATGCGTAAAGAAACGAGATGCTTGGGTTGGTAAACAAATGGCTTCCATGTTTTGGCGGCCGGGGCAGTGTGCAGCGTAAGTCCTACGCCCTGTGATTGGCCGCTTTGTGTGTTAGTGTGCCGACTGCTTTGATTGGACGACTGACCGTAGATGCCCGATCGATGCCGAAGTGTCGGGTGGATTTCCGAACCGTCGAGTGTGAGCGTGAGCGAGGAGCAAGCGTTAGGCATTGGATAGCGTTAAGAACTGGAGAAAGCTAGACATGCATTGGCAGATCAGGGTATGTTCATTACGAGTACAATATAGACCCTATGAACCCCGATGTTTTGCTTCGGAAACATGATGAGGAAGTGAAATCTGGCATTAGATTTTGATATGGATGACAAAAACATAGGATATCGGGACATCGAGCCAACTTTTCTAGACTAAATTCGTCGTTCCAGGGGGGCTGGTGGCGCGCTCTTGTGCCAATGTGAGAATCAGGATTCCATAAGGAATGCCACAGCGCCATCTCGTCTAGGGTGTTATACAAATAGGAGCCATACATCTGAATATGATTCCAGTATGGTCCTTAACTACAGGAAGTGGGTCAGAATTAAAAGTAATTGTAGGTTAGTTATAGAGTCAGGGAAAAATTTTGGCTATTGTATTGCTACGATCTAAAGCCTGGGTTCTACTGCCACGCTTCTTCTCCCGCTACTATTCTATTCCCGTTTCTTTGGTCCCGCTACTTCAGAACTAACGGGAAGGAGCCGTTTCAAATCAAACATGTTTGAATTGAAGCGGTGTCACCAAGAAATCTTTCATTGCGGCCCATCCGGTTTTCACCATATATACGGCTGATGATAAACCAATATTATGTGCTGGATTAGAGAACCGTATCTGCCGCAAGGACGAAAAACCTCGGTGAAGATTTTGTATTTGTAATAAAGTGGCTAATGTTGTTACTTCACCAAGAGATTTTTCCAACTGCCAACTGACTATGGTGGAGACTGTACTAGTGAGTATTTATTTAGAGCTGCATTCTCAGTTAACATCGGTCAAAAACGAAATATGTTGCACCTTATATTTCAGGGACCCGCCGAGCTCCTTTCCAGCAATAGTTTCCTCCATTATCGCCACCGCGCGGCGACCATTTTCTCTCGGCCGATTCGATTTCAAATTCCTGTGTATGAGCGCCTTTGGCGCTTGAGCCCAAAATCGGAAAAGAACAGATCGTAGCATAATAAACGGCGGGTGTTGGCAATAACAAATCTAAATTCTATTTATTTATTCTATTATTTTATTCTATTATTATTCTAAGTATATATGTGCATGCAAAGAATACTAGAAGGGATGTATGTCATTTACAGAACGAAAGATCCTTTTCCGAATGTATGACCTACAATATTTATTAATTACATTGTATTTGACAACGAAATTGCATAATATATCTATACCCATTTACAACATAAACAATATTAATTCAGAGCTAAAAGCGACATTTGTTACAATGTTAATGGAAAGTGAGAAGTGTGAGAGAGACAGATGAAAGAGGAGAGATAAGGGAAAGAGATAGCGAGTGAGAGAAAGGTAATGAGAAAGAGGAGGTGCGGTAAGGAGAGGTGAGAGGAAGAATGGAAAAAGAGAGAGGGGTAAGGGAGAGAGAGGGGAGAGAAAGAGGCGAGGGGGGGGGGGAGGGGGGGGAGGGAAGGGGAAAGGAGGGAAGCAGAGCTGAGAGGAATTGAGGATCCTTTTTTCAGGTATTCAGATTTTAGCATATAGTAATAAATACAAAACAAACATCGAGTGATTGGTTAAAAAGATGAGCTGGGAGATGAAGAGGAACTAGGATATACAATACACATAACCACAATGAACAGCTTTCAATATGATTGCAAATGTAGAGTAAATAACAATTCAAAATTTAACAAAATAATTATCTTCTGAAGGATTGTGTATCAGGTACATTTATTATATCAAATGGCCTGATGTATGTTTTGATCATCGATCGAGACGGAGGTTTTGCTCCACCCCAAAGGGGTGGAGTGCAATTTGACCCGACATCGAGATCGATTCAAAACCGTACAGAGGGACCCATTCCCGCAATCTAATTGCCGACACGCAGAAATGAAGTGACTGCAGTAGCAGGATGATAACCCAGCATCTAAGTTCTTAGACTTGGTAAAAGTAAAATATGGCCTTTGTGTTGTTGATCTGACCCATTATGGACTAAAGTAAATATACAACTCGGACTATGGTGTGAGAAGGATCCACGATCCCATAGTCTCACTCGTGAGACTGGGATCATATATCCTTCTCACGCCATAGTCCTCGTTGTATATTTTCTAAGTAGGCTAGATGTAGTGATTGCAGCACCTCATACAGTTTGCGGCATGTGTGGTAGACAATGGCGGATACAGTACTTAAGCCGACCCGGAATTGTTGGTGAATCGGCCAGAAGCTATCGCCTATTAAAATGAATTAAAATCACTAGTTATCAATCGGTTAATCAGGGACAAATGTGGATAAGAAATGGTTAGTCATATCACTGGCGAAATAAAATCGAATTGCAATTATAATTGCGTATGGAGATTGAATTTGTAGAAAAGTTATTTAGGTGCATATACCCAAGCACAGAAATCGCAGAGTTATACACAGGCGTATCTCTGCAGGCACTGCCTTGCAGAATCGGGTATCTTGCTTCGTTATGTGTGGTCGCATAATGTCAAGGAGATGCTCAAAAACATCTGGAGGCATCCTCAAGGTGTGCATGATGTAAGATGCTTCTCCGTCCTAAAATTGACAATATATATGTAAGTCAGATATTAATTTAGATATGATCTTGAATAAGTTACAAAATGGATACAATTTATAACATATCAAAATAAAGTAACAATAACATGAAGACATTTTATTTAAAATAAAACAGATGGAAGCAACCAATATATAAAAGTATAATGTCACAAATTAATATCGATTTAAGTAAACATAGGAGGAAGAGGATTACCCTATTATAATTAGTATATAATAATTGTCTATAACAGAAGTAAACAGTCCGCAATAAGTACAGTACATGTACATGGGTCAGTTACCCTTCGTTGAAAAACATACGTTTATACCTAATTTATACCAAGTAAGTTGATCAAATAACTGTTGCCATACACACGTCATATACACGTCCATGTTATCAGCTATAATGATTTATGCCTTATGATAGTAAATACTATATAATGCTTACATCAAGGAGTTCTCTGTACAATGTGTACATTGTGGGGGGAGGATTGTCCGGGTCATCGTGCCGTCTTAACCACGGTTTCATCCACACTCGTTGAGGAGCATCATCCAACGCATCCTCCAGAAATGCCAGTGTGGCGCCCAAAATGGCGAAGACAGGGCCTGGATGTAGAAGGAGTTCCGCCATGTTCTTCTTCTACCGTGGCCGGAAGTAAATAGCAGATGTATTTACCGCCAAAACCTAACGAGCTGCTCCTACCCCACCTAGTTTCACTCATGACTATTGAGCGGTTGTTTAATCGGGCCAACATCGGAACACTAATCAGCGAGAAATTTGGTAGATGTGGGTCAGCCACCCAGATTTATTTATTTTGGCTGAATCAGCGGTGATTTACTCCTGATGTGGGTCTCCGCAAATGGACAGATTTTAAAGTTTATTCCTTAGAATTTTCGATCGGGAGAAGTTAAATCGGATTGGGAGAAGTTAAATCGGTGGTCGCTCAGGTGTGTGCAGCCCATTATGATGAGAAATGTTATTCTGGATACATTACATACATTATACATATATATGCCTCATATATGTATGTATATTTCATATATTATATATGAATGCATATAATTATATGTATACATGCATTCATAAATACATATACATTACAAACATATGCAAGAAACTCAGGTATAAACCTCTAACCAGCCAGAAATATCATACGATCTAGAACATAGATTCATGTATGTTTACAGGTATCTCTCTTCTCTTCCTCCTCCCTCTCCCCCTCCCCTTCTCTCTGTCCTCTTCTCCCTCTTCCTATCTGATTCCTCCCCCCCCTCTCCTTCTGCATCTCTGCTCTCCCCCTCCCGCTCTGATCTCTCTCCCCTCATCTCCCCCTCTCTCTATTTCCTCAATCTCCCCCTATAAAATACCTTCTGAGGATTAACTTGTTTGCTGAATATGTCTGGTTACAATTATTAGACAGAATTCAAATATAATGATATCTCCTTGAGCAATCATATACTAGGTGTACCTTACACATATTGGCAAGCTAAACGAAACCAAGTCTCTACCACCTACCTATATATATAGATATATATCCTTGTGATATTCCTCCTGAACCAACATAGTTAATTTAAAATGTTTGTCATCGTTAATTAGATATGTATACATAATATTTTGAATTGAATTTATTATACCTTTGGGGGAGTTGATATGATACGCCCATAGGCTTAAGCACTGAGCGTCATATCAAAGAGAGCGGGTAATACGGCCGCCGTATTACCCGCTCCCCGCCGTATTACCCGCACCTAAGGAACAAAATAGTCCCGATCGTATTTTTTTTATTTCTATTTAAATAATTCCTTCTGCACAAAAAATACACATAATATTAATCGATCATAGCTAAAGGAAAATAAACCAGTAACTTATTTTCTCTATTTAGTTGACGTTATAATCGATCCTAGGTGTAGGTAGAAACTAACCACCGCCAAAGGCGCTTGTGAGAACCAAAGTGATCGTATAGATCGGCTGGTGACATTATGCCTTCCTTACGGCATTGAAGCTGTCACCGGGAGTGGTCACGAAATATTCTGATCAAATAAAGGAGATAAACTAAAATACTTTCATAAGTATCGAAGTCTACCAGTTACCAAAGCATTAGTTGCGTTTTTAAAAGCTTTAAAGCTGTGAAAAGGCAACAAATTGAATCGATTTTCATCAAATTCCGACCATTTTCCAGCTAAAATGTCGGGAAAAGTATCGTACCAACCTCTACAAAGGTGATAATAAATGCAAAAGTGCTACGCGATTTTTGTTCATTCGCTACGCTCATTCACTAAAAATCGCTACGCCCACGGGAAATATGGGACGACAGATCATCCCTCATGCGCTTTTGCCTATGAATTGAATAAAGAGAGGGTGTCAGGGGTAAGGGAGGTGGTTACTGGAGGTGGTTGCTGGAGGAGGTTACTGGAGGAGGTTACTGAGGACATTACTGGAGGAGGTTGCTAGAGTAGGTTACTAGAGGAGGTTACTGGAGGAGGTTACTGGAGGGGGTTACTGGAGGAGATTACTGGAGGGGGTTACTGGAGGAGGCTACTGGAGGGGATTACTGGAGGAGATTACTGGAGGGGATTTCTGCAGCAGGTTAATTACTGGAGGAAGACTTGGAGGAGGGACACCAGGATCATTTTCAGAAAGGATACTAGGAGTAACAACTAGGAGGTGGTACAGGAGGAGAAAGTATGGGATGAGATGCATAATCTTGTACAGGAGATGGTACTGTAGGAGGTACTGGCAGAGGTTACTGGGGGAGGTTATGGAGGGGGTACAGGAGGTACTGGCGGAATATGGGAGGACTTACACAATCATGAGCAGCACTGTGCTGCTCAGCACTCTAGAGTGCAGCACATTAGAGTGCAGGACTGTACTGTGCAGCACTCTAGAGTGCAGGACTGTACTGTGCAGCACTCTAGAGTGCAGCACTGTGCTGTGCAGCACTCTAGAGTGCAGCACTGTGCTGCGCAGGACATTCAAGTGCAGCACATTGCTGTGCAGCACATTAGAGTGCAGCACTGTGCTGTGCAGCACTCTAGAGTGCAGCACTGTGCTGCGTAGCACTCTGGAGTGCAGCACTGTGCTGCGCAGCACTCTAGAGTGCAGAACTGTGCTGAGCAGCACATTAGAGTGCAGCACTGTGCTGAGCAGCACTCTAGAGTGCAGCACTGTGCTGCGCAGCACATTAGAGTGCAACACTGTGCTGCGCAGCACATTTGAGTGCAGCACAGTGCAGCGCAGCACTCTAGAGTGCAGCACTGTGCTGCACAGCACTCTAGAGTGCTGCACTAAGCTGCACAGCACTCTAGAGTGCAGCACTGTGCTGTGCAGCACTCTAGAGTGCAGCATCGTGCTGAGCAGCACATTAGAGTGCAGCCCCCTAGAGTCCAGTAACCTCCTCCAGTAACCTTGTCCAATATCTCCTCCAGTAACCCCCTCCAGTTACCCCTCCAGTAACCTCCTCCAGTAACCTCCTCCAGTTACCCCTCCAGTAACCTCCTCCATTAACTCCTCCAGTAACCTCCTCCAGTAACCCCCTCCAGTAACCTCCTCCAGTAACCCCTCCAGTAAGTTGAGTAACTCCTCCAGTAACCTCCTCCATTAACCTCCTCCAGCAACTTCCTCCAATACCTCCTCCAGTAACCCCTCCAGTAATCCCCTCCAGTAACCTCCTCCAGTAACCCCTCCAGTAACCTCCTCCAGTACCAGTAATTGATTAGAAGAAAGGGGATGAATGAGGTGAAAGTTTCCACTAAAGCATAACAAATCTATTCTTAAGAGAGGTAACATGGTTCATATTTATATTTGATATGATTTGTTAATAGATCTAGGCCTATAACCTAGGCCTGAACATACTATACCAGGCAATGCCAAAAACGGGAAATATCTTAATTTGAAATGGAAAGAATGCTCGTAAATCCTCCCTTAAAATGGTCCGATCTGAATAAATCGTGATTTTTATCAAAGAGCAGAACCTCCTTGCAATGTCTATGTATGCTGGCAGGGTTATTAGGGGCAACACATGGGTGATAAGCTTTAGGGTGTCCGGTGTTTCCCCCGCCAACATTCTCCCGCCACCAATCTCCCCGCCTCCATTTCCCCGCCTCCATTTCCCCGCCATACACTTTCCCCGCCCGTCATTCTCCCCGCCAAATTACCTCCCCGCCGACATTTTCCCCGCCTATTTCTTTTTCCTACAGGAGTAGATCTTATGTTATGTGTATTTTTGGAGGGTTTATCACCATCAGTCGATGTATCAAATTTCAGGACAATGTATCTAATGTATCCTTTCGTTTTAAAGGTCCTCAGATGGAGTATATTTAGATACTTTACTGTTTATTGCCCCCCCCCCCCCCGAAATAGTGCAAACCTTTCCTTTCAAAAATAAAAATACCAAACTTAAAATCTGGAAATACTTATTAGATTTTTAGAATGTTTACTACCATTGGAATCAGCCTGATCTCATCTTTTCAAATATAATGGTATCTCAAAATCCATTTTTTGCGACTTATGACCCATTTTCCTATAACTGATCACTTATATCACCCTGTATTGTGTAATAACATTGCAACATAATGCAATAGACTGATGTTGGTAAAATATATGGTTTAATCTTTGCTCAATATTATATAAGTAATTTAAGGGTGTTAAATGTATTTCTTGATTAGTAATTACTATTCGACGAGCAGGGAGGGGGAATGAATAAATCGCAACCTACCATGTGATTATTACAGCATGCTGTACTGTACATATTGACCGCATATCCCCTTTTTATATTATAGAATTTGATAGTATAACTTGGCTATACTAAACAAAATTGTAATTTGTGTGAAGAGAATTAGAAAATAGAAACTGTTTACAATTCCACCAAATACTATTCTTTTACTTCAGTCACTTTGCTGCGTTTCACATCATGATTTTTAAGGTCGATTCCCACTCAACCTGTACAAATTTTAATCATTTATTGGCGGGGAAAATGTTGGCGGGGAGGTCGTTTGGCGGGGAGGTCGTTTGGCGGGGAGAATGTCGGCGGGGAGATTTTTGGTGGGGAGATTGCGACGGGGAGATTGTCGGCGGGGAGGTTGTTGGCGGAGGAATGACCTAGAACCAAGTTTTAGACCAATACATCGTTCACAATTGCTTAAATATATGAAAACAATCCGAGGAACAATCGCTCAACTACTCTACATGAATATTCGCAATTGTATGTATTGTATAGAATTGTATGATATACATTTATATTGATATTCCTACATGATGACGACCCCCCCCCCCCCCCCCCCCCCCACCTGCACCCATGGATATATGTATGATATATATGGGTCAGATTTTCTGAAAATGTACAATTCGCCTTCACCAATCCACTCAAATAACCCTCATTTAAGACATAAATTAGCTACAAAATGCAGTTTAACATATCAAAACAGATACTATAAATCAATGTGCACGCATGATACCAAATGTACTCAGATATATAGCCGGTATTCTTCATTTTTCAGCCAAATTTACTAAATGTGTACAGCTGCCAATTGTACATTTCTGAAAATCTGACCCATATAAGCGGGAAACGGCGATCTATATGATATAGTGCTCATATGATTATACCGGTATATGTAAAAGTGACACTTCTCACTGTTCTGGCCTTTATTCACGAGCAATTTCTACTCAATTTTTTGGTATCTTTCACTTCTTAAGGTGACTCAGTAGTGATTTTGTTTATTGATGAATTTTTCTAAAATTTTTACCAATGATACTTGACATGAAATAATCATTATTGAGTGAAAAAAAAATATAGGTCACCAGGCTAGTTTTCATGCTATGGCGGTATGGAGATAGAAATAATAAATCATATTTGAGTGATTTTACTACATTTGAGTGATTTATTAACATAATTCGTTTAAAATGGTTCTCACATGAATTCAGACATCAAATTTCACCCAGACATTCAACATATATATACTAATCATCAGATAATTTTTTTTCCCTCAAATCCTGAGTTAGCCCCCTGGAAGCCCCCCAGTGGCAGTATAGGGCACTAGCAAAATTGACTTTGGCTGATGACAATCAGCGTTTAAAAAAAAACTGTTTGATGAATTTTTTTAAAATTTAATATGAATGTAGATACAGTATTTGCTAACTCATACACAAAAAATCAGATTTTTCTATATTACGACTTATCTATGAGAAAAAAATGGGAAAAAAATGAAATTCCTGATAAATATTTGATTTGAACAAAAACGGCTCCATGAACCTTAATGAAATTTAATTTAGATGCAGGTACTGTAGATACTAACTCACACACCAAAAATCAGCAGGCTGAATAGTTTATATCAAGACTGAATTATATACATACCTCATCTGCATAATGCTGATATTCCCTGCCATATATATTGAATACACACACACACAGGCGCGTGAAAAATGGCAAAAGTTGTAACCCGCTACTCATGCTAGGCGTTGCGCGCACCCCGTTACATAATCACTACTGAGTCACCTTAACCTTCCTAACTAATCCTTGGTGATATTAAAACTATGTAATCCATAGTATATGATATATTTGGTCAAAATAGTGAGTAAATTCATTTCGTTGGGAGTGCAAAAATCCTAGAGTGGCAGTTGGGTTGACATATCTGTAGTTATGAAACCCAGGTCGGGACCCATGTCACACTATCTATTTGGGGTGTCGTCACTGATACAGGGTGGTGATTGGTCAATAAAAGGGAAGTTAAGTCAATAAATGGAAATTCTTTCCTGTCTACTTGGGGCAATGAGGGCAGCACCTTCTGGTGACTAGACTATTTCTTCTGGGATTTGAAATGAGTAGAGGCTTTCTGACCCAGTCATTACATTTGAGGTAAGGTAACAGCTGGAAGAGGTGGGACTCTCCCAGAGGCCTGTCGACCTGTTTGTCTACACCTCCTGTATTATTTGGACAAGTAAAACATTATTCTATTCTATTCTATTCTGTTACACATATTCACTAATCATTGAATGAAAACGCAATGCTGGTGCTCAATACTTCAGATATTACTATACCTATCATAATATGATTACACTGACAATGTTTCACGAGATTTCATGACTACTCATTTTAACTATCTTAGCCACTTTAATAATATAAGAATAACACTGCATTCTCAGTTAACATCGATCAAAAACCAAAGAATCAGATAAAAACATAATAATCTGATTCTGATTTTCTACTTTTTTTCTCACCCATCTGAAAGTCAGCTGACTGAAATTGTGGAGGATTTGGCCCTGTTGTTTTTGCTGAAGGGCTTCATTAAAAACTACATATATATTTCGGCAACCTACCAAAATCCTTTGCTCCGATTACGGTCACTTATTATCAATCGCAGTTGCTCGTTTTCTTTCAGCCAATTCGCCTTTAAATTATTGTATTAACACTAGAATAACGACAGCAAAACATTGATAACTTCAATCCTATATGGGAAACAAGTTAGTAATAAATTTGGTAAGATGGTTTGTCTATAATAGTCCTAGTAGCTGAGACTGCAGCTTGATTGATGAGAATTGATGTCCCTTTTAACAGTAATAGGATGAAATGGGATATGAGTGGAGAAGAAATGGATCCATCCATATGAACGTTGTGGCGTTTGAAGAATAGTCAGATTGGAGTGTAAATAGAATGTAAGAGAGAGGGTGTAAATAGTATTTTGGATGAGTGGGGAATGTGTGTGGAAGGTTTCATGCTAATGTTGTAGTTAGTTATTGGTAGGGGCAGTTGTAACAACTACTGACCCAACATTAGCAAACATGGTCAATATTAGACTTGGCATCAATATGGCCATTCCGGGTTAGATGGTTAGATCTTCACCAGAGACACATTATAACACAACACAGATACTTAACATTTGAATGTTTAATACTCATTGTTGGCTGGTAATTACAATCATCATCCTGTCGGCGTGTAGAGTTGTACATGATCTTGAAGTGTACATAACAATTAAGATGACATGATATTATTGATATATTCATAGCAAGTGAGAAGAGATATCAAATAGGAGAAGATGTAAACATATATCAAGTGTATGATAGATATATTACAAAATGCCGATTTTGAGTAATAATAATGTGAATTAGAAAGGAGGGAAGGTGGGAAACTTTTCAAGCACCTTGCTCCTCGAAGCGGTTGAGGGAGAGGATGCCCGAGGCAATGTCAGTCCAGGTCATGGTTGTCTAAGACGTTAGGTCATAATGCCAACGACTTCCGAGGCAAGCCCGAAAGCCTACAGCATTATAACACAACACAGATACTTAACATTTGAATGTTTAATACTCATTGTTGGCTTGTATTACAATCATCCTCCTGTTGGCTTGTAGAGTTGTACGCGATCTTGAAGTGTGCATAACAATTAAGATGCCATGGTATTATTGATATATTCATAACAAGTGAGAAGACATATCAAATAGAAGAAGATGTAAACATATATCAAGTGTATGATAGATATATTACAAAAGCCAATAAAAGTTTATATATCTGAAGACAGTTGTTGAAACGCTCTGTGGACACTGTTCGACGGACCTGGTTGCGGTCAGAGGTAGGCCATAATGGTGTCTGACGCCCTAGTCCTGTGAGCCCTCACATCATTGAGGGAAGCACCTCCTTTGTAGAAAGAGAAGGATGCTCCTCCTCTTCTCATACTGTGCTGTTGACCACTTTTGGGCCAGGAATGAGATAGGCAGGAATGAGATAGGCATGGGCCTATTGTCAGAGAATGTCAGAAGTGGTGTCATTGGTTGCTCCTCAATCATCCCCAGGAGGGCCGAGACCGTGTCGAGGGGGCAGAGGATGGAACCTGCGATGGCTGGTAGGAAGATTGTAGATGGATTGGTGCCTGCTTGGAGGGTCTTTGACCACTTGATCCAGACTTGTACGCAGAGAGGGGAGAGGGAGACGTCCTCCCGCATGAGCTGTCTTGAGGGGTCGAAGAGACTAGAGGATTTTGGACAGAGATTGCTCTGCCGCAGGAAGCTGACAAACATTAGGCTGTATGCAGCCCGGAGTTGTTTGTAGTATGGGTCGTAGATAAGCGTGCTGAGGGCACAAGCTACCACTCCTTTTGTGAGGGGACATGGCGATGTGAGAGGTCCAGAGCTCAAAGGGCTGTGAGAATCAGCTGAGACTCAAGCCCGGCACAACTAATAAGAGATACACGATAGTATGCCTTCAAGCTGGAGATGATATTCCTAATAGTAGTTGATGCCCGCTGATGGCTGGCGAGATATTCAATGAACCAGGAACCGTGGTTTCCTTGACGTGTATCAGATAGCATCGGAGGGCCGTAGTGTTGAATGGGAAAACCATACTCCAGGCCCGCTATGATAGTTGGGTCCATGTTGTGGGTTCCAACCTCCCTGTTCCCTGCATGAATATTAAGGTTAGATGGAAGAACATACTTTGCACCGAACATATTCGATTTTGCATATGCCCTGACTCTCTCATAGATATCAACAAAGTCCCCATGAACGAGAGCCGGGAAGGGCCAATGTGCACGTTGTGCCCAGTCTAACCCATTGAGGATGGGCTGATGCCCCAAGGCATCACACATAATTTGGCTCAGGGGACGGGGTGATGACTCAAGGCATCAATTTTTTATATAAATTGAAGGGGGCATAACTTAATAAAAAATGAACAGAGTTTGATGAAATTTGAAATATATATATACAAACACAGTATTATTTGAAGAAACTATTCTTAACCCATTGAGAACGGGGGCAGTTTACACATAATTTGCCTGGCTGACGGGGGCCCTTTTCCCCCTTTTTGGGCTTCAGGACTGGTGTTTAACATGAGGTTTAGGGTATAAAAACACTTTAAGAATATTTTCTTCAAATAATATGTGTCATATGTACATCGTTTAATAGGTGTAAACAGTTATTGATCATATTTTTTCATAATTTCTAGAATTTGGTCTTCAATAATTAAAATACTGGGTCTCAATTGGGTGCAATATGGTGGCAACCTTGCTCCAAATTCACTTTCCAGCATTTACGTATGTTAGTTATGACGTCATCTTCATTGTCTCCATGACAACATACCTATAAAGATATTTCTAGTGTGTTTGTCCCGACGGGCAAATCAACGCGATTCTACGCGATTTTTAATGCGCAATCATCTCGCCATAGTTCCGTGATGAGCGTGGACGCTTTTCACGCAATAATTATTGCTAATTATTGCGCAATGATTGCGAGATAGTCAGCGAAAAGTATAGTGCAAAAATTAGCAAATTCTAATGGCATTTGAGCAGCATATGTTATGCACAATTTTGTCCCTCTTTTTGCTTTTATTTGCAGAATAATATCATTCGGAATTACTCATACTCAATTCTTCAAGGAAATACATCAATTATTTCATCATTATTTCCATCCTGTTAGAGAGCCGCATTGCAGGGAAGGGTTATTCCAGTTATACTAGAAATCTGGTGGCCCAGACTACTTCAGCTAATGAAGTATGCATTGATGGGGGGTATTTTGATCAAAAGATTTTTCCTCATCAAACAACTAAATTACCCAAATTAACTATAAAGGTATATATTACTTATAACATCCCTGTATACATGATGTGGAATACCTATAGTGGGATAAATGCCACACACATATATTAGCAGCACTGTTATTGTAAAAGAAATTGTAAATGCACCCCAGTTACCAGTTGCGCCACCTGCTGACAATGAAATAATGAGTATTTAGACGCGATTTTTAATGCGCATTATATGCGCAATTTAGATCACACCCATATTATAATACATGTTCGTGTTGTTTACACAAAGTTACACCTCTCATAAATTCATATATTTTACATCAAATGAATCGAACATGTCAGCATCACATATAACCTTAAATCATCAAAATCCCTTGACAAATGACGACACAGGGCCCCGATATGTAAAACGTAAAATGAATATTATCATAATGCAGTAGAATAGATTCCAAAAAGTTAAGATTTTTTTTCGTGATGGGCTATTCCCATTATTTCGAACATATGTAATAGAATTGTTTTCTATGTATAGATTAGGCCCTGAGACCAAACAGAAAGAATTATCCCGCTCTACATGAAGTTACTGACCAATAATGATTCAAATTAAAAAATTTCCAAGGACTTGTGACTCGTTTTCCTGTAACACACGCCATATAGTGCCCATATATTATATATACATTAGTTTGAATGGATTCAGAAAGAAAGATTCCTTTACAGAAAGTCCCTGATATAATATATAGATTAACATTAGCTATACCTATATTATATAACGTCATTTAATTTCATATGAAAAAAACAGGGTAGGAATTTTTATTGGCCATATTACATTACAATTGTTTAATTCAAATATGCATAACAAACAGAGCTGTTATCTTTATAGTGCGTTGCCCTTGTGTTAAATTAATCTGATATACTCTTGATATATCATAGTAATTGTATAGTATAGTATCTCATAATAATTGTTCTGTGTTTATACATTTCTTCTCCCAATATCTAAACAATCGTCGGAGCTATAGTAGAGCATTGTTTTCCCCTTTTCCCTGCAACCTTATAAATACCTTTGCGATTGAAATGAATTACCAACAAACACTCAACTATCGATTATTACAATTCTATGCGATCTATACATATATGTGTCAATTTCCTTCCAGCTGTTCTTACACTGGTATGTTCTTGTGGGTATTCTAGGCATAGGTTGATTTCGCCGCCCGGTTAAAAGCAATGAGACCGATTAAAATCAGTTTATATTTCGGCTATGTTTTCTTTATACATAATAGGACAATTCGTTGAGCATGAACGAAAAAAAGACAAAAAGCTTTTTGGTTTTATCACCAAAAAACAACAGCAATTGTTGTCAGGTTTGATGTAATGGAACAAGAATAACAATATGGGTGAGATTATTGAATTATTACTAGGATATAGTCAGGCTCTTGTACTACTGTCATCAACTGGATTTATTTGTGACACTTTTCTTATATTGTTGCTTTTGTTCTTTCATCGACCTCCATTTTATTTGATATTGATATTTACCTTTGCCATAATAATTAGTTAAATCATTAATCTGAATAGATCACATCTTAGTCTATTTGTGCAAGAGCTATCCCCGTACTCTCACACGTTGGACTTTGATTTAATATAGACAATTTAAAGATATTATTATTATTACACTTACATCAGTTAGCTTTGTATGTAGGGGTTTCTTTGACTTGGTATGAGAGAATGAGTATGAGTGTCAGAGAGAGAATGGAGTGTCAGAGCGCGACAGTAAGTGTGAATGCTAGGTGAGTGAGCAGTGCCAGGCATTGCGTCCTGTTGTGGATGCATTATGATGAGTATTTGGACGCGATTTTGAATGCGCATATATGGCCAATTCCACCAATTTGACAACATTTGGCCCCCAACTGTGGAAAGTGATAAAATGGGCTTAAGTCAAATTAATTACTAATAATTTGATAATTTTTTTTGATTGGATGGTTCTACCAACCTGCGGAACCACATTTTTGGCATTTTTGGTCCAATTTTTTTATTTTTTTTATTTCAAAAGCCCATTTTGGGGACAAAAATCATTTTTTTAAATTGCCATTAGTCTGTGGAATTGCTGAATTTCTGAATAATCTGCAAAATTGAACATTTTATTTTATATGTTGTGATAGTAGGTTATGTGAACATGATCTGTGTAAAAAAAAAATGCAAAAAAAATATTTTTTCGCCAAAAGCCATCAAAAACCAATTTTTTTTTGTGTGGGGCACCCCCCATGTCGTGTGCCGTCACGCAGTGTGCCTAAGGTGGAATAAAAAAATAAAAAAATAAAAATTATATCAAATTATGATGAATAATGATAAAATGCATAGGATTATACATATATGGAACCTCAAATGTATTGATTTGTGTCTTTCATGAATTGTAGCAGAGAAATAACATGCTGGCAAAAGGTGGTGGGTACCCTAGCTCCTGTCGTGTGCCGTCACGCCTATTTAAGGTTTTTTAGAGCCTTATAAGGCACAACTTCAATAATAAACTTTACATTTGACATTTATTATTGTCTTTGCTTGGTACCAATCTATGTAGATTGAAATTCATGATTTCCGAGTTGTTTTTACATGATTCTTAAGGCAAAATGCTTTAAAAATGTGCCGTCACGTTGTGTCGTGTGCCGTCACGCCTGCCGTCGTGTGCCGTCACGCCTGCTGTCACATAATATCAGAAATTATATCTCTAACATATATACATAATATTAGTACGTTTATCCTTGAAGATTTTGCCTCTATTACTTAAACAGAACAGGAACACTAAATACAAGTATTTGAGTCAACTTAAAGACCTAAACAAGGGTAATGAATGTTATATATATTCTAGATATAATGAGTTATATAATGTGTATAAATACATTATAATGTGGGCAGAGGGTCAATGACCTATCACCCTTGCCGCTGCCATTATTATTACCATTACTGAATGGTTATTTGGCTGTAACTTTTCTTCTAGTTAGAATATTTTCACCAAATAAAAGGTGTTATGATCCTTATGTCGAGACCTATCAAGTACACAATAGTTCAATACATTATGTGCATATTTGTTTTATCTATTTCTAATTTAAATACTCATTTATGTAGAAATATGTACCATTATTCGTCATGCTATTTTTAGCATTTTTTTCATATTTGGGATCTATTTTCGACCCCCCTGTAAACAAATTCCTAATTATCAGAATGGTTCCAAACTTGGCAGTTTAATGTGCATATATATAAGGTTGATAGAAAATAAAAAATCAACTGATAAATGTAAAACATTTTTTGGGGTACTCAGGGGGTGTCTAGGGGCCCAAATGTTGTCAAATTGGTGGAAATGGCCATATGCGCAATTAAGATCACACCCATATTATTGACTTTTGAAGAAAACATGTATTTGCAGATACAATTGGTTGAGTAACACATGTTTAATACAAACATAAATGATATGAATGAGAACCTGGTGCAACACAAGTGTGAGGCCACCAACAACATAGGAGGAAATAGACGCAATGGATTTCACATAATGATTGCTAATGGCATGTCCATTTCAGTGTGATTCAAAGCCATATGTATCACACTTCACTAGTTTGCAGTCAATCACAAAATGATTGCATTGCTATAACACTTAATTGCACTCAGTGCCTGTCGGGCGTATAAATATATTTTAAATTTCATCAAAATCCGTTTATTTTTCATCAAGTTATGCCCCCTTCAATTTATATAAAAAATTGCTGCCTTGAGGCATCACCCCGTCCTTAATGGAGAGGACGTCATGCTGCCTGCAGGCAGCATCCCGTCCCCAACACAATTTTGAAAATGCTGCCTTGAGGTAGCATCCCGTCCTCAATGAGTTAAAGTGTTTTTAAACCCTAAACCTCATGGTAAACACCCGTCCTGAAGCCCAAAAAGGGGGAAAAGGGCGCCCGTCAGCCAGGCAAAATATGTGTAAACTGCCCCCGCCTTGAATGGGCTAAATGGTGGGGAAAAGTCAAATCCATGCTAACACAGGGTTCTGGAGAAAGAGGGGGTTCTCCGTCACCTACAAATCCATGGATATCATCACAAAATTCAACTGAACTAAGGTCAAGAGTTGACCAACTAGAGAGCATAGCTTCATTGCCTCCGAGATGGGTTTGTTTACTTTGCACTGCACACAAGCTCGCCACTCGAGTGGGGCTCACAATGGGTCATTGACACTATAATCTTCTCGACTGGTTAAAGAATCACTAACACACAGGTCTGACAATGCAGGAGACTGATGATTTATCAACACTACACTTTTGGATTGTTTTGAGGGATAAAATGATGTTTTGTTAGCTTGCTTAGGTGACTGGTTGGGTTGAGCGGAAGCGCCGCCATATTTATAAGAGCTCTACTTGAGCTGAGGCGGAGATGCACTGTTAACATTGGAAGTCTCCTCTCCCAAAGGTAGAGAGACTAGTTTCACTCCCGGAGTAAACACAGATTTTTCCAGGCACATGTTCATTGAAAAGTCAGTAAACACAGATCCGAGAGATGATGGCACTTTAGGTATATCATTGGTTTGACTTTGCAGAGTAAGTCGAGAGGAGGCAGATGTAACTAGTTTTTTGTAGCTGAGCTAGCCGGGCCTGCTGGCCCTTTGTCAACCACTGGCTCGATGATTTTTTCCCTTGGGGGTTCTTCTCAGGCATTCTCGCCTTGTTGTTACAGGACTTTGCTGAGTGTGAATACTCTTTCCCTTTAGCTAAGAAGAAACAAAACCCGCGGCTGTGGAGGAGCTTGACTGAGCCTATGGTATGAGAGGCTGTCTCCTTACACTCATCGAGGTTAAATGCAGAGCACGGAGTAGAGAGGGAAGTAGCGAGAGAAGGTACTGTCCCACCCGGGGTCTTAGCCCAACAGACGGGAGCGTTCAAACTGGAAATGCGTAGTATCAGCCCAGGTAGCCTGTTTTTGATTGATTTGTGCCATACAGGCCTGGGACCATGCATGAATTCCATCCCATTCAAACATAGATGCATCTTGTGCAAGGTTTTCAAGATGCTTAATCATATAGTAGGGAACAGAATTAACAGTGACATCACAAAAGGCTGTATGGGAGGCTTAGGCGGAATGGCGCTGGTGAAAAAGGTTCGATTATCAGCTGGTTCCACCCGGACTTCGCCGTATTCGCTTTCACCTCCCATACCTCCTTGCAGAGTTTCAAGCACCTTGCTCCTCGAAGCGGTTTAGGGAGAGGATGCCCGAGGCAACGTCAGTCCACGTCATGGTTGTCTAAGATGTTAGGTCATAATGCCAACGACTTCCGGGGCAAGCCCGAAAGCCTACAGAATTTAAAGGAGTCAGGAAAAGCGCAACTAGCGCTTCTCACATGTTCACTTCTGGCATGTTTTGCGCTATGGTAAATGCCCGTTGCGGAATCCCTTATATATTATATCCTATCTGGGATGTTGCTGTGTACCTTGCTACAATGCTGATTTGCGGAAATCGGTGGACAAAGTCAGAAACCTTCACTTGTGTGTGTGGTGGGGCGGGTGCGGCATTCTCCACATTATTTACCAACATATAAAGTTAAATGAAACAAAACATGCAATGGGACTCCTAACGTACTGACACATATATTTTCATGACATTTCAATGGTGCCAACAGATGAGCACCCAGTGCCAATATAGCCAAACAAAAAGCATGTGCACAGTGCTTGTCAGTGGCATATTGTCCCAGAGTATTCTGCAAATTCTGCGTCATAGGGGTACCAAGATCGGGCCTGTTCTCCACCAGTGATATGTATGAAGAATAGAGAACTTGTGATTGACGATTCTGTAGTTTATGGATGAATGCAGTATGTAAAAGTGATAAACATGGGTACATGTGAAGCTTATATACTGTGTTATGTGTACAATGTATGTACATGTAACGTTTTGGAATGTTCTACAGGGATCTGGGTCTGTCATGTTGATCCTTCTAGATGGAAAGATCCATATGATAAATCATGCAATGTACATGAATGTTCTGGATCCCTGATGATGTAATGTACCTGAAGGTTCTAGATCATGCTAGGGGCGAAGGTTACCATGAGGTTACATGATAATATGTATATATTAAAGAATTGATTCGTTACCACTATCATCATTATAATCATTCATATTCATAAACATATCAATTAAGGTTATGCCTTGTTACAAGGCCCGATATGACACAAGCGTGAAGCCAATCCCTCGACGAGAAATATACTTGTCTGTTGGTCTTGACTGCAAACCATCCTTTTCCTACTTCTTTTACAGCAGAGGATCTTTTTTTAAAAGAATTTTATTGCGATACAATTTCGGGTGACCCGATATTCTCATGTACACAAATCAAAAGCATAAACATAATACATTGAAGAAGTACAATTTAATAGAAGTAATGCAAAAACATGATAATCTTTACCTCACACGCTAGCCACTCACACCTATTTAAAGGTGGAATGTAGGCGGTGATTCCAGTTGGTTAACCATGAGGAGATGGTATATTTAATAATTAGATAAATGATGTTGATATTAACAATATCCAGGAACATTTGCATTGCATTGCATTATGACTGAATTGAGATAGTTTCATTAAAAACCGATTCCATCTTCCGTGACATGAACAATTCTCCCGAGAATACATATATAATGCGGTGAGCAACATGCAATTTAATACAAATAGATATTTTTTGGTATTTTGGCCTTCAGTTCAATAAAATATTTATAAAATACACTCGATTATAAAAACAGGACTTTTCGCTTGAGGGATTGTTTATTTGGTACATATATGTAAATGAATACACAACTTTTACCTCACGTGTCTAGCACTTCTAATGTAAACTTACCTGTTTAAGGCCTGACTTTTCTCGTCACTGATACACAATTGTATTATACGCATGTTCTCAGGCCCGATTTTTCTCGTCACGGATACATAATTGTAGATGCATGTTCTCAGTTATGAGCACATATATGTTAACTATTCGAATATATTTTTATACAATCTAAGATCAAACCTATTATAAGACAGATTTGGGGTCACACCCAAATAGTAAAAGAAAAATACTAGTGCCTGCCATCCGTAACTCATCAGAACGCTTACTAATAATACAGCTTAATGTTGAAAGAAGAATTATTGCACTGGCAACATTAATTATCTATTATTATCTCCCATTCTGCTCTAATAAATAGACATAAGTACCAATCTCTTGCAAATATATATATATATATGTTTTCTTACAAAGCCAGTATTTGTTTCAATGTTCGTACCTTCGTTTCTTATTTAAAATATTTACAGCCCGAATTGTTTTAGTCGTCTGCAGGCGCGCACATAAATTGGAGGCAATCAAGACAATATCGCGCTCATATAATGCATTTTGTATTTTGTCTCAAATGGATTTTTTAGGCCTAAAGACAAAAGACTGAAAACACCTTCTATAGCTGTCAGAGAATACAGTTCGTTTTCTGGTTTTCAAGGGGCAGAGTTCGGCCTTCTCCCCAGTGAATAATTATTTATCTGCCATCATACTGCTGCATAAATTCTACTTGTTTCGTCAATCCTTCCTTGTCAAGATGGTACTGGAAAGTCTCCGCAAGACACTTGGTACAGCTGTCTTTCAGAAAAGCCCTCTGTCCCGGACTCAGCTACTGAAAATGTCAGAATAATTATGTGAAATTTTCTGATTGTTGGCTGGGCTGCTATCCTCCTGAGCTTCTCCTCCTTGCTTCGGAAGTCTAACATCCTACCAGAATCTCTTGCTGAATTGTCCTCGCCTAGTTGTCATGTGCTTCGACATGGTGATGTCATAATGAAACAAAATCATGTAATTCTGCATGTGAGGTCTACAAAAACACTGAAATATGAAAATAGGTTTCTGGGTGTGCTTATTTTCCTTTAAAATCCAACCTACGGATCTGTGCCCATACCATGCTTTTGTCGCATCGG
The DNA here is from genome assembly GCA_942159475.1 of Sthenelais limicola. Taxonomy (NCBI): domain Eukaryota; kingdom Metazoa; phylum Annelida; class Polychaeta; order Phyllodocida; family Sigalionidae; genus Sthenelais; species Sthenelais limicola. The sequence goes on along the minus strand of OW804100.1, from coordinate 53,554,854 downwards.
AGAATTCAACCTGCTGCCGATGACGAACTAATTTTCAAGTGCAATGGCTCGCCCTTGCTATATACCCATGTGCTGGACTTTTTGAAAAAATTGTCTAGGTTTATCGGTTTGGATCCTAGTCTCATTGGGATGCACTCTCTGCGTCGAGGAGGGGCTCAACATCTTCATTATTTAGGAGTGCCTCTCTCTGACATTCAATGCATCGGGGATTGAGTGAGTTTGTCAGTTTTGATGCCACTCTCCAGGATAATAAGGAAGATATATCTCGTGCTTCTTCATCAGCCCTGTCTGTGGCGGACTGATCGACTAAAATTGTCCTTTCTAGGGCGTTGGTCTGTGTGTTTAATCTGTTCCTGTTGGACTTGCCCATTGGTTTTCAAAATATATATATTATTTTAAAAAAAACAAAAAACTTAAAATGAACTCGCTCCGCTACTATATGGGTCTGGGTGACATGAGTCACCAATGAAGCCGCCTCACTTCTCATATTTATTATTCCATTCTCAACTAAGTTATAATATATTCAGTATAGGTCGGGAGAAGTGTCAATTATCTGTGACGAGAGAGAGTGACTACAAGTCCAATAAATGTTCCTTGGTAAGAGATGTTAAGAAGGGTGGTGGGCGGGAACAAAAATTCCCCGATGTTATTTGGAAGATGAGGACGAAGAGCTGACGTCTAAGATGACGTGATAGTGTGAGGTACACGACGTTGATGTATGACGTCGGTGAAACCCAGTCTCCTTCCACAATGCCCGCCACAATGACCGGGAATTATTCAGAGAACAATTCCCAGATCATTGTACAACTCCCTATGTGAATACTGCGGGAAAAAAATGATTGTCTTCAGTTCACATTAGACCTTACTTGGATCCCAATACATTATAATGGTGACATACCTGTATGTAATAAACGCCAGATATCTTCCTACAGGTATGTCCCCAAACCAGTCGTGCGTAATAGTCCGTGTCTACATAATAATTATATTTGTATTGTATTACCGTCGGCCGGCTGGTCGTGGCAATTGAGTTGCGCAATGAAAACATTATTTCATCTCCGGCCCACCCGAGTAAAAGCGATACTTCCCTCTACCGTTTAATATTTAAATTGCAAACATTAATTTGTAGAAACATAGAAACTAGGTGTAGACAATATCTGCAAACTGCAGGTCTTCCTATTTAACTGTCCTGTGGTTCGGGGTTGGGTAGCGTCGGGGGTAGCGTATGTGACATGTAGGCCAACAAAGGGGCCAAAGAGGCATAGCATATACATGTGCCATGTATCAAAGGGGCATTTCGCAAGACAAAAAGTTGATGGCGGGGTTTAAATCGTAATTGCTCTGTCAAAGAGGCCAGGGCTATAGACTTAAAATCAGGCTGAGAACCACAAATTATTGACAAAAATATGTCACATATGCATGCGCCACACGTAGTGTGTATACCGACAGCTAGGCTGTCAATGAGGGAAGTTCTGCGCATCATGTTTCTGATGGATAGTTCTATACAGCTCATGAGAAAAAAAAGATCAAGTTACAAAGGTGTTCGCGAAATAAATCATGATCGCACGGTATAGCTTCTTTCTTGAAAATGGTCTTTCCACGCAAAGTCGAACGAATAGTATGTCTATCCCCCTTTGAGTGATATAATCATGCAATTTGGAATTATATTCTCCATGATGAAGTGTATTGGAATGTAGAATGCGCCAAGGGCGTGGTTATGAAGTCACATTTATTGCTTAAACTTAGAATTATTAATTTATTTTCTATTTTTACTTTTTCATGATGAACTTGTATTAATCGAATTTTGCATAGTTTCTTGACATGAAATGTATCACAAGCGTGAAATAGTTGGGAAATAAAACTTAAAAAATAAATAAATATAATTGTTACCATGGAAATTATCAATAGCATCAAACAATTATAGCGGCTCATCCACCATAACAACTAGTTATTTCACGGTGTATTAATGCACTTGTCAATTGCAAGGGGAGACCCTTTTGGTATAGCATTGAACTTTTCGTGTGTAGTTCAAATGTGTCAGCGAATGTGCAGCGAACCATTGAAAAAGTGACTCGCCTTCTTCTCCCACTCCTTGTCCAGCGACCCACATTGCCTTTTTGTGAGCAAAGGAAGGGAGGGTGGTGTCAGCTTTTAAACCCTAGTATACCCTGTACAATATAAATAGTTAGAGGTGCTGGATGCAGAGCAGTGGATGTGATTTAATCTAAATGTATAAGTTATTTCAACTTATGTCACAGGATTATTGTGTATTGTATCCCAGATAATCTTAACAGTGTACTGAATGAAAGATGAAATGAGCAAAATTTCACAAATTACATCGTTAATAGTCTCCAGCCAGAGCATGGTGAATTTGCTCAGTAGTTCATTGGCTAGTATATAGAATTCCACGGACAGGATCTCCATGCACCACAGCAGGAAGAATTCTTCGCGTGAAAAGTGAAAGTGGACAGATGGGTCTTATTCTATGACATGTTTCTAGATTGTGTAAAACAATCCATTGCCAGAAGAACTTGGCCGTTGGTCAGTAGCAAACGGTATAAGAATATATTTAAAAATACACTATTCCTGTTGTATACAAAGAACACATATTCTTTTAGTGGAACACTGCACGTAAATAAATATATAATTTACATGTAATATTTGACATATATCTTTCAGCATATTTCTCCTCCTTTTCTCCACACTAAGGATGTGTACCGACTATTTGCATTGACAACAAATGAGAGTATTCTCCGTTGAATTAGCTTTAGAACTATGAAACCATGAATGTATAATTGCTAATCCTAATCCTAATTGGGTCCACCCATCCTCAATACAGCTGGCTGTCTGTTTTCCCTGTATCGTCACTAAAATCGGGTCTGTCGGTATGATACTCTATTGTATTCAGACATTCAGATATGATATCCTACCCATTCTGCATTTCACCAAACCTAAGATGTCTTCGCCAAACCTAATAGGCCGTATACCTTATTTATATCACATTAACATCTATTTGGGCCAAATCACCTCGCGATTAGAGGATAATTAATGCATACATTAAAAATGATCATCATCATATACTTGTTATCGAGACCAGGAGATCGCTGATGGTCAATATAATATCACCCTTTCACTGCCATACCTTACTTATAGAAATAATTATACAGGCCCGCCCCGCAGTCATCCAACCGTGGGTGGGCACAGGGCCCATGCCCAGATCTAGACGCTATAGACACCAGAACCAATGAGAAAGCGAATTAACATTTAGATTTGCATACCATCCTTCCTGGCTTTTATATACAACTTGTTCGCAATTCCTTACGCTGTTTTCGGAAAGATTGTCGCCGCAAAATAGTCTCGTTTGTATGCAGAATAGAAGGGACTACGCCTTCTCGTGCTCTCTATATTTCTGACATTCCTTTGAAGGTAAGAACCCCCTTCTTTACTTTGTTATCTCTTTTCCTATTCGCATTTGATTTGACTTTGATTGATTTATTTTATTTTATTTGACTTTGATTGATTTATTTTTGTTTTTCTCAATTATTCTGTGCGGTTAATCGTTCCAGAGGCCCGTTTCTCACTCATTATTAACAGGGTGATCCGGTTGATCGTCTGATTAAGTAAAGCAATATTTCACATTGGTCAAGTTCCCCTTGTTCGGAACGATCCATCGAGATTAATCATTATTTGGAGATTTTGACTGTTCACTTAAAATAATGTATCAATTCCTAAAGTTGTTTGAGCTCCAAGTAAGTGATTAAAAAGCACTTTATATACCACACCTAGATTTAGAATCAAACAAAAACCACGTATAGCACTGTGTGTATGTATAAATATACATTAAGATGATTTACGGCGGTTTGGGGTAACCTTTTGCCTTGCCCGTTCATTTCTAAATCATACCAACATCACGGGATTAACAGGCTTTAAACAACTTTTAGCGGATATTTTGTTCTAGTAACCATGAACATAGTGCAGGTATAACTTGCATAACTTTAGAATGAGTTTATCAGTCTCTTCCATAGAATATCAATCATTTTTCCCAATCTTTTTCTTTAGAAATCTAGCCATCATGGTACACTTAAAGGATATCAGAAAATCAGGGGAAGACAAGTTTTCTCCATTATTTTTAGGTTTAGATTATTTAAACCTAACAAACAACTGTCAAAAGCCATAGGATAAGTGGATTTAGTGCATGGCATATCAGACCTTGCAATTCCTATAATAGGAAACGTTTTCCTTATGAAACACCGCTGTAATCGGACCTATTACGACATGTGCATGTTTAACATTGTACAAACGTGTTAATAAAAACCCTAGTTTCGCCAGAAAGCGGGGCGCTAAGACACGTCGGGTGAGAAGGGCGTGTCTGCTCACTGCACCGTATTATGTGGCCGGCAGGACAGACATGAGACAAGGATTTGCTGGAGGGGTTCACTGGGGCCATGTCCCTTCAGAGGAAAACACTTTTCAATCACTAAGCAATTCAAGAAAATATGTGAAAGTATTAGGAATCAGTCAGCCATTGATAAACAAATATGCGGGGTCGGCTGCAGAATGTGCATGCACGCATAGTTGGTGGAAACATTGAAAGTGAAATGTGGAATCCCTTCCACTCCCTCCACCAGACACCCATATAGCCCCACCCCTGCTGCAGAAGTGGGTGTCACCACCCTTGCTCTGAAGCCTGTGCTTGGTCGCCCATGTGCATGATTTAGGGTGTTTTTCCATTGGTTCCTTTAATATAGTTGCGTTTGCGGGTACGGTATGCGGCAATTAAACGCACTGCAAACTGGACCGATGGAAAGGATGTGAGTGTGTTTGATAATTTGATAAATCTATCAATTAGTATCTATTTGTTGAATTTAAACACACCTGCAAACGCACCACAAACCGGATAACGCACCTGGATGGAGTCAGGGGGCGGGGCGGTCAGGGGAGAGGTGTGGTGTTGCCAAAACTGTTGGGATATGAAAGTAGGTGTTTTGGTAAAAGTTTGTTACGAAACTAAAAAATTGAAAACTTTATACCAAACTAATATTGTGCTACTTACAATGGACTAAATATTTATTTAACTATAATCTAAATTCTACTTCAGATGTACCATAATTACAGCTAATCACTATCCTTTGAAAAAGGGAATCTATACAGCCGTGTCAGGACTTAATTCAGCCCAATAAAACCAATAAAAAATCATTTGGTGTCTTGGTCTATTGAGTAATTCTTCCTACCTTCAGAATTTTTATTTTCTAGCAACCTGTGAGCAGCTGTTCCATCAATCACAGCAGTCACAAGGACATCACTAGCAAAAATGCTCAAACTGTTAGAACTCTACAAATTAGAAAGGATAAATTTATATTCACAAGAAATTCATGACATTGCGTGTATTTTCAGCATTCAAAGAATGGCGATGTTCGACCTCAGGTCAGGGGTGGCAGCAGTGAGTTTGCTTCTTCTAATTGGAGCCAACGGTGTTGCAGGTGACCATTTTCATACTAATACAACAGATGTGTGCATATTATTGTAAATTCGTGAGTACTGGCTAAGGAAACCAAAGCATAACAACAAATTTCGTCCCCTTGAAGCTTCTTCATAATTAGGCCTATGATTGTTCGTTGTTGATTGTAGATATTGTAATGCAGCATATTTCCCCATGAACCTTTTGAAGGGGTGTTTATTAATGACCCTGACAAAACAATCTATGTGTCCGCTTTGGTATACAGATTGTTTATCATTATCAGCACTGTGTGTTCATTATATGATTAATATTGTTGTATCCCTCCAATAGCTCAATGTGCTGATGATGCAACTGCCGTCGAAGCACTTGTTGCTAACAGCGTTGTTAGCCTTACGGGAATGGCAGACACGAACACAGGTACAATTGACTGCAATGCTGGATATGGTAACACGATGGCTACAGGGGAGAGTACTACCATTACATGTACGAGTATGGCCTGGGCGCCTGACCCTACCACAATTACATGCCGTAAGTCGCAAATTCTTGGGAATTAAGTTGATAAGTTGTCACAAGTATGTGCCATATATACGTTCCTACAATTACATGTATATTGATTGCCCAGGTTCTCCGCCAGTGATAAGTCTTGATATTCGGGATTTATGGAGATATATTAAATATAAATTTATCGTACTCAAGGGCCGGGAAAGACAACGTGTGTAGAGGACGAGATGCAATTGTAAAGTTTTTAATCGGAAAGTTGTAAGTGGACAGTTTAAGAATCAATGACATAAGCTTTAAATCATGCGTTACTAGTTACAATAATTATTATGCATTTCTTACCTAGCTGATTTTGATGAATGTGTCGACACGGCAATTTGTGGGACAGCGACGTGTGTAAATACCGATGGAAGTTATGAGTGTACCTGTGGTTTTGGTTATAATTTCGACATGGCCACTACGAGTTGTTTGCGTAAGTACAACCATCTAAAAGTTCTGTAACAACATAAATATTATCAATTCATAATCAATTCTCTCTAATGCACATTCCATGATTAGCTTCATAGCCTCATAGGCAGTCACATGTAATCTCGACAATTCGCATTATACACGCGTATATTATATCATTTATAATGTAATTCACATAAACTAGATATCCCTTCATTCAGTCAGTTGTTACCAGGTGTACAGTGAAGTATGATATCTAATAGGTCCAATACATAATTATCAGTATAATTACGATGCATGTATGTGAAATTCTACATTATCTTGTTTACTAAATTTAATTGGAAGGGTTCTTTAGGAAATTTACCTCTTTTTACCTGAAATTTAAGACCGTGTTCTGTAACCAGATATGTTTGCATATACAATCACCCAGGCCATTGTTAATTCATACTAGCGCTCTGAGGAACAGAGTCTTAGTGTGTTACTTGTTTTTACCATAACGCCATCGTTGATAATTATGTCAACAAAACTGATTTTCTTAACCAGCTGATGGATGTGGAACTCCGGGAGATATCCAATATGCCAGCTACCCGCCAGTACAGCTGTTGGGGTCAGTGGCTGCCGGCTTGGTAGTGATAGTGACGTGTAATCCCGGTTATGAAGTCACCCCTGGCGTCATTACTTTCGAAATAACGTGCGATGGTCTTGACATAGATAGGGCTGGTTGGGATGGTCTTGCTGGTCTGGCTTGCGTGGGTACGTTAAATTACTCATAATTATGATTACTTTAATAATCAATGATAATATATTCCCGTACACTTTAATACTAGGAGTCGATGGAGCGACAGCATGCAGTAGAGATGTACAGTATGTCGGATGCAACACACTGTCACGTGCAATAAAGCAGTTTATTATGCACGCATTGCTCTGAAAACAATGTATCTAGAGTGATTTACGCATAGTGCGTATTTCACTAGTGATTTACGTGGGGTTGTCATGGAAACCAATCTGTTTTTGTACAAAGATTATAGGTAAAATTCAAATTTATGACTCGATTTGTTTCTATTTTCATGATTGAAAGCATGTATAATAAATCTGTTAACTAACTTGTTGGTTTCAGTCACTTGGAATATTGCACTCGTTGCTACGCAAATCGTGCAATATTCACGCTCCTTCAACCAACTCGTTAGTTAACCTGTATTTAATCAACGCCTTTAAATACATGGGGCTATATAACCACCTAAAACAGAGATTAAAAGGATTATATTATTAATAACAAGTAGTGCACACATCTCCAGATTATGTCGATTAGGTTCCATTCTCTGCTAATATCGGTCAAAAACTACAGGATTTCTACTTATTGATTCGTTCTTTTCCTACCCATGTGGACGTCACTCGACCAAAACTCCAAATTCAAAAAAGTCCAAATTTATATATCTGCGATCATCTTTTTTTCGGCCGATTCGACTCCTAATTCTTGTATAAACCAACGAGAATAAACTTTTTTTCTAATCTGGCTGTATTAACATGTATAACAGTAGCAGAATATTGAAAACTTCTCATAGAAAAAATAGATTTGATAACACCTGGAAATGTAGCTTTTATGTTTAAATTCCACAGATATCAGTATTATAATTATATGGATGCATGTAGGCCTACATGTGGATCAATGAAGTATCCTGTTTGAAGTCTGGTTAAATGCACTATTGTTAGGTCCAGAGGTTTTCAAGATAGACACACCCCTCATTTCCGGTACAGACACATGGGGTGGTATTCTGATAATGTCCATATGGCATAAGGAAAACAAAAATATTAAAGCTAATTTGGCGTCCATGAATTAGTTGAAAAGGTGGAGACGATCTCCAACAGGATCCAAGTGAAATAAGGGTGAAAGGACCTATGCAATACCAAGGACCCTATAAGTGGTGAGGCCAGGACTCACTATTGCGTTCACCATTTTGCCTTTCCTCCAAATCGCGGGCCCTAATAGGGTGCTGACTCTTCTCTCTGCTGTCTGGAACGTTATATATACATGTATATATATATATATATATATATATATATATATATATATATATATATATATATATATATGTATATGTACCTTAATTATAATTGTGGTTCAGCGAGGTTCAGCTGAATTTGTAGGTATACTGGCATGTATACATATTCTACGTCGATTGTTATATTGTATAGATCCAATAATTAAGGTGATGTTCGTTTACTTCTTGAGTATTTTAATTTAAATCTACTCATGCTTGCAGACATTGACGAGTGTGCTGATGATGCTACATGTGGGACCGAGGCAAGTTGTGTGAACACTGCTGGCGCTTTCATTTGCATCTGCCCCATAGGCAAGGCATGGGAGGGAGATTTTGTCACAGGTGGCTGCGTTGAGCCGGCACCCCCAGCAACAGGTAGGCCTACATTCTTCACATATGATTGTCCCAAGTTGCCATCAATGTAGTCATTAATCCTTTGTTTTAAGATGGATCTACATCGTAGAAATGTATTGCATGATAGTAGAACAGAGAGATCGTTTTCGTTAATGTTATATTCGCTAGGTGGAGCTTAAGACATTATGTAGAAGGACACGTCATGCCTAATATACCGTATGACGAAAATAAGGAAAGTAATGCATGACAGATAGAGTGTAAGGGTATAGTATGATTGTAACAAAAGAACTGTGTATCAGAGAGCATGATATAATGAGAGAGACAAGTCACTGTTTATGGTATAGGTCTACTCTATAGCTAAAAGACATGATCATTCATGGAAATATAAACCTTTCAAATAAAATGGACTTGTAATACACTTGTGACAATGTAGTACATAATAGAAAGTCAGGTTACCCTTGTGTTATATTCTGTGGCAAAAGACATGATACTTTTAAAATAAAATGGACCCGTTGGGGCTCCCAAACGTAAGTTCTCAAGCAACTTAAATGAGGGAGTATAATATGTCTCTCCTTCCCAACCTCGAAAGGTAATGTTTAGGCCTATGAATCTAAACTGACAAGACAAAATTAAGTATCGTATGAACATATATACATGTATATATGGTCCTAGACAATTTCGCGTTTCAATAACAATAAGAAGTTCATGCCATTGGGGACACGGGGTAAGGATGACAAAGCAGCACTGAGGCGTGTTGTGGGTTCGAATCGAATCCTTCCCTCAGTGGGTGAAATTTGACCTTTTGACCGATTTGACCTCCAAGCACTGCTGGTGGATCAGCAGCACAACATAATAATAACATAAAAAATTATGTTGATCAACTTAATTACGTCTAGGTGGTGGTGATCCATGCACCGTCGACCCGCCACCTTGCGGAGAAAAGGGAATATGTGTCGCTACCAGCACTTCCTACTACTGCATGTGTGAACAAGGCTGTGATTGGTCGGGAGACCTCGCTTCAGGCTCATGTGAATGTGCAGGTAAGATAATAGAGATTTCTTTTTCAAAATGTCAATGCAATATTGATGAGAATATTTCGAAGAGTATAACTTACTTGAATTTTAATTGATGAATTGTATCTTATAGATTATAATAAATCATACTTCACATCGTTTTCTTTTGGTATTGCTTGTACTCAAGTGTAGTATTCTTTGGACATGAGGCAAAATGACTTAGAATTGTAAATGTTTTGTTTACAAATTCATGCCGGATTTTTAATGACAAAACACAGGAGGAAATTGCGGACCGTCAGGTCAAGATGCATATGCCCACACTGTACCGGGTGGAGTGAGTGCCACCAGGGTGGAGTATGAATGCAACTATGGGTACCACCTTGAAAATCAGGCCTACACTGCCACCACATATTCTAAAGAGTGTGAGGATGGATTTTGGACAGAAGGAGCTAAATGCGTCGGTATGTACTTCCAATTAGGTACCGAGCTACCAGAATTCTGGAGATACTGTTATCTAAATGGCAAAGTCTGTATCAAGAAAATATGGCATTAAGCAGCGGAGCATAGGCGATGCTGCCTCTGAAACTGATCATAAAATGGGAGTGTATTGGACAGAAATCACCTATTAATCCATTTACAATAATCCATTCGTTTTAATGGTATCAATATGAATAGAATCTGTATGACATAATGGTTTAGGTAAAAGTGACTTGCTATATAACGTCCTATAAATACAATGGTGAGCTCCAACTTTGGCGTGGCAGAACCTCTACCGTAACCCTAATATATACAAAAGCTTCGTGGAACTGGAAGGGCTTTTGTGTAAACCTCCAAGGAACCATCAGTGCAGAAAATATTTGTCCTTATCATTTCTATATCAAATTATTTGCGCTGGGTGTAGCCCACACTACAAAAAAAACTGACTGACATGCGCAGTAGTATATGCAGATACTCTAATATACAGTCGGGTTTTTTTTCAGAATTTGATGAATGTAATCTTGTTGGCCACGTTTGTACTGGACCCAATCAAGTCTGCAAAAACCACGTAGGATCTTACGAATGCGAATGCAAAGATGGTTATGACTGGCATGATGAACCTAATGAACCGTTTGGAGGGGAATGCGTGGGTATGTAAACATTATAATATCTTGTCTTTAAATGCGAGGCTTAATACTTCCTTCCTGACATTGCTTTGATAGAGAAGCTTTTTTGATGGACCAAGGAGGGGGGGGGGGTATGTACTAATATATATATAACATCCATTTAAACATATCACCTTTTTGGGATGATAAAAGATTATTGTGTCGGCGACCAAAGAGCCTATATTTATATACATGCGGCGATGGACGCACTGCAGCGCTACAGATCGTGCAGCGGTGGCAAAATATGTGTCATGCGTGAAAGAAATCCTACATTTCAGTAGACGAAGTAATTAATGTAAATGGCCTACTTGGCTGTTGGGAGAGATATGTGCGGAAATTAGATATTAGGGAGGTTCCGCAAGCAAACCTATCTCAATTACGTAACGGTTTCCGTATATTTTGGGTATCTTAGGTCGTATTTTTAGGTATAAATAATAAATTGTGAGATAAAACACTTTGCTTGATATGTTATGTTACGTTTTTCTTGCCATGTTTTGCTGAACCCCTTTCTTTCTTTTCACGTATATTTGTTTATCAGAGATACGGATACGTTTACGTATAAGTTAGACTTGCTGATCCCTATTGTTCTTAGCGAAGTGCCTAATCAATAACGCACGTACTCAACGTTGTTGTAGAGATTGTCACTCAACGTTGTTGTAGATATCAATTGTCGTTATACCATGACATAATTTATGAAGTCGAGGAAGGAGGGAGGACGTTTAAAATATTCGTGTTCTGGTTTTACATTTTGTAAAACATTTAATAGTCAAGATGAGTACGAGTTTCTTTTGTGTCTGGAACAGTTAAAAAAACCCAATAGCTTCTGTTGATGGGTAGTAGTAGCGCTATAGATGGATGGCCTCCCCGCTTCAGAATTACTTGCAATGATTATTACTTCTAGTGTCACAATTGTTCAAGTGTTTGTCTCAACGTTTATAATACAGCGGTGTTCTGTGGGAGCACACCAAGGGTTGATAATGTGATTAACCCCACTGGAGATACGGATGGTTCCCTCTACGGGGACGAGGTAACATACCAGTGCCAGCCTGGATACGAGCCTTCCTATGAGACAGAATACAGTTACAATAGCTTCAAGTTTGTCTGCTCGTCCGAGTCTTCATGGGAGCCAGTCAGGAAACTGTCCTGCAAAAGTAAGTCACATGTATAGAATGGCATGAGAAAAGTGGTCTTAACAGTTAACACTTAACATTCAATGCATAAAGAAACAATTATTGTTTTTCAGAAAGATACATCTTCTTTAAATACTTATTCATCATGGTATGTACCATCTCATCTCATTCCAACCCCTTCTATTACGTTATATATCCTAAAATATCTGTCCAGAAAGTATCCGCACAAGGTATTTATTTGTAGGAAGTAAATGGGTTATATTTCAACGCTTTTAGATTGTTTTTATTTTAAATTTCCGACGAATTACCCTCCACCCACCCGTCGCGTCACCCCATGTCCCACCCAGGCCTCGGCGCTGTTTATTCAGTCAATAAACAGCGCTATCCATTTCGAATCCCATTTGCCGGTTACGTTGATTAGAGTGAACGTGACTTCCGGCTCGTACGGAACGGAACAAGGGATCGGAATGGTCAACGCGATAATGGCGTGGATGTAGCTGTGTTGGTTGAGTGTGGAGGTTGAAACGAAAACCAATTGTGGAAGCGTGAGTACCTGAATCGACAATCTAAGTACGCTAGGCTGTAGGCAACAACCTAAACTAAGTATTCCATGCGTCAATAGACATTCTCAGCGGGGAAATTATTGAATGCAAGCACAGAAGTAACCGTGTGGAGTAAGAGTAAATTCGTTGGACGCTAGAAAGTCTGTGCACCGTACAAAATTGTAAATAAGAGTCATTCTGACTTCTTCCAAGGAAGAAGCGGAGGGTGCCGACGGTCTAGTGTAAATGATTAACAGCCAGGGTCGAGGTGTAAATCAGATAATTAATCTGATTCCCGATAAATTAGGGATAACAAAGGCCACACCCTTTTATAATTCCTGGATAAATAAAGAAAAAAATACATGTACTATATATATAACATCACCATCCCACAGTCAGACATATTTATTTTTTAAAAATTAAGTTAATCTCTTCTCACCTCATTATCATTTTGTTTAGAAAACTATTTCTATACTAATCACATTCCACCTCTCACCAAAAGTAATAGATTGGTTCAGAGACTACCTTACTAATAGATACCAAAGAGTGCAGGCAAACGGTGTTACCTCCGGAAAGGCCAGAGTCACCTATGGGGTCCCCCAGGGAACGGTTTTGGGGCCTCTCCTATTCCTACTGTACATAAATGACCTCCACAGAGTTATTAAACAGTCACAGGTACAACTCTTTGCCAATGACACAGTGATATTCCACTCACATCCACGGGGAGAAACTTTGTACAAAGAACTTCAAAAAGACCTGGATGCTGTGGGAAAATGGTGCACACTAAACAAAATATCAGTAAATGTACAAAAAAGCAAAGCCATGAGCATAGCCCTACGTACAACAAAATCAAACACAAACGTGTTAAGCCTTAACAACGCCGAATTAGAGCATGTCACACAATACAAATACCTTGGCCTAGAAATTGATAGCAGCCTAACATTCAACCCCCACCTTACCTCAAAAATCAAACAGGGAATACAGAGACTCAGAGCCACTGCCAAAATCAACCAAGCCCCCTCCAGTAAAAACACAATCCTAATCTATAAGACCATGGTACGCCCTCTGTTTGACTTTTGTGATATGTTCTATGCCCCGGCACAGAAAAAACACATAAACAGGCTTCAATCCATACAAAACTCATTTCTTAGGTTAGCATACAACCAGAAAAAGACTGATAGTGTCAAGGAAATCCACTCAGAGATAAAGATGGAATTTCTAAATGAAAGAAGAGACTCACACCTTCTCCACTTAGCATATGAGATGAGTTGTGACAAAAGATACCTTGACAACAGAAAAATCAATCTGCGAAGTCTGGCAAAGAGTAAGGTCCTAAAAATACCAATGACACAAACAGAGAGGGTCAGAAAATCTTTTATTGTACAAGCCCCAACCCTTTTCAATAAAATTTCACCAGCTGGGAGAAACTGCCCAACATTGGTTGAATTCAAAACATACCTTGAAGAAAACTTCTTCTCCCATACGGGATAGTGGAGAGACCCCAATATCGATCTCTTTTGGGCAGGCCAAAGTATTATTAAAAACTAGTCACAATGTATATACAAATGTAAAGGGAGCAGATGTGATGTGGGGCCAGTGTTCGCCAGAATGTTACCCAGCATACATCTAAACCCTCTAGTCCTCAAAACAACGAAAGGATATATATATAAACAGCGGTCAACGCAGTGTTCGCAAGAATGCCAGGACCTAGCTGGATGTGAAAATGGGATAGACTACCTATACAGCACAAGACCAAATTCCTCCCATTTTTAGTATCAACAAAAATTAACCCAAAATAAACATGGACGATGTCCACAAAAAACACATACACAAGGAAACCCCATACCATGGGCCCCACCTTGATATAGTATAGCTAGTGCATCCCATTGCAGTAGAATAGGTAACTAGTCATTTAGCGCGTCGCTATCTCATAAACTGTAAAATTAAAACTCTAGGCTAAGAGACCCTCTGGAAGAGCTATGGCTGCCATAGAAGAGGGCAAACCCATTTCCGGTGTAATTTATCTCATGTACTGTTTTCTGGAAATAAACAATATACATACATACATAAGAATCCACCCAACAAGAAGATATTGTCTTTTCGTCTTGTCCGATGTATTATTATAAGAGGTTTGGTTATTCTACTTGATCAGCGTGATAAATGGCGATGCTTATCAATACTCAAAATTCTATTAACCTGGAAAAGGCCAGACCAATGATCATTATTTCTTTTTCAAATTGTTTTGCAGAAATTTCATGCGGTCCTCCTGACACAAAAAGCTTTGCCTGGATGTCCATCGAAGGACTGCATTTTAGGGATGAGATAACTTATTACTGTGAGGATGGATTCACGGCGCCTGGCCTCATCCCAGGTGTCATCTTATCAACTTGTGAAGAGGACGGCAAATGGTCCGCTACCGGGACATGTGAAGGTACACTCCTAGTACATGATCGAGTAAAACCCATAGTAATCTTCTATATCATTATGTTCGCCTGCATTCACAATTAAGCCCTCATAATTACCTTTATACCATGCATCATCCATAAGATGCGATTGTACTTCTATCGTCAGGGATAACCGCTTATCAATGGGCATCTATTGTAATTAAGCTATTAAATGTTGCTAGGATATGGGTGACAACACAAAGGGGTCCTGTGTTCTGCTGTATTCTCTCATCCATTACGATAAAAGTGATTACCAAATTTACTCACTTTTTGGCCTATAAGTCAAAAGGTGAAGGTGAAACAATGCAGCAAAGAATTTCGGCGAGCCACCGAAATTTATTTGAAGTATAATGAAACCCCGTAGCAAAATCAACAAATTGAAATCCTCCTCAACTTTGGTCAAATGCCTTTAAGATGGCTAGGAAAAGAAAGAACGGAACAAAAAGTAGAAATTATTTAGTTGTTGATCGATGTTGTCGAGAATGCAACTACTAAATATGTACATACATATGCCTAGATTGAATTACAATAGATGTCTATCAGAAAGAAATGTGAAAACGGAAAATGATATGGTCAAACACAAAATAAAGTACGCATCTTCTTTAACGATTAGCAAACGAAACAAGTGAGGTCACTAGAAAAGGGAGGCGTGTTTTATCACACGTAAAAATTTGCCAATTTTTAAACATAAATTATAACGAAGATACTCTAACTTAATAAGGCATAATCTGCCGAGTTCGGTGAGGAATCAGTTTCATTAAATTGATTGGTGCGTTATATCTCAATTACGTAACCGTATCCGTATCTTCTGTGTGAATTACGTCGCATGCATTACGTTTAATGCATAAAATGTAAATTGTGAGATGAAACATTTATATTTATCATAAATATATATTTTACGTTAAGTTTTTCTCGCCATATTTTGCTTGTTTGTATATCAGAGATACGGATACGTTTACGTATAGGTTAGACTAGCTGAACCTCCCTATTGCATACTGATTTCTACCTACAGATGTGAATGAGTGCCTTGCCAATGTAAACCTGTGTGGAGAGCGACACACATGCGTCAACACTGTTGGCTCATTCCGGTGCGCATGCGCGTATGGCTATGAAGAAGACGACAATGGCAACTGTCAGCAAGTTTCCCTGCACACAGGTAAGAATATCTGTATTTTGTATTTAAGATTTTTATTCAGCATTAGGCCTATGACATTTGTTTTCTCAGTCGAAGCTTTAGATCAGCTAATCAGGATAGAAAAAAGGTATGCAAAAAGTATTCATAACAGAATGACCACTGCTATATACAAGAATCAGTCTATGCCATTCAAGTTATAGAGAAATAGAAGACCATTGAGCCAGTCGAAAGCCTCAGGATCCTCAGGATATGTGACTAGATCAAACAATACTAATCAAAAAATGAAGAAATATCATAAAACCACTTAATACCATATTCGGCGCTGTGTGAAATACGGCGCTGTGTGAAATGCAATTCATCAACAGTCCAATTTTCCCCAAAAATAAAGTTCAAAGCAAAAAATTATGCAATCCAAAATTCAACAGAGCAATTCGTCCAAGGCATTGTTAGGACCAATGGATCAGGTAATTTTGAGCACTCCCCACTGGCCAAGAAAATCTGCTCCCTTAAAAATAAGGCGCTCAATACCATATCACTGTATTATAATGGATTTGGGGATTCATAATTCACTGGATTAAGATGTACCCTTTAATCGGATGAAATCCGGGGTCAGGCCAAGACACGTATGTAACATAATGGTATCAAATTGTTCCCCAAATGTTAATCTATATCATTTTGTCGCCCTACAAACTCTGCGATTAACGCCAAACACTGTTCTATCTGTGCACGCTTAGCCTCAGGTACGTATATATCTGTAATACATTAGGGCATACTCGTAAATATTATATCCATGTATATGACATGATATCATGTGATGATGCAGGGGTGGACGGAAAGGTGACAAGCGGTTGTGACCTGTTGACGGAACTAGGACTATGCGGAACCGCGCCTTGCCGCCACCGCAATGGCCGACCTGTGTGCGCGTGAGTAGAACCCACTATATGTATTTCTTGTTTTTTATTTTGATTTTGAAAATATTTTATTCGGGTCATAGACATTTTCATGCATATAGTACAAATGTTCTCGGAATAGCCTGATTGTATCCTATACATTTAAAGTAAATTATCAGGTAATTAACTATAGGTCGTCATACGTCCTGTTCCCATTTCTAGGTGCGATCTTGGAGATACTGGACCTTTCTGTGAAGACAAGACCAACAATACCGCCCTCATAATCGCTATTGTGGCCCTTGTTCTGTTCGCTTTGTTGGCGTGTGGCATATGTTTCATGTGCTGCTGTTCACAGTTCCAGCGCCAGCAGTCCTCTGGGTGCAGCCATGGCCCGAGCCATGGTCCCACGCATGGCCCCATGCCATGCCCACCACGGTCGCCCTTCCAGATGTTCGGTCTCAGGAGAATTGGCCATAAGGACCCATGCGGACCACTATTCTAAGGGACCGTATATTCAAATATCTTTGGTTTTATTTCCTGGGGGAAGTCATGTATAGCTTAAGCATGCCATTTGCGAGGAAAATGGAAACAAACTAAATCACAGAAACGTTTGAAAAGGGGTAAGGCCATCAACCCATAAATACTCAACGTATAATACGGCTCAAATATGAAAATACTCAGAATGCAATACACGTCTCAAGTTTGGCCTTTTATTCTGATATTCAAGAGATGCCAGCCATGTCTAGAGAACTTATCAAACGAGATTTTAATCGAATTTATCAAACGAGATTTTAATCCAAACTTGGTATTGGTATTGGTCAAATTGAAGGCACAATTTTACATTCACATTCAATTTACATTCTCGGCAATATCGTTCAAACATTAAAGTTTGCTACTTTTTCTTCCGATCTTTTTCTATCCATCTAGAGTGGTTTGACAAATGTTCTGGACGAATTTATCTCCCATTCCCATTCCCTCATCTTTAGATACCGAAAAAAACTCCGAGTTCCATTAGATACCTGTGATTGCACACAGTAACATATCGATTACTTCAGTCCTATGGCAAACTATATAAGAATGTTTTGGTCAGTATAGCTGAGTATGCATCTTGAAAACGGAGCATCAACTTTTCCCCCTAGAAATAACACCTAGATTTTATGAACAGACTCTATGCAATGTCCGTGTTGTACGACACATATGGGAATCAAAAACTATGAGCCATCATCTTTGCTATGAGGAGATATGAATGAGATGATCTCACGAACCCCCTCTTCATTGCCTTGATGCTATTCTTATAGAATAAGTGAAGTCATATATAGTATAATATATAATTATTTAATTAGTCATATTTATTATTAATTAATCTACGCAGTCCTGGATGGTGCAGGCAAACACATCACACCTTTTGTTTTTGAAGAGCATAACCCTTCCTAAAGTTTTTACGAACATTACGACTTAGCTTCAACAATTGGCTTTTTTAAAATCTGTGTAAATAGATACACTTGCCAAGGGTGTGTTGCACCAATACATACCCTTACGTCTTGATCGGGTTGGTTGTGTCTTTTTACATTTTGTATTTTTTTTAAAAAAAACTACTGGAAACACTGATAGACAGATGGGTACAGTGAACTCTCACCTCGAGCCCTATGATCAAGATTATATTATATGTTTTCGAAATATTAAAAGATCGATCAAAGCGTAAGGTAAAACCTGATTGGTGGAATTAACACCCCCTTCATACCACAATGTGGATGTTTGGCAACTGCAAGGAACGTAGGTCACGAAATTCATGACCATAAATAGAATGTTTAAAGTATTAAGTTTAGAATTGCTTATAAAACGACCGCATGTGTAAAACAATATGCCTAGGTTATATGTTCTTGCGTATAGGGCTCCTTGTTCCAATCACGCTGCTGCAAACGTAAATTCGTATTGGTATCGAAACAGGATCCCCGTCAGAGGGAGTGTATTATCCTTGGAACAAATCCTGAAGGAGGACAGACACCCCATACTATACGTACCATGTCTTACACATGCGCGTGTAAAGCTGTTCAAAATTCGGGAAAATGGAGTGAAGAGGTCTATTGCCGTCTGACGGCCTAGCTCATAAAGATGTTATGGAACTTGTGTGCTACATCTGTACAAGTACTGCATTAGTATATAATATAATTATAAGTCATATTTACCGCTAAGATGTTGAAAACACATGTGATCCCCCGTTGTACTGCAACCGTCCTGCTCTTAGAAAGGTCTATATGGGAATGGTTGCAAAAGACCGCCCCACCCTGAACTATGAATTTCACCACTTGACCTTACACAATCAGACACATGGTAACAGTACTCGGGGTCGATGAACAAGTGATTCAGAATATGATAAAATTGCTAAATATGAAACTATGTGCATGTGTACCTATATGCGTGATGTCCTACCGTTAGAAGTGACACAATAATGATCACCAGACACTGGGCAAGAAATAGGCGTGTTCTGTCTAAAATAGCTGACAAGTGTGTAAAGGCATTTGGTTGTTACTTTTTTTAAATGCTTCAGAAAAACACCTTTCAGGAATGATTATTTCGTAACAATAGTTGATTTAAACAAGAAACGTATACCTTTGAAGGTTTTTCTGGTGAGTAATGCTTTTGTTCCTGCTTTAGATCGTATTATCAAAGAAATCATAAATGTAGGCAAGGTAATTTTTTTTTATTTTAGGTCGGTTATGATTTTTAGATAGTGGAGGTAAACCGGATACACAACTATTTTCGCCTTTTGACTTTTGACAAATATCGGGAGAGATTCTAGGAATTAGTTTAATAACAATCATGTAATGATGATATTCCGGAATTCCGTTTTGTAACCAAGGTATGGAGTCAATAAAGCTGTCATGTACAAACCAATCTTTTGTTATCCTATTTCATTGAATAGCCACGTACTTCATATAGCTCTGAAATAGGCCAAAAGTGGCTTATATCGATGAGACCTATATGTAGTTACAACGTTGCACAATACAGGCACGTATTAAAGTGCACGGCGCGTAAATATTGTAAAATAATGCAGTTGAACAAAGGAGAAGAAGAGTTGGTGTATTTGGTCGGTGATCAGTGACAGTCCTATACCCAAACTATTTCCCAGCACCGCGGATCCAGGATGTGGACCTCAGTTTTTATTAGTTACGACCATTATATCACATCTCAAAGCAGAAATATATAGTAAAATAATTATATGCAAATACATCTTTTCTCAAAGTCAGCTGTCCTTTCTATCTGTTCAATGTTCATTCTGCCTGTTAGCGTCCTTCCCGAGTTCAAATGAGCCTTCAGTAACGTCTGCGGGGCCCGTTGCTCCGCATTCTCGCTAACTACAAATTAAATGTTTCCCGAACAACTTTACAGTGAAAGTGTCCCCCTACCTGATTATACCTCCAAGGAGAAATACCTTGACCAATACGATTACCGATACTTGTATACATGTTTAATTTAATCGTATACGTTAATTTATTGTCAAGGGTTGCACAAATTCAGCATAAAGCACATACTTAAGCATGGGTATTCACATGTCCATGGTAGTTTAATAGAGCAACACTAGGCGGGTGGCTGATGTAACACACCCATCCGGCAATCATTGTAATGATACCCATGTATAGTTGTGAACGTATATATCCATATAACTATTATAATATATATAATTATGTGCATAACAGTCTTAGTGATCAGGTTGCTCAGTGATCCGGTTGCTTTTGGAAACAATTCTGAATAACGATACTCAATAGCATCCTCAACTACTCATACTGCTTATTATACCACATGTACAATTACCAATGTATGAGGGAATATAATATCGGATTTCGCATGGCATGGAAGGACGATAATACCTCACTTGAGGTAGAAAATTCCACTATCAGACAGTTAAGCATCAAATGGTCAGTTTATTAGAGATATAGGTCTATTATAATGTTGCAATCAACTATATTTGTAATATACAACCGACTTTAGAATCCTGAAATTATTTACATGTAGCCGATACGGTACTCACTTTGTTAGACCTCTTCATACACTTGTTACACAACATAGCCTTTAGCTCTCTTCTAAAGACACTTCCACCGATACCGTAGAGTAAAATATTCAGTGAATGATTGAGACCTGTTACAATTATCAACCAGCTTCTTGTTTTATGATCAATGATGGCATTTTGTGTAACCAGCTCATACACAGGAAATGCGATAGTAAATAAAACAAAGCCCATGCTATTGACTGCTAACATCAAATGGATACTTTTATTCTCTAATCTGTGGTAATTTTCCTTCGAAAGTTTCCTTTTCAAAATCAAAACAACCAGTGCCCCATTGCAGCATACAATTATACTAGAGGGTACAAAGCAGTATACTGAGGCGAACAACTCGGGAACCCCATAACTATTTCCAGCTTCTGGTTCAACCAACATTGTTGGCAAATTTATACAAAATGACAAAATGATTATGATAATGCCAACACACAAACTGTGCCTTCGAGAAAAAACCCGTTTCACATAGAATGGTGTCACCACAGCCGTTAGTCGATCTACGCTCACCATCACGACCATCCAAGCACTGGACGTTGATAACGACATGACAACCCACGTACCAACGACGTTTAACTGACCCTGTTCCACGGTTACAGGCGTTTCAGTTGTTAAAGTGTGATGTGTCGCTATCACATTAAATACAAATACAACACCAATGTCAAGAAGAGCAAGCATTCGTAATGTCACAGAAAATCCACTTAGAGCAAAGGCAGCCCTACTGAATACACAAAATGACAACACATTTCCTCCAATACTTAAAACAGAAACAGACAAGCGAAAGATTTCTGTTGAACTGAATACCCCAAATGAAGAGCTAGATACATTTGATGAATTATTCATCTCTTCTATTCTTTCACATCAATGGTATGTTCTTCCTTTCTCAATAATGATAGGGCAATATTTCAGCACTTCATAGTGAGAATTGTATTTTGAATTTTAAAAACTCTTATTAGATTTTAGAATATTAAAATTACCCGAATTCAAACATATGATTTGCTTTCTATCAAAAGACTTTCTCCAAATGCAAAGAAATGTCGATCTATCTATCATGAGGATGCTTTTTCACGGTGTGCAACATATATGCATACACCTTTGGAGTGAAATATGTAGAGCAAACGCAGTCCTATTGAATACACAAAATGATAACACATTTCCAATATTTGAACAGGAGCAGAACAGACACAAATAATCGTTTTTCTCACGGTGGCCCTTGGAAGGCAGAGAAAACAAATGAAGTTCCGTCCACTCTTCCTTATACTGATGAGGTATAAGAGGCTCGTTTAACGTTCCTGGGTAGATGCGTTGCGTTTATGATTCTCCCTTGGTCAATGGTGCCATAGGCTTGGAAGCTATCTATGGTCATAGACTATATTGTGCATAAACAATTTGACACCTCAATATCTGAAGCAAGGTTATTAATCTAATTCCTAGCTTTGCCATCTTTGAAACGGTTTGAAACAAAGGTGGAAATACAGGTATATGGCAAGGAAATGTTATGTTCCTGTATAGCGATCTCAAGCTTTCTCCGGGTCCTGATGATTTGCCTTGGAAGCGAGATCAGAAACTGCAGGAGATTATGTATTGCTCCGTACACTGGACGAGTAAAGTAAACTTGGTTTTAGCTTCACCGTTCTCGGATCTTATAGCATATTACCCGCACTTCAACAAGAGAGCCACCAGTACTCCCACCTTCCAATTTCAGAGATAAGGACTACTTACGTAAAGATGTCTTATATGAGAACTACAATCTGCTCTTCCAATATGCTAACATTTTTCATTGGGGGGATATTGAAGTAGACTATATTTTTATCAAGGCTCCACTGTTTGCTTTGATTTACAAAGTAGGTTAATGAAATCGTGTGTGGCTTTGCTCACAATCTCTTGTATTATGTATTGTAACCCAACTTCCGCGTACTTATAGGAATGTTTCCCCTTTCAAAATTACCGAGTTCTTTCTTTTCTTATAATATGCCAAGAATATTGGTACACAATACTTATTGTTGAAGGCGCTTATCCATGGCATAGAAGGTCTGAGACTCTTTATCCCAATTTTATATAATTATCTCTTAGATGCAATCCCTATTCAATAGAACTACTTTGGCATGATTTAAGTGATGGATGCACTCGGAATTGGGCCTCTAATTGAGCATAAAGTATGCACTATATATGCAACAGGGCATGCGCATGTAGCTGAAGCAATCCATGTACATAAAAGGAAAATGTGTGCTAAAAGGATTAGACCCTTGGTCGTTGCCTTGGGATCTAAATGTCACAGTAACTTTGTTATTATGTATACGTCAGGATCTAATGCCTTATCAGACTCAAAACCTGTGTTCACTCATAGTTTCCTCATTCTTATGGAGGCTGATCACACTCAGTCTGTGATGGCTACTATTATCCGAAATGTTATTCTTGGACCCTATGCCTTTTCCTACCCCTGGGCATGATTTACACACCATCTTTCTAAGCTCCTTCCTGAATAAACTACCGCTTATTCCGTAGAAAAGAAAATTAAGCATGTGGTTCATACCAGTACAGAGAAGGAGCCAACTCCTTGTCTCGAGCTCAATGGTGGTGTCAGTAGAGACCATTTCATACAAAGGAAATGCCATGGTCAATATCACAAAGCCCATGCTATTAACGCCTAACATTATATGGATATTAATATTCTCTATCTTGCTGATTCCATAGC
Organism: Sthenelais limicola; assembly: GCA_942159475.1. Lineage (NCBI taxonomy): Eukaryota > Metazoa > Annelida > Polychaeta > Phyllodocida > Sigalionidae > Sthenelais > Sthenelais limicola. The sequence continues at coordinate 53,531,016 of OW804100.1, read as the reverse complement.
TTTTGCTTAACCTGCACTGCCTGCGAACTAGACTCATGACTAACAGCCCATTACAGGTGATGATTATTGTAGAGGGAATAAATGAATACACAGAGGCAAATAAGTGAGGGGCACCGTACGTATTCCCTGTCTTGGTTTCCACAAGGATTGCAGGTAGATTTACTAAAAATGAGAACAGCATCACATGAATGGCCGCTAATAAGTTCATTTTCCTCGTACACACCATTCTGACATAAAAGGGTGTCAGCACGGCCAGAAGCCTTTCAATGCTGACCATTACAAGCATCCAAGCGCTGCATGTTCCGAATGACAGAATTATCCAGACACCAAAGATATTCAACTGACCTTCCTCCACCGTCTTGGGTATAGAATGGGTTAGCGTATGATGAATGGCAACTGTATTGTAGCTTAAGAGGCCACATATATCTAAAATAGCAAGCAACCGCAGTGTTACAGAGAATGCAAACTCTGAGAAAGCAGCCCTGCTGAAAACCAAGAACGAGAGCATATTTCCAATAATTCCAACCAAAGAGAAAATTATTTGGACGATCTCTGATGTTGCGAATACCCCTTTGATCGCTTTGGTTGAGTTATTGATATCAGTAACATTTTCCATCGTTGTATTATTCTTTATAAATACCAGGAAACTTGAAGTGTAATTGTGTGGGCCAATATTAGCTCATTCAGCCACTTCTTATTAAATTCCAGTTATATCACAATATCCTCTGAATATTAAACATTTTGTGTCTCCGTGATGAAACGTATGCAGTGGTTCCTATTAATGCAAGCAATAAAATACTGCTAAACCAAATGGTTGCCTAAATGCTATTCACGTGGCTTGTCAATTAAAACGGATGAATCCTGAGGGATTTTACCTTAAACGTAATAATGTTTTATTGCGTAGCATATCTGCTTTATTCACAAACTTAAGCTCCTACCATGATAACAACAAAAGAAACTGATATTTCTTTTCATAAACGTGTTGGAAAAATACAAACGTGTACCCATTTTTGTACACGATACTCACACCTTCCCATTTGACAGGGATATTGCATGCAGGCAAAAAAATATTAAACGCACAGAACATTCGTCGATTCGGGAGACTATGAAGGCACCTCAAAATTAATCATTTTTTCTCATCAAGACGTGGAGATCATAAATGAAATATGTCCTTGTGACAGTAGATATGATATTGACACTGATATTAATTACACAGCTGTCTTGTGAAGTACCTGACAATCTCTGACTGGTCCCCAGCAGCTTCCTCTCCAAAGAAATACGCCGCTGAAGGATATAGACCTGTCAAACATGAGCCAATACGATAAGGCGGAGATCACACACCGAATAAAGGTAGCAATGACCTGGCCGGGATCAATAAACATGATAATAAGCAATCAGATATGATAAACCATGGAACAGTCTATGAGGCGTCAGTCTATGAGGGGCTTTGTGACAAACATATGTATGTACACGTACACGTATACCTAGCGAACCAATTTCCTGATGGCGCAATTCACGTTTAGTCGTGCGACCTACTTCATGCAGTGGCCGCCCAAACAGAAGGGCGAATCCAGATCTTCTCACATTTAAACGTTAAAACCAACGATTAGAAATGCTCACTGTGAGCGAGTATAAACGTATTATATTGGGGTGGGGTGGGGTCATATATGACCATGGTCTATTTATTTGATATATTTATATGAGTATTATGTAACGTTATTAACTTCAAACTGGCACTTATTATGGAACGTTATCAACTACAGACTAACTGTGTCTGGGAGATAATGAAACTACAGTGCAGGATTAACTGTATATTACTAATTTGTAAATAAAAAAATTAAAGCGATTATCGATTAATACATTATCCGTACCTTATTACCCAAGCAGCAAACAAATATTCTGCACCTATCCACATCTGTCTGGGAAGGCCATCAACCATGGAGGTCCTGTTAACGTCTGACCAGAGACAGAAGAAAGTCATGCAATAGGATTCAGGGCAAACAGGTCCTCTTCCTAATTACGGATGGCTGGCATTTAAGGGAGGGTTCAAATGAACCTTGAGATTTAAAAAATATATTCTAGGGTAAAAGAAAGAATCTCGATTATGTTCCCTATGTCCCAATAAGTCTTCGTTTTTTATTAGGACCCTATAATACTGTATATATGAACAATATACTATTATATCTGGGGGGTGGGGGGGTTCCGAAAAGGAGCGGTGTTTGATTGGGTTGGGGTTTTTTTTAAAAAAGCTTTTATTCCCGAAAATTTTACATTGATTCTCATCATGAGAAATTAAAAAAAGCTATATAATTTATATTAAACATATTCAAATTTCTTTTCCTATTACATCAGATCTAAATCTGATTAATTACTGTAGAATTTTACCTCACAACATTTACTACCCTTCTTCTATACACTTCTATACATCTTTTTTCACTATATTTTGCCTCAATATAAAAACATCATATATGAGTTTTGTCCTCACATAAAAGGCACATCCATATTACTCTTAGGTGAGTATATTATGACAACGTTTTTTGATTCTTTAATTATTTATTCGGTATTCGATACTATACAATTTCAATAAGATCCACTGTTGACTTTAAAAACAACATACATCTTGTACGATCGATTTTCCTTTACGCGTCTACTTCACATTAAGTATTACCATCTTTCCCTGAAGAAGCCAAAATTTATTATAGCGCAAATATACTTTCTCGAAAAACGCAGTCACCTACGCTATTAGGACTCGAACACTTGTTCTATGATAAATATGATACCTTACCTTTAGCCTCTCAGAAAAATCAATCAGGCATATATTCCGAATTCTCAGTAAGTTGTATACATTAATTATATGATATTTTTTTATCACAAGTACGATTACAAAAGCAGAAGATGAAATTGAACATAATCTCCTGTGCAATTACTTTATTTGATCAACACATTTGAATAACATGTAATATTTAACATATAACATAACTTAGGCAGACCAACGATGCATAGGAACATTGTACAATAGGACTAGGAAAATCCGGTCAGACTGACAATACATAGGAACATTGTATATTATGACTTGGATATAGTGGCACATGGCAATATTATGTAATATATGCATACTTTTCAACCTTCAGCTGAGAATAGCATTCTCGTAATTTAATTTTATGGGGAAATAAAAATCAAATCAAACATAGTTAATATCTAAATATGATTTGTGATGAGGGTTAATTACATCTTCCACGTTGATCTGACTCATAGATTATTATCTATGTTTCATCAATGCTTAAATAGATTCGTGTGCATTGCCTTCCAGATAATTCTCTAGTTTATCTGAAGCGTTCTTCAAATATCTGAATCTTTCATATTTTGAATCCTCTTTGAAGCTTGGGTCTTTGCAAACGCCTTCCGATATGTTCGGTATGCCTTTATCCATCTCACTGTGCCGACTGCCCAGGGAAGAACCGTGCTGGGATAAAGAGTCTAACGCTGCATTACCACAGGATTTACAACAAATCATACCCCTCAATTCTCTCCTAAATAGACTCCCAGTCAAACCATAGAGAATGAAATTTATCATGTGATTGAAACCAGTGGTCAACAACAACCAACTTCTAACCTCATTGTTTATACATGAGTTTGAAGATAGCAATTCGTACACTGGGAATGCGATGGTGAAAACCACAAATGCCATACCATTAGTGGCCAGCATTACATGAACATTGGGACTCTCTAAGATGCGACCTTTAAAGGCGTTACATCTTCTACGAATCAAAGTAATGGCTATTGTGAAATTACATGCAATGATTATAAGAGAGGGTATGACACAATACATCATTGCAAATATAACTGGCAACCCATAGGTGTTTTCTGGCTGTGCTTCGATTATAACTGCAGGAGAATTTAATATGAAGGACAGGACGATTATGACAATGCCAGCGATGAGAGTATGCTTCCTACAAAAGATCGTCTTGACGCGAAAGGGTGCCACAACTGCGGTCAATCTATCCAGACTGACCGTTACAATCGTCCAGGCACTGCCTGTAGCTAGTGATATGGTAATCCAGGTTCCAACAGCATCTAACTGTCCATCTTCCACTGTTTCCGGAAAGGGCTCTGTGAGGGTATGGTACGTGGCTATACCATTGAAGGCCACTAGCACCCCAATGTCAAGAAATGCCAACAGCCTTAGTGTCACTGAATATCCGCTGTTGGAAAAAGCTCTTCTGTTGAATACCAGGAATGATAATATATTTCCAACAACTCCTAAAATGGAAAATGAAATTCGTGTAATTTCGGGAGTAGTGAAATGCCCAGTACTCCCGTTAGTAGTGTTATCTGTGGTCTCCATTTCCTCCTTTAGGAAATATACTTTGGTAAAAGATGTTTGAATTGCCCCTATTTTGCAAAAATTATACGAGAGAGCGTCAATTGTACAGTGCTATACTACCAGTAGCAAACGAGTGAATATGGCGCGGGGGAACGATCTATGCATTGCCAGTGGTCACCCAGATTATTAAGATTATCTGGGATAGATAATAGCAAACGGAAGTCAAATTAACCGTGCATGGTTAATATAGAGACAAAGCAACAGAAGCTATGAAGCCAAAGCCAAATCTTGCCAACGTCTTCATGAATTATAAGTTGTGTGGCTAATACTTGCCAGGCTAAGCAATCTCTGGAGTTAACACTGAACATAATGTTTCATTTGTAACTATGACTATTAATATATATATATATATAATACTTTTATTCAATCAAATCATTGCAGTTACATTGAGTAGGAACGGAAATGGTCAAGTGACCCTCTGCTCATTCGCAGATTTTCCTAGCCGGCCAATCGTTTCACTCATATAAAATAAAGTAATAGTACGATTTTTAAATCTAACAGATGTTATTTTCTCTCTCTAACATTAATTTTTATTAATTTTCTCTCTCTAACATTAATTTTATTAATTTTTATATGACATTTTCTCCTCATTAATACACCAGAAAACTATTAATTTTGTAGATGTGGCTATCCAACTAGTGGTTATCCAACTATCCTTTGAGATCCTCACACAGAGCATCATGATAATACTGCCTTTCATTAACCTACATATTCTCAGGCTTTTTGTTCATCATATGTCATACCTTGTTCAAAAGGTAGGGTTATTACATGTGTAAAATTTTCTGTTTTCAAATGTAGTTACAACAAATTGTTGAGCTCAATGCTTTTCGCTTAATTACCCGTTCTGGATTTTCAAACCTACAATTTTTTTTAAAAATAGTGTGTCACTGAGAATAGTCAGTGCATTATTTACGTACTCCAGATTAATTCAATAAAGTAATTATCTTATTAAAAGTTATTTCATTAAACCTTTCACTGGTTTAATGTATACATCACAACATACAATGAAATTAGCCATAACAACCCTTTTTACCTCCCCCCAATCCCCTTCACCACCTTTAGTTTTGCCCCATACATTTTCCTTTCCCCCCCTTTTATCGCTGTATCGATCTTATTTCAACTGGTTACTACAATTCCAGTGTGTCTTTTACCCCCCTGAATAATACCCGTACAATGATAGACACGACTAACGATTTTAGACATGAATAGCGATATAAGTAACAATGCAAGTAACGATTCAATTGGAAATATTTTCTGGTGACCCTAAGTATGGATCATATTCAAGGTGATACCTATATTTTAAGTAACTTCTGAACTCTTTTCGCGTAGGAGTATTCTGGATTTTATCATCCAATCTATTCCATAAGTGAGGCATATTAAATAAGTATGATTACTTAAAGATTTCATTGTTGGGATGCGGTACTATAAGTTTTTTCCCCTTGGAGAGCCTTCTAAGGCAAATTTGTCTATTGTCTACATTTTCAACATTTCTTGAGCGGATAAACGCCCTCTCCAGCATATGTTTTTCTCTCCTAGTTTGAAGGTTGGGAATATTAATTTTTACATGAATATCCTTTGTACTTGATAGTACTGGGAGTGCCGAATTTTGAAGTGATTGTAATTTTTTTAGGTGATTTTGATTCGTTGCGCTATAGAAGATGTCCCCATAATCGATTATGGGAAGGACCATGCATGGTTTTGTAAATCAACATTATTGTTTCTTTGTTACAGATATTATATAACTTGGAGAGTGCCTTAATCTTCGCCCTTACAGTGTTTTCCTTTTTAACCATAAATTTATTAAAATTTAATTGCCGATCGATTTCAATTCCTAGATACTTATAGTTTGTAACATTTTCCAGCTGCTGTTCTTGAATAACATAGTGGGTAATGTTTTTCCTATTTTCTCTAGACCGAATTGTTAGGCTTTTGCATTTTTTTGTATTTAGTGAAATTTTATTAACTGCACACCAGTTTACTATATTTGTTAGATCCTTTTGCAGTGAAGCTATACTGCTTCCACTTAGTGATCTCTCGGCGAATAACACGGTGTCATCCGCAAAGAGCTGGATGTGACTGTCATTTACGACCTTATCTAGGTCGTTTATATAAACACAAAAGAGAAGTGGACCTAAAGAAGTACCTTGTGGTACACCACAAGTAACAGGTTTTAGATTTGAACATGCCCCATTAATAACAACATTCTGAAATCTATCTGAGAGATAGTCTCTAAACCAGTCCAACGCCCTATTATCCAAACCATATCCCTCCAGCTTCTTAAGTAATAAATCATGATTGACTGTGTCGAAGGCCTTTTTAAAATCTAAGAAAATCAAATCAGTGGCCTTTTTATTATTAATATTTTGATATATCTTTCCTAATAATTTATCATGCGCCTCGACTATTGACTTTTCTTTCCTAAATCCATATTGATTTTCCGATAAAAGATTATTTGATTCAAAATATTGGGCGAGTTGTGTTTGGATACAACTCTCCAATATTTTCACAGGTAAATTTGTGACCAGACACGCAAAAAGGATGCCCCAGGGTAAAAAAAATGATTTTGAGACCTTTATTGTTGTTAGAAGTAACACCCTTCCTCGTCAGAAATCTGAAAGAATTTTTGAGATATTCCAAATATTTCTGGAGATATGATGATTTTAAAAGTGTGTTTTTTCCCCATTATTCCCAACATTTTCTTCGATTTTTGTTCCCTTGGTGACATGCATTCCTAGGTTGTATTTTCAAGAAATATATGAACAGGTAGAGTATATTTCTCATACGAAGAGTTTATATTCTGACAGTTTTCAGTTGGTAACTTATTTTATTGCAATTTGAGGTGTTTATTATAGAATATTACCAACTTTCAGTTTCCATGGCACCGTTGCCATGGAAACAATAACCAAATAAAATACTCCCGCCCATGCCCCCCCCCCCCCGCCCCGCTCCATTCTAACATGCATATAAGTTAATATACATTTCAGTTTGGAAGCAAGTAAGATGAGAGAATATTGGAGACTGGAAAACTATATTGTTGGAATTGAAATTGTTTAATTATGGAATATTAGAATATTTCAGTTTCCATGGCGCCATTTCCATGGGAGCGTTCAATTAACTGAGATACCCACCATCAATCACATAATGAGTATCGGTGTATTTACTGTTCAATTTGAAGGCAAATGAAATAAGAAAATATTTGAGACATTAAAACTGTATTGTTCAAATTAAATGTTTACCATGAAATATTTTAATTTTTAGTTTCCATGGCACCATTGCCATGGTAACGTTTTATGAATTAGCATTGTAACAGCATTGTAACATGAGCATTTAGAGAGAATAATGTCCAATTTGGATGCCAGTTAGATGAGCAAATATTCAACTCAAAATATCTAGACTGTACATATCTAACCTCATTTCGTATAGCTTCTTATGACTTATTTCTCATATACTATCTCCAGAACGATTCAGAATATTGAATATAAATATGAATACCTAGGACTAACAATTGATGCAAAGCTCACAATGATCCAGCAATATTACATCCTAATGAAGAAGTTGAACTTTAGAATATACAAATTGTGCGGTATATGAAGGTTCCTTAAAACCCACACTGCAGTTATTCTTCTAAAAACTTCTAAGATTTATAATTATCTATAATCGATTACTGACTCCTCTTCTTGACTAAATTAGGTACAGAGAAAATAAATAAAACACCATGGCTTCAAAATCGAGTTATAAGAACTGTACTGATAGCAAATAAATCGAAAATAGACAAGACATGTATAGAAGATGTAAGATTATGACAATCAGGAATTGCCAGATTTATTTATTTATACTAATGGGATAGAAACCAAGAAACTTGGTAATGAGATGGGATACAATACAAGACAACAAGGTGGTGATCCTATAATCATGTTTAGACCAAATATAGGAGCTGATAGAAAATCTCTTACTTATTAATTAGTTAAGAATTGGAACACATTGGGCAATTTGCAATGTCATGAGAAACCTAGATATAAATAACTTAAAAAAGCAATGAAATATCACATTTTGAGAACATAATCTTAGATCGACCTTCAATAAATAACAGAAGATATACCTTCTGGTACATGCATACCTCTCCAACTCCTGAACCCCTCCCCCCTCATACTTATTTAAAAGAAATAGTATACTAATATCGTCAATCATTTAATAACCAATTGACAATATGCTTATCATTAATAAGTATTAAGGCAGTATGATAGGAAACCGCTAGTGTGGCAATACTAGGATATGTAGGCTAGAATTTCTGCCAATAAAAACTAATTAAATCAAAAAAGAAAAAATCTTTCACCTGATTCAGCCTATAAGGACAGAAGTACAATAACAAATTGAATAACAATATTTGAATCTTAGCTATTTGTTCTTTCCTATTCTTCTGTCCGTTTTCGGCCAGGTTTTGCAGTACGTGGTTTGGGACATGTGATTGATGCTGCTAGCGTGCTGCTGCATAAATCTGCAACTTGTTCATGCAGGTACCACTGCCGACTCACATCAAACCCTTTTGGCTCAAGGACATCTGGCAAACTGTAAAAAACAAAAGAAATAGATTAAAGTTTATGCTTGAAGTGATGTCCAAGAAACCAACATTACATCAAAACATAGATCTAAAATATTCCAGGCTAATATAGAAATATTTATAGTCACCACTTAAATTTAAGATTGGGATGCACTAACTTTACACAGGGTTGCCCATTAATAAATGCAAACAAATTCTCTACACCCAACCTGGAATCCCTTGATCCAAACTGCTGACTAGTAAAACCCAGTTTGGGAACACATCTCAGACCACATTACCTGGTAATATTTAATTTGAAGAAACATAAGGAAATGTCATACCTCCCGCGGATGCGATGAGCATTTTTGTCCCTCTTGGTGATTATAGTTTGGGCCTCACTTTGAGCGTTAGCCCTCAGAGCCACCTCCTCTGGAACCTCCCTTGAGCAACTGAAATGCTGAAACTGTAAAATTGATGGGATTGGTTTAAACAAAGGCTTAAGAAATGCCACCCAGTCTCGCCACACCACTTCCCGTTCTTCTCGCACATAGTCATAAGTAATCACAGCCTGGTTTTGCTTCTTATGTGTTGAGGTGTTCACCACTGTGACGATATCATCAAGAGTATCTACCTGAGTGATCTGATACTTCCGTTTGATCAATCCAAACATACGGTCAGGCCCAAACTTTGTATGCCCAGGGAGCATGAATGAAATTTCAATGTCATCATTCAGTTTCTGGATGCAACGCCATTGGAGATATTGGATGAGAGCATTGTTCTTGTTTTGCCCTGTACAGTTGTCAGCATGAAGTTTAAGATGGCGACATTGGTTTCGATTTAGGTACCAATCCAACATGCTAATAACAGTGTTTGCACCTTTCCCCACAGAATCGGCCTCATCTATCAGAAAGTTAGTCTGCACGTTTGTACCTTCACACAAAATCCCAAACAATCCACATTTCCTTGCTGACTTAAAGTATGCAGGGCCTACCTGGCAAGGAGAATGAGGGTATACAATGTTTTGGGCATAGTCAAAACTAAGTGTTCTCTGACCTGGCTCAGTCGGACATAGTATCATCTCTTCCTTTGCCATCTGACACTGGTCATTGTAGTTCTTCCTTTGCATGTCAGCAATATTGAGGTGGTCTAGAGCTGCCTTGTATCGCTCTTCCTTCACTATATCCTGCATACCAGCAGACTTCAAGATGGCACCGTTGTTTTTTTGGCATGTTTCACACACATCAGACTGTGGTTTCATCACAGTTATTTCCAGGACGTATTGCATCCATATGTTTTTAAACAGAGTCAGTCCAACTGGGGTTCTTCCACTGGTCTTGGCTGCCTCCTCATATTGATGATGCAGGGATACTTTGCTGAGATCAGATGGTAGGTAGGTCCCGCTGAGATCTCTCACTGATGCGAGACGCCCTGGTAGCTGCAGTCCTTTAACCTCTGCCACAGACCTAATGAAAGTGACAACATCTTTCACTGTGTCAGGACCCATGCTGTTCGAAGTAGGTTTTCCTGAAAAAACATGAAAATATATGAGTTACCATAATATTAATATCATATTCACAAATATTTGCACTTTGTTAAGAGTATACTTAATATAATTAAAGTCTTCAAATACTTGAAATGCTAAACATTTATTCTGACTATAAATACAAGAACTGATGGGTCAACAAATATGATGAGTATTATTATGAATGAATGAATTCTTTATTTGTGAGAGAGGAAGGGAGGTGGGATAGTGGGGAGAGGGAGAGTGAAAGGAAAGAGGAGAGCAGGGAGGGGGGACATGTCCCCCAAACTTTTGGTGGCAGCCTAAAAAGATCCAAGTTTGTAGAAATGTTTTAAATCTAAAGAATGTATGCTTCATTTCAGTGCTCAAAAATAAATGCCCCGGGCAACTAAAATTGTTTTTGCAAATATTACTGCAAACCCTTGTTGAAATCCCACAGTTGCAAAATGTTAGTTTGCAGTATTTTGGGATGGACCGTTACTATAGTAAATTAGATAATTATACTACGAGTGAATGGGTTATTCACTTTGAGCGGGAAGAATACGCCAATTTGATAGTTTGTTTGTTTGTTTCTGTATGCGTGTAATATGGAAGCATGCCATCATCAATTGCTCTGACGTCATCAATGACAGCAATATTGACCAACCACAGACAAGCATTCTTATAGCTGTGACTCAGGATTCCGCACATTCAGAACAAACATGGATGTTGAAAACTGTTTCTGCCAGCCTAATACAACATGCTAAGAAATATCCCTAGAAATAGAACAAAATTGTGTAGCGTGTCATGTGCATTGCGTAATTTTAATACTCCGCGTTACAAGGCATTGGCATCACAGAATTTGGGGATTAGAAAGTCACTCAAGCATGCCTTACGATAACCTTCAAAACACAATGATGTATTCAATGTAATGTCTTGAGTTTTAGTACACATATTTATATGACTAGAACCAATAAACCCTTGGAAAATAGGATTATTCCAACAAAGAGATTTTGTGAATAAATCACTTTGAAAAAATTTGAAATTAAAAAAAAATGTGCGCACACAGAATCGGGTGATTTATATCAATTCAAATGCATTGATATGACTGACAGAAATAATGTATTACCAGTGTTCCCGAAAAGACGTCGGCACGTCGGCAAAAGCCAACGTAAAATTTCATTGGCCGACGTCTGCTCCTTTCACGTTGGCCAAGGTGGCTGACGTCGTTGTCACCTCCAATGTAGGCTAACATTTGATTTGATGTGAAAAGGATTAATATTCTAATTACCTATACATACATAGGCCTACTGAAAATTACCTATACATACATAGGCCTACTGAAGAAGCAACTGACGGGAATTGTATATTATGCAGAACACATAATGAAACAAGATTCTTCCATACATAGAACTATGAAAATAGAATGTTATCAATATGCATGTAGGGCCGAATTATACACATGCTAATATTAAGTGATCTTTGGTTAAAGTAAAATATTTTCCCCTTGCCTAGAAACAGTTCATCCAAATTTCTGAGAATAATAAAACTGTATTATGGGAATCAAACTGGGAAAATTATGCTGATATCCAGATAATATTTAACCCCCAAATACTTAAAATACACCAGAGAGTGAGTGCTTTCAGATTTCTAGAAAATGATCCCCTAGTCTTTATTACTCCTGCCCTGACATAGGTGAAATAAGGTTTCAGCCATAGGTGTTATGCAATAAGGTTTCGGTCATAGGTGTTTTTTCATGAGAATTTGCAGGTATCATTACAATTTATTTGTATAGGTAAAAAATGGCCTGCGTCAGTGACAAATGGCCGGCGTGGGGCTTGGTAAGGTCGGCCACATTGGCCGGTGTCACTAAAATATTTTCGGGAACACTGTATTACGGATGAACTAACAATCCGATTATAAATCTTAAAGCAAGGCCGTCAGGGTGTTCAGTGATAATTTTTATATTCAGATCGAAAGCATTTTGAGGGAGCTATGAGCTACCTAGTAGAGGGCAATATTTTTGAGTTTTTACAAGTTATCATATTATTTATATCGATTCAAACGACTTGACCTGGATGTGACTTGGTTGTCACTGATTGTATGGTCACTCAGCTGGACCCAAGAAAATGCCACTTGGGACTTGTCCATTGACTTGTGGGACTCGTCTGTTATGACCCTATTTTGATGTTACCCCTTGGTACAGCATTGAAAGGGAAAGGGAGGGACAGAGGACGGGAAAGTTTGGGGGAGGGAAAGGGGGAGGAGGTGTGTGGGGAAGGGGGTTGGAGTGGGGGTGGAGGGGAAGGGGGAGAGCAAGTGTAGAGCAGGGGGAAGGGGAAGGTTGGTAGTGTGTGGGGGGGGGGGGAGGGGGAGTGAATGGGGAATGAATGAATAAATACATACCTTTAGACCCATGTGTTCGAGGGCACAATCCATTTTCATCAAGATGCTTTTGAAGTGTTTGGAGGCGTTTCTTCGATAGAGCATCTAGAAAACAAAACGTCACTTCACATATAGGGACATCACCCACAAAGTATTTGGTTGAGTGCCTGAACTTTGTAACCATGTCTTGGGTCTCTTGAGTATCCTTTCGGTGGGGCCTCATTTCCTGATACCTCTTCATGAAAATTGGATATCTGTTATATAAATATAAATATGTTAAAAATATAGGATTCCCTCTAAATGAGAACATACAAATAAACAAAAATTCTTATGATAGAACTTGATAAAGGGGTTTTCCTTTTTTTAAAATGATCAAAATACTACATCAGTGTTATTTTCTGTTAATTATAATGCACAATGGGCGCCGCATTGGCATAAGCCTAGAGCATCAGCTGTCTCTGTCAAAAACTGATGGACATAACTAGAGAAACATTGATTAACCATAATATATCTAATTATTAAAAATAATACTTCCAAAATAACTTTATACCTTCGGTGTGCAGAGAGATGTCCAAGGATTACCATGTCCAGCTGCTCTGAGGAAAGTGCATGACATCGATCGCGGCTCTCTCGGCAGAACTCCTCTGGAAAAGTTTCTGAACAGCTATGCTTGTCTTGGCCCCGCTGGCAACTGCACCCCTTTTCCAAAAATTCCTTCACAATTGAATTTTCCTCTCTGTCTTCTTCCCTCTCTTCTGTAAAATCCTCGTTCATTTGGTGACTAGCTGTGACTGCAACTACCTAGTAAGAGATCATCTACTTAAATGATTTTTCATATGATCATCACAAACAAAACCAGCTATTAAATTAATAGTTATTTTGATGACACACAGACAAAAGAAACAGAACTATGACATCAATAATACTACAATGTTCTCGACTCCCCTTCCAATAGCCGCAGAGCCTGACAGGTGGTTAAAAGAATTTTGATTCTTCAGCATAGAAATGCATCAAAACGAAAACCATGAGTAAAGGACCCGTATTTTCTCTTCAAATGGCTCTGTCTAGCACAAAGTAGTTTTCATGAAATGAAAATGACATTTGCAACATCGTGAAACTGCATCACATTACCTACAGATCATTTATGATAGCCTGCTTACTTCACCCACCGTCATTGAAAATATCCAACTTAGTATAGTATGATATTCAGTGGAGTGTGATTTATAATTAATTATTATGCATTGTTGCGTTTCTACTTTAATAGTCCGTAGACATGATGACACAATCACCAAATAAATACATTATCTGTGGTGTATTTGCCTCGATATGAAAAGATACCTGTAGAAAAACGTCTGGGCCCGAATTCAAGATAATCAATGTCTAGTCAACTTAGAGAACTAATACACAGACTCATTGATCAGAGGTCGCACTGGAAAGAGGAACACATTTTCTCCATTGTCAACTCTCTAATTAAAACACAAAACACAAGTAACTAAGAATAGCCTGTAAACATTTTGGATTAATAAAATAACATCAATGACATCAAAACCTGCGATTAATGAGTTTTCCCGAAGAAATAAATATTAACATTCAAGATATTTTAATGTGGCAAGTGAACCTATACAGCATGTCGTCTAACAGGGACATATCTAAAAATAATTGTATCTGCCTGGATATCTACATACATAGCATTAGGCCTAAACATGTTAAACTCTTATTAAAAGTTGTACCTCATAGACATAGGCCTAATATTATTGTTTGGCATGTATCTGGAATGACTGTGACGTTTATTTATATCAGCAAGTTTGATTTTGAAAAGTAATGGGGTAAATTTACTGATAGAGGCACAAAGGGGTGAAAAACTCAGAAAATCCGTTTCACAAGGCTCCTGAATTTGTAACAAACTCCTCCCACTCCCCTACCTCTATAAAAGCTAAATCTTTGTACCTATCACTGTTGCATACACCACAAGCACACCTTCTCACAGGCATATTAGTGAATGAATACCGATTTAATACACAGATTGTTATACATGTGTGTGTGTCCACCAATGATAACACGTTAACTATCTCCACAACTCGCAAGGCATGACCTTGACGTCCTGATAGCCTGGGCCTGACTGACGATTAAAAACATTAGGTACTACTTCAACTGATAGTTCTGCATTAAAACCTTTCGACACAATTAAAGAGGGGAAGTTTCTCTGTCTAATGACACTTTGACCGGCATTCTATGACAAATACTTACAAAGTTATAGTGAAACAAAGTTGTGAGACTTTCATCCATGACTTACCAATAGATACGTTGTCTAATGTCGGCGACTGTCAACAAAAACCAGCTGCTGTCACTGATGTTTTCTCCTCTGAAAAGTTATGCGAATTCCATTCTTGTTTCGATTCTTGAGTAATAAAGCATTAAAGAAATATCTTGTATCTTAATCAGTTAGGAAACTTAGTTTGAAATAATTTGAATCAATGTTCCTAGGCATAGTGGAAAACTATGCAGGATGATTCATTTCTGCAACACCACTAAAAATATTTTTCGCGCTTGCTTTTGTCTTTGACGTCGTAGTAACCAGGCAGAGAATGTGATCCTGGTCAGTCTTATTTGAACAATTTCTTTTATTAATTATGTTTATTGAGGCACAATTATCATGGTAGAACTTGATAAAGGTGTTTTCCATCCCTATAAACGTAATATAAAAACGGGCACCTGCTGCGGTCAGTAAAGTAAACCCGGCCATACTGCGCACATGTTATGTGCAAAATGACGTCGTCACTTTATGACGTCTTTTTCTCTATATATAGATTCCCGCGCGGAGCATCCTTTTCGCGTGACGTGTCACATTTATGCAAGAAATTGGGCGGTAGTTGCTTGGGTCACTTTTATTGCCCTCTTTAAAAAGTGGCATGACTTTAGCTTTCTTAAAATCTTTTGGAATTTCTCCACTATCAATACTTAGATTATAAAGATATGCAAATTGTGTATTTAGTTTTTTCATGCAAGGCTTTAAAATCCTAGTCGGTAGGAAATCAATCCCCGACGCTTTATAATTTCCCACTTTTTTCAGAGCTAATTCAATATTGGTTGCATTAATTTTTGTGAAGCTGAGCGGATTTACAGGTTTAACAATTTCTGGGGGTTTGGTATCATTCTGGTCAACCTTTACAATTTTTTTCGCGAGTTCGGGACCAACATTAACAAAAAAGTTATTCAGAACTTCACTTGCGTCTTTCCCTTTCAGTTTTGTACCTTTACATTCAATCTGAATTTCTTCATTATATTTGTTTTTCCCCTCAGAGACTAGCGGCTTTACAATGTCCCAAAACTTATGTGGGTCGCCTCGATTTTCATTGATTTGACCTTTCAAGAATTTTTCTTTTGCGATCTTTACTTGTGTATTAACCCCTGTTCTTAATTTCCTAGCTCTCTGCCAGTCAATTTCTTTACCTGACTTCTTAGCTAATTGGAAAGCTTTATCTCTTTTTTTCCCTGCTTTGATAACGCTGGAGTAGCTCTAACATTTTAAAACCTTTTTATCGGACACATTCTGTCCATTATTGTACTAATCTTATTACGAATTATGTCCCAACCCTCGTTAACATCCCTGGTTTGATAAAGTTCTGTCCAATCCATATCGGCAAGGATCTCTCCTAGTATTTTTGTATCAAGGTACTTAGTACTTCGGGCCGAAAAAGTTTCTATATTGTATTTCGTCTTTTCTTTTTTGATCTGAACGTACACTGGAAGATGATCACTAATGTTAACATTAAGTGTCCCCGTCTGACCTATAATGTTCACATTAGTGTATATATGGTCGATAGTCGACGCTGACTTATTACTAATTCTTGTTTTATTCTTTATTATCTGTTGAAGATTGAATTTGTTTAGCAAATTTCGAAATAGTTCTGATCCTGAGGATTTACCTTCTTGTAAGTTTTTTGCTTCGTAGTTGAAATCCCCCATTATCATAACTTCCTTAGAAGTATCTATTCTTCCTGATATATATTCTAACTTCTCCAGTGCTTTCGGTAGGCTCCCTTGCGGTGGTCTATAAACATTTATTATGGTTTTTTGCTTCATAAATTTCTTATTGATTTGAAAAACTTGAGTTTCTATATCTTTATTTGATTCCCACAACTCTTCAAGTCCCAGTGTACTCATTTCTAATGATGAGTGTATATAGGCTAACAGTCCCCCCCCCCCCCCCTCTTCTTTTCATTTTTCTATCAGCACGACATATATTGTACCCTTTGCACGCTAGATCCCCATCCCCTGTCCTATTGTTTAACCAGGTTTCCTGTACCACCACTATATGTGGTTCGTCAAGTAACAAGAATTGTTCAATCTGATGTTTTTTCGGCAATAAACTTCGGACATTCCATGTCACAAATTTTAAGCCTTTAAGTGTTCTAAATGCATCTGAATCGTTACAATCATTTCTCTCACCACCTTGATTATCCATTATCATTATTCCAATGTATACTCAACCCCAAACCCCTAAAAGAACCCCTATAAACTCCAGTAATCCCCAACATTTTCTTCCCCCTTCTCCCTAGCATATCCAGAAAATTGTACATACAAAATGTTTTCACCCTCACATTATCCATCCTAAACACCATAACTATCAATACTAACCATAGTATAGGGCGATTTTTTTAAGGATTTACACCACATTACATTTCTTTTTTTTTTTTTTTGTCCAACATCGGATCTTTATTCATTAGATGACAATTACATAAGAGGCATATTGCGAAGGTTGAGACATCGAAATGATTGGTTTTCTTTTTTTGGTGCTAGGCTGTCTTTATGACGCCTCTTTATACATGGTTTGCAAAATTTTCTTCTATCTATTTTGTTTTGTTTTTTGAATCAACATTAAAGATAAAATATAGAGCGATTATTGTCCTCCACTTGTGGAGTTTACAATTGGAACTTGTTACTTTTAGGACCTTTTCTTGAAGGTGTTTCTTCATTTTGTATTTTTTTTGTTTTCCTTCGGGATTTTCTACTTTTTTCTTTCACCGTTTTAAATCACTATTATAACATGTAACACTCCCAGTTGTTCCGGGGTTTTGATTCACAAATTTTTAAGGATTTCTTTCCATGGCTTGAATCGTTTTTCAGCCGACAAGTTATTCTCTGCCGCTACTTTTAGCGCTACTAGTCTTTTTTTCATTTCTAGTATTAGACCATCGAACAATATATGATTATTCCCAAAGAGCCTGTGTCTGTGAATGTAGGATTTACAAACCAGTACAATAAAGTTAATTTGACGAAACTTCACACCTCGGCTTTCTAGGCCGAACAATATTTGTTTGTTCGAGAAAGGATTTCTTATAGTTGTGCTAAAACCAGGCAGGTTTGATATCCATTCCTGCACTTCATTCCATAAATCTCTTACTTTTTTACATTCGATAAAAAAAATGAAGCAGGGTATCTCGTAGCCAGCAGTACTCACAGTCCTCATAGAGTTTAACGCCTATGCGTTTTAAATGTGTTGGAGCATACGTTTCTATGTAAAATTTTGTAATGCAGACTCTGCAATCTTACGTCCTTGGTGATACTATATGGTAACATAAAGATTTTTTTCCATTCTTCTTCATCTTCCAGGTTTCCCTGTACATTGAGAATTGTCGCCCATTTGGCGAGCTTAGGAATATCGATTTTTACGCTCTTAATAAATAAGTTGTACAAAGTTTTGCGTTTGTTTCTAACACGTTAACTCTACTGTCACCTATTTTTACCATGACTTTCTTATTTATTACATTCAGTTCAGCTGGATTTATTAGGCCTATCCATGCCCTAGGGATAGCGTGCATCAACTGTTGTCTTTCCAGTTGTTTAACCCTTAAATTATACCTGTTTCCAACTGTTGCGTTGTAAGGAATTTTAAGTTGTTATCGTACACATCTTTGACAAATTTTATCCCAGCTGCAATCCAGCTGGCGAAATAGAAAGATTTGTTGTAGCTTCTAATGTGTGTATTGAGCCATATACGCTCGTTTACAACCTCTACCGACGTTTCTGGTTTTTGTACATAAAAGATTTTTTCCCATACATCCAGCACCTCTAAGTAGAACTCATTGTGATTTTCTTTCAGTTTTTCTCTCGAGAGGAAAATGTCATGAATATTTCTACCCTCTATCGCTCTTAGAGTATTGAGACACTTGCTATCAGGGTTGAGTAGTGCTCTTTGCACCCATCTTACACGATTAACCTTGATGATATCTTTTAGAGATCTGAGGCCTAGGCCTCCTCTTTCGTATGTCTGAGTTAACCATTTTGTCCCGATCTTATTGGAACCGTTGTTCCATATAAAGTCGAGCATGTTTTTTTCTAAGGCCTTGACCGTACTCTCATTGATCTTAATGCATGATAACACATATTGTATTTTTGACATTAGTAGGGAGTTACAAATTGTGATTTTTCCTTTTAGCGATAGGCTTTTGTTGCCCCATGCATTTGCTGTTTCTTTGATGCTTTCAGAGATCGCCGTACAATTTTTTTCCACTAACAGATCGTGGTTCCTTGGGTAAACCAGAGTTATTCCCAAGACATTCATTTCCTCGACCCATTTAATATCCTTAGTCACCTCACTGAAGAGTTCCATGTTACCTACGTTAAACCCTTTGGTTTTACGTATATTCAAATGTAACCCAGAGACCTTAGAAATTTTTTTTATGGTTTCTAGCGCCTTAATAAGGGAATTTTCATTTTTTAGGGTGAGGGAGATATCATCCGCAAATTGAACCAATTTGCTTGACTGCTCCCCTATGTTTATACCTATAATTTCGTTGTCTTGCCTTATCTTCTCCGCCAGTTTTTCGACTACTAGAGTAAACAAGGTTGAAGAAAGGGGATCCCCCTGCTTCATACCTCGCTCGATATCAAACCAAGCTGAGGCTAACCCATTATTTGAGAAGCATGCTTTGGAGTTTTTAAGAAGAGTTTTTATCCATTTTATTGTGTTGTCCCCTATGTTATACGACTCCAGACACTGGAATAGAAAATTCCAGTCAATGGAGTCGTAAGCTTTGGAGAAATCCAGGGAGAGAACTAGTCCCTCCACATTCCTCTCCTGCAGCCACCACAGAGTGTCATCCAGGCGCCTAATTGCATCCCCTATGAATCTCCCCTTGACAAAACCGTATTGGTCTTGGTCTATTAGGTTAGACGACATAAGGTTCAATCTGTTCGCCACTGCCTTGGATATCAACTTATAGTCTGAATTTAGCAGCGTTATGGGCCGCCAGTTAGATATATATCGAGAAGCTACTCCTTTCTTAGGTATAACACTGATTATCCCCTTGGACTGTTCTTCGGATACTTCTCCCTGACTAAAACATTCACAAACCATTTCCATGAATAAAGTTTTTATCGCTGGCCAGCAAGCCTTGTAGAAGACTGCACCAAGCCCATCCGACCCGGGCGATTTACCTGACTTGGTTTCTTTTAGGGCTGTTACTATTTCTCGCTCAGAGATAACTCTGTCGAGATAATTTTTGTCTTGTTCACTCAATTTTTTTCCATTATTTGGGGCTGTAAAGCCGTAGGAGTCTGGGTGTTCCAGAGACCTTTCAGAATATAGGGCTTTATAAAAGCCTTTTCCTACCTCTAAGATTTCAATATGGTTGGTGACACACTTGTCTTCATGCACAAGTTGTTTAATGACTCTTTTTTCTGCCCCCCATTTCTCCAAATTAAGGAAATACTTGGAAGGACGTTCTCCTTGTACGAGCCAGTTTGCCCTGGATCTAATGAGGGCTCCCTTGGCTTTATACTTTTCTATATTCTCCAACTTACTCTTGAGGTATTTGAATTCATCTAATTCATTTTCATTCATATTTTGCTGGGAATCTAATGTCTCCAGCCTATTTATACATTCTCTTCACATTACATCTCTTAGTAAATTACAGACAATCCTCTATATTATAACTTTTCATCGTCCGAAACAAGTTGAATTGTAGACTCCCTGTATAGAAGTCACCAAAGGATCGGCACAGAGGGACATCAGTGTTCTGTTGAGCCCCCACCCAGCCCCCACCCAGCACAACATCCACTTTATCCAACATTAAGTCTCATTATCCCTTCAACCAAACATCATGATATCTGGGAATGTCCGTATAAGAACATTTAACCATATTACCATTGACCATACAGTACAATGATTTACAAATTTGGTATTTGCAAAATCAATATTAAAAATCATTACATATTCTGCTTCAGTTCTGGACCAGTGACACTAAGTGTCCTTGGCTCCATGTTCTTTATTAAGTGATACGTATTAATAGATTTAAAATTTTTAAAAGTGTTAATAGTTTTTGATTCAGCTTTTATCATTCATTTATATATGACCTCCTCCTTCTTTTCTACTTAGAAGTACTTGAGGGAGTCTGTCTTTGTTTGTACACTGTCTTTGTTCTTCTTACTTCATAGTAACTATTCACAACTTCTGTTCCACTTCTTCATGCTTGGTAAAGTGTCCAGTCTCATAGTCATTATCTATGCATATTTATATTATATATTCTATAGGTATATATACTAAAATTCTCTCACCGGTTTATGATCTTGTTCTGTTCTTCCTATTTACGAATTCACAACTGTTCGTGTAATGGTATTCAAGATAAGACTACATGATTTAATTTATGTTGCCACTTCTTCAGTAAATGACTAACCTTTACATTTCAATACTATCTATATTCCTCATTCACATTTTCGCCAATTTAGCTATCTATATGCCTCTTCAGTTTGGAGGCCCCCGAGAGAGCAAGTGTTCTGTTGAGCCCCTATCGGGAGACCCCAATAATGAATAGGTCATAAGCGATTGCTTTCCTTAATTTTCGTGTAATTTATTATATGTTTTTATAATTCTATCAGCGACTTGGTCTTTTAACTCGAGGGTTAGGTGACATCCATCCTCACTTAGTTTCATATAGTGGGCTTCATAGATCAGCCTCAGTGTCGTTTTGGCTTTTTTACCTGCTCGGTATATATGAATGAGCGAACCTATGTGCACTGACGGTAGGCCTCTGTTGTCGTTGAATCTCTGCACACTGATGTTAAAAGATTTGACCATTTTGTTCAATAGCTCTTGGTCCTCAGCTATGGCATTTTACTTTGGTTCTGTGAGGAGCTCTCTCAACCTCCAGTATCTTGTTGCAGTGTGTCTATTGTAGACCACCAGGTCCAACCCAATGGTTGTTCCGAAAACAATGGTTGGGGGAGAAAGGTTACTCGGTGAATAACCAAGAATTAATTCCACCGCTTGGTGCATATTGTCCGTGGCTTCTGAGTCAACTTCAGTTTCAGAGTAATGACGTAAACCCACCTCCTTAGTAAGTCTATCTTTAGTTGTGAGGTTACATACCCCGATAGCACAAATACGGTGGTTGGCCTGTCGATCATGATGATACTCTTGGCTCTATTAACTAGCGATAAAGTGTTAGCGCCTGGAGCGACAAAGACCCTATAATCAATGTCCGGTGCCTTACTTCGAATGGCATTGTCCAATCCTGCCCCTCTCGAGTCGCACAATATTACTAATTGCCTTCTAGGCTTATCCATCACAAGGGTTGTAGATAGTCTATGGGAAGATGAACACTCGATATTACTTATACTGTTTTGTGGCTCTCAACTCCGATCTAACTGGACCCAGCATTCGTCCGAATCTGTTTTCGCCGAGACCTTTGTTTACCTTAATGGCCACCCGTTCGCCTTTTGGGACGAGCACGCCCCGCACTCGTCTTCCGATGCCCCACTTCTTTGAAGTTGTGGTTTCGTAGAAGCGGGAATTTCCTGAATCCAGTAGCATGTTCCTGCAATAT
This sequence comes from Sthenelais limicola, assembly GCA_942159475.1. NCBI lineage: Eukaryota > Metazoa > Annelida > Polychaeta > Phyllodocida > Sigalionidae > Sthenelais > Sthenelais limicola. The sequence continues at coordinate 53,508,382 of OW804100.1, read as the reverse complement.
TTATTATTTTGGAATTTTTGCAAGACGATTTTCTTGAGAATATCCTCGTTGATCAGTTTCCAGTCTGCCTTTTGCTGCAGGCTAGCCGCTGAATCAAGTTTGTCACCCATGTTTTTCACTTGGGCGGGGCTTCTCACTTGGCGAATCTTCCACGCTACATCCGGTCTCTTGAAATGCATCGCTTTCTGAGCTTGATAAGCGTGCTCGGCGGAGGTGTAGTCGGTTCTGTTTACTTGGATCGAACAAGGAAAGAAGTTGGAGTACTGGCTATTTTCCCCACTAAACCCAATTCCACCTTCATCTTCAGTGGGGATGTGTACAACATCTATTGGTCGACACCCCTTAGGTAATTGATGAGCATCTTTACGAGAATAAATAGTGTTGTTTATTTTGATGTGACTGAGGATTAACACTGGGTCTACATTTTTCATTCTTAATAGTTTATGACATTCTGTTAGCATCCAATGCCCTTTTTCATTTTTATCGGGTTGGTACTTGTTGAACCAAAAGTCAACGTTTGCTTTTCTACGTAATTCTCTGGATTTATTTAGAACCAGTTTCTTCGTCTCTGGACTGTCTAACTCTAGGTAAATAGCGCATGTCAGCTGTTGTCTCGGGAGACAACAGCTGTACGCTTCTACTATTTTCTCTTCATCTACCAGCATTACTGAATTTAGAAATTTATGTACAAATTTCGGAGTGTTCTCTTGGGTTTGTCTTGTTCTACCATTAGCAATATTATATTTATCCCAAGGTTCTGGGATGCCTTCTAGGATAAGATGTGTCGACCCGTCAGTCTTTCGGTCCGATGTCATTTCTGTTTTCACACTCAGAATATCTCCCACGTTTCTACTCAATCCACCAATTTTACTATCTAGGTCTTTGTATGACCCCTTAGTTTCCTCAATATCCTTCCCTATTGTTTTTAGTTGCTCCCTGATTTCTAGAATCGTGCCATTTATGTAAGTGTTCAGCTGTCTGATATCGGCCCTCGCCGTCACGTCAGTGGACCCACCATGTTTTTTGGTAATCTCCGTCCACTTCCCAAACATGTTGCCATCCCTTTTTATTTCATTTGTAGCTTCTAAGACCATGGGATACGAGGATTCAATTTTCTCAATCCTGGTTTGAAGCCCTTCATATCTTTTCTCATTCCACCTGAAAGTATTGTCTAATTTCTTATTCATATGATCCAATCTCCTATTGATAGCCGAGACTTCAAGTTCGACAGCAGAGTTCATAATTTTGATGTAGTTTATTTTCATTTTCTGTTCGGTAACCTGAATCGCCGCTTTGTTAGTGACTAGATCTACCAATTCTTCATTTACTTTTGCAGTGATTTGCTTTACCACTTCTTCACTAAGTTTTATTTCTACAGCTTGTTCTTTAGTCTTAGGTAAGTTATAGCATTTGCCTACGTTCCAGTTTAAGGAGTTCCCTGACGGCGCCGGTGTTGGGACTGACGTATCCCTCATCTGTGACTTGGGCTGTGACTTAGGCAGCGACTTAGCTTTTTCCGCGTCAACAACTTTCCTTAATTTGGCATTATCAATTATCCTACTTTTTGATAGAGATTCAGAGTTATTTTGTCCTCCTGATATCTTAGATCTGGAATTTTCATCCTTCCCCTTTTTATCATTCGAATTTACTACTTTGGTGGTTCTTTCCCTAGTAACCTTGGATGCCGAACTCGCTTTGTCACTGTCATCCATTGGCACGACCCTGACATCCCCTGATTTTGTACTGTCATCTTCTGACACCAACTCTCCTGATCCAATTTTCTCCCCTTTATGCTCTTTAGAGGTCCTGTCTACTGGTTCCTCATGTATTTTTTTATGATAGCAGTCATTCTCCATAGTTTTTCCCGTTTCTCCTACCTTCATTTCAATGTTGCTTTTCTGTTCGTTCTCATTTACATTTTTTTGTACGACGTCCATGTCAACGTCCATGCTCGTCATGGCCGTTATCGTCGTTGGCGGAGCTGTATTTCTTCCCTTCTCCATTTTCTCAATGATGCTATTAATTCAAGCGTCAGGAATCTTGCTATGCTTTCCTGATGCACTATATGATGATTTTTGCCGATTAAATATGTATGATAGCTTCTTCTCCTTTTAGATCATCGCCCTAATTACTTCTCACAGCTTTCAGGATAATCTGGCTGTCCCGCCATTTTCCCGCCCCCTTCTGCACGATAATTAATAATTATTCAAACTTGTCTTTTTTAATCATGTCACATGTCTTCTCTCCATATCCTCCCTTTTCTCTCTAATTCAATTTTATATAATATTATTTTTATATATATTTTTTGTTCTCGGCCTATAAAATGTAAAGTTAAAATTTCTTTTATCATTTCCAAGTAGTCTGGAACAAGCTGGAAGACCTGAAATTTACTTTCAGATGCGTGTCTCCTTTTTGTACACCTTTCACGTATGAATAAAAAAATGCTTTGAATTGAATTGAATTGAATTATGTCGCCGAATAGGACTGGACCTTATACTATGTAGGTTTGCCTGGCCGACCTTTAAATGATATGATGATAAACTATAATGAATAGTTCTAAACAATTGTCGAGGTGTTGGTATAACAATGATCTTTCGTCTGCTTTCTCAGATGTTCTTACTTGTCACTAATTCGATTCAATGTCTTTCACATGAGTTTCGTTATTTTATTTTGCCATTTATGTTTAAGTTGTGTATTGGTTGCATTTTATCAATGTAATTGGTTTGTTGTTGTGGTTTGTTTTTGTTGTCATTAACATAATTATAACCAAACTCTTGGGGATTTTAAATTCAAAATCTTGAATACTTTGGTAGATCAAGAAATTCCCCACGAATTATCATAATAGATTAACATGTATATAAGGACAAACCAAAGCAGTTTACACATAGCAACTGACAAGCATTGACTTGTTTTCTAGGCATTCATTTCCTTTTTTTCCATAATTAAAATTTATAGTTCAGGGCCCGCGCACATAAAAATAAATAGACTTTAGACAATGTCTAGCCGAAAATCTTCAATAAAATCCCCGGCTTCAAGGACAATCTTAAAGTCTGATTTTGTTTTTGTCTCCGGTCTCTGAAAATTAGACAATGTAATTGTCTTTTCAATTTTTGTCCTTATTTGCGGTAGTTTTCTGGCGGCTGGCGGTAGTTTTTTGCATAGAGATACAAGCTATTTTGTAAGATTTGCAGCAGGTGCACAGATAATGGAGAGACAATCAAAACGAGACAATTTTAAGTAGTTCTAGACAATATATATCGTGTTCATGAAGCAGTTTGTCTATAGTTTGTCTCTGGGACAATTTTGCAGTCTGTGACAATTAGGAGGCCAAAAGACCAAAAACTAAGCACAGCTCCAATAGCTGTCCTTAGGTGGTTTTGTCTCGAAATGTTGGAATTTTGTCACTAAATTCACAATTTTGAGACAATTTTGAGATAATTTTGGTTGTTTTACATTGAATGCAGTTCATCTATTGTCTCTGGGACAATGTCTCTGGGACAATGTCTCTGGGACAATGTCTCTGGGACAATGTCTCTGGGACAATGTCTCTGGGACAATGCCTCTGGGACAATTTTGAGGCCGAAAGAAAAAAGAAATAAGGACAACTCAGATAGCTGTCCTTAGGTGGTTTTGTCTCGAAATATTGAATTTGTCACTAAAGTCATAATTTGGAAACAATTTTGGTTGCTTTACATTTCAGGCTGACTCAACTGCCAAACTATGCCAAAAACTCCCGAAAGACGAAATCAGGCTTCAAGGACAAGGACAATCTGACTTTATGTGCACACCTTTCGAGATTGTCCTTGAAGCCAGGGATTTTATTGAAGATTTTTGCCTAGACATTGTCTAAAGTCTTGAAAAACTTTTATTCATCCCTGATTACTTACTTGTTTGCCCAGGTTAAATCTATGGCAAAATTGTCTCCAAATTATAAAAATTTTTATGAGAGCGGTATTGTCTAGATTTGCTAGAAATTGTCTCGTTTTAATTGTCTCTTCTATTGGAGCTGTCCTTAGTTTTTGGTTTTTCGGCCTCCAACTTGTCCCAGAGACAATAGACAAACTGCTTTATGAACACGATATATATTGTCTAGAACTACTTAAAATTGTCTCGTTTTGATTGTCTCGCCAGAAAACTACCGCAAATAAGGACAAAAATTTTAGAGACAATTACATTGTCTAATTTTCAGAGACCGGAGACAAAAACAAAATCAGATTTCAAGATTGTCCTTGAAGCCGGTGATTTTATTGAAGATTTTCGCCTAGACATTGTCTAAAGACAAGTTTTTTTATGTGCGCGGGCCCTGCTCCGATGTTTGCCAATATAACTACCAATACCGAGTGGCACTACGTATACTCAGGGTTGAAAGAAAGTAAACAAAAGAAAAAAAATTTGCCGAGGAGGATGTAATGTAGACAATATGACTTTATGTATTAGTTTTGTACATAATTATGTGGAATGTACTTTGGGATGAAGTCTCTCCAATGGTTATGATGCATGACGATGAAGGCGGAAAGCACTTTGGATACACTTTGTTCTGCCTTCGTTCCTTCTGCCTCCACCTCAATGCATATCATGTTAAACTTTCCTTTAAATATTATATTTCACTTTCGTTTCTGTAATCATATATGCCTCTGCGAAAAAGCCTGGTTATAGATGTGGAGGATTAACATGCGGGTTGTATTGTATAGGTGGGGTATGCAGGTGTGGTTACTTCAGCCAGATTCATCTTAATAATGGTTCATTATATATAATGAAAGTTTATGTCGCCTACATGCTCAGCTCGAGGCTGGTGTTATATATAGCGAGCCCTTAGTGTGTTAAGCCTCTCTTTGTTAAGCCACAATATAAGAGTTAGCTATATAGTGTGTGGCAGGGGTGTCTGGAGTTACAATAGGGAAAGTTTTCTGTTATCTATTCCTATTGGTTTTACCACACGTGCTTTTATGAGTACTATAAGTCCTATAATTATTATGAATAATATAAGTGTTATTATGAGTACCGTCCTTCTATTAATGGTATACCTTGCCATATGCTACTAGTGTGACTTTGAGTTGAGTACTATAGCCGAACTCTATGTAATGATATTGTCCACCAATTTTATACTTCACACAATCAATGGCAAGATTAATTATATATAATTGTTTCCATGATTAACGACTTTAGTAATGTTTTAATGTTCTTTAATTTTGAACTAGGCCTAGATGGGCCTGTAGGTTTAGGCCTACAGTTTACCTCTCATGACTCAGAATGGTATTTCAGGAATTTCTTTGACCCTATGAATTATAGGCCTATTGTACAGATCGTGAATAGAGGGTAAAATAGGCCATGCACAGCCTAAATGATCGAATTCTAAATGGAGCGTGACACCCGCGGCCGTGGCAGCAGGCTATTCCAAAGGGTATGATTAGTCACATCAGGCCCTTCGGGTTTGACAAGGACCATGGTATGGGACCCAGGCAATATCGACCTGTTCGCATAGAAAACACATTGTAGGCCAAAAACCAGTGACTGATTCTCATAGATATTGATCCCCTCGACACGATTATGAAAAAAAATCTTAGCTAACTTACGAATTCTATTACCTGTAGTACATTTTCTATTTAAGTAGGCTACATTCGCCCCAGCTTCTTGGGTTGGATTCACGACCTCTACTTTTGCGCACAGGAACTAAACAAATACTCTTCCCAGATTCCCACGACCTCTACTTTTGCGCACGGGAACTAGGCCTAACCAAATACTCTTCATTGGTGTGGGGGGGGGGGGGGGGCGGGGGGAGAACGGGACGGCTGGGTGCAGGGGAGTGCATCGGCAAATGTTTTTCTTTATTCATATAACCTAACATTAACCATAGCAAACCCTACAAATCCTAATATCTCGCGGTTAGCCTATACCCTGGACACTGGAAACTAATTTAAAAAAATATTCTAGACTACAATACTAGCTTCGAGTTCCATTCAGATTCGCTATATTATGTTATAGGCCTATATCTATAGCCATAGGCCTATAGGCTTGCCGTTATATTTAGAAATGCTGATGGTAGGGCCTACAAAGAATAGACATATTAAAACAAATTGAACAATAACTTTGTTTATATAGTTACAAGTAGCCTACTGTACTTCAAGACAGGCACTGATGAGAAGAGTTAATCCCCTCTAATCTGGGTAGCCCATTATATAGATTTAAAACAAACATGAGAAATGCAATTAATACCAGCACAAACATGTGGAAGTCCCATATGGGAAAATTCGGAGGTATGCCAGTCATTCTTTTCTCTGCAACCAACCACACTGTATTGGCTAGAAAAGACAGTCAACAGCTTGTCTCCTTCCCTTTCCAATGGTGGACGAAGTACCAAGAAAGTAAATTTAAAAAATAAATTCATGTTTTTTACATAACAGCTTCCTGTTCCAATTGAATAGATATTCAGTTTGCTTTCAAATAGCTGGAATATAATGTGAAAATGACCCTAGAATGCACCATTTCACTCCTAGTTTTAAAAGATTTTCCGGGGGGGGGCATACCCCCCTACCCCCCTAGCGGATATTGCTCGCGCCTACGGCGCTCGTGTCTCCCGTTTTCACCTACCCCAAAACGGAAGAATTAACTCCCGTTTTCAACCACAACCAACTTGGCACCTCTGGGGCGGATATAGATGGAACCTAGCAAGGGGAAGTCTGTACACTTGTTATTGACCGAGGGAGCACGGGAAGTTAGAGGCCGTTAGCCCGAGATCTTCTGTGCTCCTGAGGTCACTAACAAGTGTACAGACTTCACCCGAGCTTTGTTCCATATTTATTACACCCCATTCATAAATAAAAAATATAAATAATTAAAAATAAAAGAAGTAATTTACGTTTTGGGCGGACCTAACGTTACTTGTTGTATGTCCCCAGGGTGACATAACTCACATGTTATGCACCACTTTGACCAAGTGTGACATACAATTCTGAAGGTATAGGAAGCAACAGCACAGGGGTGTAATAAAGGTTACTCTGTCTGCATGTATAAGCCTACACACACGTACACGCCCACCCCCATCCGGACATTAATGCAAATGCAATGAGTAGTGTCACGAGCACGACGGACGCCACACTAGCGTCTATCTTGTGGTTATGCCGCAAGCTGGCGTGCCAATCGAGCAACTGCAACTAGTCAACAAACCACCGCAGTCAGTGAAAATGTACCAAGCAATGGCGTTGTTAAGCTGACAGGAAATATAAAATGGGTGAAGGAGTCGCTCGAGGGAATTATTACCATGTTCAGGGCAACCTCAATGGGTAAGAATGTTGGCCTTTTGTTCAAAACATAGACTTGTACAGCGAGGAGGCTTGTATTATCGCTCAGCCTGCGCACACTAGTACAGGCTACATTGTTCATACAACATACATGTACTACACACTCTGTTCGAGACCTACTTAGAGTAAACAACAAAGCGACCAGATGGTTACCCTACGGCAAACCGCTCCAAGTAGATCTCGAATAGAGTGTAGAAGTCAGTGGCGATGTGGGCGTGGTTCTCTAGCCCTGATAATTGCTCCAAACCAACATTAGCCTAGCTCTGACTTAAATAACGATAGGACATCAATCTAGCCTTGTATCCCCGGCTTGTATCTGAAACATATATTCGTGATAATCAGCCTAGGCCTGCATAAGCGTTTCCTTCTATATTTTACAGTGTAACTGTTCATTACATAATACATTACACCCCGTAGGCCAATTAGTAGTGGTAGCTAGGCTATGTACCCGGATATTCAGTTACAGCCTAATGGTCGGTAGAGAGTGGGTGAAAGTTGGGTCTATATATAGACCGTCTAATAAACTATTGCGGCTATTGCGTCTAATTCTAATTTATTGTCCTATATTAGATTTTAATAACTAATTATTATATTACACAATTACAGGGTTAGGCCTATCAGACAAATACAGACAGTCTCATATGTATACAAATTGCCAATGTGACAGAACAATTCAAAAATCACTTAGGCCTAAGGTATATTTGCACTGGAAAATGGTCTAACGTTCCGTATTCTAATGTTTTGTAAAGTTATTCTATCCGCGTGGTCTTAGAATCCATAACAAAATGATGGGCCTCCCAGTGTTATTAAACTGTTTTAAAGGTTTAGTATAGGGGGCAGCACAGAGCGCTTGTGGTAGTAGTATATCAAATCGTGGTTGTGGCACTGAGCCAGTATATATATCACTAACTAGTCTCCATGGCCGAATTTGAATTGATAATCTTTTTATTTCGTGAATAAATAGGTACAGCTCCTGGATTGCTCTTACCTTGGTAGTCTAGTAAGATATACCCCAATCGTAATATAAATTTGGCTAATATAAGTCTTAAGTGGCTTATCCACTTGTACGACAAAATGACCACTGACAAAACGGCCACAGGTGACCGACAATCGGTCACCTGCCATTGTCGGTGGCTGCTATCCGTCGGTCGGTATTTACTTGTACGACAAAATGTGGTATTTTAGTGACCGACAATCGGTCACATAGGGGTGACCGATAGTCGGTCACTGGTATCCACTTGTACGATTAAGCATGAAAATATATATTCTCCTCTATATAATTCTAAAAGCATTGATATAGGGTTAGCAAAATGGACAGTCTTCCGTGGATCTGGATAATTAAAAATTCTACATGATACTGACAGTTTCTGAATCGAAATAGATAAGACAATAAATATAATGGAACATAGGTTAAATGAAAAAGATGAAGGGGACAGAATAATGTTAATGAATGAAAGAATAATTTTAGATGAATTAAATATACCGAATATAGGTTTTAATATAATATTATACATGTTCTTTGTGTATAATGTTAAAGTAGGCCTAATATAGCGCATTTGCCTGGCCTTGCCCAACCTTGCGTTAATCTTAATGTTAGGGCGATAATTTTATATTTTCATTCATATAACTAGGGCCTAATAATTGTGGCTATGGTAAATATCAATATGAAATAATATAGCGTAATATGGACATTATCGAAGAACAATTAATTTAATATAAAGCCCTCATTAGGGCTATAGGCGATTGTGTGCGTATAATATGGACTATGGAATTGTAGCGTTTGGAATCAAATGTAGAATACTTGATGATGATATTGTATATCTATTGTAATTTACTGAAATGTATTGTTATCTAAATATTAACTTAGAGGATTTGTCGTCCAATATATGTAAAGGCCGTGAATTATTGACAAGAACTATTAATGTAGTGGAAATCGATCGAAATTCTAAATATTGTGATGATAGTGTTTAATGATTGGATGAATGAAGATTAGAGACGACGCAAGAAAACATCCACATTACATGGTGGACAGGCGTTTTTTGATAACCATTTATAATTGTACGACCATATTTGTAGTTAAAAAAATAGCAACAATATAAGAAAAGTCTTAGTTATGTTGTCTGAGAAATAGCATTTACCAATATTATAGCATTTAATGTTTAGACTTGATAAATGAATAAAATATATGAATAAATGATAGTAAAACCTATATTCTGCATCCACTTAATTAATAGCCTAATTACTTCAACGAACTCTGAAAAACCTCTTTCCCGAGCCATGTAAAATTCCCAAAACTTTCCACGCAGCTTACTGAATTTCCGACACACTTGCGTACACATTGCGGTGATTTTACGCTCCCGCAAATTGGTAAAATAATGCTACTTCTTCTCGAAATACATTGCCAAAAACATGGAATTTGGAAAGAGCATGTTTTTCTACCCCCAAATATCTGATTATATCAAGAGAGATATCAAGGTCAGCCTTTAAGTAAGGCATATAATGAGCGAGACATTTCAGTAGGCCTAAGTAGGCCTAAACAAAAGATCGCCAAATTTCTGACCTTATGTATAGGCTACAAATAATCCAACTTACAAGACCATGATTTTACCAACCATTGATTTTCAACTTATGTTTTTAACAGCCTGTACTGACAAAATATGAGGAAGGAGAGGGGGAATATAGTTTGTCCACTGTTTTCCTGTTGGGGGGGGGGGGGACGGGGGAAGAGGGGAAAGGGGTTTCATATTTATAAATTAAACTCATCATATCTTAAAGTTCTTACATATGGCCCTGTACTTCCTTCAATTAATATAGCCTATAACCTTGCCTCTACAGTAGCCTATGTACTGTATGTGTACCGTATAGGCCTACATTTTCTATTCTCTTTTTTTTTGCACCTCAGAAGGGATGGAGTAATTCAATAGAAACTACATGCTGAGAATTACTATACCCGCACAGTTTGTCCACTGTTTCCTGCATATTAGCAACGATCCTATATTGCTAGGCCCACACAGGACGATCGTTGATACTAACTAGGCTTTAAATTTATTACCTTATAATTTTGGGTGAACAAGGGAGGGTGGGGAAGGGAGAGGGGGGGGGGGGTGTCTACCCGGTGATAAACGGGGGCAGCTAGTATTTGATTAAAGAAATAATAAGTTTAATAAGTATGCTACAACGTGGTGTAACATACTGTACGATTGGGAGAGTTTTGAAGTCGAAATAATCACCAAAAAATACCAATAGATAATTATAAATCACTAGAAATGATACAGAATAAATGTACAAATTAACGTCAAACTATTCCCAAAATCAGGGACCGCAAAACCATACAAAAATCGAAATATTCAGTAAAAATGACTCTGATTATACATTAATCGATAGAAATGAACAAAATAAAATTAATTTAAAGGTACAAATATACTGTAGACTATTCACATATGTCAACCGAAGGTATCCAAGGTCGTAACAACCCTCAATATGGTCATAAATACATGTTAGTGGAAATAATAAAATTGGTAGGTGACCGACAATCGGTCACCCTCCCGACAATAATGTAAATTTACATTATTGTCGGGAGGGGGTCACGACAAGCCACCGACGAAATGCAGAGGGTGACCGATTGTCCGTCACCCTGTGACCGATTGTCAGTCGTCCGTTATCCACTTGACCGATTGTCCGTCACCCCTAGTGACCGATTGTCGGTGACCGTTTGTCGTGCAAGTGGATAACGGGCTTTATAATAGAGAGACTTATGTCGTATTTCACAACCTCGCCCAGTTTGCACTCAGATCTGTGCACAACGTGTAATTATAGGCTGCCATTGGTGGCAACGCGGGCTGGCTAGCACCGATCGACCATGTATACGTAGGCTAGGGACCAAAGGAAATAAATGTGTTTCCGATTTATATATCTGGAAACAAGGTAAGGGGGGTGGTAACTTCCTTTTTTTAGAAACCATTTTCTAGGGACTGGGAAAAATGTCCATTCAGATTTTGGGGCTAGGAATACTTGTTTCCCTGCTTTAATTAGCATTTTGGGGCAAAATCGGAAACACACCTAATTTCTTGGGCCCTGCCTCTCTGGGTATACTTTCCTTTTCTGATTCCTGACAATTGATTCAGATGAGAAATCAGATAAAGCTAGAAGTCACACCGAAATTCTGTGTGTTTGCCTTCCAATGTTTTACTCAGTGTTCAATGAAATCCACCTTATAAAATTATAAGAAAAAACACATTAAAATTAATGTTAAGGGCGGCTGTCAGGACAACCTTTCAAAGGATAGAAAGAAGATTTCTTTATCAAATGATAAAATATGAGTTCCCTTTCCCACTGATTGGATTGCCAATGTAGAACTAAAATTATTTAATTTAAACGAATAAACATCGCACATTCGAAATAGCTTCGCGATAGCTGGCCTTTTCTTATGACGGTCGCTTCATCTATTGCATAATTAAGGCTTTGATATCATGTGCACTTTGACTTCGCGACGCACACTTTGACCCACTCCAATTTAAACTGTTGGCCCTAAGGCACATCGTCAATTGTTAGATTAGAAGAGACTTATGTTAGCCTTTTCATTCATATTACATGCATATTTGATATTCTTATCTCCATCCCTCAAATCTCACAGGTCACTATTAGGCTCCTTTGCTTCCCCACCTCTCTCTCCCTCTCTCTCTCTCTCTCTCTCTCTCTCTCTCTCTCTCTCTCTCTCGCTCACTCTATATCTCTCTCTCTCTCCATCTATCTATCTGTCTCTATCGATCTTTATCTGTGTATATTTCTTCTGTCTATATACCTCTTTTACCCTCTCTATCTTTCTCTCTCCCTCTCTATCTCACCCTATCTCTCTACATTATTCGCATCCCGTGTGAAAATTTACACTTTTTAGGGTCTTACAAGTTAGCCATACATTTGGTTGCCATGATATTTATCCCTAGTGCCCTCAGCAAATGAATCTTCCAATTATACTTAAAAATAGGTAACCTTGACAAAAACAAAATAGGTAAGTTAACCTTTAGATAAGGATAGAACAAATATGTATATCATATATATTTTATATATTGTCTATATTACTCGTAATATATATCCTCGCTCTAAGTCAATACCGGTCCTTTTGGGAATTACGTGTATTGTGATGAGAAGCTTTTACACCTCTAGAAAATAGTAGATGATGTAGACATGAGTTCATGAAGCTCTATATTCACTCGTGTGGTTGCAGTTGTTAGGGTGTAAGAGATTATCAATTAATCATTTAATCCTGAAGAAATACCTATTGGCAAATCTCATTCTCTTCACCCAGGAAAGGAATAGTTCCCATATTCGACAGTTCATAACTAAGTCCAATTACACAGTACAAATTCTAAGGTTCATTTAAACATCCCACACTTGACCCTTGCCCTTTGAAACCACCTGATAATTCAACTCGTGTAACACCTGTATATAAATATATATATGGAAATATTATGCTCCGTGCCACCCACTCACCGCTTCAAATTTGATAACCCCCACCCACTCCAACGCCCCCTCCCCCAATCATATTTATTGTTATAGGATATCCTCCATGACCGTAGTCTGCGGTACCAGGCACACTATTATCTGCCGTGGAACTTCATATATTCATTGATAATAATCTTTTTTGGTGTGAGAGGGCTTCGTGGAGGATTATTAAAGGTCTACTTATATTGAATCAGTAGCACAGTCACAACAGAAGACTTCTTTTAAAAATGATCACTTCCTTTGAAAGGTAAGAAACTAGCTTTTAGCTTTAGAAGCGGTGTAGACATGTGTTATTTATGAACATGACTGATGACAGCCTTTGATTCAATATTAGCGGCAATACAAAATGTAACTATATTCAATCATACGTACCTCGAGAATCGAGTATATTACTGTGAACACTATCGGTATGAAGTTCCAGACTAAACAAAATTGTGGGCCTACCTACCATGACAGTCTGAATGTTTACCTACTTCTCTCTGTAAAGCATTTATTTCTAGGTCTCCAGCTTCAACAAGTAAAATATTATTTGGTCACAATTGTGCGATTTGACTCATGTTTCATTCCCGCTTAAAAACGTAGGAAATTCAGGTGAACCTATCCCCTTCATTTTCTTACTGTGATTACGTTATCGCAGCCATTCCTACATTACTTAGAACTCTACGGTGGTATAAAGGGGAAATCATTTTATGTCTTAATTAGTGGAATCACAGTGTACAAGCAATACATGAAACAGCTGCTCGGGTGTACTTTTTCGAGGAGCCGACCTGATTAAGAACAGTTAAACCTATTGATTGGCAATAGTCTTCCCAGGACTTGCATAAATGCTTGTAAAGGTTTATCGGATTTATTATTTCATTTTCAGTAGAAATCCCAGCAGGACAGGTGGATCCTCGAATAATGGAGTCAAGAAACGGCTCCAATATAAAAGGTGGATGGTTACAGGGGTGGTCTTGGTAGCTATGGTTTCCTATTATGTGTACACCCCTATTCCAAGTGGTGTAACTGAACCGTGGAAAGCGAGACAGGTTCTTGCTCTTCTCAGGACTATTGGTCACCTGGTAAGCTTTCGCACTATTCTCCATTATTCTCTTTTTTTTAAAGCACAAATCCTTTACTACAGGCCTCTTTATGCTTGAATGCCGTTTGGTCAAGAAAAATCGTGTTGATGCGTATTATCTTTTTTTGCTCATTGAAGCATTGAAGCGAGACATGTTTTACTACATTGATAAACGACAGTTGTCCATTCCGAAGTCTAAGATAATATAACTGATTGATCGATTGAATTCTTGTGTCATTATTTGCTGAATTAATTGCAGAATTGTTTAAAACTAAAATTTAAGATTAATTTAAAATATTTAAGATTCGTGCAACTAGTTGGGTTCAGTTCATATTCTGTCTTTTTTTCAGGCATATTTCACCGAGAAAATTGGAGTGGCTAGCCGCTTTAACTCAACGCGGTTTTTGGTGGACAATCTCAGTAAGATACCACCAAGAAAATATGCTGGACTCAAGGTAATATCATATAATTGAAGATGTGTTTAATGTTTTCTTGATCTTATGAGACACACGGATTTGAACTATAATATAAAGAAAGCTTAATAGTTACAAAGAAATAGTCAACCAGTTTCACCCAAGTTAAGCACACTACAGCCTTTAACCTATACAGCCTTTAACCCAACACAAGACATGTTACATATAATCCAACTCCTTCTCATATATGATAAGGCCAGAAAAATAGGTGTGTTTCCGATTTATCAGGCTGAAAATTAGGTAGGGGGTGGTAACTTTTTTTTTTTTTTTTTTTTTTAGGATACCACCTCCCAGGAACTGAAAAAAATGTCTATTTTATCGCAATAGAACAAGGGAAATGTGCTTTTTGACAGTTCCGGGTTATAAAAACCTGCTATCCTGCTTCTATTAGCTTTTTCGTCAAAAAATCAAAAAAAAGTATGGTATGGTAAAAAAAATCAGGTATGGTCAAAACATTATTTAGGTAGGGTGGGGGGGGGGGGGGGGGGTAAATCGGAAACACCTATTTTTGTCTTGCCTAACGGTTAATTGCCACTTAATAATCGATTTTGTTTACTATGTGGATATACTTCCTGCATTTGCAAATACTTATATAAGTAATACAGCATCTGAAAAATCTAAAATCTGTTCCAAACCAAAAAATACAGGTTGAGGACACGTATTTCCGGGGTGTGCGTGTACGCGTGTATACACCTGAGCACTACCAGACCCCCGGCCCTGCAGTCATCTTCTACCATGGAGGTGGCTGGTTCATGGGGAGCATTGGTAAGTTTGCATGAATTATGATGACCCTGAGAATGTACTGTAGGTGCAGTAAGATAATACTATAACACACGCAGTGTCTTTTACCAGGCAGGTCTCACTCATGACCGACCTTTCTGTTGACCAGGCAACAGAGGGGGCTCGCCATTTCACTTTAAAAATTGAAAGGATTATCATTTTATTAAAGGATACACTATTCTGTTATTTACGAAAACAAAAACGTTAAAAAAATATATATGATAAAAAGGGCATTATATTTTTTTAACTATTATTTACTTTCAGAATCTCACGATCATATGACAGCTGGCTTGGCACAACAACTGCAGATGGTTCTTGTCTCAGTTGAGTGAGTACTCTTCCAGTATCCTAGCTACATAGATGTACATTTGAACCATTCAAGATGTGATCCCTCTTTTCTTCTCATTTACCCCCATTATCGGCTAATAAGAAAGGTTCAAGACACAGACAAATTCTAATAATGACCCAGGGTTAACAAAACTTTCTATTCTGGTAAGATGTGTAATTCCCAAAGTTGAAGAAAACCTCTCGTGCATTTAGGGAGGGAGTAGTTTTTGTCATTGCTGTTGTTAAGCAAGCATTTTGTATTCCTACTACTCTATTGGAACAACATATCTAAACTCTTTGTATATTTTTATAGTAGCGTACTATGTATATTACATTTAGCGTCATTTCCACTAATTCCTTTATGTGCACTGTGCGTGCATAGTGCCGGGAAGAAATATTGTTGAAAAAGAATGTTTATCAATTTCAGATATAGACTGTGTCCAGAGCACCCTTATCCCCTGCCTTTAGAGGACTGCCTTAACGCAACCCTACACTTGTATGACAATGCTCATTTATATGGGGTAGATACGTCCAGAATTGCTCTAGTCGGTAAGACCTATTATTATTAACAGTCATTGCATATTGGCATTAGGCAGGCATATAGATACTATGAATGAATGAATGATAAAATAGTTGGATTGAAATCCACCGTTACGATGTCTGAAATTATGGAAAATCAAGCAGAGCTTGTGTAAGACAGGCCTACCGGTTTAGGTATATATACCGTAATCGCTATAATAAGCGCACATTGCACTTATGTAGCTCAGAAACTGGGTGCAGGTTTTCACTCTAATAAACATACTCGTTTGCTGATGTTTTGACTTATGTGACATGTTTTGTCGGTGACGTTTGGTGAGGCAATGTCTCATGTGACATCACATAAAAGAGGGGTACGGTATGTTAAGAGATCAGCCAATAATTATGTATTGTCTTTTGCTTACTGCAGGTGACAGTGCTGGTGGTAACCTGGTGGCAGCAGCAGCGCTCCGTCTCTCCAACATGTCCCCCCACCACCGCCACCCTCCCCCCGCCCTCCAGGTACTCATCTACCCACTCCTCCAGGCGCTGGACCTCGCCTTACCCTCCCACCTACAGAATGATGGCGTGGTCCTGGGCACCCGCCATGAGATTGCCAACGTTATACTTCTGTACATGGGGAAAAACCCAAAGTATACCAGCGATATGATTGCCAACAAACATGTCTCTACACACACAAGAAAGAAATACTCAGCTTTTCTGAACTCTAGCTCCTATGTGTATCCAAAGGAGGAACAAATCAATGACTCTGTTGCCAAAGATATTGGGAAGATTGTAACTGACCCCTATTTCATGCCTTTGATGGCTGAAGATGAAGACCTGAGAAGGCTGCCGAGGTCCCTGGTGGTGACGTGCGAGTACGACGTTATTCGTGACGATGGCGTCATATACAGCGCGAGACTGAGAGCAGCAGGGGTAGATGTGACGCACCACCACTACCATCACAGCTACCATGGAATGCTGGCATTCTTTGACTATCCCATCAAAACAGAAGAGGGTAGCCAGATGATGGAAGATATTTCTAACTATGTGAAAAGGCATTTGTGATATTTTAGGGTTCTAAATAAATTACTCATTTATGTTAGAACATACGTGTATACACCAGACAGGTAGACGTAATATTTCACCTCCCTGCATGTACACAAATGTATACAAATCATGATAGGTCTATGTGGTTTAGGTCATCTACACGTTTTTATCCTTTCACGAACGGTGGAAACTGAAAATAGTATGATTGACTTTTTTGTAATTCTAAAAATTCTAAAAACTGGCTTTTTTAATACTTAACTTCCTGCCCACCCCCTTGTGAGACTTTTAAATTGAAAAGAAAATCTTTGCAGTAGTCTTACGTTGACACTGTCGTCTAGAGGCAACAGAAACGTGGGGCCAGCCTGCAACAATTCTACCCTCAACACATGTGGCTGGCTACCCACTGTTGCTTTTCGCTGCTTTTGTGACAAGAGTGTTGTGTCCCATTATTTCAGGACAGGCCAGTTATATGGTCAGCCAACCCAGTTTCACTTTCACTTCGGTGAAATATCTTTAATAATAATTGTCTTTTAGTCTTATTGACTGCAATTATTTCATGCCGGAAGTAAACATTCAGCTTGCAGAAAAAATGTCATATAGAATCAGAAGCACGTCCTCTCACGTCTTTCAAACAAAACCTGAGAAGTCTCACTGTACTGCCTTCTAGCGGTGTGGTCTTTTGTTTTTTATGATGGTGGGGCTCAATCCCTACAATGCTCATGAAATTGTTAGGAAGGGTTGTCCAGTTGCATATTTATAGTCACTTACGTGACATCTATTTCCATACCGCCCATTGATGTGAAAAAGAGCAGCAAAGGACTTGCATTCCTGTCTGTTTTGGTCCCTCTTCTGTAGGATGCCCCAGCATTGTTGTGTTATATGGTTAATCAAGAACTATAAACCTCTCTCCTACCTTTTCCCTCCATGTTGTCTTTGATCTTGGTCTCTTGTGTTTGCCCTCGGGTATCTAGAAAAGAACTGTGTTTGTGATGGAGTTGGGTTTTTGGTATTGCATAGTAAATATTGAGACAATATCTTTGCATCAAAAGGCAATAGCCTTCCGTTTTATATGTCAGCCAAATTTTTGCCAAAGATTTAAATCATGTAACCTACAAGCACCAATAATTCTTCATGTCCTAATGACCCTGGTAAATACTCAGAAATAAACCAACATCCTGGTTTGAAAAATTGAAGCCAGGCTTTTAAAAAAAACTAAAAACGCGTAAACCTTCCTAATAATCCTGGAATTTAAAATCAACACCAGGTAGATTCTGTGATTTCAAATTACGGCCTGGAGTATCCTAGCAAATCTGGGATTTGTATTGGAGCCATGTTTGCAATAAGCAGTGGATTGTATCTATTAAATTCAGCAAATAGCCGTGATAGAGCTGCTCTACATTTATTCATGTTGTCATTAAGTGTTTAATGACTGACATTGAGGGGCTACTGATGCTCTGGTTGGTGCATAATGCTGCGGCTATCCATGATAATTTGCACAAACAGAGTGTCGCCCCAGCAGCCCTGAAATGACTAGGTGTCAATGTATATGACGTGATGACCGTGTATCAATAATGTATATGAAGTGATGACTGGGTTACAATGTATATGACATGATGACTGGGTTACACTGTATATGAAGAGATGACTGGGTTACACTGTATATGAAGAGATGACTGGGTTACAATGTATATGAAGTGATAACTGGGTTTCACTGTATGATGTGATGACTGGGTAACAATGTATATGATGTTATGACTGGGTTACAATGTATATGAAGTGATAACTGGGTTACAATGTATGAAGGGATGACTGGGTTACACTGTATATAATGTGATGACTGGGTTGCACTGTATATGATGTTATGACTGGGTTACAATGTATATGAAGTGATAACTGGGTTATAATGTCTATGAAGTGATAACTCGGTTACACTGTATGAAGTGATGACTGGGTTACACTGCTAGTCTAGGTAATAATTTATATGAAGTGATGACAGGGTAAATTGCTTTTGGACGATTCTATCATTGCATATGTGCAGATAGGCCTACACATTAGCTGAAGTATGATAATCATAAATATCCCTACCTGCATCACAGATAAAGGCAAAACAGCTGTCTGGATTAATCATCAGTGCATTCAATTAAGACCACACAATAATATTCATTTTAATGTTTATTTGATTGACATGACAATGAAGCAGTCAATATCTTTTAAATATGCATAGAATAACTAACGTATGTATTTGAAGAAATGAAACCTTTGAACATTTTAATATAAAGTTAAAAGGTATTATGATATCAATGTTGAAAACCGCTTGCCGTTGTTGAACATTATGTGTGTCACTGATTGTATACTGTAATGTACACCCAATGTGTTTGGCTGCCTCTCATTAATATGTCTGAAATTTGGGCCCAGGCGCCAGATGAAGGCAAATGTTTGAGTGATCTGGAGGTTTATACTTGATGTAGTAAGTATATGTAGTGTAATACCGTGCCTCAATGAATAAAAAATTACAAAAATCTTTTAATTACATGATGTTGCGTCCTATCGTTGCAATAAATATCAAAGGAGAAGATGCATACCACGGGGTAAGTTGAGCCATTTTTTTTTCATGCAAAGTTTGGAGGGTATAAATATATGATAGAAAAATGATATATAATGGAGATAAAACTTATTATGATGGAGATTGTTGGGTTATAACTCGGCTATCTACTGCTAGGTAGTAGCACTACTGTGAGAACAGTACGCTTGCACCAGCCACATTGTACGTAGTTGCCAGCCGGTGTGGACGTGTGTTCCTGCTGTCAGGTTTACGCGGTGAATTTGAATTGTTTCAAACTTCTGTTTCTTCGTGAACAGGTAAGACATTTAATTTTAATGTTTGCTTTACCTAACCCTTGACGGGGTTGGAAGGTTCTCGTGCTTTAATGTCAGTTCTCTCGGTTTCTGGGACGAAGGAAGCTATTGAGTTAGAACTGGCCGAGAACTCAGCCTTACCATGTTTGCCTTTCGTCTTTCATTTACTTGCCTTTGTTTGTGCTGTTTTGAATTGGGCATTGTTTTTCGTGTTACTTATATTGTTATTTGTATTTTGTAGGTATCATGGCTGACCAAAATGGTGACGGCGGTATGCCAGACCCTGCAGTGGCTCCTTTGGTGGATCAAAATGTGACTGAAACTAAAACTGAGAAATTGTTGACTCACATTGTCACGGAAATGAGGGAAATAAAGAGGGACTTTGGTATCCTCAAGAAAAGGCAGGACTCCATTGCTTCTGACCTTGGACATAGACCGCCGGTACATGATATGTCCGACGACGAGTCACAGTTTGACGACTGGTTCATGGGTGAGGACAACTCCAGAGGTGAGAACCTTGTGACGGAAGAGATTGTTGTACCTCCAACTATCCCTAAGATTGATGTCTGTGCTGAAAGGGCTCGTTTGGTTGCGGTTGACGATACTGTTGGTCCCCCTGTGGAGACTGCCTCAATCAAAGATTTCATCGACCAAGTGACCATAAAGATTCCTTCCTGGGTCCATATTAAGGCGCTTCAAGAGAGATATAAAAGGCCTGGCAATTTGGAGACCCTTACTGTTCCAATGATTCCTAAGATAGTTTGGGATGGCATGCCTAATGGCCTTAAAGGGAAGGACAAAACCCACCAGAAACATCAGGAAGTGTTTCTTAGCATGATTACCGCTTTGGTGAGGATTTGTGATTTATTGAAGGAAGCTCAATCACAGGTTGCCGGTGAGCACTATGAGAGAGATCACAAATGAATCTCTGATACTCTCAATTCCATGTTTGACGCCCTCGAGCTTGCTGCCTTTCTGAATCTAGAAGAGATAACTAAGAGGCACAGAACCGATCTGAAAAGGCATTTCCCTGTCAAGTACCAAGCCCATTGTACCGACACGGTCTCTTTTCCTTCCACCCCGAAGTTGCTTCTTGGTGAGAAAATTGAGGATGATTTGAAACAACTCGACGCTGCTTTCAAACTCAACTTGAAGATGACTGGAGAAAAAGCTAAGGAAGGTACTGCCATGTCTGGTAGAGGCCGGGGTAGAGGTCAAGGCTCTGCTGCTGCCGGTTCTGCTCCTGCTAGAGGTAGAGGCCGTGGTCGTAGCTCCTTTGGTAGAGGAAAGAGGTATGACGATAGCGAACCGGATTTTCGCAGGGCTACCAACGACAAGGGGAAGAAGTAGCTGAGGTAATGAAAGGTGATGATATTTTTATACCTGGCATATTGAAATTGTATTCTGATAAATGGGAGGAAGTTACTTCTGATTGGAATATTCTTGAATATGTTAATGGTATTGACCAAAACCTGGTGGTAAGATTAGGTTGATCATTGATCTGACAAAGGTCAATAAACATATTGGGCATTTACATTTTAAAATGGACCATTTACAAGCTGCTCTTGAATTGATTGATAGAGATTGGTACATGGCTTCAGTAGACCTGAAAGATGCTTATTTTCATGTTCCCTTGAGTGATTTCCCCCAAAATTACCATAATTTTTTGTGGAACGGTAAGATCTATCAATACCAATGTATGCCCTTTGGGTTATGTACCGCACGTTTCATTTTTACCAAGCTTATGAAGGTTGTGTTTTGCGAGTTCAGGAAACTAGGTGGTATAGGTTTCAGTTATATGAATGATTGCTTTGTTACTGCAGCTTCAGAAGCAGAATGTTCGAGGCAGATAGGGAACCTTAAGCAAACCCTTTGGAAGTTAGGATTTTGCATTAATCACAAGAAATCTGTGTTTGAGCCTAGGAAAGTTATTAAATTTTTAGGATTTGATATTGACACTAGTTTACTGAGAGTCTCACCTCCGTGTGATAAGGTTGCGCAAATGGTTGGTTGGTTATCTTCTACCATTAACAAATCTCATAGTGTTTTTTCGATTCGGAACATTGCTTCTTTGATCGGGGCGCTTAACGATCTGTGTAAGGGTGTTCAATATGGTCTCATGTATTTGAAGAACATCGAAATTGACAAAATCCTAGCGTTACGTGATAATGGTGGTGATTGGGAAGCACACATGTGGCTTTCTAGATCTTCGATCGCAGATGAGGAATTTTCCTGTTGCATATATAACAAAGGGATTTTTCTTATCCATCGCACGAGATTTTTTGCGATGCTTCCTTGCAAGGCTGGTCCTTTGTGTGGGGCCCTCTTCAAGCGAGGTGGACGTGGTCCTCTGTTGAGCGGACACTGCCCATCAATGTACTTGAGATTAGAGCCATTAAATTAGGTTTATGGACACATGCTGCTGATCTTAGAGATTGTTTTTTAGTAAACCGTTCGGATAATACTACCACAGTTTCTTACATAAATAAGATGGGTGGTACTCAATCTAGAGATTGTAATATTGAGGTAAAACAAATCTGGTTGTGGGCTGAGAAAAGAAATATTCGCATTTATGCTGCTCACATTCCTGGTGTTCAAAACATTGAAGCTGACCTAGGTAGTAGGTTCTTTACTCATGATACTGAATGGGAGTTATCTCCTGATGTGTTTCAATTAATTATTGAGAAATGGGGCATGCCTGATGTTGACTTGTTTGCCTCTAGGCTGAACAATAAAGTAGATACTTATTGTGCCTGGTTTCCAGATCCATGGTGTTCATATGTAGATGCGTTCTCTTTGGACTGCACATGTTTTGATTTGTGTTACATTTTTCCTCTTTTCAGTTTGATCAGAATAGTGTACCGAATGATCCGCCAAAGCAGCTGCAGAGCGATTCTAGTAGTGCCCGACTGGATGGGTCGGCACTGGTCATCCAGAATTCATGAGGAAGCCAAAGGAGTTCTCTCTATTCCAAGTCAGAAGGTAAACTTGTTGCCAAATCGGGTGGATCAATGGCGGCAGTTGCAAAAGACTCCGTTAAAAGTCTTCCTTTATTAGATCAAAAGATTTTGAGCCTTGATTTACCCCCCGAGGTAGTACCTTTTTACAGCTTTGTGGCGTCCTAGTACAAGGAAGTCTGGCGAATGTTCTGCATTCTTCATGACCTCGATCCTTTAAAACCTAATCTTAATCAGGGTTTGAAGTTTCTAGCTTTACTGTATAAGCAAGGTTATTCTTTTTCCACTTTAAATTCGATAAGGAGTTCTTTATCGTCTCTTATGGGGAAAGTTGATGGTGACTCTTTTGGAAAGAATGAAATTACTAAGGTGGTGACGGGTTTTTACAACCTTAGACCTCCGAAGACTAGATACTCAGAGTTTTGGGACCCTGATATTCTTTTGGATTTTCTTCGAGAATACTTCCCACATAACAAGCTTAGCTTTAAGCAACTGACGATGAAGGTAGTAACCTTGCTTAGTCTGGTTTCTAGCCAGAGGTGTCAAATGATCGCTGGTCTGAAATTGTAATGAAATGAAATTGAAATGTAAATTTCACTGGTGACTTTTGTCGCATTTTGTTTTCTGATTTGCAAAAACATTCCCAGGTGGGCCAAGCCCTAGGTATGTTATCTTTTGAGAAATTTCTCCAAGATCCGAGGATCTGTGTAGTAAAGGTTTTGAGTGATTACATCAATTATTCGAAAGATTTACGTGGTGAAACGGATAACCCTTTTTGTGAGTTTTCGTCCGCCTTACAGAGCGGTTTGCTCACAGACTATTGGTAGATGGATTCGTGAGACACTTTGTTTAGCAGGTATTAATACGAAGGTTTTTGGGGCTCATTCAGTTAGACGTGCTAGTGCATCTAAATTAGCGAGCCTTTCTGTTTCTGTGACTGAGATAATGAAGAAGGCGAATTGGAAGTCTGAGAACACATTCAGAGCCTTTTATCAGAAACCTGTGGTTAAACAATCTGTACATGACAATACTTTACAAGGATGTTAATCGCAAGAGATTAACTCGTGGCCCCAAGGTGGCAGTTTGGAAATTTGTCCAAATTTAAAAAGTCAAATAAATAAGTTGCAACTGTTTGTTTGCCTTTTGTTCTGTTGAGTTCTTTAAACATCTCACAGGAGTGCTACTACCTAGCGGTAGATAGCCGAGTTATAATTAGAGATTAAACGAATAATGTACCTACCTTATGAAGTTTAATCAGGATTATAAGAGGATATCTAACGCTGGTAGTAGGTCATGTGCCCACCCGTACCCGCCCGGCTTTAGATATCCATTTGATCCTTAAATTACTTGATATTTGGTTAAATATATGGTCCATTCCTACGAAATGGGCCCAGTAGCCTGAAAACGTTGTGCAAAAAAAAATCCTTTCAATGTTTTCCATAGTTGGGGAACACAAAGTAGAGTAATAGAACATTTCAAATCAAAATTTGCTACAAAATTGATTAAATAGTTTTTATTCTACATAACATTAAAAACAGGGTTAGGATTTCCTATGTTTTTACGTCGCACATAAAACTGACACTAAATAGTTGGATTTTGACAATGAGAAATTAATTTTGGGTTTGATTTGACATTTTCTTTGGGTAATATAACTATTTCCCCATAATATTGGCAACTTGCAATGAAATAAGTCTCTCATTTTGATTTAGAAATGGCAAAAGTAAAAATCAGTTCACCTGTCAACAATAGCCTTGGCACTACCTGACCTTTTTTACTTCATCACCATTCTCCTTATTTTCAAGAAATGAGAGAGGAAAAGAATCCTACAGCTTTTTTATTACCTTACCTTGAAGAATCAAGTATTATTTCTGCCAGGGATTATGTTTTTATTTTCTAAACCAGGTTGAAAATATGGGCGACGTAAAAACACTATGAAGCTATTCTCTGAAAAATCTTCATTTTCTGTGATGGAAATGAGAAAATATGAAATTTAGATTAAATATAAGAGGTTTCTGGATAATATTTCCTAGAAACTCATTTTCTCCTCTATATAATCCTGAAATAAATGACATCCAGAGTCAATTATCTAGGAATCTATGGTCAAAAACGTTCATTCTAAATATTTAAACCAATAAATGTGATGTGTTTCAGGAAAATGAGTCACAAGTCGCAAAAATTGATATTTTTCAAGGTGTTTTTTTTATAAGATCTCTTTATTGAAATGTTCTGGTTTTTAGTGAGTCTAGCACTCATAGTCAGATGAAGCCATGTTACAAATTTCGGGGCATATTATTAATCATATTCATGCGTTTTGAAGGCATTTGTATGGAGTATATTTAGTATATTTTCCTAAAACGGATCACAAATGGTCATTTAAAAAGTAGAAATGTATATATATTCATTTGGTAGTAGCCTTGCTTCTATTAAGGGGATCTGGATGATTATACATCAGCAGAATACTGAGAGTGTTGCGGTTTGTTTGGTACATGTTACAACGTTCTATCTTAAATAGTTCTGCCTCTTTCGAGCAAATGTTGCGACCTAAAAACGTGCTACGTAAAAACGTGCAACCTAAAATCGGGTGTTTTCCCACTCCATGCAGAAGACATTTCTGTTCAGACCATTTAGGGGTTATGGATGATTTTATATGAGCAGAAAGCTGATATTCTTGCGGTTTTTCTGGTCCATGTTACAACTTTCTATCTTAAATTGTTTTCCCTGTATCAAGCAAATGCGATGTGCGACGTAAAAACGTGCGACGTAATAACATACAATGTGCGACGTAAAAACAGGTGTTTTCCCATTCTATGCACAAGACATATTTGTTTAGACCATTCATATTGCATACACAACAAGAGAATTGGTTGCCCAATATATTCATATTAGTTTTAAATGATTTTTTATATTAGAATTGAAAAGCACAACTAAACAATGTGGCGATGTAAAAACATACATAATTAGCCATTTTCCCATTTAACTTTTAAAAACAGGCATAACATCCTTACTAACAGTCCTATTTGGACTTATTAGGTATCAAATGTTAGGGATTGTTTGATATATATATCAAATGAGCTCTGTTCTTGTGTCATACCACAAGTTCATTGCATGAAAGTTAGCAACATGTGCGATGTAAAAACAAAAAAAAACCTTTTTAATTTTGTTTGGGCTATAATTTATTTGAAAAGTAAGTTGGGTTGCTGAAATGCATTAAAATTCGAACCTGGTGATTGAGCAAAATTAATCAGATATAAATAACACAAATTGATGTAAATTTCTGAATCTCCAAGTCCAATAGGTTTAATCATTGACAATTTTCTATGAAAATATCGATTTTAAAGGGTTATAACACATTAAATATCCATCAGCCCTGTAATAATGTATATATCAGAGGAGTTCTCATGCCAAGAGGAATGTGTCAGTATGATTTGTTTTAATATCAATGAATATTAGACTGAGATATGAGGCATAGAAGGGCCAAAGGTAGGGAAAAGGGGCCTGGGCCCATTTCGTAGGAATGGACCATATATATGTTATTTTGTTGTGTTTTAATCTAATTAAAAACACACAAGTTCATTAAATTGTGGCTGGCGCAAGTGTACTGTCCTCACATGACCTACTACCAGCGTTAGATATCCTCTTATAATCCTGATTAAACTTCATAAGGTAGGTACATTATTCGTTTAATCTCTTAATTAAAATTTTATATAAATTCCTTCAATAGGTTATCTGCAAATTGCAAAGAAATATTTGTTTACTTTTGGCTCAACTTACCCCATGACTTAGGTAAGTTGGACTGGGTATTCAGGTAAGTTTTAATGGGCATTTGGGGTAAGTTGAGCCAAATATGGGGTAAGTTGAGCCAAGATATCTTATAAAGTCAGAAGGGTTGATGGACACGTCTTTAAATGACATGATAACATGGAAAGATAACTTTAAATGACATGATAACATGGAAAGATAACCTCTTCACTATTTGAGCATAGTACCATACTGTTTATTTGAATTATAACTAGTTGAGCCATGGCTCATCTTACCCCATGTGTCCTTCAGTTGATCAAAAACAAAAATGGGAAGGACAATCGGCACCATAGAAAATAACTTAGTGCTCTAAGTAGAGACAAATAAACTTGTTGTCAATATGTCATATGTAATTTATGAAAATCTTAAAAGGGAAATCATGAGAAACGAACATATGCTCTATCCCAAAATTCACTTTGATAGGTAAAAATCCAGAAATTGCCTGTAACTTCTAGTGTATTTGTGCAATCCACGATATCACATGCAGAGAAGTAAGACATGGCAACATGGTAAACACTAGATGGGGTCACTTTTGTGTAATATAGTGGTTATTGTTAGAACTAGGCCTGGCTCAACTTACCCCATGGTTCAACTTACCCCGCTCTCCCCTACATTTATTCTTTTTCGGCACCAGACTTCTTGTTTACAAGCAGATATTCTATTTTCAGAATGAAAAGATTCATTGCAGCACTACTGTCAAAATTTTCCTGGATTTTATATTCTTTTACCATTACCAGAAAAGTGTCTGTCAATGCATCTATTGACTATTTCCACTGTGAGTTTAACAATTTCCATTACGAGAAAAGTGACCTGCCTCAAGACCTTATATTGCTTTAATCAGTCGCCTTTTCCCAACTATTTACAACACCATACATACTATTCTTGATATGTAGGTCGCAACCATAGACTTGTGCTACTCATTTATTGTTAAAATTTAAAATATATAAATATATGCAATAAAATTAAATGTATCAACACAGCCACTGTTTCTTGGGCATTACATTCATATCAACTGTTGAAATGATTAATCATTAACGGAAATGAAATGTATCATAGCTAGGTGAGTAGCTAGTCTACTTGGATTGTCTTGTGGATATTCCAACGTTGCCCATAAAAATGGAAAAATAACGAATATCATGAAATTGGTAAGGGGATTGGAGAATCATCAATAGCTACCTATATTGACATAAACAAAGCTTCTTTTAATGGTATGTGCATCATGGTAGTTATATTACTAAACAATCTGTATCAGTATGGATGTATTATTAAACTAATAAATAGTACCCGAAATAACAATCATGCATATAGGCGTGCAGCAAGCTCTCATTGCAGTTAGTGGCCTGTCAGGCCTGTAAAGTGATTGCATTGATTCTAACGTGATGCACAGGGTGGCGCCTCTCACAAGGATAGATGGACTGGAAGAGCTAGTAACACAAATCACCATATATATAATAACTATATAAATGGACTTCTGCTCTTGAATGATTTACACTCAAATTAAAAAGCAATGATCTAAGAAGATATTTAATGTAGAGTGGGAGAATGTGTACTAGAAGTAGAACCCTGTTCGTGGTCCATGGTTCAATAGCCAGTTGTCCTCATCCACAAATGAATACATATTTTGTATCATTGTTATTTGAATCCAAAGATAAATGGGATCCTATTGATACAATATGAGATGTGTGCCATATAGTATAAGGAAGAATTGTTTTTTAGTCTAATGGACGATTTTCATAATTGTTTTTATTATGGCCACAAAAACAAGTAACAGTGACACTTACCCGCAACAGACAGTGTTTCAGATTACTGTTATTAATGGTTACAATGTTGCAGCTGTGTTTTAGTAGTTCACCGTTATTTCATTGCGTTTCCCGAGAGGAAACATAGCAGATGTGTGGTCAATTCTACCTGTGCACTGATTGCAGTATAATATATAGGGTAAACATATTGCTACATATTTTGAATATTATTTTGCTGGATTTGGCCATTTGTAGACTGTTAACGATTTCGATTTCCGGATACATAGGACAACTATAAGGTTTACTGATATGTGGTTCTGAATATATTTTATTTGTAACATATCTTTATATTGGTGATAGTTATTATGATTAGAATTTCTATTTTTTTGTTAGGTCGTTTGAACGACCGAAATATTATTATCACTTTGCTCCTCGGACCTGGTCCCGGCAATTCTGCCACTTGCCGGCCTGCCCAGCGCCATGCTCCCGCCCTACTACACCTCTGATTTACGTGCCCAAATTCGCCAGATACATTCTCACTGTGCCACACTGATCTCCGTGTCTGTAGTTACCTCGCTCACTGATCCTCCACTTCTTGCCATCATCCCCGTCCCCGTCCCCATCCCCATCCCCCGGTCATTCCCATCATCCCGAGTGCTGCCCCGTCATCCCGAGTGCTGCCCAGAGAGCTGCCCCGAGTGGTACCCAGAGAGGTGGCCTCTCCTGACTCAATTCTGAAACACATCACAGAAGGCCCAGAAGAGTCAGTTCTCAATAGCAACCCAATGGCTTATATAGTACCTGGTTAGGTACCATGATGGTAAACGGTGTCTTAAACGCGGGTCAAGGCATTAGAATACATACGTCGATTTCACATATATGAATTGACAGTCAAACATTGAAAATATGATTGCTTGGGAGGAGAGACACATAGTGGCAGATTCATGAACTAACCAACCGGAAGAGCAAATTTTGATGCGCATGCGCGAACCGATTCCACCCGTATATCCCTCGTCGAGCCAGATCATTGAAATAAACTCCGAATTATGAAAGTTTCGAAGACTTTTGAAAATAATCAATAATCTTGGCATATGAGGTTGAAAACAAGGTTAGATTAGACGTTCTTGCATTTATATTCAGTCGATGGTTAATCATTACGGCTTTCGTAGTATCCACAAGCATAGGCCAGGGTTCTAATGACAGACGGTGGACATAAGGGTCCGCCAGCACGAAGGTCCATCGTGCCAGCAACAAGGCCCGCCACGGCGTGTACAGCGACAAGGCCCGCCAACACAACCGTAGGTAGTCACGCGCATGCGCTTGAGGCAAAGACAATGGCGGCAGCAAGCATGGCTTCCCACAGTGAAATCGTGATATTTCCACCGAAAGGAATATCGTCACACTTTAATATGTTCATAAACTATAGTTTGGGATATTAGGCCTATTTGAAGTCGACATGACTGATTTATGCAGATTATATGGATATTATTGTGTCAGTGGCCAGAAACAGCTCGGAAACATGGCGGCCGCACCGGGTTCGCTCGAAGCATGTGCGATCGGCAGTGAAATCGTAAAAGATATACTAATAAAAAGGTTGGTTAGATTTAATTCGATATGCTTCATTTCATTCGATTTCCAAGCCTATGTCAGTTCTGTTTGCCTCGAGAACGTCTGTACATATATCATTACACATTCTTAAGCTGGTCGAACTGACAGCAGACCTGCATAAAGACCAGAGAGAGTATCACCTAGCATGAATGATAATGATTTTTTATGTAGTGGAGAACCACAAGTAGCCCTTGTTCCTCACATATAACAATCCTTATAGGGAACTTCAGGCACAGTTTGACTTAAGGTAGAGGACAGTCCCTGGTTCTTATGCATCTGCCTTGCTGATCCCAAGGACAAAGAAAGACAAAGCTCAGGAGAAGTTCTTGGGCAAGTTTCCTCCTTGGTATCCTGTGCAAAAGTCTAGCGCTGCTAGTGTATCCAACCACCACTAGTGATCATGGCAGCATTATGTTTTGAGGCTTGGGAGGAGTTGCTCCTGCCCTCATACATTGAGGGAGACTTTTTACATAACAGCATACAAGATGGATTTAAGATAGTGAATGTTTAGGCCAAACCAACTTTCATAGAAAATTACAGATCGTGCACAGACCTGCTGGTCTCTGATAGAGTAAAACAGGTGTTAGATTAGAAATAATAGATATATAGTGAGTGAATCTCCCAGGATTATTAGTTCTGCTCTGGTCATTGTTCCCAAGGTGGATTTGGCCAAGCCACAAATTATACATGATTATAGTAGGCTGTTGGGACAAGTGGTCAATGAATAAACTAAAAAACCAACCTTTCTCATACCAAACTTTGGAAGGGGCTTTAAGTGGTGTCCACAAAAACTTCTGGCTAGCTAAACTTGATTAGCCAGCCTTATAGATCAGTTCCCATACATCCAGAGAATTATAACATCACAGGGCTGTCTTGGACTTTCAAGTTACTTTCAGGTTACTCAGAGCCTACCTAATATGTACAATAGTCGTTTGATGTTTGGGGCATGGCTGTCACCAGGTATTTTCAATAAACTAGCGAAAGCAGTAGGGCGATCATGGAATCAATGGGCTATAGTGGAATTTATTCTTATTGCCACAACTTTATGGCACTTGATTCACCAAAACGGTAGTGCATGGATACAGTCAATGCCCTTTGGAGGTTATGTAGGTGGCTTGGACTCAGTATTAATTACAACAAGATCATTGGCCCTGCCCAGGTCAACACCTTCCTGGGGATGGAAATAAATGCCAGAACCAGAACCTTGGTGTTACCCTTAATAAAGTCATCAGCACAGTGGACATGTTGAGCAAGTATGTGGCAAAGCTTTTCAAAGAGATAGCTGCACCTGGTTGCAGGCAATTCTCATTGGGCTTGCTACTTCATGGACAATTTTTATAACCATATTAGAATCCTCAAGAGGGCCTAATCACAGCTGCTGCTTAATGGGTGGCTTGAAATCTGACATGCTTTGATGAATAGATTACAATGGCAAATTTGATGGCTCCTTACCAATAATTGACTCAAGAATTCAGACCCTGGTGGTATTGGATGCTTGTGGGGCGGCTGGGGATTTGTGTATGACGGGGAGTGGGTGTATGTCTCATGGGCAGGGTGGCCAGATATCACTGACAAGTATATCATATACAAAAATGTAGCAATTCTTGAGCCAACCTGCCATCTTTTTAGCCCAACCTCGATAAATAGACAAGTAATGGATGACACAACAGCCATGTATTTCATCAACATCAGGATAGCACAAGTGATGAATAAGATTTGCACTTTTTCTGCACACTTCCTCTCATCTAGCATAGACCACCAGCTACACTATGTGCTACAAACCACAACTCTCCCATGCTTCCAGACCACCACAGGTCAGATGTCAGATGCTTGCTGACTGCCTTAGAAAACAGTCTGCTTGATGGATAGAATTAAAATAAAGATGTCCAAATACCAGTGAATTTTATGATTGAGATACATGAATCTTCTTTCATGACCCAGGTTTCACCAAGGTTTACGCAAGTATAAATGGTGCTGCCCTTCAGAGTTGGTGCAAAAAAAGTGCCCCCCGCCTTTAAGTCTGCCAGAGTCTGCGCAAAAAAAGATGACCCCCCTTCAGAGTCTGTGCAAAAACAGTCCCTTACAACTGATAGTCAAACATCTGAGACATTAAAAATGCAGTTGGTCCCTTTCTCTCACTGTCTCAGTCTCATGATGGCTTTTTCATATAGCCTACAGATACAGGCTCGCTTTGGTTGGTTTGAAATCTAATCAATTATTCAATTTAAAGAAATATAAAAATCCTTACTTCTAAGGGTTTTAATTATTTAGTGATGTACGGAGTCTTTTGTCTGTTTCGTCGAGCTGGTCAATGTTTTATTGATGGGGATTTTCCCCCATAGATAAATGAATCTATTGATAATCCAGAAAATTGAATTCATTTGAAGCCAGCTTTGTAAAATGATATAGCAAACAATGGAGTTTGTATTTCTGGACAATTCAGTTGTGGTCGGGAAAGCCAGGACTTCCATTCCACTTCTATTTGTTGTAAATTAGAAACAAAATTTTAATCGAGA
Organism: Sthenelais limicola; assembly: GCA_942159475.1. Taxonomy (NCBI): domain Eukaryota; kingdom Metazoa; phylum Annelida; class Polychaeta; order Phyllodocida; family Sigalionidae; genus Sthenelais; species Sthenelais limicola. The sequence continues at coordinate 53,475,902 of OW804100.1, read as the reverse complement.
ATTTGTCTGTGAAATCTTTCAGTTGAGTGAAAAATAACAATTTAGGCCTACTTCTTTTCTCCCTACCCCCAATGAAAGATACAATATTACTCTTAAATATTCCATACTCATCTTGTTTAACTGATTATCGCCCACCCGTACTTGTTTTTGACTTTTAGAAACCTAAAAAAACAGCAACACATCGATAATATTAGTCCTATGAATTTAATAATGATTGTATTTTGAATGATTCTTTTGGACGATATAGCTGAAATGCATATTTAAATAATGATTAAATTCAAATGATTCTTTTGGACGATATCTCTGGAAATGCATATTCAATCTCCAAAATATCCATGATATATATAATACTACAACATTTTGAAAAAGATTGTCATCTATTGTGGGACATATCCGGCCTATATATCGATCGTCCCTAAAATCTGACCATGATAAATAGAAACCTTATACCTACTAGGACAACACTGGGTTCCCCCGCCAACGGCAGCACCGACGCTGCAGGGCGGCCGGCTCATCGCCCTCTTCCTGCTGCACCCGTCAGTGCAGTGCAGGCAAGGCAAGCTCGGGGGGTTGGGGTGGGGCGGCAGCTACGGCAGCGCGTACTAGGTTAGCCATGTCTGGTTCGCACTTGTATACTCTATGCAAACCCCCTTACCACCCATGCACCCATGCCGGGGGGGGGGGGCGGTGTAGGGGGTTGGGGGCCATTGTTTCAGAGACTGGGAGGAACCCAAAGGTCTCACCTACCCTCCAAGTCGAATCTAAAATCCAAAACATAATTAATACTTATTTCTATGAGATTAAAATTAGATTAAATGAATATGCCGATTTTTCCATGTTCACATGTTATTTTAAATATATTTCTCAGTCCTCGCAGAGATGATGACACATCTAATCTCCCCAGTATCGATCACTCCATTTCTTCCGCCGCTTACCTAGAAGCCCCACCCTCTTCCGTTCCCTGCTTATCCCCCATCCCCAACCCACCATGAATTAATTGCCCGCGTTTAGCGAGTCTAATCAACATAGTCCGTCCTTGGGACCCAGAGGGGGGAAAGGGGGATAGAGAGTGGGAGGACAGCGTTAGGGAGGGAGAAATGCACCCAGCCTCTCAAAGAGTGCAGTAGATGGGACTAGGTTCCCTAGACTCTACCGCCATCCTTCTCTACCCTTCATCCAAACCCACCACCCATAGTGTAACTGCTACACAGATACTATACTACTGCACAGTGTCTAAATGAGGGGGGCACTCGTGAAAGCCACGTCGATGCTTTGACACATTTTTATATTATATAATATAATATAATTATTTGTGTGTGGACATACAAAGGTCCAAAAGATATGGAATATTTAAAATCATGGAAACAAATAAAATATTTTTATTTCGATTATGTACACATGTATACATGTATGTTTGTATACATGTAATTATGTAATTATGTATGTATATAATATATGTATGATTATCCAACGCACACACTAAACAGTATGGATACATTATACATATGAAATTATAATGGAATTGGAGGAACTCATCCACTCCCCTACCCCTAGGATCATGGCCGCCAGACCCACACCTATAGATGGCATTTGGTATTGTCTAGGACTCATTCGTTCTGGGCAACCATGGAGTCTATGCAGACCTTTATCCTTCTCGGTTCGCCACTCCGATCTCTTGGATATGTTTACAAGTATTACCATAGTGTGTGCTTATATTAGAATACTAAGTCTAGAGCTGCTAACGAAAACACGGAAACGAGGTCCTAGCCTCTACCCTTATTTGATGAGATATGGCACAATAAGGTATAACAATTCTCAGAAATACTGATGTAAATGTTATCCAATTGCAATTATATTTCCCCCCAGGAATGTGATTATTCTGTATGGTTATACTGAAATACTATTGGTATGGTAAAAGAAATAATGATCCCGGTAAGGCAACGAAAAATTAGGTGAGTTATCAGACTAGCTCACAAAATTAGATAGGGGGGGGGGGGGAGGGAGGGGGTGTAACCTTTTTTTAAAACATTAAATAAATAAAGACACCACAACCTCAAACTTCAGTTTTTGCAATTTATTCAGGCATATATGAGTACTTTGAGGCACTTTTTTCAAAACTACCTTTAAATTTTCGAGAACTGGATATATTGTTGAAGTATGTGATCTCGTTGTTCGTAATCTGACCGCTAGGAGAAAGAAGGGGGAGATGATTGGTTACTCTGGGCCGGCTCATCCCACAGTTGCTCTAAGTTAGGTCAACAACATAGTCCATTCCTCTGGTCAGCTAATAAGGGGGTAGCATGGCAGCCAACACAGAAGAGGGATATAGTGATCTAGATAACTTATGTGAAAAGGTTCTTGTGACCTTGTGTTGGGACAGCTCAGCCCACGCTCGATCAAACAGACATCAAGAGAAGCAGGAATCAGGTTCAGGCAAGGTTTATTTCTCCATACAGGTTAATAGTCATCGTCCAAGGAATGGTCAAGCAAGAGTAACAATTTTACCCGGCTCACTTCAGGCCTTATATACTATGCAAGCAATGAATAAATAGACATAAAATAGTAGCAAGGTGATGACAGGTCTATCTGTCCCAATCCGTCCCCATGGAATGTCGGGAGAGGTGAGGAGTGATGGGCAGAGTGAGTGACCTCCAAGAACCAAGGTCACAGCTCGAACCAAATAGACACCTAGGACTATAAACTGTGTCAATATGTATATGTTTTAAAGAAGAGAAATTTACTTCTTAGGGGCATTCTGATTGGGAGATGTGTGCCCCTGCTTTGGTTATCTTTGTATTGTCTGATGATTGCTGTATTAAACAAAATAATAATGATTCCTTCCTTAGTCAGGGTAAAAGATATCTTTATATAGGCTAAAGTTTTTCCATGTAGGGATTTTAATGAAGACTCTTGCATGCACACAAATATTACCAATGAAATGTCTAGTGACCCCCTGCCCTGGAGAAACTGGATCAGGAGGGGAGATGCTGGAGGAGGCGATGCTGCTGCTGGCAGTGGTGCTGGTGGTGGAGGTGGTGGTGCTGGTGGTGATGAGGCTGATGATGCAAACCATCGATTTTTCGATCCGGGTGCTGCAAGGGTACAGCATTTAATGCTGGGGGTTGGGTTGGCAGTCGGGGTGGAGGAAGTGTGTGTGTGGAGTGGGGGGGCGGAGGCGTAGAGAAGAGAGGTGAGTATAGAAATAAAAACAGCTCCTAATCAAGTGCGACCCTCTCCTTCTCCTTAATATTGTTTTACTATAATTAGGTGCGTCATCTTTTCACATACCTATGTATATTAGATGTCAAATATTCGATATGTCGAAGCTAATAAAATTAACTTGTGAAGAAGTGAAGCCCTTGTTAAGTTGCATGTACATATACATTGTAGATACTCATCATTTACACATAATGGGTGCATTGCACTATACACAATAGGATCTTGTCCTAAAGGCCTCGTAACACCCTCTTAAATTTACGACTACGAGGGCTTTATGATACGAGGGTTGTTGCATTGAAACTCATGCATTTGAGCAAGGTAAGAGTTCTCTCAGAGGACTCTCAGAGGTCTCTCAGACGAGTCTAAGAAAGTAATCGTATATAGTAATTCCCATTTAGACGCATAAAAAAGAATCATAATCAGACATTGCATCTATAATATGTTCTGACGGGAAATGAAAACCAAAATAAAAAGATCTACATATGTTAGACACCTGGTGCAAGTCCAACAAAATCTCAATGAATGTCTTTAAGACCAAATATATGACCCTCAAACCAAAAAGAACTAGCAAAATTACTCAACAAATAATTGACTACAACCTTACCTTGGGTAGAGAATCGATCCAGGAGACTGAGGAGTACTGCTACCTTGGTCTCATGATTGATCACAAATTTTCGTTTAAGTCACAGATTTCGAAAACAATAAATAATGTTGAATGGAAGGTTAAGCTATTGGCTGATGCCAGATACATGCTTAATAAGAAATAAAATAAGAAATACTATACTAGTCACTAGATACCCTACTCAACTTAAATATTTAACCAAATCTAGCATCTTAGAAAATTATTCCAAATTAGGGTAACAGCTGGAAGATATAAGCATTGGACTCTGATTCGATGCATAAATATGTCGACCTATTTGTCTACACATCTTTGTAATTGTATTAACTTAATTGGACAAATAAAAGATTTTCTATTCTATTCTATTCTAATCTATTCTATTCTATATGTGAGAATCCAAGAACCTAGACCAATTAACCCAAGGTGCAGGGCATTTGGTCGACCCATCAGCAGCTGGTCACATCTTCTGAAACGAGACATAATTAGCCCAGAATCCCTTTAGTGTAGGTATGATCATCTTGCAAGAGTTCGGGAAGATGTGGCCTACAAAACAGCATAACACATATCATGTAAAAGAAGCTGGACGCTCACATCTGGTTAGGGTGGAGCTTAACGGTTTACAAGCCAACAATAGGTGGACCAACCTTTGGCATGCACTGTATAGAGTAGTGATGATGTGAACTGCTTCATCTAGACTTGCGTAAGCCGCCTCAATATTGACCTCTTTTCTGCAGACAGCATGCATGTTTTCATCACCACGTTCTACCTGACTAGTCAGCTGGAGTTGCATGGCTGCATACTAGTCCAATACAGCAGCAGTATACTACCCTCTATTTTGGAGTAACTTGCACTAGGTGTCTTTGAATAAACCATACCCCAACATTCTAACATATTCCTCCGAAAACGAAAACCATGCTGTGGGCCGAAACAATGCTGTTGTAAGCTCAAGAAAGAAGGATCATCAACTGTTTTCGGAAGACAAGACCCAGACTTTTAGAGACAGAAAAATACTATTTATTATTGTCATTGTACTATGGTTGTTATTTTCAGATGCCGACTTGACAACATGTATCTGCAAATAATCATATGGTATTCATTATGTCATATTACATGTAGATATGTTATCTTCAAGGGTAGCATATAGTATGGAGAAGTAGAAATCTTTACGAGTAAAATGCAAAGAATTAAATCAATAACTAATGTAATGTACACGAAGTGTGTATTTCGAGATGGCAACCGCATAAAACCATGTTTTTAAATAAAAGAAATAACTTTAATATTTTATATCGACAATTTATTACCAATACAATTTATGTGGTCCCCCATCTCTTAGATCCATGTTAATTTCTATAATGATACAAGGTCATTTGTGCCTTGCAGCAAGGTTAGCCTTGGCCCTTGTGCATGGCTAGATAGTCGGCGTTTGTGCCAAGAAAGCTAATTTTCTCACCAAGAAAAGGCCATTATTGGAAACGGTTAAAATAAAGAGCGGAAATGTTCGATATTTGTCTATAATTCATTACTTGCATGGAGAGTGTGGGGGGAGGTCGGTGGATCCCCCTGTAATAACTTACATTTCGCCGTACAGAGAAACTTTATCTAAAAGTTTACCACTGCTTATCAAATTGTTTTCGGTCAGAAAATGATTAAAATGAAAGTTGATGTGTTCGCGGACTGTCCAAAACAAAAGCTATATGTTTTTTTAATCAACAGAAACCAATCAGACATTGGTTACACATTTAAATCTCTGTGGTAATATTGTTGTACCTTTGGTTCTGGACGTGGCCAACCACGACAAAATATGAATGGCTGGCCACAATATAAAATGGCGAACCGGGTCCCATTATTGAGAGTCATCGACCCAAGAGTCTGACAAGATAAGTTAAGATTCTGTTAAAATCGACAGTCGGGGCTGCGAACTGTCACGGTAATGGTAATCACGGTAATGGTAGTGTCCGCCGAGGTTAGTGCAGTTGAGATCATTTACAACTTTATACCTTATTATATTATGCGGTGCCTTAATGTACCATTGTTTATATTTTATAATTGGTTGTCTTATATTTATACACTTCAACATAAATGTGAGGCAATATTGAGTATTATGTAAGTGGTTTAAATTACCCTACAACTGTTAATTACCCTACAATCCTACAACCCCACAATCTTCTTCCCTGTTATGCCCTCCTCCTCAATTACTTTTTTATGACTATTTCATTCTTGCTTTATCAGATTTGTAAATGTGTCTGGCTATACCAAACCAGAAATTGCTCCAGCTACAGATATGGCTTCCAACAACCTTCTTCCAGTTGCAGCTTCCCACGAGTTCCAGCTACTAGTATGGCACAACCTTGTTCCAGCTACAGGCATGGCTTCCCACAACCTTGTTCCAGCTACAGGCATGGCTTCCCACAACCTTGTTCCAGCTACAGGAATGGCTTTCCACAACCTTGTTCCAGCTACAGGAATGGCTTTCCACAACCTTGTTCCAGCTACAGGCATGGCTTCCCACAACCTTGTTCCAGCTACAGGCATGGCTTCCCACAACCTTGTTCCAGATACAGGAATGGCTTCCCACAACCTTGTTCCAGCTACAGGAATGGCTTCCCACAACCTTGTTCCAGCTACAGGAATGGCTTCCCACAATCTTGTTCCAGATACAGGAATGGCTTCCCACAACCTTGTTCCAGATACAGGCATGGCTTTCCACAACCTTGTTCCAGATACAGGAATGGCTTCCCACAACCTTGTTTCAGCTACTGGGATGGCATCCCACAACATTGTTCCAGCTACAGGAATGACTTCCCACAATCTTGTTCCAGATACAGGAATGGCTTCGCACAAGCTTGTTCCAGCTGCAGGGATGGCTTCCCACAACCTTGTTCCAGCTACTGGGATGGCTTCCCACAACATTGTTCCAGCTACAGGCATGGCTTCCCACAACATTGTTCCAGCTACAGGGATGGCTTCCCACAACCTTGTTCCAGCTACTGGGATTGCTTCCCACAACATCGTTCTAGCTACAGGGATGGCTTCCCCACAACCTTGTTCCAGCTCCAGGGATGGCTTCCACAACATTGTTCCAGTTGCAGGGATGGCTTCCATAATCTTGTTCCAGCTACTGGGATGACTTCCTACAACCTTGTTCCAGCTACTGGGAAGGCTTCCACAACCTTGTTCCAGCTACTGGGATGGCTTCCCACAACCTTGTTCCAGCTGTAGGGATGGCTTCCCATAATTTTGTTCCAGCTACAGGAATGGCTTCCCATATTCTTGTTCCAGCTACAGGGATGGCTTCCCCACAATCTTGTTCCAGCTGCAGGGATGGCTTCCACAACATTGTTCCAGCTGCAGGGATGGCTTCCTTAATCTTGTTCCAGCTACTGGGATGACTTCCCACAACCTTCTTCCAGCTACTGGGAAGGCTTCCACAACCTTGTTCCAGCTACTGGGATGGCTTCCCACAACCTTGTTCCAGCTGTAGGGATGGCTTCCCACAACATTGTTCCAGCTACAGGGATGGCTTCCCACAACCTTGTTCCAGCTACAGGCATGGCTTCCCACAACCTTGTTCCAGCTACAGGGATGGCTTCCCACAACCTTTTTCCAGCTGCAGGGATGGCTTCCCACAACATTGTTCCAGCTACAGGGATGGCTTCCCACAACATCGTTCTAGCTACAGGGATGGCTTCCCCACAACCTTGTTCCAGCTCCAGGGATGGCTTCCACAACATTGTTCCAGTTGCAGGGATGGCTTCCATAATCTTGTTCCAGCTACTGGGATGACTTCCTACAACCTTGTTCCAGCTACTGGGAAGGCTTCCACAATCTTGTTCCAGCTACTGGGATGGCTTCCCACAACCTTGTTCCAGCTGTAGGGATGGCTTCCCATAATTTTGTTCCAGCTACAGGAATGGCTTCCCATATTCTTGTTCCAGCTACAGGGATGGCTTCCCCACAATCTTGTTCCAGCTGCAGGGATGGCTTCCACAACATTGTTCCAGCTGCAGGGATGGCTTCCTTAATCTTGTTCCAGCTACTGGGATGACTTCCCACAACCTTGTTCCAGCTACTGGGAAGGCTTCCACAACCTTGTTCCAGCTACTGGGATGGCTTCCCACAACCTTGTTCCAGCTGTAGGGATGGCTTCCCACAACATTGTTCCAGCTACAGGGATGGCTTCCCACAACCTTGTTCCAGCTGCAGGGATGGCTTCCCACAACCTTGTTCCAGCTACAGGGATGGCTTCCCACAACCTTTTTCCAGCTGCAGGGATGGCTTCCCACAACATTGTTCCAGCTACAGGGATGGCTTCCCACAACCTTGTTCCAGCTACAGGTATGGCTTCCCACAACCTTGTTCCAGCTACAGGGATGGCTTCCCACAACATTGTTCCAGCTACAGGGATGGCTTCCCACAACCTTGTTCCAGCTACAGGGATGGCTTCCCACAACATTGTTCCAGCTACAGGCATGGCTTCCCACAACCTTGTTCCAGCTACAGGGATGGCTTCCCACAACCTTGTTCCAGCTACTGGGATGGCTTTCCACAACATTGTTCCAGCTACAGGAATGGCTTCCCACAACCTTGTTCCAGCTACTGGGATGGCTTTCCACAACCTTGTTCCAGCTACTGGGATGGCTTTCCACAACATTGTTCCAGCTACAGAAATGGCTTCCCACAACCTTGTTCCAGCTACAGGAATGGCTTCCCACAACCTTGTTCCAGCTACAGGCATGGCTTCCCACAACCTTGTTCCAGATACAGGTATGGCTTCCCACAACCTTGTTCCAGCTACAGGTATGGCTTCCCACAACCTTGTTCCAGCTACAGGAATGGCTTCCCACAACCTTGTTCTAGCTACAGGAATGGCTTCCCACAACCTTATTCCAGCTACAGGAATGGCTTCCCACAACCTTGTTTAAGCTACAGGCATGGCTTCCCACAACCTTGTTCCAGATACAGGTATGGCTTCCCACAACCTTGTTCCAGATACAGGTATGGCTTCCCACAACCTTATTCCGGCTACAGGAATGGCTTCCCACAACCTTGTTCCAGCTGCAGGCATGGCTTCCCACCACCTTGTTCCAGCTACTGGGATGGCTTCCCATAATTCTTCACATAATCTTGTTCCAGCTACAGGGATAGCTTCCCACAACCTTGTTCCAGCTACTGGGATTGCTTCCCACTACATCGTTCTAGCTACAGGGATGGCTTCCCCACAACCTTGTTCCAGCTGCAGGGATGGCTTCCACAACATTGTTCCAGCTGCAGGGATGGCTTCCATAATCTTGTTCCAGCTACTGGGAAGGCTTCCACAACCTTGTTCCAGCTACTGGGATGGCTTCCCACAACCTTGTTCCAGCTGTAGGGATGGCTTCCCATAATTTTGTTCCAGCTACAGGAATGGCTTCCCATATTCTTGTTCCAGCTACAGGGATGGCTTCCCCACAATCTTGTTCCAGCTGCAGGGATGGCTTCCACAACATTGTTCCAGCTTCAGGGATGGCTTCCTTAATCTTGTTCCAGCTACTGGGATGACTTCCCACAACCTTGTTCCAGCTACTGGGATGGCTTCCCACAACCTTGTTCCAGCTGTAGGGATGGCTTCCCACAACATTGTTCCAGCTACAGGGATGGCTTCCCACAACCTTGTTCCAGCTACAGGCATGGCTTCCCACAACCTTGTTCCAGCTACAGGCATGGCTTCCCACAACCTTTTTCCAGCTGCAGGGATGGCTTCCCACAACCTTGTTCCAGCTACAGGCATGGCTTCCCACAACCTTGTTCCAGCTACAGGCATGGCTTTCCACAACCTTGTTCCAGCTACTGGGATGGCTTTCCACAACATTGTTCCAGCTACAGGAATGGCTTCCCACAACCTTGTTCCAGCTACTGGGATGGCTTTCCACAACCTTGTTCCAGCTACTGGGATGGCTTTCCACAACATTGTTCCAGCTACAGGAATGGCTTCCCACAACCTTGTTCCAGCTACAGGAATGGCTTCCCACAACCTTGTTCAAGCTACAGGCATGGCTTTCCACAACCTTGTTCCAGCTACAGGTATGGCTTCCCACAACCTTGTTCCAGCTACAGGTATGGCTTCCCACAACCTTGTTCCGGCTACAGGAATGGCTTCCCACAACCTTGTTCCAGCTGCAGGCATGGCTTCCCACAACCTTGTTCCAGCTACTGGGATGGCTTCCCATAATTCTTCACATAATCTTGTTCCGTCTACAGGGATGGCTTCCCACAACAGTAGTAGGCGTTCAGCGGTTGAGAGCGCATACAGAATTGAGTTTGAGGTCTTGACACTCCCTTGATGGTGCAATCTTTAATGTATTCTTTATTGATATTTGGGGAGGGGGGAGGGAGGGGGAGGGGAGGGTTTTTTTAGAGCAAGATAAAATAGCCAAACTTCACCATTGAGACTTAAAGGATGAATGATTGACCTTATGATCCATACATCTCTCAAATGTGTAGGATCATTCTTTCATCCTCCTCCCCTCCAACCCCCTCCCTCCCCCCTCCCTCCATCCTCCCCCTTTGATCCCTCCCTCCCTCTCTCCCTTCGTCCCCTCCCCTCCCCCCTCCCCCACCTCTCCCCCTCCCACCCTCCCCTGTATTCTTTTATAATATTGTTTGTTCAAAGGGGTTGAATGGGGGTAGAGTGGATCTTATGGTCGATTCTCACTAAGTGTCGTCAAATGGGCCTTTTTCTCTCATATGGCCATAATTTGTAATATGTAATTAAAAAACTAATATGGATGTGTCAAAATGATCGGGCTAGAGTAGAGGAACATGTGGGTATATACTTTTTATTATCTACAATGTATATTTACGCTGCTGGATGCCTTAAAATGCCATTTTTTTAAGCATTTAAAGGAAAATAGATATGAAAATTAAATTTTGAGCATTAATATCCCTGAGATATCATGTAGTTTAAACTTAAAGCAAATACAACATGAAAATATAGGCAGGCTCTTTTTTTATAAACGAAAAATAAATCAAGCTGGTGCATTAGATATTTTTCCAGTGTCATTTTTCACTTTGTGTAATTAAAACGTCATTGAGCGATACAGAAATCATGTAGTATGCTAGTGACCATTGCAATTAAATTCAATGAGTTCTTAATACTGAAAACATAGATCAACACTTCTATTATTTATTGGTATATTTAATATTAGCCTAACTTGAGAAGCCTTATGACAGCATGCCTTTTCATAATATAAAGGGCTTTTGGTGTAGTTTTGGCATCATTGAGCGATACATCATTATTTATGCATAACTTATTTGCATATCACTATTAATAAGTCACAATATATACACACATAGCCTATGTCAATATCTATTGTTTTAGATATATTTGTGTACATAGTTTCCATTATGTATGAAGCTTCTGGGTATTTAATAGGAAAAAAATCATCAAGCAATACAGTCATTGAGCGATACAGATGATATGATATGTATCCAATTAATCCATGAGAAAAACAAAATGAACAAGGCTGTATGTATACATTTTGCCAAAGTGTCAAATCACATCAATACTGGCCATAATTACTGCTAAATTCACTATAATAGTCATAGAATTTCTGATTAATGTTAATCATACATGGTTCAAGATAGTATGAAATCAGCAAAATCGTCATTGAGTGATACCACTTCTTTGTTTCATTATACCCCAGGTATGTCATGTATATATTTAAGTTGTAGTGGTATTGGTTAGTTCTTCTCCGAAGCACCAGGTGGAGCTACCACTGCTGGTCATTTCTCTATACATTTACTGGGTACAGAAGTCACGCGCACTTCTACCCTTTATTTATCTCTAGCAACATGTTACGGTATTTCCGAGTCATCCATAATGTTAAAGGAACCTTGGCCCTAGTGCCCGTGTATTATCAATATTACCCAATCTTTTTGAGATTAATACTTCTTCATGTCTATGTTGAGACACCATGTGGTACTGTGTACCTGGATTGGTGTACAGGTCCGAAAGTCATTCTCGGACAGGAACTGAGTACTTCGGGTAGTCACTCCTCAGAGGAACTAGGTATTTCGGGTAAATACATTCCTCATACTACAGGAATAGAGTATTTCGGATAATACGCTCCTTGATGCAATAAGAACTTGCTAGTTGTGTTTGAATAAAACAGAGAACGGTGTGGGAATCACTCTTTTGTCTTTATTCTTTGCTAAGAAAAAATGGGTGGTAGTAAAGAACACTACAAAGTTATAGTATTTTGTCCCTTTGAAAGCAGATTACAGCAGTATTCAAATATTAAAACCGCATCTAAATTAAATATTTGTCTTTAATTCCATGGTTTCCATCCACCCTGTATCGCTTGATGATGCAAATAATTTAGGCCTCAATATAGAAGGCAGTTTTCAATGTTAATGTTCCCAATTTTGCACATATCAAGTATGGCACTATAACTTTAAATAGATAAAATATTTAAGAATTCTGGTATATTTAATTTTTAAGCCAATTTTGTTACCCATATCAACCAATTGACGACATTTTGTGAGAATCGACCTTATAATGACAAATGATGATATTATTAATACTTATTAACCTATACCACAACTTCGCGGGAATGGCATTGCCTTGGATAACATCTGGAATGGCCTTGACTGTAGGTGGAAGGGGGTCCACATATGGCGCTGCCCCTAGAAACCTGCAGTTGCTAAGTGGAGCCTGATCAGCTCTGCTGGGGCACCTCTTGAACAACACCAGGTACAGACTAAGCCCCGAAACCTGGCAAGAGGAAGACTGCTGAAGAAGCGGTTAAAAGGCAATGAGAAGCATGCACAGCATGTATTGCAATCACTTAATGACAGTGACTCATCATATGTCAATAAATCATATATTACATATTGCACCATCCTCACCTCAAACTCCTTTTTTATATGTGCTCTCACGCTTACTACTCACAACCTTGTTCCAGCTACAGGAACGGCTTCCAACAACCTTGTTCCAGCCACAGGCATGGCTTCCAACAACCTTGTTCCAGCTACAGGGATGGCATCCATGATCTTGTTCCAGCTACAGGGATGGCTTCCCACAACCTTGTTCCAGCTACTTGGATGGCTTTCCACAACATTGTTCCAGCTACAGGAATGGCTTCCCACAACCTTATTCCAGCTACAGGGATGGCTTCCCACAACCTTGTTCCAGCTACAGGGATGGCTTCCCACAACTTTGTTCCAGCTACAGGGATGGCATCCATGATCTTGTTCCAGCTACAGGGATGGCTTCCCACAACCTTGTTCCAGCTACTTGGATGGCTTCCCACAACCTTGTTCCAGCTGCAGGGATGGCTTCCCACAACCTTGTTCCAGCTACAGGGATGGCTTCCCACAACCTTGTTCCAGGTTCAGGGATGGTTTCCCATGGAATTGGTCCAGCTTTAGATGAGAGGGATATGGCTTGGTTTTAGATCCTTGGCTTTAGTTTCCCCTTCTTCATATATGATGTTTATATGAACCTCACATCCTCATCGATGATGTTTTCTCTGCCCATTCAAGTGATAGTATTGATGAGCAGATCCTCCCACTATATATGCCTGAAAATACTGTATACTATGTGATAAATGACGACTTTGTGGTTGAATTGTTGTACCCAAACGTGTTGGGTACAACTATATGCTTGATAGACGAGAATTATAACGTTTAGCTTTCATAAAGGTATTAATAAGTTAAACATGATATTATTATATATCATGTATATGGATGGATCCACTAAATTACATTTTTGTCTTGGCGTATACCAGTGCATCGAGAGGTTTGGGTGTCTCTACCCAATCCTAAATGCTAAATAGAGATCTTGAATATACTCAATTATTGTCTAGAAAGGGAATCTGGACCTGAATTAATGAAAGCTAAAGATCATTCTCGATTACATGACATCGTTCATACGATAATATGTAATGCCCACCTCCCCGATCTTTTATAATTATATTGTCTCTGCGTTAATTAGTTAATTATCTTATCAGTCTGCACCTTTATGTTAAAATAAGGTTTCATTACAGCTCAATATTATAAGAGTCTGGTTACGAATCTCAGCAGTCAGTCATTGCTTGTGATATCTTGAACTTGGAACGAATACACATCATTACCTTATACAAGCTCTTGACTTGACTTCATCATTAGCCTAAAAAGGGCTCAGAGAATCGACATTATAAGCAGATCTTCATAAAGCTATTTGAAAGACATTTCTTAATACATCCAGTTTAGGCTCACAGCCTCTCCGATCAGATAAGAATGTTCAGTTATTATATATTGCCCTAATGGTTTTCTCGGCCCTGGAGACTGGAGTATGGGTTCTAATGGAATACTAATGAAATGTTGCGGTTTAGAGCGAGAGGCTTACCCTCAGTTTGGAGGGACTGTCTCAACTCTGAGCATAGTCTGTATGGCAGACCTCAGTACCACTCAGTCCCACCATATACCTCCTCGGAGTTGCTCCCTATAACCCTTGTCCCTCGAATGATATGTTTAACATATATGATCTCTTTGGGGATGGAAGTATCAGCGCACACGTGCAATCTCCCAGCCGTCCCTGCTCTTCCACAGCTGCAGCAGTTTCAGTTAATGGTGGCGTGTGTGCGAAAAAGGTCGAAACATTCTCCAGCACCGACCTCCTCAGGGCAGACCATGAAAATGATCTATTTGTCTGACACAGTTTAAACATTGTGCCCTCCTCGCTCCAATATCTAATGTCCACCTCCTCGATCCTCCTTCTCTTTCTCCCCCCACCCCCTCTTCTGCCCCCCTCTTCCTCCTGCTCCCTCTCTTCCTCGATCCTCCTCCCATCCCACGTTCCGTACACCAACTGTTGCTTCCTGTCATCATGCAAGACATGCACGCACGCACCCACAAACACAAACACGCACTGTTGTAGTGTAGACACATTATTCATAGCTATTCATCATTTCTCGTAGGCCCTCGTAGGCTTCTTCTAAGTCACGTTTTCCTCTTCACATTTCTTCTGCGCCTGTGTCTCATTAGCCCTCTCTAGAGTAGAACTTAATAGTAAACGCCCCTAGGGCCTCTAGGGCCCCTAGCCCCCCCCTCCCCCCTTTCCCGCCACCACCAGCTTTATTCGTTCACTACCTCGATAATCTTTTCCTTCCAGCTTGCTCATATTTATATTATTTATTTTCGCCTTCTACTCCTCGATCCCTGTACTCTTTTGCTACATCCTTTGTCACCATCCCTCGGTAACACCGCCCCCCCCCCCCTACACACTTTTCTACTTGCCTTACACATTCTTTTCTTTTCTCCATTCCTTCCTCGTATATCTTCTGCCTGCGCCACCTCGTCGTTTCAGTTCCCAATCGCTTGACAGAATTAGGTAGATGAGCGGAGAGGGAGGGCGCCATGCTGAAGTGGGAGGGCGCCAGTACGAAGAGGGAGGGGGTAGGTGGGAGGAGTACGGTAGGAGGGCGGATACATAGCTAGGTGAGCTAGGGTGGGTGGTTGGAAAGTAGGAAGAAGGGAGGGCGGGGCCCTAGCCGATGTCTGGTGGGCGGGTGTAAGTTCACCCAGTAAAACGCAGACCTTACTTTTTATGATCGTAGCGTCTGGGTTCATACGTTCGCGAAAATGTCGTCTGCGTACATCTTATGTGGCTCATACGTAATCTAAATTTTCCAGACATGGCAAAGACATCGTCTTCTGCATCTTGGTCTAACTGATGAACTGGTCAGTGGTCAAATAGTTGAACTGGGCCGTAATTTCTGGTATTAGTTGTTTACCGTTGCATTTGGGTCTGAATTGGGTCAGTAGTCTATTTATAGGTGCGGCTTACCCCAACCGATGATTGACCGACTTTACCATGCACACGGTCTCCAAGAGACACTTTGTAAGCCCCATTCCTATTGGCCTCTCATTTTGACCCAGATATCATTAACCCCTGGTAAACACACGTTTTCTATTGAATTTAAAGATAGTGGACATTTATAACAACAAGATTTCGATCATGTCCAAAAATATACACGTAATTACAGTACTTTTTCAATCCAAAAGGTGTCGATTTCGTTGGAATCATAAGAAATATTTTTGAAGTGATGATCTGCCTCAGCCAATAGGGAGAGGGATCGAAGAACTGGGTCAGGCATGGCCGGGGAAACTGGGTCAGTGCGATTGTGTAGATTTTTGTGTTATTATTCGCGATCAATGAGTGGGTCTGCTTGCGCTGTCGCTTGCTGGGTCTATTGCCGGAGAGAGGAACTAATTTTCCCGCTCCTCCCCGCACGACGAAGAAGTAGGGAGGTCTGCAGCGAGCAACCCTTAAGTACATAGAAGCTACGAAGTCGAAGACGAGGACATTTTAAACGAGGAATTACCAAGAAGCAAGTGGCTGGGTATTAGAGGACGTGTGTACATTTTCAGGACGGGCGGGCTCAAGATACAGGTTTCAGTGACTGGGAAAGAATAGAGAGGACACCAAGTGTGTGAGTGAGCGAGGACTAAACACACTACCCGAGGAGGTCAACCTTACCGGGCTTTTATCCTATATCATGTGTACCAATACTGAGAGGGCAATGCCAATGCTTTTAGGAGCCACATAGAGTACTGGATAGCGATGGCGAGTGGTAGGTATACGAGGATTTGTTTTGCTCTGGGTGCAATAACAGCTATCTATTAGATCCATAGATTGATGGATCCAATTCCGGATGGGGTGGCAACGCTGGTGGTGGTGGTAGGAGTGCTATTGCAGTGGTGGTAGTAAGTAGTGGATAGCGGTGGTGGCGGTGGCTCTGGATCTGCTTGCTCATGCCAACAGACGACAATTGGAATTTGTATTTAGTGCTTGGCGCGCTTTATTCAGTGACTGCCACTACTTCGGCTTTAATGCAGCAGCATCATGACTGGTGTGATGCATTGCGATGCAGTATCATTATTATTATGGGTGCAGGTGAGTGATCGCCCCTGCTTTTCTGTCTGTCTGTCTGCCTGTCTCTCGTATTCCTATCTGTCTTGCTCAGTGTCTGTCTGTTTCCCTGCTAGCCTGTCAGGGCTGTTTTGATTTAGGGCTTGATAGGCGAGAGTTCTGGAATGTGATGTTTGGTGGTATCTTGGGTCGTATCAGTGCAGACTTGAAGCAGCTGGAGTATTGGTAGATATTGGTATTGCCACATCCACAATCTCCTACTCACTCTGCCCTTTGAGAAAGCATAGTACTCTGCCCCATCATAATATTACACCATATGTGATTTATACAGGTATGGTAGGAGACCGATCTGTATTTAACACCTTTTATATGCACATGCATATGTTTATTATTTATCCCACCTCATCCACATTCCATAAAGGCCGTGTTCTCTGCGCCTCCTCCTCTTATCTCAGAGCTTGTAGAAATTTCATATGCCATAATTATGATAAATATCTTATCTGAGATAACCTCAGGAGACTGGATAATGCGTCTGTTTTCTTCCATAAAAATCGTTTATGAAACCCAAAAGCCCTCCTCTTTCCATTCCCCCTCCTGGTCGTGACCTCAGACCACCTCTGTCGTCCACCCATCCATGTATTCATATATCCTCCACATGCCTCCCGCCCCTCCTCCTCCACCACCTCTGTGCCTCCCCACCGCCCCGTGCCCGTTGACCGAATTTCGGGGGCCGAGTCACGGTGACCCACTGACACTGACTGCGCTGGTGGTACTACAACTCTGTCTTCTATCACTTGGGGGGGGGGGGGGGCGGTTGTCAGACTGGGGGAGTGGGGCCAGACTACACCACCGGGATCTCCACCACCACTTCCCGGCGCTATGGTTAGTGAGGAACTTGCCTCTCTAGCACCGCCTGCTCCCCTGCTCTACTCTTCCACCTTCCTACATCCGTACACCTATATCCATGTACACAAAAACTCCAGGGCATGGATTGGGGTAACCAGGCCTGAGAGACAACGAAGGTGGAGAAGCAATAGCAATATATATATATATATATATATATATGGAGAATATAGGAATAACCAAACATCTCGGCTACCCTATTTATGTACCAGTTCTCTATTTTGCAATATATGTGGAACGGTTCATTCAATGCCCCATTCACACTATATACATGCTCTCCTTCATCTAGTAAAGTGTGGGTTGAATAATTTGGACTGACAGGTGGAGGTATACAAAGAGAAGCGAATGTGGGACAAGAAAAAAATAGAGAAGCGAGAGCGAGCAGCTAGCTTGTATATAATATCGGATTTTGCCAGTGCTAAAAAGGCTTCATCGTTTTACGACTAATTGTATGCACGATGCCATAAACAACTATAAACCAACCTGGATTCTGTACATCAGATGTCAATGAATATTTAAGCGGGAAACATGGTAAATATAAACAGTTGACACAATTTGTCCCATGCCCTGTCATGGCTATAATAATAACAACACGTTTGTATGGGGAGTATGTGTATCCGACATGTAAGTGCGTCTATCATACTCTATGTGCGTGACTTGTACAACATTGGTAACAATTCAATAATCAATACATTTGTTATCCCTACTTCAAACGGTAGAAAGTGAGAGGAATTAATGGTTAACCATCTTGTTGTCTACGTCAGTTTCATCTAGTACAGGATGCCGGAAATATATAACTGGAGATGTTTTATACAACAAAGAATCTTCTAAGGTTGAAGTAATATATTCTCAACCAGATTGTTATCTAATATAGTCTGTATTTATTCTATTGTTAGATGTTAGATGTAGGCTACAAGCACACATAACATTGTGCATACAATATACCGAAGGGTACCTGGGAAGAACAGGTCTGAGGGGACAGGTAAATGCCCTATTTCTCGCCAATTAATAGACTTTTGTACTTGATGAAGAGAAATAAAGATACATATATTATATAACCTGATAGCTTCAGCTTATATAGAGCTTAAATAGAGCTGTTGGTCTTTGCTTTTTTAATGTGGGAGGGAGATCAGGTGAATTAACGTTTTGGAAAGCTACTAATGGGATAGGAAGAACGGTTTTCTTGTGCAGACGTGATTGAATTTTAATCGATCCGATACGCAGAATATCATAATGTAATTGCCTGCTCATGAGTCTTATAACTGTAATAATACATGCGCTATATTTGATAGCTCTCCAACACTGCACAGGTTATATGATGGGAATACAGCCCTTGCTTGTCCTAGCCTGGGACAAGGACTACAAGGACACATAGGTAAACCCAGCAACACTAGGGCTAGGCCTACTCCAGTGACTCCCCCCCCCCCCTGCATGACAGCCCCTACACTGCCAGCCATCAGCAGCACCACCAGTAATACCGCTAAATCCACGTCTTACAGCAGGCTCCCTCCCTTTATATTGCCAGTATTTGACTCAAAGCTATCTTCTGTAGCCGTTTTCTAACGAATGTATAAACTTGGTCCGGGGAAATAGGGTTTAAAGTTTGAGCTTTTTTAGACATCCAAATTAAAATTTTAATCTTAATATCTACACATTTCGCGCGGATCTCCTATCTGGGTGATATATCGTATAGAGTAATTGTGATTCAAATTTCGATATTCTGAACAAATTTTCTACTAATTTTAGCCCTTTTATTTTTACACTTACATTTATGTTCACTTGCCCCATGGCAATACTGTTGTTGCATTTGTAGACATATTAAGTATCTTCAATAATTGTAAACATTGGAAACCTGCGCTCTCATAGCTACTGGATATATCTTCTGAGACATTGGCTTTAATTCAATTAAGTCATGATTGCATCAATTATGTATCGTGCACTTTACTATAACGTGGTGCTCTCCTGATTGCAACTCTATATATTTCAGTGATTCTATGATGCAAGCACTATATTTTTACTAGTCACTTTACACAGGGGCAACACCTAAGAAAATCCATTCAGGATATACAACTGTTTTTAAACATCCTATCCTATTTAGAAGCCTATATTTAAGATGGTGGTTTTCACGATAGAACTTACAAGAAGTCAAACTTGTATAGTAGGGAAAGGGGATTTGGTTCGGCAAGTTGGACCATAGATAGATACATTCTATATTGCATCCAGAACGTGACTTAATGTTAATTAATTTACAAATATAAAATATATCTTTGGAAATGTTGTATAACATAAAGATTATATTTTTTTCTACTTGAAGTTAGATGTTGAATTATAAGATATCCTAAATTTATAATGTGTCCCTAATATTTGAAATACCATATATGAAACCCATTTGCGAGACAGGTGGTTAGGGTCCGACACATATTTGGGGCGAGGGTTCTGAGTGCTCTTACAGCACGAAGCCACACATATATGGTGGATCACTAACTACCGTAGGAAGAGATTTCGCTCGTTTAACATTCCGTCACAACATGGACTATTTCCATGCAAATTCAATGTTCTCAATGGCACTCTAACAGGTGCCCCATCTCAGGGGCAACAACATCAAAGGGGGAGGCAGGAATCTTTGCTGGTTTCAATGCCTATGTATCTTTCCACAATCACAGGGATTCTGTCACCACATATCACAATACCTAATGGGGATATCCCAGGGAAAGCCCCCATCCTATGAGCGAAATCTGTCAACATTGCTCCTCAAACTTCCCCTTAATATGGGAGACCTGTGTTATTTTCTCTTTAACGTAAGGGGCGGGTACAGTACAGTAAGGGTGTATTAATTAGGGTACGTATCAGTGAATACATGTTTATTGACTCTAGAGAATTGTTTTAAGTGTGTGACATAATTATATGTTCGATGAAATATACATGTATAAAGTATTATATTTCATTCTAGACAAGCCGTATTAGATCCAAAGGAGAAAATAGAACTGAGTGGGGCAATTTTGAACTACTGCACATAACTCGATTTTATAAAAAAAAAACCCAAATAATTTAAGATTCGAGTTACTTCTTGGATGGTTATGTAAAGGGGATACATCTTTTACAAGTAATTAATTTCTAAACATTGCCAGTGCAGCATGCAATTGTGCAGAACCGCATACATGTAATACTCCTAGGATTCGGCTTTTTTATTGCTGGAGTATAGTCTGAACACCCTCCATATTCCTTAGAATCATCAATTGAAAAAGATAATTGGTAGTTATCATTTCATAGCAAATAAATTATTACCAAATAAATGCGTTACATATGATAGCTTAGGATAGAAATTACACTGCAATTGTGTCTAGAATCATTAAACTTTGATTCGGTACCCTACGTCTTGTAGTACTTATTATCATATACCTAAGGCTCTTGGCTACTCATATAGGCCTACACATAAGAGAGAGAGCATTATCATACTCGTAATTATTATTTATCATTATTCTTGAGGCGGGGTGTTTTAAAATATCAAGTATTTAAACGGTTAAAAAGATCCCCTGAGAGGTTTAGGTCTCAATCAGGCTTGCATACCTAAAAGCATTTTGGTTGTCCGCGCACATGGTCATGTTGTTGTTGACATGGGTGTATGTTGTTGACATGTCTGCACGTCCACATGGCAATGTTTATAAAAATTCTGTTTACATCCAAGTGCGGAGTTTTGATTGCCTACTTGATTGCCTATTAGCAGTCAAATTGTATGTTTCTCTGTATGCCGGTTATATATAGGCTACACTGTCCAGGCAGTTTGTAGTAGCAACGAAGTAACAGTTGGGGGTTTGTAATAGAAACTGTTAATGTGTATTCAGAGTATTGGTTGATTGATTAATTAATTTATTTTTATTTCTACAAGTATTAGGACGTGTACATGAACATGTACATGAATACACATATGAGAAGTCTACATATGACGGTCAAGGGGTTAGCTATAGGCTGGCGTGTGGTAGAGGCAATCTGTAAACGGTGCTAAATATCTTTATTTCTTCTTCTACTATATAATAATATATAATATAACAAAAATCTACACTACAAATGCCTAAGAATACAACCATGAGAAATGTCTTATGGTATAATTCTGCCCCGCCTCGAGATTGTTTTTATAAAAACAACATGCTGCGGACTACATACTTTACTTGAACTTGTTAATATCTTCCAAATGAAAATTAGCGATACTCAGTTATGCACAGGACCGGTCTTGCCGGTTGTTGAAATAATAATCAATTTGTAGCATTAATTAACATCATCTAGTATGTAAATGTATTACAGGGTTATTGGGAAAGTATTTTTTAGATTAATGATTATATTTAAGTAAATTCGCTAGAGCGTTTTGGGGAGAGCTCACAGAAATAAAGTACTATGATACAGTTGAAACAATCATGAGGTATACTTCGAGATCTTTGCCCCTTACACCAGAACTGGTATATTCAATATGTTTTCACACCTAGCTTTCTCAATTCTAGGCTTGCCATAACAGCTAAATTAAATGTTGAATGATTTATAATTACCATCATGTAAATGCATAAAATTATCAAAATGATTAAAATCATACTTTAACATATATATATATTCTAAAGTGACTAGATTTACATTACCCTATAAACTATATTATTTATAGTGTTGTAATAATCAACGGGATAACATGTCATATATATTCGATCGTCAGATATTATAAGGGGAATATAATATGTAATTCGAATTGTTGAATAGCATTTACATCGAAACGAAATCCTTATTTTGAGTGGACTGCTGGCCCTCTAGCTAATGTCAGTCCTCGCACTGACCCGAAGTACCACTTTCACCTAACCGGGTTAGTATCGACGCAGTGGTGCGTTCGGAACCCGGGAAAAACATACCAAAGAGAACAGAGAATGAGCTTTCACGTAGGCCTACATCTACGCAGAGTAGTACCATACTAAGTTTTCTCTAAGCTCTAGATACCTTTGTTGTTATTGCAATGTGATCGATCGGCCTTTTGTCTTAATTGTGTCGATTCCGGGTTTGAGGATTTCAAGGGTGGTTTAAGGACTGGAGCTCTAACAACCGTGACATTTACCCCTGGGCCTGGCATTGAAACACCTTTGCGAAGATTAATTAACATGTTTCTTTGAATTTTATTATATATGATTGACGTATTTATATTATTGAGAAGACCACCCACAATTATAGAATTCCAAGTTAGTTCATGGCTACTATATTTATTGAGAACATTGCAGTGTATCTTGTACCTGTGATGTTATTGTAGGTTGGCCCTCAGATTTTTACTCAGAGGCTGGACTGCCATATTTGACATATTTGCTGGAAAGAAGTTCTTGATATTAAACCACTTTTGATCGCTAGGACAGGCTATTTGCTCGCTCTTGTGACGCCTAAATTTTGGAAATTCAATTTCATGCAATGTCAAATTGGGAAGTTACATCAGCAGCTGATCACCTTGAAACGACTAATGAAGGATAGGAGTTGTATTTTACACTGGGGAGTTGAGCGCGAATGGGATTGTCCCTGTATTAAGCCGTTTAATCATACGTAACAGTCTACGCATACCGTAAATATACATCGAAATTGAAAGAGATATCAATGAATAATACTCAACACTATTGCAACGGATCTGTAAAGCCAAGCTTACGATGGATTACACAAGAAATATACTAGAGTACAAGATTACAGTACAGTAGGGTCAATCCCAATAAAATGCGACTGGGCATTCGCCCAATGCCGGCTTGAATAGTAATTTTTATAGCAGAAATCCCCAGGTAGATTTCTTTTTCTCTATATGGAAAACATGGTTGAAATCAAAACATTTAAAAGCATAAGTGGAAAATTCGTCATAATGGGGTTTTATACTCCTGACTTTTTAGTAAATATCAATCCTATAAAACATATTCTATCAATTTCAATTATAAAATAATTTACTCTTGAAACAGAAGTGAGAATATTAACTATTAATTGGATACTATCATAGGGAAAATCAGCAGGACACAGCATTTACTTATGAACTGAGTTTTGACACTCGAATCAGCCATAATTGTGAGTATTTTATATGACTCCAGAATATAACCAAGGAAAATCTCGAATCAATGTTGAGAATACTAAAATTTGGGACAGTTCGGTTGTTTTCATCGCTTGCAACTGCCTCTTTGATTCTCCAATACTGACTCTGGACAACTCTTTATTGGGCAGATGTGTTATTGGTATCTGCAGGTGGCCGAATCTAAGCCCCACGTTTACCAACCTATAATATCATATTAGACTTGATATATCGATTGCGAGACTTGAACATCAAGTGTTTTAACGTTATCGTCCAGGAATCGGTGAAGTCGTCTCGCACTTTCACCATTTACTTAACTGTACTGAGGACTTTTAAAGTGTGTTTTCTCATTTTTGCGCTGTAGGTATATATGTGTAGGCGGGAGATTTCCAAACAGTGTTGGTTAATTGTTGACTATTTCTCCTCCGACATTTCTCTATATGATGTATACATATTGGAGGGTAGATTGTAATGTCCATTTTCTTTTTGCTGAATGGATAACATTTACGAAGACAAATTGCTATTAGCGTAGGCGTGTCCATGCGGAGAGACACTGACATACATGTATTATGGATGGTTAATCAAGTATTATGATGGTTGATTAAGAGAAGTATATGATGATTTGTTTTTTCTCTATTGTAGGTTGGACAGAATGCCTACGTACGTACGTCATAATGAGGATATCGGCCTGGACTACCTATATATGTGAATAAAGCAACTCTCAAGATATACATAATAAATCCATGTTCTTCGAGCATTTACAACAACAATTATCCATGTATCAGCTTACCTTTACCCCCTTCCTGAACTCTGGAGTCATTGCTTTAATTAGTACCATAGCGACACCCATGTTAATCTATGAAGTATACTTCACAATATTAATGTTAAGATAGTGAAGTATACCGCCTTGGAGGGAGGTTAGACGACTACAGGTAGTCTGGGAAGGACGCACACCTTGTTCATGCTCCCGAATCTTGCATGGATAGTTGAATACTACAATGCAGATCAATGGTTATCATCATAGGCTTAGAGACGGTTGTGTGATCAGTCATCTGATGTTAGCTAAAAAGATGGCTATACTTGGAGGCGTGCAAACACACCATCACCTACAAGAACAAGTCCGCTTGTAGGACTTATCAGGGAATATTACATTGTCAATCTGGATCCCCCTCAGGGGCCTGGGGTCCCCTCCGGACCAGGGGGGACCCAGATGTTGCAGCAAAACGCCGCCATGTCACCTACTGCCGGATTGATGCCTCAGACCGGAACCGGAAGTAGCAGCAGTACAAGTGGCGGAAGTGGACACCAACAAGGACAGAAAGAGTCCAACCTGGAAGGCTTAGGTTAGTAATTTTTTGCCCTGCCCTGTTCCCTTAAATAAAGGGTTTTGCAGATATAATTTTATCGGTACAATTCAAAGCAAAATTCGGTCTATCCTTGCCCACATATCCGTGGCAGGTGCTCAATAAATAATTTCCAGTACTGTATACAGATTGGATCGTGGGTTAAAGATTTTCTTTTTCAGAAGTTTCCCTGAGCTCTCGATCCAGATGAGTATTCTATAACCTGACCCGTCTTGTATATGTCTCATTCAGTGCTGAAATTATTTTCAATCATGACTTTCAAGGCTTAGGTAAATATTCTTTTATAATTGTATACATTCACCCTTCGCTAAAGGGTATTTTTGACGCCATACTGTAGCCTACTCTCTGATTGAGTGGCTGGAATCGGTTGGACATCGGAAGAGGTCGGCGAGGTGTCAGTTGATGTGTGATCGACACTAGTTAGCAGCAGTTTTTCACTTGCGGCGCCAAACAATGGGGAATTGATCGAAAGAATAAACATATGTGGAAAAAATTCTTATAACACCCAGAACCAAAATAATTTGAGTGGTTCACTGTAAATATAAGATTGGGACTGGAGGAAACAAAATGAGGAACGTATTAAGATTCCCGAGGAAAACATGATACAACATTCATCCCTTTGCGTTGTCCTAATAGTGACAGTTAGTGAAGATTGTTCCATGCTTGAATGCATATCTTAGCAAACCTTATTAATGTAATCTGCAGAGACAAGGATGAAAAACATGCAGAAAATGCTTTTTTATTATGAACAAATTAGCAGCCAACTCTAGAGACTCTGATTCTCCCAATAGTAAAGAATATTCTATAATATTGGATCGTTACGTTTGTTTGCTTATTTGTGCTGCATTTCCAACAACTGTCAAATCATAGACTTAAGACGCTGCGCTACTTTTCTAAAACATTCTAAACTGCTTCCATAATCCTTGGAATACATTCATTATCAAGAAGACAACACTGGCTACAACTAGATTTCAAGACTAGGATATAGAGAAAAGATTTATCGGTGGTCTATTTACAAAAACTTGTAGATCTATAGATAACAATATTGACATAACAGAACTGTTTGGAAACTAGTATCGCTTAGTCTTACAAAACCAGAGAGCTAATTTAACTTATGTTATTGGTCTAAAAACTTAACACAGCAGACGAAAGACTAGAACGCATTGCTTATTACAGGAATGTGGTAATTGTATTGAAACTAGAGAGAATCTTAACATGAAACAAATAGACTATTGAATAGACTATACTATATGGTATCTAAGTGTAAATGCCATGTATTGTATAGGACAAGGCTGGTGATACTCTCAACATATCCCCTACAGAGTGTTTGGGAAGTCAGGGGTATGATACATTGATGCCATGCTAAAACCAATCCATTTCTTGTAACGGTATTTGAAGATATCGCGTCTCGTACTCAGTGACGGTCCATTCCTTGATTAAATAGATTTTGCGCAACCAATAGCGCAATTGGCATTCCATGATGGGTGGCCAAGTAGGGTAAACCGCCGTGTCGGCTCTTGCATATTATGGGTTCGAACCCCAGGGGTGACTTCAGTTACCCCCCCCCCCCCCCCACACACACACACACACATGTTCTATAGGGGAAGACCACCAGTGAGATGAACCCGTCCTGGTTAAAAATGTATAAATTTATCAATTTTGATTGATGAGGATGTTATGTAGGTTCAAAAAAGAATGTATAGTTTACAAAAAGGCTCTACAAAATTAAAAATATACACACATAGATGGCCATATATGACGAATAGGTATTTCAACTTCACTTAATTTGTACATAGAATTTGTTTGTTTTAATTAAAGTGACCGCGCGTGTGTGTGTGGGGGGGGGGGGGGGGAGGCGGGGTGGTTGGCGTTTTCTGGGCGGGCTGCCATATACTAAATGGTGGGCAAAAAGTGTATCCAGATGAAGCTAGATGAGGCCTTGACCATATGCTAGGCCCCCAGTGACTCGAATCCTCTAACCTCTAACCAACGAGAGTGGTCTAACTAATGTTGCACTGAATCTTTGTATTCAACGAAGACGATGGTCATTTGCCAATCAATACTACGTAGACCCACTAGAAGGGGAGAGAAAAGGTTAACTAGTTCCCTTTCACATACATGTATACACATATATAATACATGTATACGTATAATACGTTCA
The DNA here is from genome assembly GCA_942159475.1 of Sthenelais limicola. Taxonomy (NCBI): domain Eukaryota; kingdom Metazoa; phylum Annelida; class Polychaeta; order Phyllodocida; family Sigalionidae; genus Sthenelais; species Sthenelais limicola. Next base: position 53,448,686 of record OW804100.1, on the reverse strand, counting down.
CCATTACCACCGTTTTCGTTCACTTTCATTTTCAAACAAGTACTACTACACATACAGATGGCCTATTGTCCCACTTGGCGTCAATGATTATTTGTATATTATGTAGATAGAAAAATACTTTTTAACAAGGAAAAAGTCATTCTTCTGATGTCTTGCCAAGTTTCTTTTCGCTTTGGAACAAATCCTTTTCCCCTAGTCTTACATCTTTGGCTTCATCTAAGCATTTGTGCATGTGTCTTTCTTTGTATGCTTTCATGAAGATGGATTGTAATTCTAATCATTTGAGAATAATTTACTTCAACATGATTTAGAAAAAGAAAACTTGCATTGTTCCATTGCCGGTAACTTGAAGAAGTATATATGTCACACTTTGTATCGATTGTTGGCATGAATTGCTCATTTTGTACCGTTTTGATAAATAAAATTTCGCCTTAGTGGATCGTACCTTTGTTAGAGACCGTATTTGCAAGACACGGATTGTATTAGACTCTTGGTGAAATATATCCCCAAATTATAGAAGATGAAACTGTTGCATCTTATGGAAATCGTTAGGACATGGCTAAAGTGGCCCTTCTCGCTATTTTCACTCCTTCCAAATCTCACAGATGGTAGTATTGCATAATTTTATCATTAAAAGTTAAATTCTATTAGATCATTGAAAAACAAATGTGTGCCAACAGAAATTTATGGTCATGAGAGTAAGTTGGGGAACCGTCTTGGGGCACTTTGGAATGGTATGGGGTATGGGGCAGCGGCCTATCGTGGCTCAACCCTATTCTCTTCTATTTGAATTGGTAGTGACGTGGTAGCCTTCTGGCCTATTACAGTTATTCAAGAATTATTGAGATGAAAACACAATATTGCCCTCTGTACTTCTAATATTGCAATACCAATCCTATATGATTAGGCTGGAATGATTAGGCTGGAAAAGTTTCATGACTACTGGGTGTAATGAGAAGAGCCACTTTAAGATCAGTTGATTGATGAGGGTGTTAGGCAGTCCAATATCTACAAGGATGGTCACAATATTATAATTATGTAACCTTCTGCTATATTATATCTGTTCTTTAATATCATCTACATTTGAACTACAATTTATTATCTACACCAGTTCCTACCTTGATGCTCGATCGTTTAAGTCTAAAAGATGCTTCTGACAATGAGCCTGGCAGGCTATATATTTAATAACGATAATACTATTATGTCACCTTACGAAGAAAGACTTACAAATGAGCTGCACAATTTATTGACCACTTGAGTCATTTCAACTTCCAAGTTTTGTTGGATTGGCCCAGGTTTTGAGGGGGGGGGGGAGTTAATTTTTAGCTCAATCTGCCATGATTTAATGAAGATATTTTGATAAAAGCTGTCATACCTCCTGGAGCGAGAATTGTTACCATATTGGAAAATAGAATAAATGGGAGATGTATAGTTGTAATGTTCACTGTTATGTATGATATTTGGTGGTTTTATTGTGGAGGTCGAGGGCAGGAAAGATGGCGTTAGAAACATTTTGCCAGAAATATAGATCAATTTGTATAATCATACAGATTGCGGCAGCGTTAACTTATATTACAAATCCTTACATTATGACTAGGGGAACTGATAGGATTAAATGGTAAGGTCAAGAAACTGCCATTATTCATTTAGTGTGGGTGTGGGTCAGGGGGGGGGGGCTCTGGAACACAGCCCCAAATAGTTGTGAAATGATTTGTGTATAATATCTGTATTGAAGGACTCTTATATAGCGAATATCAATCATTTACATTTCTTGTGTGAACATCTTACACACAAACAGCACAAACAATATTGATAAAAACATATCTTCCTTTGCATACCTTTCTACTGCATGCATGGACAAGAAACTTTCACATCGACATTTATTTAGCATGAATGAAGTGGCCCCGTGACATTTTCATTGGCAAAGTCCTTACTTTACCTGTTTCAACAAAGCTTGCTTCTGGACCTCCCACCAATCAGTCATGCAGGTCGTCGATCACATATTCTAACGGCCATGAATTCTCTAAGAGACCCCTTCCTCCGCCCCTCCAAATGTACCACCTCTCATGATCAACCCCACCTCAGGTGCCTGGACTCGGATTGTTTCTTAATTCTTGGGCTGCAGTGAACTCATGTTAGCAATATGCTAGGATATTACACAATGTTGCGCCGTAGTAGCTTATAGTCTGATCAAGAGTGAAGGATCTCAATGTACTAAGGCCACACTTGTTCCACACCTGTTAATTTGTGGAGTTTTGCTGTTTATAGTATTGGTTGTATTTCTCTTGTTGCTATTATTGGATTAGCCTAACCATACAGCAAGGCAGCTAAAAAACAGAAACAAAAATGTAAATTTTATGTGTGAGGAATACATGTTAGAGTTTCGGTATAATCCAACAGATTTTTATCAAATCTTTTCCAAAGCAAATTCTCTTCTTTATAAACAGGTTTCAAATTTTGGCTATACAATACAGCTGAACATGTTGCTTTGAGCTCGTATAATACATTATGGAACAGTTTTTGCCTATAAATAATCGTTTAAAGGTAAGTACCAGCGTCGTCAGCATTGCTGCAGGCGGGAAATCAGGGAACTAATGCATGAAAAAATAGGAGTAACACTATTTTTTTCAAACTTCGTCTTGAGAAAGCCACAAAAAAACGGATATTATCATATTATTTTATATTTATGGATGACTGAAATTTACTACCACTAACTATGGATGTAAATGGGGCAAAAGCATGATATTATATTCTCAGTTTTTACAAGATTTTAGACTGGAGAATATGATTTGTTTCTTGAAAATTTCTCCAAACATAGCTGACATACTGTTTTGTCCTCACAAATAAAAAACGGGGTTAAAAATAATTGGACAAATATCATTCAGCTCTGAAGATGACACCATTCTTGTGAATTATAGTCTCTTTCTTTGCATTAATATTCAAAAACTTCTGAATACATCCATTTAAAGATCTTGAACCATAACCTTTCTGCATCTGCTCATTTTAAAGGAATGGCATATATCATCTTGCTGGTCTCACAAGTTACAAGTATTATTTGCTTTAACCCATGTAGACATTGCATGTGATGATTCTATGAAGTAACCTCTACTGTAGGTAGGCCTGGGGCCTGGTTTGTCTATCATTTCTATAAGGCGAGACGAAAAGACGTGACTCCAAATTATCTGACCAAATTCCTCCGCACTGAAAATTAACAGATTTTGCCACTGATGTCTCATATATATATATATCATGATAATATCTTCCACCTTAAGTCTGAGAACACTTCTATGGCTTTAATTCACGATTTATATCGATCATAAATGATACTTCATATCCATTTCAGTCTCTATGCTTTAATCACTTCATTTATTCTTAGAGTAAAACTTCTGGAGATGGGTGGGCATCGCCGGTGACTATCATGGTGCACAAAGCACTAAAATTCCCAGAACTTTCTGTCTGATTTACTCTAGCATCTATTACACCTTTCTAGGCAATGTCACAGCACTGTGGCTCATATCAGGAACAGCGGGTAATAAGGCATGTATATGACCAGCTACACTCACTATTTTATTCCCATAGAATTTTCACCTTTTTCTTGCCATAAATATCGGGAAAATTATAATACATGTAAATACAAAATTACTCTCGAGCGATCTCTTAAGTTCCATATTACACTGGGGCTAAAAGGTGGTTTTATTTGTTGTTACGCCACGGACTGGCTACGCTCAGTTACTGCAATCGCTACGCCCGCATGTAATTGTAATATCGCATATTAACCTGAACCATGAAGGCATAACGTATTTTGTAATTAAAATGCCTATTTTGTTTAATTGTCGAGGTATTGGTCTTTCCTTGTCAGAAATCCATGTTGCCTTTGTGTATGATTTGACCTCGTTCATTTAATGAAACCGGATCTATGATCATATCTAACTAATTATACCAATACGTGTCATTTATTCAGGTGGTTCAGTATAAAATCATGGCAAGTAAGGGACCTTGGAGTGTTGGTGATGTGTAAAGTTGGCATGGTGTACATGGGTAGGCATGGTGCCAGCAAGCGCTGGTGACTTTTGTTTCCCCTGTTGGACTGCAGAACTACTGCCGTCATGGTCGGCCGGGGGTCGGGGCAAGGTGCAAGAGGAGTGTGTGTGTCGGGGGGGGGGGGGGGGGCTGTTTCACGTCCATAGTAACACATGTATGTTATACATATATGGTCATATATCAAGGGCCAGCCAGAGGGGGAATGCGCTAATGAGTGCGATACCCGGCTCTTGTTATCATTAACAACGGTTCCCAAGCACGTAACAGTACCTAGGTATGGGCTCTTTGAATACACTGGAAATGAGCAGATAGTTATGTGAACCTGAAAACCCATAGTAGTTCAGTAAAAATAGGGTTTCCTAGGTTCAGCCCTTTTTTTAGCTAGATTGCCTGGACTATAGCTTTATATCGGACGGAGTATGTAGTATTGCAATTTTTGTTGGTGGTTCCAAAGACAGTCTAAGGATCTTTGGTGGTTCCTATATCGTAGATTTACTCATTGGTATTTGTGCAGAAGTGCTAATACTACAAGACGCACCAGGTTTTAGTGAAGAGCCATTTTGCATCCTTTCAATGGAATTCCTGTTATTTTCCCCCGTCTCCTGGCAAAATTCCCGATAGCAATAATACACACAATTTTATTTTTCACTAATGGGAATGGCCTTGAATAATGCCCTTGATGCTAATTAGTGTGAACTTCATCGGGACGCAAAAATGAGATCTTCCGTTACTAGGTCTTGAGTAACCACTTTAACACTTTAACTATGTCATGTACGTATACCTTTGTATTCCATGAAAAAACCTTAACGGGGAATAGAAAAGCATAGTTTTCGTAAACAGATGTCTTTACTTTATATAGCTTGGAAACTAGCAGTGAAAAGACTTTATTGCGCAGTCATATTTAGACCGAGCACGTGCATGAGTCCCAGCTCATCTTCGGTTTTTCTTTGGAGGAATGTTTAATTTATAGTATCAAACGTTATTGATTATTTTATATATTAATTATTATTATCATTAAATCATATCATATGATATCAAGCATTATTAAGGCGGCAGCTTATCAACACCTTTGTTTACTGTACGTGTACAGGTGACCACCAACTGACCTAATTATATTACTGAATTCAATGGTATAAAACTCGTTCAATTTATGCGCACGAGGAAGAGCGTTTTCTGCCACTTCACTCCCTCCACCTCTTGCTGGTTGATACTGTCAGAAACGATCCATTTTGAAAGCCTGAAGGACGAATCCCTCCCAAGCAACACCCTATGGCTGTGATCGGAATTCATATGCGCTCCTAAAGAAAAACCAAAATAATTCTCCTTTTGAATATCACCAATACAAATTCCAATTCCAGACCATCCAATTGCACACTATGTGTGCTTACATATATTCATTTTTTAATGTGACGCTATTTCGGAAGCCGAGATTATTTATTATCTGCTGGAGGTGGTATTCGATTGCATCTATTGTTGGTGTTGCACCTAGTGACTCGACTAACATCATTGACCTAACTGGCTCAGTGTCAATTTGGCACCAGGGTAGGATTTCATGAGAGCAGAAGAAGGAATAATATATAGGCTAAAGCCTCACTGCTTCTGGTACAGTTGTGGCAACAACATCCAACCGCGTACTATTGCATAGTGCCGGGTAAACATTGTTAAAGCTGAGGGAGGCTTCTTCTCCGACATCTCACACTCTTAAGATTAAGAGTTCCCTAAGGTCCATCTCTGAAACTTGGGAATATCCTGGTACTCTGTTCTGTGAGCTATGGATCAGGTCGTTTAAGATAGTCCATTGCGTTCAGGACATGTTTAGTTGCCCGGGGCAACTAAAAACTGTCTCTGGGCAAGTAAAATTTAATGTTAGTCAAGTTAGTCAAGTAAAAATGTTAGTCAAGTAAAAATCTCTGTGATTTCAAACCCCTGTTGTGATGTCTACTTTAACACAATGAAACAAGATACATACAGATCAGTGTGATTTCGTTTATAATTCTGCAAATAAATTTGGGCAAGTGAAAAATTATGTTGGGCAAGTAAATCTTGGCTGCTACTTGCCCAATGGGCAAGTGACGTTGGTAGGTTTATTTCGAGCCCTGTCGTTTAAGACACCTATTCCACATTCCACATTACTGCCAGTTTGCATATATATATTAGATATGTTCTTTTGGGACGAATGAATAATTTTGTAAATAAACATACTGTGGTATTATCATAGTATAACGATTTCATACAAATAATTAAACATCAATTACATAGTGTTAATTATGCTTTCAATAATGTATAATGGTTATGTTCACATATACCAATATGGACGTGATGGTCGAAACTGTTCATTCATTCTATTCTTATTACGCGTCCCTTGTGAGGTACCGTAAGTTTTCTCAACTGCTCTTACCTCGGCGGACATCATACTTTTAATCTCCTTCCCTCGTTAGACCATCAATCTCAGCCACACTAGGATCTGGGTCCAAGGCACCAAAGTTCCACAAATAATAATTTCAACGGTTGGTAGACTCCGACTTCCAATGTTGATGTGTAATTAAGATGCATACATATAATGAAAGTAAAATCACGATAAAGAAGGTCGTGTGTGTAGGGGGTGGGTTATGAATAAAGTTAATCATTGTTTTACAATTATGTTTGGTTTGGGCCATTATTGCTTACTTGATTTATGGCCACTTTTAGCCTTGTGTAATCTGGGATCTACTCTATAAATAATGTCCAATGTCTTTCTCCCCCCCCTCTGCTCCATGGGATTTACCGCCACCCCCTGATTTACCCCCTGATGTAATCTTATATATTCAGATCGGTCATCACAGTTCATAGATCCAGGTAATCTGTTAATAGATTATTAGTCACAAACAATTCTCCACGCACTAGAATCAACATACATGCCCACTTTAACTTATAGGGGATCCAAATATTAAAAGTGAAAACAAACATTATATGGGGTCTTGGGGAATCCAGATTCCAACATTGCATTTATTAAGAAAATGTTTTGAAAGGGTTTGAAAATCTAGTTCTTCCAAACCGCCAGATTCTGCTCTGAGACCATACAGTTGGCCCAAAACTGACCGTGTAACATTTATGGTCGGTTGCAAATACAGTTTCCTCGTGGATAAACATGCCATTATAAATAACCTTTTTACTCTAAGATAACCTGCGAAAGGTACGGGCTATTAGGGATAACTATGGTTAGCGATAATAACCTGACGTTATAATAGCTCCCTCTGAGGAATGCCATTAACAGAATCGATAAAATAATACATCGGCCTATACACATTCGTCAATGCATATATGTATACATGTATTCGCTGGTGTAGAGGGAAATATATATGGGAATAACAATCAGGGTGCACATTTGTACGAGGCCGTTAATATTGCTTATGATATGGATTCTTTTACTGCTATATATACCCCTGAAGGTTTTGGGTTCTGTTACCCCTTCCACTACATAATCCATCTACCCATACTGGAGCAGCAACCATGTCCTGGTATACCCAGCATACAGGAAAGGTGCTGTTGTTATACATGGCGCGTAATTATCAATATTCTCCCAATACCTCCGCTCCATGCATCCCCTCCCTGCTCCAACCCTCTAATCTAAGCCTCATATACCTTCACACGAGTGCTAAATTATGTGTTTACCATTTTCCCCATCTCTTTATAAAGAAAGAGGTGACCACAATGGTAAATCAATAAGATTTTGTTATGCATTTCGCCATCACATTGAAGTATAATTTCAAAGTTCCCCAACAGCATTAATACGTAATATTCATAACCAAAGGTGAATATGATTGAGTCACTTATAATAAACAAGAATATGATTGAACCACTGTCACATTTATTGAGGACATCAGCTAGGTACTCATGTACCCGCCCCTGGATCCACCATGTGTGTTACTATAAATGTCGGCCGTTCTGGTATCATACTCATTTTACTATTAAGAACTACCCTCTGGCATATATATTCACCACTACAATATGCTGCTGAGTTTGTACGACCTATTGATGTGCTTTTGGCGCGTTTATGTTGGGAAGAGAATGATGTAACCTAGATCACCAGGATGTCTTCACTAATCCACTATAACATCCCAAAATTAAAATAAACATGTGGTTCAAAATAGAGTTCAACATAAATGAACAGATCGTTTGTTAGCAATACAAAACCAAATATACCCACCTAGTATTAAGGCTAAATTAGTAGAACTTACTTAAGAGTAGAGCTGACACTCAGATTCATATGTGTATATGTAGACAACTCACACCTGCAACGTATGTTACCTTTATTAACCAGTCTAGAAAAGTATCCACGTGAGATATTGTGGTGTATGGTAACGATTTTGCATGGTTAGTTTAGTAAGATTGAGTCTGGATTTGTTATATGGATGGAAACAGCCAAAGGTTAATTATATTGTACAAAAAATAAGGATCGTTGCAAACAACTGTGCAGAGCTGGGAGATTCCCGGCTACTAAGTTCCCCAAAGCAAGGGTTGTCAGGTGTTTTGCTTGATGAGGTCTGCAGTCGATCTTATGGATCCTCCATAAGACGAACTGCAGACATTTAGATTTTAGCAGAAGAATCTATATTTCTTCAGCTTTTTAATGGAATAATCCTGGCGTTTCTACCTTCAATATGACAGCGACATTCCTTAGTTGTTTTTCTCATCGGAGATTCCTGGTCTGCCACTATGCCGTCATCATTCTGGCCTGATCACGTGACAGCTCTTGGCTGTTATATTTTGGCTGTTCTGTCAGCTTTGCATATACACCAAGCGAACAAAGCGAGTACAATGGTGGCGATGGACTTCCCGGCAGTAAACCCTGCCATGGACTATTACAGACTGTGTAAGTGTTGAGAACAGATTACCAAAACGCAGTAAACTGAAGTGTAGGAAACATGTTCGAAGGACTGTTTTTGGTATTTAGAAAAATTTCCACTGGGAAAAATGTGGAGAACAACTGGAGAACTGACAGTGCTACAATATACTCTTGTGGGACCCTTTTTGGGCGGTGCATCGGTTTTGATTGTAAATAGAAGTCATTTTGACTTTTTCAAGGAAAAAAGCAGAAGGGTGCCAACGGTCTAGGCTCATAGTTGAGAGAGTCCCTCAAAACTGAGTGAAATCCGCTTGCTGTAAACCCAAAATGCCAATATAATCCCATTATAAGTCCCTTACTCCAGGGCCAGGAATGCCATTTGCGCAGTAGGCATCCAATCACTGACATAGCAGACTCACAAATTTTACCCTGCAATACTTACTATGACGGCCCTGTAGATTGACAGAGAGCAGGAGAGGAACAGCTAGGGAGCGGGAGCGGGAGCGGGACAGGGATGACAGGGATGGGGACAGCAGTGACCAAACAAAGCATCTTATCAGGGTTTCATATTTGAGGTATAAATGTTAATACAGATACTAAGTTACAGAGAGAAGTTGAAAGAGAATGATGATGGGAGAGGGAACAAAGCGAGATGAAAATGTGGGCCACACTGTCCTACTAGCAAATCCAGTGTGTAGCACGGGTATTTGCTTGTATTAATGTAATCAACATAATTTAGACTAGAGTAAATCTATTTCTAGTAAATCTATTTTTCTTTGTTTGTATGTCTATTTTTAGTAAATCTATTTTTTCTTGATTGTATGTCTAAAATAACTTCTTTCCTTTCCTTTCGGGTATGCTTTTGTCATTCATTGCAGTATCAGAGATAAAGGTGAACAAATAAAAAAAGACTGATCATCCAATATCATCATGTGGTTTTCCTGGAACAGAAACTACGGTACGGATTATAAACAATACTTTCGCTGGCCTAATTCCATGTGCTTAACTTGATACTGGCCACTTTAAATGATATATGATGGGTACCTGGCTGACTTATTTCTTTTCCGAGGATATAAAAAAATACAACAAACATAAAAAGGTCAAGTGCCCGAGGAAATGTTGTAATCCGGTTGTTATCTGCCTGTCCTAACAAGAATAATGTACATTATCTGGTACAGAAGGTAGGACCTCAGGTCCAGGTCGGGATTCAGATAGTATGTAGTTGCCCTGACTATCATTCGCCTCCTGTTAGAATGGGTCTGTACCAATGAATATTTAGATTTTGAATGGAATATTGTCTCCCAAATATTATTGGGTTAGTAAATGTCCCATAATGAACCTGATGAATGTGGGGGATGAAGGGCCTGGGGTATAGACGATAGCCACCCACACCCCTGGGCACCTCACCCCAGCCACTCACAGCACACTCCTGGCTACTGATTTATGTGTCAGTAAAAATGTATATTATAATGGTTATACAATGTGACGTAATGATAATCAGCCAGTTCTGATATTGTGAAATATAAACAGTACCCCACCTCAGTCACTCCCAGAGTACACCCTGGTACCGCACCTCCCCTCTCCCTACCTCAGTCCTAGACACAACATTATATTATTTATGTTCAAGATAATCGTTATCTCCCCTTACAATCTAAACGACATTGTATTGATAGCTCGTTACGTTATAATCAAAACTACCTCCTTATCCCTCAAGTGTCTAACAAAGGAACTTGTTTGGTTATAGCTTGAGATCCTGAATTGACGTTGTCTACTATGATTTTAGGTTATATTGTACCTGTAGAAAAGGGGAAGGGGTTGGATAAATAGAGTACATGTATTGAAAATCCTAATCAGAACAAGTTCGGTATTTTGTCAAGTCTCAATTCCTAACTAACGATGTCGCACTTCATTCTTGAATATTGAATATGGAAGATATGTCCACATAGGTGCACTTTTAATTGTTTTCATATAGATTAAATACCTTTTAATACTGTATTGCATCCCGATTAATACTGTATTGCATCCCGACTGCTAAATACTACACTGGAAAGGATTTTTTCATACTATAGGTAATGCTTTCATCTTACGGATGGTTGATTTTTGAATTGGAAATGATTATTATGAATGGCGCCAGAGCCTCCTTTCCCACAAGTCATTATCAATTTGGATTCAAGATGGCGTCAATTTAAGTTGTCTAATGGGTGTGGAGAGTGCGGCACATTAGCGGAGGACAGACATACAGATAACTAGCTTCTCATCAATATCTGACCTACTTCCGCTTTAGAAGCACCTGTATAGTCGACAGAAGAGAAAATGCTGATGTAAGGATATTTGGTGTCCTATGCCCAAGCATGCGCCAATTTAGTATGCAATGCATTTACTTATAGTTGATCGGATTTGACTTTCCGGGTTCGCTAGAAGCTGGTTACTGTTATCAGCATATCACTATTTTGGCATTATTTTTTAACTGTAAAATTGTACTCACAAAAGTGAGAAAAAATAAAATAACCAATTACTTTTGCATGGACTTTGATATTCCATATTAAAGAACTTATCTGCCCCTATCAATACAATTTCTAAAATTTTCAGATTGGCTTATATTTTCGTCCTTATGATGAGAAATGTTATTTTGGCTAAAATAAAACGTTCCAATGAATACATCTTCTAACTGCTATATAAAAAGAAAATTGTTCATGTTTGATCAACTCTTGGGAAATTATAATAGTTTTTTTTAATTTCACATTAATTTGGGCATTTTAATTTCTTGTTAGCAGAGCCAATCAGAATCTTTCTCACATGGTGTCCTACTCTGTCATCGTGTCCTACTCTGTCAGGTTTTGTTTCCTTATTTGGAAGTGAAAGGTAGCCTTTGCTTTAGCCACGTGGTGATGCGCTCGAACGCACCCAGCGTGCTCCTCATCTTAACTTGTAACTATCATGAAGAATAAGATTGTATGTTGTTTCAATCCGCTCACACCAATATTAATGGCTTTTGTGTCGACCTACCTGATTGTGGGTGGATTTTGCCAGTCCCAACCATGTCCTAAACCTAGATAAAAGCCTCTGGGATAAAAATAAAATCACCCCTTCACCCTTCTGAGGACTGCCAAGCTAGTCTTGAAGGTTTGATAAAAAAAAGCACAACCATTCTTCCACTTGCCTGAATACGTACTGGTTGGTCAGAGTAATAATTGTATAGGATACATAGAGGTAATGGGTCATTGAATATTGATTGGCAGTTCTTGTCATGTGATAATTTCACCAATTGTTTTAATAAGACTATAACAGTAAGGTACCAAATTTTCTTTCTGTTTCACAAGAGAATTATATTACGAGCATAAAGGAACGCATCCTAATTATGCTTTTTAACTTGGGTACGATAGGTAATATTTCACTTTTTGTAGGTAATTATTCTTTGCATTAGTTTAAGATTTTTGATTAAATTTTGATCTAATGCACCGATGGACTAGCCTTTGATTTGGAAGTTGTGTTGTAATGTAATAACTTAGGAATAACTTCTCAAATATACTTTAGATCTATTCTTCGCGTCGCGTGTACACAGCAACCTGGCACTGACCTTTCTCGAGATTTCGACCGCACCCATGAGGGAGATACATGTAGAATATGACCACGGTGCACTTAGAGTGTGCTCATAGGTTCAGCAAGGTAAAGGGGGTAAAACACGAGCTATACAGGTACAGCCGGGTGCGGCAGGGGTTAGACATGTGTGACATGATATAGGGGCCTGGGTATAGTAGGGGGAAAGAGGTCACACATGTATATGGGTTAGGGAGGAGGATGACATTCAGTGTGTGTAATGCATTATGAAGGCTAGTGATATATATATATATATATATTATATAATGTATGCACTTGGGATGATGCATGGGTATGGGGAATATCTGGGTTTCGAAGCTAGATATAACATTTTTCTGATTTGTACCTCAATATAAATACAATACGAATGTATGATATATGCTCTAATTGCTTTCGAGTGTGTGCTCTCATAGCATATACACTCTAAGGGCTTATTAACTTTGCTGTACCACTTCATTTAATTTTTTGTTTTCTTTTTCTTTCAGGTATGTGTGACTTGACTCGTTTTGAAGTGCCTACTTTGAGAGGTAACAAAAATATGTGATATTTGAATCATGTATCTGCTTGTTCACAGCTTAGAGTAACAAGTTACAAGTTACAGCTACTATTCATATAGTCGTTATACACCTTGAAATATAAGTTATATTGTTATACGTGTTATGCATAAGGTATAACAATATAGTATTTTATAATTTAGTATAACGTATAATAAAATATTTATAACGGTTACACGTTTAAATGATGCTGTTATGTTTCGAAAACATCAAACATAAACACAATTGTCGGAAAATTCAATCCTGAGCATCGATTGTACTGATACCAGCTTCGAGGGGAGGAAAGGCCTGCCGTGTGCAGAAATTGCATTGCGGTACTATATCTTTGAAAAATATTTCTTGTGGTCCCCCATATTTATTTCTAAATCAAATACGATAACAATAATAATAATGATAATAGGGTTTTATGGTGTGATGCATACTTACTTGATACACATATGCCCATAGTCATAATTATTTATGGTGTTTCGCACGCTTAGAATATTAGACAGGTTCAACTTATCCTGCATATCATGAGTTGTCATTGTATCACCGGTGTCATGTGCAAAATTGATATTTTTTATAAATAATATTATCCAATGTTATCAGGTTAGTTGTAACTTTGTATTGTTTCTGTCTCACGAACTGGGTGCCAAGTCCATAATCATATCAGGCCCTTGTCTCATTGCATCAATCAATGTCAAGATATGTTTGTTATCAGCCTCGTGCTATCACCAGCTTTTCTCATACTCAACTCCTCGGGAAGGGAACTTTGGGTTCGGGAGGCGGGGTGTTGAGCACTAGTTTGAACACCCCTATGTCGTCACTCGTAGTTTCCTATACCTTCAACCTCATTCATAGATTCTTCATATGCTTAGATCTATTTTACTCTCAGGTATAATGTAGGGAACTACACTCTGTCCGAGACCTACTTAGAGAAAACATCGAAGCGACCCAATGGTAACCCCACGGCAAACCGCTCCAAGTAGATCTCAAATAGAGTGTAAATGCTATTTCTGACTGTAGTTTGCATTTGAAATCCCGCTGTTCGCATATCAACTGGATGGTCTTATTGGGCAAGAAACATGAATAAACCCATATCTCTGCATGCTGAGCATTATCTCCCTGAAGAAGCTCTATATGTAGCAAAACAATTGGGAATAAAGAAGGAACTTTCCCAAAATACTTATCGCAAGTTTAGCGATAGTGTATGGTCATTACACGTTGTCGTACTATTTATCACGTATCACTACCTCGGTTATGATGACGTAACATTGCATAACATTGAATAACTAATATCTGTAAAATTATGAATATGAGTATGAGTATCATGTGTCAGTAACATTATCAATCTTGAACATGCACTTGCCCATGTTTAGTTAATACCTGCGCCCGTTCCTTACAATCTATAATTTTCTTCAAAAGTGCCCTACCCTATCGTACATACTTCACTAAACTTCACCTGTAGGCCTACTCAAACACATTTCTTTCTGACCGCATTATTTTGAACATTCTTCTGTCGACAATCATGTATTTACACTATAAGAATTATCGATTGGTGATGAGTTAAAGTATTGTAAGTTGATATGAAAACCTATTGATAAGGGATAACCTGTCCTTGAATGGGGACGAGAATAGGCCTTAATAATGAATTGTTGCCATTCATGTTATCGTTTGCCCTTCCTCGGAGGTCTATCTAGGGGCTATAATAATTTATCGCCAGGTAACCCCCCCCCCCCCAATTACACATCCCCAAGTATCATTTTATTTTATTTTTTTATTATTTCCTTTTTTGTGTGTGTGTGTGGGGGGGGGGGGGGGGGACTGTGTTTCTAGTCCCATAAATATATGTACCAAATTGCAAGACTTGCCATTGGATATATCTTTGCGTCATCCTATTTTACTATTATGATTGGCCACCCAGAAATATCGATAACCTTTTTTCAAATATTAAAAATAATAGAAGTAATTATTAGGTTTTTCTTGAGGTAAGTATCTATCCTTGGAATCTAAATGACCTCATCTTTTTAAACATGTTGGTATCTCAATATCCTTTTTTGCGACTTAAGACCTATTTTTCTTTGACATCACAATTTATATGAACAGATGGGTGTAGCGGGTGAATACTTTACTTATGATATCAAGATATGAACTGATAAGTCTAGTACTAAAACCATGTGACAACTAAAACACGAGCAACCAGTGGGAATAGATAACGGATTTGTTTTATTTTTTTGAATGTCGATTAAGGCCAAACATTTGAACAAGTAACAGAAAACTATAACCTTTAACAATTTGCAATTTGCCTAGGAACCAATTTTCTGGTATTAAATACAGATATCTAAATATACATTTAACATTCGTCATATTTAAGCAAAATCGTACACAATAATGATGATACCATCTGCTTCATGGACACGGGATGGCATACCTTTTCACCCAAAACGTCACAAATCGACTACTATTCATACAATTTGAAGCTCCGGAAGCACAATTAGGAAACTTTTGTTTGGAGCTTCTGATTTGTTTATGTTATGAGAGTAGGTCAGATCGTCACCTCCAGTTGCACAACGTGCTCTACGCAGTGGCATATAATAAATTGCAGACATACGAGGAATAACTGACATAAATAGTCATAATTATATAATATCTCAGATTTGTTGTATTGAATACAGGATTTCAGACATGTTGGTCTTCCCTTTCCCCACCCAGGTTTCCCCACTTCCTCTTTTGTGGATCTATCCTGGATCTGCCCTAGTGATAGATCACGAGGTATGATATATAGAGACAATGCATGAATATCTAAACCTTAACTGTACCGTAATTTTTGTTATACAAAATGGTCGCTAAAAGATTATTCGCTAAATATACAGCCGCGAAAATATCGTGCTATAGACAGTGGGGCGATAAGAAGCCATCTCTGACAGACCTAGCCAAGTGACCTGGGCTGAAGTAGTCTACCAGTCTTCTTTAAATTCTTAGACAAGTCTCGTTTTCTTGGGAAATTTAGAGTAGGCGTTCTGGTCCAGAGAACGAGTACTTTATCGATATCTTTCATAGCAATGTATTTGTTACAATTCTTGGAGGTGGTGGCGGTGGTGGTGGTAGTGGTGGTGGTGTGTGTAGTGGAGGAGGAGGCGGGGGGGGGGGGGGGGTGCTACTGCTAGGTTTCATGTGTATTAGAGTAGCAATGTTTATACGTCAAAAGGGAATCATTAGAACTCGAACTCCTTGGCCTGTGCAGCCAGCCAAAAAATGTAGTTCTTAACTGTATCAAGGACAGTATCACGTTAAAGTTATATGAAAATTCCCTCATGTCCCACGACATAGGAGGAAGATAGGCTGGAAATTGGGCAGAGCGCAAGGTAATGGAATGAAATGACACAAGGAAATGTAGTAGCACAGCGCAGCACCACATACATTTATATGTAGCAGTTGTATTTTGGAACTCCCAACTCCCAGCAACAGAACCACTCCTCCCGTACAAGCAGTACACACATATACCATGTCACCCACCCACTTGTTTATATATTTACTCTCCTCCCTCCCACTTCCGAACATACCTCCCCCTCCCCCGCCCATGTCCCCCTCCCCCTGCCCCACTCCATGTCTACCTCAGACTCAAAACTCGGTCAGGTCATGAGGCCACACAGTTCGCATGGCGTATATATACATACTTAACCTGACCTAGTTCTGTCGCCTCCCATGTGACCCCCTGAACCTGAATCTAGGTGAGAGACCTGTCTGAACTTGTGGATAAGTGGATAGGTACGTGTGTTTTCAACATCTCTCCTGCCTGCCCCCGCGGTGCCTTATTTTATTTGTAAAATACAGCATTGTGCTTCGAAATCAACCCTGTTGAATGCGAGTTTAATAAAAATTTATTTTAAATAAATCATGTATGTATAATTTATATGATGGATTTAGTTAGTCTCTACTTAGAAGTAATATAACATTCCTCTTTCTCTAAGGTCTCTACAAGTATTATATTATTCCTTTCATCTAAAGATTGCTTACCAGAACAGCATAGAGTGATTCTTGACACACTATTTATTGGTATAAACATGACTTGATAGTTACATGCCATGAACAGTTTAAATATCTATCACACGAGAATCCACTATCTAACAATCAGTACCGTTTATGTAACCGTAGACTTGTGCCAGCTTGTTTCTTGTTTCAACTTTGTGTATAGAACGGGATCGCAAAAAAAAATAATAACTGTCAAGTGTCATGCATGTTTATATGGTCACTACCATGTTAGGGTCACAACCCCCTCGACTGAGGAACCAAAGATTGTCAGTAATTGGGGTGCACTAGACCTGGGCTAGGGATCTAATAAACACCCCTGTCTTGGGGACGAGGGCTGTCTAATGCCTTGTTATGGACGGGCCTCGCCCCGCCTACATTCCAGTGCCTTAGATTAGAAACGAAGTATGCGAACCCTCGGGCTCTGATGACAAACATTGTCCTTCTCCTTTCGGAAACAGTATTTAAAATAAAAATCGCTCTGACATGTATCAGATATTTAGTTTTGAGGGTTTGTTATATTCTGAGAATGGACTTAATTTGGGTATACCTGGTACTCCGCTGGGTATCTCACAAACCAGCAGGCAAAAGGGTAAGTTTCCAATAGGATATTCCTAGACAGGTTGATTTGTAGTATTACCTTAGAGAAACCTCAGAAACCTCTTTCTCTTAGGTATTACTTACAGCTTTTACATTTCCCCAGATACGACCGATCGCATTTCGGGATGTTTTTTTTATCGAAAAAGTTGAAGTATTGGTTTTCCTATATTTTCCAACTCTTCTTCTTTGACGCGCAAATAGAGGGTCGTCCCCAATTTTTCGTGATTCGAAAGTTTTAGTCCTGTAGACTTTTAGTATGTTGAATAGAAAGTCCTGTAGATTCATTTTAAAAAACAATGTTCGAAACTATTGCTATTTAATTGTTCTAGGTTGACCCCCCCCCCCCCCTTTGGCACTAAATAGACTAGACTATGGGAGGAAAATCAGTGGAATCATTACACTGGTGAGGTGACGGTGTAATGGCATTCTTTCTCCGGAAATAGAGGTTGATTCCCCATCCTAGCTTTTATTGCGGAGGTCCATGGAAGCATTTGCAATTAAATTCTGATAGATTAAATAAATATTACGCCCCTATAGGTGTACTGCTGTCTAATCTCATGTACGTAGTTGGTTACAGTCCGACCATATTTGAGATTCCCTTTGAAAATGTTGGGTTATTGAATAAAAATCTTTATATATTATAATTATATATATCTAAATGGTGGGATTTTTGGGGCAACAATTTTTAGAATAAAAAATACTGATTTCGTAGAAATACTGAAGTCTTGCACCCGTAGTTACCTATAATGATCAGGATCCTGCTCCAAATAAACGGGAATCATTACTTGTGGAACTGGCTGTATGTGGGGCTAATATCCGTCTGGGTTGCAAATCTGCATTTTCAAGAAATATGAAAACTGGCTGTACATCTATAGATATTTATATCCAAGCCCATGAATCTAGCAACAAAATGTAATTAAGGCACCTCCAAGTGAGCACAACTCTTCCCAAGTCAACATGACTGATTCCCTCCAACCAAGGAGGGCCTACTTTAGCAGTGCCAAACGAGGCCACTAGAAAATGCAGCAAGTATTGTGATTCATGTGTATTGTTTCAAAGCCACACCATGAGGAATATTTTAAAAAAAAGACTTAGCCAAGTATTGATTCAATGTTTGTTGGGGTTGCCAAGGAAATCGTTATGCTTCATAATACATCTGACCTTCATATACCCTTTCTTGTGAGGGAATCAGTTTCCAAAAGTTCTCAGACATTTCTGGCATCCACAATCCAGGAAGCTTTCATCCACTAGATAAAAGTCAGCTCTAAATTAAAGCCATCGAGACAGGTGAGGATACTGCCCACTAGACATAAACTATGTTAATCCGGCTTAAACCTTTCCATCAGATATAGTCCAGTAATCATTCTAGGAAGCCATAATCTGCGTAACTAATAATACATCTGATTGTTTTACATCATAACCACACAAGGTAGGCATCTGATATTCAGATTATGCAGATTTCAACTTCTTGGCAGCATTCACACAATCCAGAACACAGCGTTCAGTAATTATTACTACTACTGGTATAATACTTTATTGTTGCATAATGGATATACTCAGATTGTCTTGCAGAATATCCCAGATAATAGTTGATGTAAGCAATCACCAGATGGGAGTCGGTGGTACTAGCACCAGAAACTCCAGTACAGTTAGGTCCAGACACCCACATTCCTCGATTCCACATCCAGCGATAAGCTTAACCGCAAGGCTAAGACTAAGGCTAAAGTGTTAATGACTCCCTGAAACTTAGGTGACCACAACTGCCTTCTGAACCCGACTGAGTAAGCATTTGCTGGAACCCTGGAAGTGGTGGTTACAGTGTATAGAGTGTTGGGTGCAGTGTACATATCACAAATAGTAGCGCGGATGCGTTATGCACCACCTAGTGTTTACACTAGGTATTAATACATAGATTTCAAACTAATCTGGTTGACTTGTAACATTTTTTTACAAATGCCTTCATTAATTTTAAGTGTGTACTAATGCCACAGCTATGTGGTGAGCTATGTGCCTGCCCACAGGCGCCCAGCGTACGTAGTTATCACACTACTTGGGGACAATATATGGACTGAATTCTGAAAACCAAAATTGAGATATATCAGTGTTACATCGTTCTTATTTTTCTTAGTTTCCTAAGTTAGGAATAAAGAATCGGACTTATATGTCTACCATTTTCTCTATTGATATTTCCTTCACCTTCTTTAGCTCAATGTTGGGGGAAGTCCCTGGTAATCATTATAACAGATGGAACCGAAGTAAAAGTGTGAAGGGGAACCCCCTGATAGTATGTATGTACCTTTCTCTCACCGCACGCCCCAATACGTGGCTTTATAATTAATTTTTAAGAAGTGTTCCTCCTAATTTGACCGGTCAATTGGCATATTTGTTATTCGTGTTAATCTTAGCGATCATCTACGCTGTACATCATTCAAGGAGCTGCATATAAAGTCTTAGAGACCAACTGTACATTTAATTAATTGCAACCATAAATGACTCAGGTGTTTTCATGTAAAGGAGACTTGATTTAAGTTGTCTGAGGCCCATCTGGCAGACTTGCTTTATCTTTATCCTTCCTTTCTTGATGAGTCTTACTGTATGTAGAGTCGGAAATATAATGTCAATAATAGTTATAAAGATATTGTTTTTTTCCAGACTTAGATTCGATAAAATCAAAGATTCCTTTTCAGAGTCAAGCCTTTACAAACTGTATAGTATGGTTTTGGCAAACAATGTAACTAATGAAATAAATAGTTTTATTGTACATCATGATACCTATTGTGCCCAAGTCTTTATTTTAACGATTTCGCTCTCTCTTCAAAGTTTAACTGAGGGAAAGCTCGCCTCGCTCCAAACTGCAAAATATCATTATAATCCCTTTAGGATGCCTACTCCTGGACCAGAAAAGCAATTAGCGCAGTAGGCGTCAAATCATTAGCATACCATTCTTATCTGATCGTATCATCTAAAGCTTTTTTACAAGTACATTAAATTATTCCATTTGATACTTTCATATGTAAAATTTGCATACAGACCAGGGCCGTTCTGGAGGGTTGTGATATCCATCTTTATGCTGCCTGTCGGCCTTGCTGACCAAATGTATATAAAATAAATTATCACTTGACCACAAGTGGTTAGCATTACAGAGAAAGAGGGTCTGGACGCTAAATCGCAGATATCGTAGTTTTTTGTTTTCATCATTCTTATCACTTACACTCACCAGAAAAAGGAGAAAACACTAGTAACATGATAATTCTGAATTAATGTAAGAAAAAAATAATTTGTTGTGTTGATATATTTATTTCTGATTAAATGCACTTCCTATCTCTTGTCCCACTTAGAGAGCCTCAAATCTGAGGAATGGAGAAGGGAGCCACTCTAAACCACAGGTTTGGAGTGGCACCCTTCTCCAGTCATTTGGTGGCATTCTCTTATCTGCCCCCCAGATCGGGGTGTTCAAAATCAGAACGGACCAGGTCTGCATATTTAAATGTTAAAGGGACAGCCTGCCTCTTTATTTAGTACATAAAAGGAATTATCTGTTTACATGATTTCATATTTGATTTGGTATAGGGTACATCGACAATCCCTATAGGTTTGACTCCACTGACGTTTAGTGCCTGTGGTCGTTGCAGTTGGGTCCTGCAGTGCATTCTCATTCCGAATATAATAACAAATGGAGCTGGTCAGAGGGGAGTCTTGATAGGTTGTGCAATTAATTGCACGCAGTCTCGTGGAGCACTGCCTTATAGATGACTAGGAAAGTACCCCTCCTCCAGACGACCCCACTCTCACCCCACATCTCCCCCTCTCCTTCCTTTCCCTCCGCCTCTTCTCTGTCTCTCATTCCTGTTTTTCTCTACAAACCCCATCTCCGATTCTCTGTCCCTCATACCTGTTGTATTCTCCCAACCCCATCTCCGATTCCCCCCTCTCCCTCCGCTCTCTCCCTTCCCCTACAGCCTCTCCCTCCCCTCTTTTCCCTCTTCTTCTTCTTTCCCTCCCCCTCCCCCTCTCCTATTTTCTCACCCTCTCCGTTCTCCTCACTCTCCCCTACTACAACCTCTCCTTCCCCTCCCCGCCCCCTCTCCAATACCCCCACCCTCTCCCACCCCTCATCTTCACTCTCCCAATCCTCTGCATGTAGTGGCAAATGACGTAGTATCTCACAGGGGATTTCCCAGTCTATAAATAGAGTGTAATTATAGATCCCAATTTAAAAAAGGCTTCAAAATGACATTTTCACCCCAGATACCTTCACAAACCATATATGACGTCCTCCAGAGAGGGTGGACAGAACTCTACGGATGAGTAAAACAGTTTGTAAAAGAACAAATTCCGAAAATATGTGAGACAAAGAAACCCCTCTTTTCTACCTAAAGAGTTCCCCAAGCCTTCCCGTATATTATATGGATGCCCTCTTATTTTTCTCTCATGGCCTGTATTTGTAGAACTTTAAATAACTTTACATTCCTGTGATGTTTTTCTAACTTTGTGGAATCCCCCAAGCTCCCATGATCCATGTAAAGAATTATCAAGATTCAGAATTTTCACACTCATGCCTTGCATATTTTTTTTCGAAGAAGGCGACATCTAATGATTTGCGAGGATTTGAACGTTTCTGAGGCACAGGTCCATGCAAAGTCGTGTGTATATGCAATGAATTAACCTTTTCCTCACTGTATGCGGCTAGCTGTATTACCGCACATTAGGTCAAGAAACTAGTAAACACCGGTGGAGTGAAGGTAGTAGGTAGGTGGTCAAGGGGTATGTAATCCGTTTGTGGTGATCCCTTTATCCTTTGCTCTTCGACCCCCATGCAGAGGGAGGGGGCGGGGGGGGGGGGGGTCATTGCTGTCCCTGTTGCACCACAATCATGCAAATGACTCAGGCCACCAACAGGTCGATACTACACATATCGCACTTTCCGTATTTTCTATATTTCATTTTTGTTCATGGCGACAAGCTATTTCTGATAATATTGCATCAATATTTCTGATTATAGCCCATGCCTCTTGGCGTCACTGACTGCTTACAACCATAATAATGGCTTCTCTCCGGGACATTTATTGTTGACATGCAAATTATTCTGACAGAAACGCTGAACACTATAGTATCATGGAAACTCATCGGTGACTACTTTCATCTTGAAAATGTGTGAAAAGATAAAAAAAAAAAAAAAGTTCTATTTATCTCTTATTTCGTTATATATCATTAATTTTATAATCCTTTTGATGCAGGCTTCAAGGCTACTTACTACTTACTTACTACATTTGTATTGTATTTCAGATTTTTATTCAGCAAAGACATGATGAGTGGTACACTTTTTCCGGCCCAGGCTGCCGACAAGATTATGAAAGTTAAAGAAGGGTTTATACAATTATTCTAGTAGCACAATTTGAAATCACTACAGAAAACCAGATGCAGAGTAAACAAAAGGTTGCTATAATGTTACATACATACAAAACTGGAGATAACTAAATAGAAAAATATACGATAGAAAAAAAACTAATAGGTGCGCAGGTCTATGCCATTTAAATTACTAAAAAAACAGACCAGCCTATCAGGAACTAGATGACCAAAACAATTGGAAAAAATGAAAATAAAATAAAGCACTAAAATAACAATTTCAAAATTCTCGACATTCAAGTTTACAACAGAAACAAGGTTCAAAATTGATATACTCTAAGGTTAGGAAGTCACACATTTCACTCCAATCATGTGTTTGTTGCGTCACGTTGCGTATGTATGTGTCTCTTACCGCAACGTCCATCTTCGCTCAATATGGATTTAATCTATTGAATGGAATTAAATTGAATTGAAATACTTTTTTATCTGAGACTCAAAGTGCATGGTGACTGATGGGCGATTAGAACCTGTAGTTGTAGTGGGGGTTCGTTGTCTGTTTGCTTAGGGACCCCCACCGAGGCGATAGCCGAGGTGGGGTCCCGGCAAACAGACAACGAACCCCCACTACAACTGAAGCTTCTAATTGCTTTAGTCTCGAATTGTTGGGATTCACTATCACTTTCAAATTGAAAAACAACAATAACAATTCACTCTCTAAACCCCCCCACACACTCAGCGCACGCTCCCGCTCGTGTTCACCAGTGCGTGACGACCACGTTACACCACCCGTCCATAGCATACCACCAAATCTCAACAATTCGAGACTAATAGAGAATAACCCAGAGAAAAGTATTTTCCATAGACAGCCTATATTTAGGAGATTACAGTTTCATACATGTGGAGTTTAAAAGTATCAGGAGAGATTTCAGGAAGGTCCTGCCCCTACCCGCTCCCACCACACACACACACCTCCCTCCGTGTCAATTCTATTGCTTCTTATGCTCAAGAGCGTTGGGAGTCACGCCAAACTGAGGGAAAGCCTCTCGCTCCAACCCGCAAAATGCCATTATAATCACATTAGGACACCGACTCCAAGGCCAGGAAAGCCATCAGCACAGTAGGCGTCCAATCACGGGCATACCATTTTCAGCTGATCTGAGAAGATGTGAACCCTGACTGGGCTTGCTGTTCCAGGGTGCATGACATCACACAAAATTTGTCTATTTTAACCGACCAAATACCAGTTAATTACTTTAGGACCCCTGATACAAGGAGCCTGTTGAGTCTAAGAACTTCATATTTCGGAATTGATAAAGTGTATGATATAGTACTACAGTACTAAACAAACAAGAAATAGTTAACAGTGATCAGTTTACATTTATATATTTATTTCCGGTTCATGTAGAAGATTGCGTTTCCAAGGGAAACGAAGATTGATGTCAGTTAAATATAAAATTCGAGAGGGAGGTATAGTAGGAGGGAGTGGAAGGGGAGACAGAACACATGAAATCCTTATCCCATATATGACTGGTCAGTCCATGTAATTCTGTTGGTCCCTTTAACACTTTGCATATGAGGCATCTTATTTCTCAGCTTGCCACTTTAATTCACACATGGTCTACCCTTTAATTCACACCTAAACGCCATCCCCTCCCCCTCCCAGCCATTACCAGCATGATTCTGATCCCATCTACTGATATCAGAATCAACAGATTCTTCACACTGATATCCAGGATGGGAGGAGCCAAGATGCTATCAATGATTGACAGATCTCACCCCAATTCAATTAGATTGATGATAACATCAATCTAAAAAGCAGTAGATTTTTCTTCTCCTTTAATCAAAGCCGCATTATTTTCTAAACCCTTGCTTGACACCATCTATTTCCCCACAGGCGGGCTTTCTGAGAAAAAATTCTTTCCTGCAAAAGCATAAAATCAAGATTCTGTAATAGTAAATATATATGCTAGAAAGATGTTATTGATATTGATATGAATATTTAATACCAAGAACTCCTTTCAAGCATATATTCACTAAATGTTACTTAATGATCTGAAAAATATAATTAAGTCTAACTGTTAGTGACCACAAGGATTCATCAATATAGAAGCGCCTTGACCGCAATATTTCACTGTGGTCAGCATTACAGCAGGTTGATCCATAGCAGCCAGCGAGCATAGTTCCAAACAGTCTCATGGTCCAAATAACCTATGATATAACTCCTGAAAGGCGCCCAGTTGGGAGAATCCTGATGGCAAAGTCAAACAATAACTCTAAGGTGTTAGCCAAAGAACTTATATTGCGTAAGTCTACATAAGTTTATTGGCTGCACTCGGTTAGTTGACCACTGATCCACAGTTTGCAACTGATTGGACTAGGCCGAAAAAATGTCAAAATATGTGTGACTAAATATAATAAGTATAACATAAATATAATAAATATAACAATTTTCCATGCTCATACATTACCTATGTTTCCCTACTTCTACCCAGAACTTAACATTATTATTCTTATCATCTTATCATCACTATTGGTAATATTGGCGTTATTACTCTCTTCGTATTAATATAAAATCAATCTGTCTTTCTACTGCCGGTTACTCCCCGGTCCTCTTGCATTTCCATCTCTCGCTGTGATAAGTTGTAGGATCTAAACAGTCACATTTACGTAAGTCATTTATGAGTCTTCATCGGTGGTGTCCCTCCTGGCCTATTTCCATAAAAAGTAAATCCTCCTATGCCCCAAATGATCATTTAGTTATATATATAGATCCTTCTCTTTCATTAGATCATTAAATGCTTCATAAATAATGCTTCATAAGTACGTGAAGGATTTATTCATTGCTTTATTTTACCAGGAGGTGTGTATGGGGAAAGTGTGTAACTGGCATACCCCCCCCCCCCCCCCCCCCATCCCCCCTCTCTCTCCTCTCTCCTGCCCATGCAAAAATGGAAACTGAACAATCCTATATTCACCTCACCTTCTTTGCACCTGCATGGTGCTCACCTGATCACTGTCAATAAATATTTGATCCTAGCCCTCCCCCCCCCCTCCGCCCTGACCGTCAGCCCTGCATTCCCCTTCCTATCTAGCAATGATCAGAGCCGGGCATAGCCTTACCAAGGGCAGACAGGTCGCCCTTGAGCGCTATTGATCATTAGACTGAGCTAGATTTGGGTCAGGACATGGTATACACACCGGGAGGAGTCTTGTGTAAGCTTATGCAATAATTGAGCATGTATGTAAGGCTCTTACCCAACCAGCCAGTACTAGGTAAGGTTTCCCAATAGTGGTGCTGGGGGTGTACAGGACCCCACCCCCGCTCTCCTTTTAAATTATTCTCTTATATTATATGGAAGTATTTACTATTCTAAAAAAACATGGATAGACCTGGTATTCTTTTAAATAACAGGCCTCTCGCATTATAGGAAAAACTATACCGGCAGTATGCCTGCCCCCCCCCCCCCCGGCATGTTCATCGCTCGATCATGTGCCCCCCCCCCCCCCTCCCTGTATTGAGTTAAGATTGTATGAGTTGGGGACGGGGTCAAGATATGTGACCATGTATCCGCCATTACTGATCCTGGTGTGCCAACAAAAATCACGTTTATATGTTGCGCACAATCTTTTATAGAGACTAGTTAGTACAAGGGAGGTAGTCTTGATGACTATTCAGAGCACCACTCTGTATGGGAACAGGGTTCTCTCATAACCTGATATTCCATTAAAAGAAGAAACCCTTCTTTTGTAGAAGTAATATTATACTACATTTTGTAACTTCCATTTTCTTTTTCGATTGAGTCTCTCCTCTTGAATATTGATCTCCGATTCGCCTATTGAGCATAAATGTGTCTAAATATTTCTTGCTTGTTTAAAAAATTTATCATTATTCATATAGTATTATATTAAGTACGACATGAATTTAATTAACCATTTTAGTTGAGCTTCTATATATCTGACCTCCCACTAACCCTTAGGGTGGTATGCTACCATATATTGCTGAGAGGAAACAGCCTACGCACTACGCTTTTCGAATAATAGTATTATTCAGCAAGTCGAGTAAGTAGTATTCAATTGAATAAGTGATCACCAAAGACTGTCTTAGCATCAGAACTCCCTCCCTGTTTGTTTCTACCCTGGGTAGGAAGGAATTAGATACGTATCTTCGATTTTTCTAGTTTAAAATACGAAATCTCTATAAAACAATAAAATCGTTCATATTAGAGTGCTATTGTCCCCAGAGAGTTTCCAGTCTGTTGCATTGGGACCTGGTGCTAGTCTAGGTAGTGCAACTCGGTGATAGCAGTGAGGCCACGAGTCTAGGAATTTGTTTTCTTTGTGTAGTGGGAGTTGCCTTTGTTATATTTGTCATATTTTTGTGAATGGATAATGTGTTGCACAACTATGAAACCGTTATTTCCAAGAAACCTGAGTATTAATATAATATATTACCTGTCAGTAAGTATTGATTTAAATCGTATCAAATTTTAGGCTTGCCTTCATTGAAAGTGCCTAGAATTAGAAAGTATACTTTCATTAGTATCTCAGTTCTTTGCACACATGGTTGGTAACTGTTGTAGAAATGTTCGAGTGGTTTATTAAAGCCCTACAATAACCTAAGGCATCGTCCCAGGTTGTTACCTTTTTGACAGAAAATACCTGTCCCCCATGTACTGCGCTGAGAGACGTTGCCAGCTATGCAGCAGGTATAATTAAGGGTACTTTTATATGGGTCAGATTTTCAGAAAATGTACAATTCAACTTCGCCAATC
Organism: Sthenelais limicola; assembly: GCA_942159475.1. Lineage (NCBI taxonomy): Eukaryota > Metazoa > Annelida > Polychaeta > Phyllodocida > Sigalionidae > Sthenelais > Sthenelais limicola. Next base: position 53,420,943 of record OW804100.1, on the reverse strand, counting down.
TTCTCAAATAACCCAAATTTAAGACTAAAATAAAGATCAAAATACAGTTCAACCTAGCCTAACAGATTGTTATAGAATCAATGCAATACCAAATATACCCGAAGTTACCTAGTATTGGCCAAATAACAGTCTAATTTAGCAGAATTTACAAAATGTGTACGGCGGTCAATTGTACATTCTCTGAAAGTCTTACCCATATGTAATCCAGTGACAAAGCTCCACTTTATTCAACCTTGACATTGGTCCCGTTATGTTGCCTGGATCCCCTGGGCATAGTACGTAAGTATCTGTGAACTGCAGACCGTCTGAAATACATTATTTCCTGTAACAAGGTCAGTGGGCTACTGACCTCCTAAGGTGACCTTTGGGGAAAAAATCTAGAGATCAGGGGGGCAGTCTCATTAATGTAGTCTAGATTTTCCTAAGGTCAGGGCAAAGGTGCAAGGTCAGCGGGACAAACATGCCCTGGGGTCAGATTCGCACGATCAGATCTATCCTGGCGCATCAAATGGGAGCAGCAGCACAGGAATAAAACAAGAGGACAATAAATAAACAGCACTTTTGACTGAGGCAAACGATCGTATGATATTTCCATCTTCCATTTAGGCTGTTATTTTTTTAATTTGCCTTCCTCTTTTCGTCCTTATTGCGGCTTATCAATGAACCCTAAATATACATCTGAAATTTGAGCATGAAATGAATAGAAATGAGTTTGATGTACGTCAGTGCCTTATGTCTTTAGAAGTGTCTTATGTCCCAATAAGGCAGCAGCCAAAGATGAAGGCTGCGCGTCGGAGGCCAGGCTGGGGATGGAGAAATCGAAATGGATGTCATTGATGAATATTTTCTATTCCTAAAAAATAATTCTAGCATTTCTTCACCATAGCAGTAGAATGAAGCCACTCACATCGTCATTGTATTATATCTTCATAAGGGAATAATGGCTATTTATCGGTAAGGCGAGGGGCGAGACAGCTACTAGTTCTATTTACGGCCTATAGTAGTAGGGAGTAGCGAGGACAACATGTATGGGAAATTCGATGCAATTCGATGCATTGCATTTTAACTAGACAAATACTATTTCATAGCCTAAAAATACACCTCCTAGTCCTTGGCCTTGTAGCTTGGCCGCATGTTTATCACATAGAAGCACGCACACTTTACACTCTTACGTGTAAAAGGCACTGATCCAAATATTTTGTTGTCAAGCCACCATCGCTGTTCTGGGAACAGTGGAAGATTAATGTGTCTCACTATTGACGACAGAAGGATCCATTGTTTGTGGTAATTACTTCTGAGGTCATTGCGAACTGGGTTATGGCCTTGAAAGTGGGTCAGTGTTTGATAGATGGGTCGTCATGTGCTGGAGGTGCACTAGATTAGTAGATGAATGGATTATAGCCTCACCGTTTACATGCGCTCATTTTATTAGTAGCACTACTCTATTGATAGCCTATACAATGAAATCTTCCTTTCCTCGAGTTTTGGCTACTCGAGGAAACTCGCAGCATACAAGATTTGTTACGGCTCGGTGAACCCTGCGCTCCCAGAGGCAGGTGTACCAGGGTACACGTCGGATAAGCCGGGCGTCAGACTTTTTTTCCCGTTTTTTCTTAAGTACTTCCTAGGTTGTGAACATGTAATGATATTGTAATGGTTGACCACAGTGATGTACAGGATTCATTAATATCTCTTTTTTCCCCTGTTTCTAACTCCTTTCCTACTCGGCTGTTTCCGCCATAGCCTCATCTTCCCCACGTCCCCAAGTTGTTTGTTTACATGTACACATGTGTTACGTAATACCTCGACCCAGCTCGGCGCATCCTGTGCATCACCCCTGATTGAGAAAATTTTCATTAAAAATTTTCATTAAAAATTTTCATTAAAAATTGAATATACTACATTGTGTATTTAGGATACTGTGATGACTGGGTTTGGTTTTTAAATTTGTATTTCTGATATTAAAAAAGATATGCCTGCATATATGTGCATTGCGTTCCACACCATAGCCCAGCGTTGCCGGCATACTGGTGGGTATATAACCCAGTCATTGGCTATGTGTTTACAGTTAGTTCTTCAGTATGGCAATGATCTCGTAATTAGGGTACATAGACCGCAACCACACAATTATACTTTTTTTATCCTTCCTCCCCTTTCGTCCCCCTCTCTTTCCCCTTCTCCGACTTACTGCTACAACCCCTTCCTCTTCTTAACCTCCTACTCTTCCTCCACCTCCCCACTATACCTATTACATAAAGATTCATATTTATATGGTTTGGTATATATGGGGAATAAAGGGCGTAAAGCAACAGGAGAAGGAAGAGAGATAGATAGAGATGGAGGAGAAAGAGGATCGAGGAGGGGTTAAATTGTAACAGGTATGGTAGTGAGGTAGCAGGACTGGGAGGAGGAGGAGGAGGAGGAGGAGGAGGAGGAGCCTCAATTTCCAATGCCGTTTTAAAAGAGGGTTCAATTATAGCCTACATGTAAGAGGATGACAAATGGGTAATATAAATGATCAAGATTGAAGATTATCTTAAAATATCAATTTAGTTTAGCAAATAAGTAAGCAAAAGCATGTTATACATATAATTTTAAACCTCTTTCTGTCAGCTTTTTCGTTCTGCGCATTTATATGAAGGAAGGGGATCGAGGAGGAGGGGTGAAGGAGGGGGGATAAAAGGGGAGGGAGAGCAAGAAAGGTAGTCGGGGAGGGGAACAAAAGGGGGAGGAGAAGGATAATCGATAGATGTATAGGTGTGTGTATGGGGGCGGGGGGGGGGGTGCAAGTACTTTTCAATGAAACCCTGTTATATATCTGTCTTTCTCATCTCTCCTCTCCCTCTCTCGCCTCTCCTCAATTGTGCTCTCTCTCATCTCCCTTATCTATCCCTCTCCTTTATTTTTGATCTCCTAAAATTCTTAATTCTAAAATTCTTAAAATGCTTATCTTAAATCCTCATTATTTCTGTTATCCAATAGGTTTCCAGTGTTAAATTTGGCTAGTCTAGCATTCAAAATAATGAAGGTATCGTTCCTTTCCTTTCTCAGGATATACCCAGAGAAAGAGGGGGGGGGGGGAGAGTGAAGAGGAGAGGGGGAAAAGAGAGAATTGTATACCTAAGCTGCTATATTCCAAGTGCCGAAGGCGCTTGTAAACAATAAATCCAGCTTTGCTTCATTTTCACTTCCTATGGTCCCGTTCCTTCGGCCCCTAGTGTCTGCCCTTCCCTCCCAGTGAGGCACCCATGCATGCCTCGCTGTACATATACCGTACTTCTCTCATGTCACTCGTTGTGTCGTCCCAATATATATCCCGTCCTTTGTCTTTGATATTCTACCTCAGGAATGTTTAAGCAACCCGGCCATGAATTAAAATATGGTATTTAGTCCCGGTGGAATATATGACAATGTATGCAGGTATATCGACCTTGGCTGGTGTGTTACTGTTAGCTTTGATCTATTTGGAGCTGCATTGCAAACGTTCTCATTCTTACCTCATCTCCCACCAATATCCCTTGTGCAGCTTCCCCTCTCCTCCCACTCAAACCCACATCAGGCACATGATATATGGCAAATGCAACGGTCTAGATCGTGAACTCTTTATTTTTATATATATATGAGCCAATAGAATACTTGAATACGACTTTCTCGCATTAGTTTTTTTACCCTAAGCTCGCTCCAGCCCGAGATGCCAATTATCATTGATTACGTCTGCAAGCTTTTGTTCACCGCTCCTCTCTCGTTGGAAGCCCCGAGTGGGTCGGTTTTATTACTATTCCAAAGACATGTAACATTCACAAACATTATTTTTCAGTATACAGAGTATGTTCGATTAGTACTATTATATGCAGGTATAAGATTATTTCATCAAGGATTGCAATTAATTCGAAAAGGATTAATGCCGGACATTGATGGGCTGCTTGAACATTGTTTGGTGAATAATCCCGAGGCGAAACTGACGTATTATACACACTCTGTGTAGATCCGAAATTGAGGTTATTAATCCTTTTAGTCTCGATCGTCTTAGCCTCCAGAATGTTCAAGGCAGTGATTATAACAGTTCGTATTTTTAACCATACATGATCACAGGGACTATAGCCAATAACTCATACCTTTGGTGCATAAACATTCATACCTCATATTTTGATGCATAAACCTCTCTATTCATACTATAACATTTCTTCCTCAGCATACATATAGTTTGGTTTTTGATCAATTTTATATTTACCACTTCCTTATTCCCTCATCTAAAATGTAGGGAGATGACATTTAAAATGTAGGGAGCTTGTGCACAGATTAATCTTCCATTCGCTCACAATTTGGGATTCCACTCAAGAGTCCAGGTTTTATTCCTTTCCTTGAAAGCATTCCATGGCTCATAGCCCATTCTGTTCGGGTCTAATTATTAGGATAAAATGTGCATCTGATTTGTTTCACTGACAATTATATGTATGACATGGTTTATAATTTTTGTTCTACGTATATATATGTGTGTTTACGCATCGGAAAAACATTCGGTATGATAAACAATGTGCTACTTCATGTTAGCTTAGAGTAGGCTACTCTAAGATGTTATATAGTGTAAAATTTGTAAGTTTAATTTTAGTTGTACAATACATCACACGACTGGCTGATAGGACCATGGAGTATTAGAATGCGCAGTGCGAAGAGTTACCATAGAGTAAACTAGAGTTTATTCGGTCGCTACGTATACATGTACATGGTTAGCCCATACTAGGCCTCAACTTCCCAGCGAGGCCTATCATTTAAAGACCAAATCACCCTTGACTTTTTTGGGGCACAACGGTGCACCCCCACACCTTCAGCGAGTCTTAAATGAATATCAATAAAAGTAAAATGCGCTTGATTTACTGTGTCCGTCCATGCCGTACCTTTTAATCTACGCTTTTTAATTCTGAATCGAGTGAATGGCCGCCTCCTCCTGTATGTAGCCATGTTGAGGCCTAGGGGTGACCTTCCGGGTCATGACTTCCGGGTCAGGGAGGGAGCATGTATTATTTTGGCTGTCCAGTGGACAGCAAGCATGGAGGTGGCCGCCAACGTGTGTTTGGTATGTACCCGACGATTTAAACGAAAGAGTGGATCTGGCTATGCCAAGCACAACATAAGTAGTGCCATTTTGCGCCGCACTGATGAGACACTCCTGAGTGCTTTGAAGACAGTGTATCAGTATAAGGTAAGTACTGTTTCCCATGTACGTTTAATGAACCATGTGCTAACAGAGGGTAATGGCGAGATTAGTAGGGATGATGAGGGTGTCTACTGTGGGGTTCATTGGGTGCATTATCGTTGGGTGATACAAGATTAAATCATTGAATGAACTGCCAAAACTATTCTTATATATACACCCTGATATATGGTCAATTCTATTTTTGGGGCGTCCAGGGTGGTGGCAATCGGAAAGGGGGGTATTAATTCAAAATAATTAAAAAGTCAATTGTAGTCAGTGCAAATTTATTCATAAACAAGCATTACGAAAATCAACTTAACTCCTTTCAATTACGACATTTAGTAATGACCTTTTGAACATTGACAGGGAAGGTATTGCACTAAATATACCTACACTATGACACTATGAAGTATGAAAGGCAATACGAAAGGGGGTCTATTATTTATTACTCACATTGTGACAGTGACATCCCTGTAACTATTGATTCGAAATGAGGTTGTTTCTTTATGGACATCATTGTAGTTTGAGTATATGTTACATACTTGTAATTAACTTTACCATATCAACTACAAATAATTATTGCCCTGTTGTTGTTTTTTAGTTGAGTGTGTCTGGCATATTTGGGAGACATTTTTAGTTTTTCAATATATGGTCGAATACCACCAAATGACCCCAAATTATTATTTTCTGAAGTTCATTTGTTTTCTTACATAAGTTGTGGTTAGGTCGGCTATAGGGTTTAGAGAGCAGAACTAATTTATTTTTCTTATTTGTTATTTGTTTTATTACTGTGAGCCATCAAATGAATTACTGTATGGCTGTATCAAGGAATACATGTCGTCCTGCATTGGAGGCATTATTTACCTTCCCTTTGTTTTTTTAGGGACATATCTTATTTAAAGATTTGATATCTATACCAGAAATAAGCATTTGGGAAAAAAATGCAAAAAACGACAAAATATCAAACTTGCCTCAGGAAAAAATGAATGCTCAAATTTAAATGAAACTTTCAATATACATTCTTCATAATGTTATCGTTCATTCCAACTCATGAAATGAGGGGTGACCTTCATAGTGTTAGGTTTTACAGCATTATGCAGAATAAAAACATTTTGGGGGTCATTAGGTGGGATTCGACCATATATATCTATTATAGGCTAGATTTGTTCTATGTAAGAATATCTATGGTATATAGGTTTTCAATATTCGATTCGAATATTCGGCGGTTATTTATTTTTCGATATTGCATTATTGTATACTGGGCGACCGGTGGCTTCATCAACATAGCCTATATAGAGGAAATTGTACCTGTACCCATAATTAGGGATTCCCCCTTTGTGTGGGAGGATGACTGTGTGGGAGCGTGGGTCCAGTAATTGATCTAATTTAATTAATGTATTTCGGCCCATGGTGCGTCCCTTCCTCCACATAGTACATAGCTAAATAAAATGTAAAATATTTCTACAACATCTCAGCATTATATATAACATTACCTCAGAGCAACTGAGATTGTTAGGCTGTATTATTCTTTCTCATTGTCAGATTATCGATTCTTGTGAGTGGCATCACCATAGAACATTAAACTTAAATATCTATATCTGGGAGAGAATAAATTAAAAAATTACCACTTATATAAGGTCTGACCAACGATCCTCCAAACATTCTTCAGCACTGTTGTTCAAGTAATGCATCCAAGCTGACTAGCTGATTTGTTTGATATGTCAATTTAACAAAATGTTTTTTTGTTCATAGGGTCCTGATGAAGGCTACGTCTGTAACAATTGCTACAACAAAGTTGAGGTAGCCAACCGACAGTACACCAGAACTTCAACACCATACAAACCGAAAACATCTTCAGTGGGGACCCCAGTGGAAGAAAGTGTTCTGGCTGAAGGCTTATCACCTATAAAATCTAGCAGGACTAAACTGTCGTTCACCCCCACACCTGCAACATCCAAAGTACGCAAATCACTACAAGCAACTACCCAAAGCCTTACAAAACACATGGAAAAGTCCAGGTATGGCACAGCATTCCGCCTTATACTGTCTAGGGGGAAGAAGGCAGAAAAGGCATTCCGGGAAGTAATGACAGGGATCATCAAACGGGAGCTGAGGGAGTTCAAGAAAATCAAAGATGGGATTTATCCAGTGCTGGATGGGGTAAAGTCCATTGCGGATTTTGAGTGGGAGCCTGTTCTGCAGGATATTGAGAAGGAGATGCCCACACTGTGCCAGTCCTTGCAGGCATCCATGCCGATTCCACCCGCCAAAAGGAAGAATCCACAGGAGGAGAAGAAGTACAGGTTAGATAATTATTATTAGAATTTTGTTGTTGGGTTTGGTAACTGGAATGCTTTATAAACGAATAACATTGAGGGGGTTCTTGGTTATGAAGCGTGGAGAGGGGGGGGGGGGGGGTTGTGGGGTAAGTGTTGAGTATTGGACTTTATTTAATATAGGGGGGGGGGGGGGGGGGGAGTCCTGGGGTAAGTGTTGAGTATTTGACTTCATTTAATATGAAGATTTCTCATGTAAGTAAAACGTGGATAAACCTTCATGTGAAATAACAGCTAACCTAATACCTATGTGCATTGATATTAATCAATCCTACCCATCGCCATAACAACTGATCAACTCTTGTTATTTACAGGTCATTTGTTGTGCCACGTACAGGGTTGATGATGAGTGTAATTCTCTACACACTCAATCCACGTCGATACCAATTTTTACAGGCTGTTTCGGGGGTACAGTTGTGGCGCTGTGGGGGAAGTGAAAAGGTATGAATACCACCTTTATAGTATACAACTATTATCTGTTGATTGTTATCAATCTTAATTTTGACAACATTTAGTTCTATCATCTTTGGAAAAATAATTATGCCTGTTATGCAGAAAATCATTGAAATGATTAAATGATAGGAATTAACGACTCAGTCAGATTAAATACTGAACTTATTAATGATCACTCTATGTATGAGTGTTACATTTATTTTGATATACGTTGTCATTAATAGTTACAGAAGGCCTTCAATCACATGGGTATATGCCAAAGCAGCAGTGCAACACGGAACAACATCGACAAGCTGTGTGAGGAATCGGATGCAGAGATGGACAGGTGGAAGAAGGCTGTAGAAAACATAACACCATTGAGTGAGAGGGTAAGCTAATGAATTGTTCATTTCGTTTTTATTATTTTATATGGAGCAATTGTTTTGTATATTATAATAACATAGTTTACGGACCTATCTTCAGTATCTAGGCTGATAGTATTAATTAGTTTCAGTATTAATCAGTTTTGATCAATAATAATGAACCTTATCACCAAGTTCATAGGTTTGATAGTATTATTACAACCACACTCAAATTGTGAATTTTTTTTTTATTCATACTGTCTGTTGTTGGGACATTCCATTTCATCATATAGTTCCTGTATTGCCCTCCATACATGCCTGGCAGAGGAAGCTTATGATCGGATTGATATCGTCATTAGATAACTCATTAATTACATCATTATTTTAATTCATGTGGTCGGTATAATTTCTTCTAGGTGTCAGGGACACAGAATTACATCGCCGTCTGTGATCAGACCCCAGAACTTCTATCTGCCACCGCAATCACCACTTCTACCATTGGAACAACAGAGTCTACGATAGAAGTCACTGACACCAACTGTACCCGAAGTCACACAATCCTGAGTGATTTATTTGATCAAGACACTACGGCCACAGATGAGACGTTTTTGCCCTTAGAGATAACTGCAACCACCTGTAACACCACAAATCAAGACACACAAGACAGTGGTGACTCTTATGTTGCAGAGATCACTATGAACAGCGAACAACGTAAGTACACTGCCTAAGACCCTCCAGCTACATTGCTAGGTTGTGCAGTGCATCTGGAGACATTATCGATTTTTCATGATTTACTAGCAGCAGCACAATGTGATCGATTTTTGATTTACCAAATAAATAACGTTAATTTTTAAATATAACGTTTTCATAACGTAAGTTGTTAAATATAATTTCATATATCAATAACGTTACAGCTCCAGATATAAGTGTGTCTATTAGTCAGAGATGAGGTATAATCTTTTTGTGTGTCTTTTCTTTTTTCATACAGAACCAGGATTTGCATTGGTGTGGGACAATACGCAGAAACTGTCCCAAGCTCGTGATCAAGGGAGAGAGCATAACAATAAAATGCTTCTCTGGGCTAACGCATATGCAGCCCAAAATCGTGTGGAGCCATCAGCGAGTCTTGAAACAAATGACAACCGATTGTGGGCCAAGGACTTGCCACTCAGCACATTCCTGCATTCCTTGGAGGATGAGTATATGCTGCGCGAGAGGATGCAAATCCTAGTTCAGAGGATTCTTGTGCAGCATATGCGGCATCTGAAGGACTCCTATCATGATGTTCTGACATGGCATATTCCACACCCTCATTCTCTCTCTTCAGGGAGGAAGAGTAATTTGGTGCGTTTCATATGCTGTGTATTATTTAAACGGATTTTATTTTAGTCTTTTAGTGTAAAATATTTTACTGGGCTCATAGATATAACAAGTACTATGTTCATTTTAGGAGGACTCACCCATTAATTACCAAGTTGGCGACATTAAGAGCAAAAAAAATCTACATTTGCATAACAATATATATACAAATAAAATCAGGGTAGATTATGTCTACTTAAACAACAATCTGTTCACGTTTATATTTTTGATACCATACAGGTAAACATTGGCATTATTGACGAAAACCCTTCCACAACAGAGGGTACAATTGCCATAATGAAGACACTGCAGCAGTATGTACCAAGGAGGGAGGATGGCAAATTGCGTGTTGTGCCAACACATGGTGATGGGTTGTCGGTCGAAAGGATGGTAGACTCCAAAAAGGCGCGATCAGTTGATGTATCAGACACGGCCAGGCTAGAGGGTCTGGAGCCCACGCCTCAAGAGTTCCATCATCGGGGATTAATGTTGCAGGTAACCTAAGGGACTGATTATTTTAAAAATACTGGGTCATTTCGGACAGTTAGATGTCCTAAGTTGTAAATTTGGATGATTACATGATTTTGCTATTACGTTATGACTATTAAAAGCCAGACCACGTAATTGTGCTTTTTAAAAGGTTGAACTTGAACTTGAACACAGAACACTTTCTTTCCTTAGGATATGATAAACAAACACTACAAGTCCCAAAGTGTTGGAGAAAGGGGTACATTGGCTCAGCTAAAAAACGATTTCAACCATAGAAATGTAACAACCGATGTCATGAACAGTGAGATGTGTGGAGCAAATTCTGGGTCGGCCTGAACAAAATATATAATGTATTAAAGTTTGATGTTTTGCTACATGCTATTTGAAAGATGGTGTGCAGAACCATATTAACGTATACAGTGTTTAAACTATGATAATGAAGCTTGCAAAAAGTATAATTATGGTCGAGGCTGAACTTTCTATAGGAACACTACTTATTCCAGCCTGTATGTCCACTAATATGCCGATTGTGTATCTATATCATTTTGGGGATGCTATCTGCATCATTTTGATAGCCCATTTTAGTTGAAATACATTTACTTAATTTGCACAAATAGAAAAATATTATATTGAGTAACCTCGACCAAAATAAGATAATAAAGTATATGGTTGAATTTTGTGGGTACATCAGTGACTTTTTTTTCCAGTTGTCAACCTTCTGAATTAATAAAGTTCAACATAATCGAAACACCAATTACACTATAATATATCAAGTTTTGCATTTATTACCTCCACAACCCAGTATTTAATAATTCACTTATGTTTAGTGCAATATATCACGTTGACTTCTAAACCCCTTTAACTCTAGCATCCAAGTTATATGGATTTCTGAAATATATGTGTATTTGTGTGTCGACTTTTTATTTCTTTTATTGGATAACAGTTAATTTACTGACCTAATATACTGTGGCCGAATGTATAGACCCACTGGCATCTGGTGCACCGTTTCATGTATAATTCCAAGGGGAAGGACCAGCACTCCCGTTATGGGAGTCTTCTGTCCTACAATATCAGGGCCACACACCCCTCTACCACCCTCCCCGCACAAATGAATGAATGAATGAATGTAAACAATGCAAACTTACCTCATCGAGAATGAGTGGGGGCAAGATGTATGTCATACTTTTCCCATATCCTGTAGGCAAGATCCCAAACGAATGCTTTCCTCTTAGGAGGTTCTGTATTATCTCATCCTGTTCAGGTTTGAGTTGAACAGACAACCCATATTTCTTATTAACTAAAGGCAAAAGTGTTGCGAGATCCATGTGCAGTGCCATGCTGCTTCTAAACATCCGCTCAATGAACGGCGCATGCGCACACCATACACCCATGTACAAATCATAAACTAAATGCTCCCTGTGACCGCGCTCAGCCATTCAAACCCATTCAAACAAGATGGCGGGCAGCAATCCTCACTTCAAAAGTTCAGGGATAGATTTAACTATATTTCAAGGTGGGAATCGCACTAGAAAGTAGTCAGGATTGTTACTTAACATGGACGTTATTCATAGGCAAAAACAGAATTAGTATTCCTGAGGTAGGTTAGCAACACCGATTGTGGCCAGATTGCGATGATAGAGGGCCAGAATTCCCAGGGTTTTCTGATGGTTAGCTGTCCGTCCCCGCTCGGGAGAAGTCGGGGACGGCCCTCTGTCTAGTACATGGTCTGCATGACTTCCTAATGTAAGACTTTATCATGCCTTGCCCTCCAATCCACCCTTCCCCCTACTGCCCTCCTCCTCTCATCAAAATGAATACATTTTAACATACATGTCTGGCAGCCAACACACGATTCTGTACTTAGTTGACCTTAGTTTGACCTGACCCACTTTAACCCAGCCCAGATACCGAGAAACTTGTAAGTTTTTTTATCTGGTATCTCTTGGTTGTCGTGGCACAAAGAGGCGGCGAAGGAGGTCGGAGGAGTTTGGGAGGTTATGGGGGAACGATGGTGGTAGGTGGTGGGGGAGCACTTTTATAAGAAAACTGTGTCACTTTTTGCTAGAGGCTTTTTGACGGTGAGGCCAAGCCAATGGTGTCTCTGTATTACACTGCTCAGTATCTCCGAGTATATTCACTAGGGGGAAAGCTGGTATCGAGCAAATTGGGCTTGTGGCTCACTGGCTGGGACTCATAATAATTCTCTTTAAACTAGGACTAATCATTGTTACTAACTTTTATTCATTGGTCAAGTTCTTTGGGAAAAACATGTACAACGGTTAGAAGGTTAGTGAATGGGATATGTTGTTAATTAGACTTTAACGATTATTCATTTTTGAGGATTTACCAACAATAGATGGACACATTCTGAGCATTAATCATGAGCACATTCTCTACAAAAGATCTCAAACTATTATAGGTTACTAAAACATTTTATTTAAGAGAATTCTTTATTTGCCATGAGAATGTTTCGACAAACAGTGATCGTTGTCATCTCAAAAAGAGGTCTTCCAGACCATTTACAGTAGTTAAGTGTAAAGTGTTTGCCAATTTAGATTATTGATGAAACAACAGGTACAGATTTCAGAGTGTCAAACATCCAAAATGTCAATCTGATCATTATCGAAAAGGAACAGTTGAAATAAACAAATTGGATACGCTGAAAAAAGTGACAATTTGTTATTTCCTTAGGTCTGGGACAAGTGCAAAACCTCAGTCGGGGACTTGAGTACCGAGCTAGAATAAAATCTTTAAAAACAATGCAGGGGATCCAAATACAGCGTTTGGAATAGTGCCTTGGCAAACGGAAATTAGGATGCTGATGTAATAGTGTAATTATCTTTCTGAAGTAGGTTGTGGTAGAGGGGTAACTGAGATGGGTGCCTTGGTGGTTACCTTAGAACAGTTACTCTTTTATGTCACTATAATGTCTTTGTGTTTGGTACCGTATAATATTATTGTAGTTTGCTATTAGAATATGATAATGCTGATTATGAAGTAAACAGTTATACAATTATATAAAGATGCATACAATTTGGAAATGGTAGACTTCATGGCCAAACTGATTCATTTAGTAGTTTTGATAGTGAAATGAAATTCTAATTACTGGTGTGTGTATTATGGGTTTGGCGGGGGGGGGGGGGCAGTTTAATCAGAGTGTGTCCAATGTGTTTGGCTTAGTTAGTGTAGACTATAAGTTACATGAATGGTGAAAGATCACAGGTCACCGTATACAGTAGGAGGTGCTGTGTTTCTTTCCATAAATCACCTTTCAGTGAGTGCGTACGCATGGGTGGCTTGGAAATAGGTGGTTAATATCTGGGTCGCTCTAAGTAGGTGACCCAATTAAGACATTTAATCGCGGTCTCTTGATTACTAATTAGGAACGTACGGTTAGGAAAGTGTCATAATTGTGTGGGAAGAAGTTTCAAAGACTCAGTGGATGACAAAATTACAACCTGGTGACCAATGACGATTTACTTGGAATGACTGACGGTTCTTTTCAATATTGTTAATTATTAATAATTGCTCTTCGGATCAATTAGTCTAACTTCTAAAGTATGTGGGTCGGGAGCCCCTGGTGATTGTAAGGGGAAATAGTTGTTAATGTTCGACTGGCATGCAAAGTGACACTGATCTTGTATCTTGGTTATGTGGGCGGTGTCACACAGTTTGAAAACATTAGGACATGCCATGGTAAATGTCAGTTAGATGTGTGATGTTATAAAAGGTAAAGCCAGGGAGAGACAGGCAGTGAGGTCTGGGTCAGTAAAACTTACCATTTCATACTGAAACATTCTTTTTCCCGCCAGATGTTTACGTTATGACATTGATATTCATTTATTTGAGTATTCATCTAAGAATGGAAATCGTTAAATATTTATCATCTTCCTGATCAAGGCAAAGGTCGCTACATTTCCACATGTTTTGTGTAATCTAAAATTCACACAAGGCTTGATAAGCGTTCGAATTTGTGCCTTCATACAAACCAGATTATTTTCAGACTTTTATTTATAAAGAGCTGCATGCCAACTTAAGTTGGGGAACCCAGGTAGCAGGCGGGCGGTTGTTCTCAAAAGGACTAGCTTTAGTTTCAACGATTATTCGGCATTATAATTATAAAGGCGTATTATCGTATTATTCGCCTTTCTGTACAGTTCAGAATTAGCTATTTCCATCTTTTAAAATAGTTTCGCTGACGTTGAATACCTTTCTAGGGTACACATTCTGCAATTTCTGTTTATTCTGGACTACTGCTTTCGACCAAATGTAAAAAAACTATTACGCCTTGTTCCCTGTATGGGTAGAATGTAGCTCTTATAAATTAATAAAACTAATGTACCGTCTACAATCGTTCGGATTAAACTGGTGTGCTCTATAACAGATTCTGTGCACAAAAGTTGATGTAAGTTAAATTCAATCTTCAACAGCATCACTTCCAGTACTGGGTGTCACCTTTTGGTTCTTTCACAATCTTTAGAAACTTTGTTTTCTAGCAGTTTAGAAGCAATTCATTGGTCCTACGTACACCATTGTAAGAGTTGAAGAAATCTCGTTGCACACAGCACACACTTATCTGCGTAGAGTAGAAGGAAGCTTAGAGTAAGAATTTAGTGAACGTTGTCTTGCTCAGGAATGAAACAATAATAATTATTATTCATACCACATGTGTATTAAATTTTGAAAATATTTCTAGGCTATAATATTCAGGATAACCCACCAATGTGTTGTTACCTTTGAATGCTCTTGGGGCATGCTATTTATATAGGCGGCGGATAAATACATAGAGGGAAAAAGTGAATTTTGAACACCACTTTCTTTGAATCCTCCGATATTCTTGATTCGTCTCCCATATGTAAAGCGTATGCAAGCTTTATATAAACCTGTGTAATCACTGTGTGAGGAATCAATGCCACACTTGCGTTAGATGAAACATAATACACAAATTATTTATCATCGTGTTTGCTGCATTTCACTCATTGCACCATCTGCAATGTGTGGTGGCCACGTTTCATGCAGTGCCTTGTATCTTAGATACGTGTACACTTTCACCGGAAAGAGTTGAAGAGCTATAGACGCTCTCCGCGAAGGAATGCAATGCTATAAACACTAACCACCCGCCGTTATTGGGAGCGAGATAGTTACTGTTCACTATTCAACTGGATATATGCCCATTCAAAGAGACAGGAATAAACTGATTGTGCATCATGATCAAACACAGGAGTCTAACAGAAATATCCCTGCTCCTACCATGGTCCTACATGCTGCTCCTACCACGGTCTTTTTCAGTCTAGTAAGTGGAAATGGTGCTTTATCAACCCTGAAATATAGATCAACACTCAAATATATTGATCAGATAATATAAATATATTTGATATATCAATGCATGTGCTCTATATTTGAAGGCATTCTCTCGAATTCGAATTTGGACTCTTATTTAAAACATAGATTTCATTAATCTAAAGATTAGTGTACACAATAAACAAGACTAAAATATCGTGATGAGAGATATAGCATTTTTAACTAGTTAGATCAGTGTTATATCATATTACGCAATCATGACGTAATAGTGATTGACCACATTATAATTAATGACCTAAATGAGCTATTGACTTTAATGACTCTAATTATCCTATGAAATTGATTAATCACAGTAATATGTAAGTCTACTGAAGTGGATCAGGTAACAGAGTTCATAGAGGAATGTACGGTATGTCAGCTAATGTCCACCTCATGTGGATCATTTTGGGTAACAAAAGTAGACACTCTTCAGTCGGATCCAGGGATTCAAAGCCTCCGGTCTCTATTTATTTCTCCTTCTGAAAATAAAACACTTCAAGAATGCAAGTTATTTCCATTGAAGGAAACTGAAAAATAAACATGATAATGTCAAAACATGGTGGTAGCGTGGGGATTGAAACCAATTCCTCACACTCAATGATTCTTGTGCAAAGTACTATTGTTTCAGTACAGGATTAACTAATTCCTTTGTCTACCGCGCACAAACCCTGTCGGTGCTGTCATTTTATAAAACCTTAGCACCGCTTCCCGCTCTTTTTCTAATTAATTTTAATCCATTTATAATTTGAAACTGAAGCAATGGTGCAGTACATTTTAATTAAAATAATACTGACGTGCGCCTCACTAATGGGCCCTGGTAATCCGTATATTATTACGTATATTATTACGAAAGAGTCAAACCTCTTCATAGCTGTTGTTTGAAATTATAGTAATATTTAGATATCAGACAGGGCCCAACAGGCCTTACTATACTATCTTACTACATTGATTATTCATTGACAATCGATCGTCAATAATGACCCCTAGATAACTCCGCATGATATTACAAAAAGGAGACAGTATCTCAATAATGAGCTGTGTTGGCTGCTATGTAAGACTTATGAACCTCCTGTAATTGAATATGCTAGCCCGATTACTATGAATAGTAATGTTGATTAACAGAATTGGAGGAACGAGTCCCTTTGTTCTTAGTCTGTGCATAAAGATCCTTTTGAGGACTAGGGCATTTATTTGGAGGTAATGACTTAGAATATAATGTTGACGGAGAATTTGAACCCAGACTTGAATATCTGAGTGATATGTGATTATGTATAACGATGTTCTTTAGTTATAACATGTGCTTATGATAGTAGAGTTAATTGTTAATTAAACGCAAGAATACATCCACAAGGCGGACATGCGTTTTTCACTAACACTCGTTAAATATTACTTGGCTGATCAAAAATATTTACTGGTTGCTCAGGAGGGAAGCTAGTACTGGGCTAGTTTTGGAAACTCACAGAATGACCCTGGCCCACTTTCATTTTGTTCCGACAACCTTATTATTAACTGGGAATCGGGAATCAACCCTTTGGGATTAATTAAAATTACAATTAAAATTAAAACTGATACGGTAACTAGACGTTTTGGGACCTTAATCTGTTACAATATTAGTGTGGCCTGAAACTCAAAGTAAAGAAGAGATATGCGCAAACCTACCTCCAAACAGTTTACATATACCTTTCCAGATATAATCATATCGGTATAAAACAATATTTCGATATAATTAAGGTTGTGATTGCTGGGTTGCTGGGTGATGCATAGGATGCATAGGTTCTCGATTGACTGCTCAAAGTAGGGTAAGAGCATTTTGCACCTAATCAAATGGCGTCATTGTACTCTTGACTTGCGAATATATTATTAAGCATGATGGCCAATAAAGTATCATTATGATTGTTTTTGTTGTGTGGTTGTCTGCTATTTTTCCATTAAAAAAGAAATTTTATATAATTATAAAATTGTATATAATTATAATATTATATAATTTCAATTGTGTAATTCTAATATATTTTTAAACATAATAAAGCCTACAGGCATTTGCTCCCGGAGCGCCACCTTAATCTGGAGTTAAGTGGCACCAGTCCTTGTAGTATTCGCTCCCATCCTCAAACACCTACAACACTTCACCTCCCTCTCCTACTGTTCCTCCTCCAACCCCACATCTAGGCAAGCTGAGCGTGGTTTAATCTTCCGTGGACAATACTGAAGGCCTTCTCCAGTAACTGCTGCTGGATCTCACCATTCACCTGCCCCCACCCGCCCACCGCTGGGCCCTCTTGTGTGCTAGATAGCTGCGTTTCTGGGTCAGTTTTTCTATAGTGAGGGACTGCCAGACCCAGTAAGGTATTGATTGTGCTCTCCGCCTCCTATAACCGCTGTCCGCCAGCGAGAGAGAAATAAAGAGAGCGAGCGAGCGAGAGAGAGAGAGAGAGAGAGGTTGGATGCAGCACTTCCCCATTCAATTTTTGTTCCTATTGTAAAACAATAGTTTTTATTTTTCGTTGAACAGAAAACGGGTCTCGGGAGCATTCCTACTGGGCCTCGGCCAGTATTTATTTGTCTTAATATTATTACCAATATTATTTTTATAACATTTCGATACAACATATAAAAGCTATGTCCAATGTAAGTGTCATTAGGAATTATTGTCCAAAAATGAAGCTAGGCAGAATGACTAAACAGTTAATGAAAGAATTTAAAAAAACAGTTAATGAAAGAATTTAACAAAGTAATTTGAAATTTTATACGTAGACTGAAGGTGAAAACTATTTAGAAAAACCGCCAACATTGTTGTTATTCGAAGGGTCTGCCACACCCATTCTGGACTGTTTCCTTTTGATAAAAATAAGTTCGATTTCTTCTAGACTTTTGTATTATAAAAAATGCACTTTTGATGAATAACATGTGGTTTTTTTTAAATTAGAGACTTAATTAAGGGCTTGAATAATTTACCCTTTAACATTTTTTATGTGATCATAAGGGACACCCACTTCAATATCCACAGAATACTCTCTGTATAATGTAATTCATTGATAAAACTTGACTGATTGTGGCATTTAATCGAGTGTAAATATAACCACCAAATCGGTCAGCAACCGATTGAACTTTGGTCATTTTTGTGTCCAATCCTTCAGTCTCAGATGAGGTGCAGCTAGCTCTTTCACTCTAGGGCTGACTATTCCGTGATATTCTGGTTTGCAGCGAAGCTCCCAACGACCTAGGCCATATTGCAATGAAGGAAGTGTAGACCTGGGTGATATAAATTATTAGTTAGCTACGTTCATTGTATTGCCGAGTCTAGGCGGAGGATAATAATGGACCTTAAGTCTAATTAACCACCATTACGTCAAACCTCACGTCAAAACCTCCAAGGGGAAGAAGAGGCTTTTGCATTCGTACTTTAGTATATATATATATGTGTCAGATTGTATAACGTGGTGATGAATGTCCCTTTGTTACGAGTGAGAAGATGAGAAATACAGTTTTGTTATGATGTTGATTACAGACGGTTGAGGAAGAATCTTGACTTGATGATAACTGGGAATGTATGTACTCGAATATGTACTTCGTATGTACTCGAATATGTCTTGGTATTGTTCCATTAATTGTTCCAGTGGCTATTTTCATTAAAATCAGTGGTCATGAAATTGCTTGAAACTTGTTCAGCTTAGTCATATACAGTAGTAGGCCATCAGCTGTACCCCAAACTAGTGATTTTCGTTCCGGCTTCGGGGGCACTACTTTTTGTCAAAATATTCTAATAGCTAATACCCTATATTGTAACATGCCAAAAGTTCTCCATGTTATTCCTGCCAGTTTTTAAAGAAATTGGGCATTGATTCTGACAGTGCAAAAGCCTATGGAACCAATGGCCTGGCTTCATTTTTAAAAGCCCAGGTGCACAATATCATTTATTTGGGGAATCTTGCAATTTTGGTCATACCAATGTTTTTTGATTGATTCCGAATCTGCCAATTTCCATTTTATAACCACTGAGTAATTTTAGTTCTCCACGTTCCTCATAAAGGTCAAGGTCTAGGTTTTACAAATAACTCGGGGAAATAACCCACTGACATCTTAGGTCAAATTAAATCAATTTTGGGGCACATTATTTCCTATCGATTCACCAGTCACTTAATTCTGGATCCAGTAAATATATTTTAATTCATTAAGTTATTTATTTAACTTTTTTTTCAAACGTCAATTAAAAGATCTCGATGGTTAGAGTGTGGTACTTGGCAGATTCGGAATTAGGAGATTCTGGAGATCTAGAATCCATGAAAAATACCATTGGCATGACCCAAAATTCAAGGTTCATCAAATAAATGGTATGAGTAAATTTACTAATAAAAGTGAATTCAGGCTATTTGCTCCATAGGCTTTGCACTTCCAGAATCAATGCCAAATATCCCAGAAACTGCCAGAAATGACATGGAGAAATTTTGGGACATTATACTATATGAATATCAGCAATTGGAAAGTGCTTTACAAGCAACTTAGTGCCCCCGATGCCGGAGCGAAAATCATTTTCTATCAATATTTTGAGGCTCAGCCGATGGCCTAAAATATAGGTATGGCAATACCAGAAGTATAGAGCATCACTATTTTGTTTTCATCCAATAATTCTTGAATAAGTGTAATGGAATGGCCTGAAGCCTCTACCCATTTCCATTCACAGAGGAAAGGTTTCAGCCACGATAGAGTGCTGCCCCATACTCAAGTGGGCAGCAAACTAACTGATTTTCATTTTGATTGACCAATCACCACCCTGTATCTTCCAGTGACCATACACTAAAATAGATGAAGGGACCTAGGACGTGACATAGGGTTACATAACCCCAGATGCCAAACCAACTGGCACGTTTGGACCCGATTTTAATCTTCACAGCGAAATAAATTTACTCCCTATTGTGACCAGATATCTTTTAATATATGGACTACATAGTTTTTACATCACCAGGGCATACTATCCCCTCTTTATGCAAAGTTCCTCAGTCGAAGTAATATAGGTGTGATGTAATACAATTGTGCAAGAGATGAACTTTATACTTTAAATATTACATAATCGTTTCGGTACAGTGTACACAGTAACCTGGCGATTAACGGATAACTATGAGAAATACCACGATGGCAATGACCTTGGCATGAGGCCATCCAACCCAGCCTATGCTTTGTTACGTAAGTGTAATTCAATGAATGAAAATCCTTATGTGACCTTAATATTGAGTTTTAATAATGATATTTGTGGAAGGGCATGAGGTTGTTTTCTGTTCTTGCGTAATGTCGATTACAGGAGGAATGTAATTGTAATAATGATTAACGATTCAACACAAAGTAATAAATGATATGTCGAGCTCAGTTAAAATATGTGATTATGCAGGTTGCGTAATGTAATATAATGCACGTACCAAATAAATGATAGAGATAAAAGACTTCTATGGCACACATTTGTGAAGGGTTATATCACGAACTTATGTCCACACATATGTGGTGCCTACTGATGTTGGTGCATATAGCTTCCCAGCATATATATAATCATACCACATCCAGGTAGCTATTACTCTAATTAAATTTAATGTCATTTGGAAGACTTTCTGATAAATCAAAATCAAAATCGTTAAAGCGTTAATAATCTAGAAGAATATTGGTAGTAATCTAAGAAGTATGTAATAAATGCAAGTACAATGTTTGCTCTGTAATCGATCTCGACGCTCTGCCTAAACGGAGGCAACATGCTAATTAAGGCATCGTTGTCGATCGATTAGGCATCTCCATCATAGTTATCTGAAAATAATTGGTGGATTGCATCCTCAAACCAGCGTGATACAAACATACATAATACATACATACATACATACATGATACATACATACATACTACATTGTCCCTATTATGCATACAATTTCCCTCGCATGGAGGTGGGTTTTTTTTTTACGAATAGTGTATCTACATATGTCATCCGCATGTTTGTGAGGCACCGGTTGGAAGACCCGTATAGCAGGTACATAATGCATAACTCACCTGTGTAAGGCCCCGTGTCCACTAAGACCATTATCTCGACGTGGCCAGTCGGGGTAGAAACAGTGGGCAATCAGGCCAGTGGAGATTCATGAAAGATGAAGGTAGCTG
The DNA here is from genome assembly GCA_942159475.1 of Sthenelais limicola. Classification (NCBI taxonomy): domain Eukaryota; kingdom Metazoa; phylum Annelida; class Polychaeta; order Phyllodocida; family Sigalionidae; genus Sthenelais; species Sthenelais limicola. The sequence continues at coordinate 53,399,302 of OW804100.1, read as the reverse complement.
ACTGTCGGCCGTCAGCCGAGTGCCTTCCGTCAGGATTGGATTGGAGGAATCCAATCATCAGGTTGTTTTCCCTGCCGTCAGCCGGGAATCGGCTCTGTTTACGTTACTATAGTAACAAGAAGATATACTAATCTATGAATACGAAAATAATTATTTATTACTTCCCATATACATAGCCTAGACAAGAAGTTATTGCCTTTATTTTGTGTTTGTTTAATACCTTTTTTGTTTAGGTTACATAGTATACTTGTGCAATATTCTCAGTGACCTAAACTGAATTATTTTAAAACTAGTATCATAATTAACAATTAAGGCTTACATGATCAATATTATATTACAATAGCATACGTATATTATTACAAATTAAGGCATGCATGATCAATATTATATTACAATAGCATACATAGACTTTATTCTATAAAGACAAATGAGGCGCATGTAAAAAATGCGCCAGCAAATCGCAGTGCTACGTTAATATAATAGTCTAGTATATTCTCTTTAATAGACATTAATCACATGTTAAGTTCATAGGTTCGGCTCAAATTCGTTCAGCTCAAATACGTGCAAAATGTCTGCATGAAATAAATGACTAATACACGTAGTGCAACACTTGAATCTCCTCAGATGTCCCTGCAGAACCCAAGGTCTACTTAAATATTCAATATGTACTACAGGGCAACCCTGATACATAGTCTACCAATTATGATATTGTACGCGGGTCATTTCATTCTACTGTTCCTGGCTATTCTCACCTTATCTTTGCGTATACTTGGTCACATTTCTAAATAATTTGTATCCTTCTGTGCTTGCAGGTATGTGAATTTGGACATTAGCAGACGTAGATGTTATGCACGGTAACAGACCTTTCTCATATCTCCCTGTTCTCATATATAGAACATACAGTAATTGCATCTCAATGGAACGTACTTGGTATATTGCTCTGCGGTTTCCCACTTAGGTTTTCTATTGAGTTGACAATTGGTGATATAATTGCTAGATTACTAATATTACCATGTTCGTCCAAAGTAGGTTTCACTAGTTGTGCAGTATCATTTATTGTGCCATGCACATCTGTAAGTGTTAGCAAGTTAAATATACTTCGAGTTATTGATCAATGTCATTATTATTGCCAGGCAGTGGCATAATGTAGTCTAGATGATGAGTGAGTACTGAGGTACAGAATGTTACTCTAAATAAGGCAATTATCTCTATAAATATCTATCGTGAAAGGTTAGCTTTGTTCACAGTATCTTGTGTAGGTGGGTGTAGTCTGAGGGGCAGAATAGTGTAGGGTAGGATAACGAAATGTATTAGCATGGGCTGCCATGGGGGTCGTATAGAAAGTTAAGTTATTCATATACTATAAATATCCTGTGTCATGATTTGCAAGATGTTTCTTTCATTCTATAAATATTTGTAGAGTATTAATTGGGGCAAATGTGTATGCTAAATTTGCTCATCGCGATATCCTTCCATTTAGATAAAGCCACAGACCCCTCATGAATGGCATATTTAATTGATCATTTAAATTACACACAATATAAATACAAGTGTAAATAAAATATCTGGGTTATATTCAAATTATTACATTAGGTGTTTCTCCCATTTTACTTCCTGTGGCTAAGTAGGCCTACGCATTGCTGTTCAATGGTACTATGCTTGCTATATTATAGAACTATTGGAGATCAAAACTTGTAAGTAATATATTACTTACGTTATTTGATCTCCAATATACTAAGGAGAGAAGCGCTTCCACATTTTTTTTTAAGAAATTTTATTGGTCAATATTCACGTGTGTGATAGTTCTCATTGCCAAGGAAAAGGAATATTGTTGAAGTTATACATCAAATAGATATAAGAGAGCGGCTCGTTGATGAGAGTTTTAACATTTTAAATGAGTGAAAGAGTCATGCAGATTCCAATATTGGTTATAGTGGGATTCAAGATTAATATCATATATCATCATATATCACATACCACACGTGTTTATATTACGTGACTTGTGTACCAGGGTTTTCCTGACTTTTAACTCTTCAGCTACCCGCTACATATTCCATATTTAGTACATTGTTGAAATGTCATATGTACATGTATGTATATATAATTCACAACTTGTATCCCCCACCCCCACCTCCCCACCAACACAGATTACCGTTACTCGCCCACCCACCACTCCGACTCCCCATGAGCTGCCAGCGCCACTAACAGAGACTTTATGAATTATATATCAGAGAAAAACTAGGACAGTGACGTGAGCAAGGCGATGGATAGAAGGCTGGGTGGGAGGGGGTAAGGGGGAGGGAGGGACAATATTGCTCCTCTTGCCGTCCCCTGTTTCCCTCTCTCTCAGTGTCATATCTTATGCCTTCATGGACGTGCGTGCTAAATGCATTGTAGAAGTGTTATAATGGGAGCAGCAGAGGAAGATCCGATCCAGGTCGGTATAGAAATAGTCCATCGGTTTCTATAGCCAATACAAACCTCGCAGGGAAACCTATGTTCTGCAATATTGTACTTTGCTATATAAGCATGCTTATGAGTGTAAAGCCATACTAATTAGGCCATATGCAATCGTAGTTAAGGGAAGACCTAGCTTGGAATGTTAAATGGAGATGAACTCCAATACTCAGTTATACTTAAATAATGGTATTGTGTGCATGTCCATACTCGACAATAAAAAGTACGGCACAGAAGAAAATGCAATATGGCAATATAAATCAGGGACACTAACAAGCCCTCTTTTTGGAGGGGGGCGGGGAGGGGGGCAATCGTCATAACCGGCCTACACATAACACCCTTAATATATTTGCATACGATAACATACATTATATATATGGAGATACATATTATGTATCGAACTCAGGCCCTGTGATTGTTATAACCTATACTAGTATAGTTATGATTATAATTATAATTATAGTTGTAATGTTATAAGTATAACATCCGAAATCATCCATGCAAGGTGGTTGGTCATCTCAGCATGTAACTCGATGACCCAGCAGTCACTGCCGTTCAGGCTATCAATGTAGGGTGAGTGTGCTGTTATCCCGCAACCCCACTCCTTCCGCCGCTTACCCCCCAAGTCACAAACACACAGGTTCTACTTAGTTCGGTCCTGTGAGTCTGTTTCTATTTATAAATATGACTGGATATTGATTGCCATGGGGATAGATCGTGGTGCAATGATGGAATTCTTTCCTGATTATTAGATCTAATTTTCTGACTATTAGACTATTATATCTAATTTTCTACACACCATAATATGTTTGCAGGAATGACCTACACATTCCTCTTTACACTCCATTATGTTATATAGTTCCGGATATGTTGTCCTCAAAATGTATTGTACCTTTCAAAGTAAGTAATATGTTTATTTACTATTCTGGATCAATTTTAACGATGGCTTAGTGAAAGCTTAGCCATGGATTATTATTAATTTGATTTAGTTTGAGACTGTTGGATGTCGTGTACACTTTTGATGTTTAAAAACTGCCCCGAGGATCCTCAAAACCACCAGAATATCTAATGTCTATAATGTCCGGATTCATGGCCCTCTCTAGGTTCGCAGCTCTGTTTTATATAAATCTGGGGGATAGGTCCAAGACACCAAAGTTGCCCCCACCTCCTCCCCCATACAAGCTCATACACACACTTAGCTACACTTGGAAATAGCTATGACATAATATTCATAAGTTCTATAACTGAATGTAGGATTCCAACGCTGTAAAGTGTATCATCTACTTCAGGTATGCCCTCTGCTGTTATGTTATTATCGGGCTCAGGTGTGCCCTCTCTGTTATGCCCCAAAATCATTCTTGCGTAATCTGTGTTGCCTGCAAAAATTGTTCGAAAAATCAAATCCAGGTGGCGAAGCAGTGCCTACATTGGTGATGTTCCTGATTCGAGCCAGGTGTCGCCAGAGTAGCATATTCCTTACCAGGCTGTTGTGACGTCCTCCTGTCATGAGTCCCGACGTCTAGTCACTCTGGCTACTGTAAACGTCGGTCTTCAATACTAGAACGAGAATCTTTGCATTTTGCTTTGAAATAATGGTGGGAGTTGGTTCGATCCGACGACTAAAGTTCTTTTCCTTCATACATAGATGCCTGCAAACTATTCCAATCATGAATGCAATATTTCCGTCTCTTATCTGTAGGCCCACACAAGGAACCCAATTAATCTTTATTTTCTTAAGCCTAAATAGGGCCTATAATAGGCCTAGGCTTAATTGAAGAAGAATATTCAGTATCAAAGATGTCGCTCAAGAAGGTGAATAACAGAAAAACAACTAACACCTGCTTTTTGTTACATTACTGAGAAAAAAACCGAAATGACCCCTTTATGTGCCTACATCATTGAGTGCGGCGGTAGATTATGTCATAATGTATGCTCGGGTCGTGATGGGCCAAAGGCCAACTAGTTAATACACCGAATCCCCACTGGAGTGCGACACTGTGGCCACGGCGCTCTTTCCAAATGACGGTCATTACAATGGGGAGGGGTGGAGGCGAGACAAAATAACTCAATCCCCATTATAGTGACATTGCCTGAGTGTCCATAAAAAAGTAACCTTCCCTGTACCCATTACGACGCTTTACGGCCCAACACCAAGCTTTTATAGATGTCTGCAACACAGTGGCAATATCCGCTTATTGTTTTCGTCCTTCCGTTCCTCTCGGTCCTTTGTGTTTTCCTCCGGTCAATTCTCAAAGCGAAATTTAAAATAAAATTTAACATCTAAATTATTCTGATGCATTGTAGGGCCTACGGTATTGAGGGATGTGTATGCCTGGCTTAATGAAGCTAAAAACTATTATGGTCGAATGGTCACAAACTCCGGACATGTTACTTTAGTTGGGTTTTTCTTTCTTTTTCTTTTTACTGAATTTGACTCTCTGTGGGGTGCCACCTCTTAACCTATGAATATAAAGTGTTAATCTTACTTATGGAAAAGGACTTCTTTACTTCTATGATACATGTGAGGGCATTTATCCATACCGCCAGTCACTGCCCTAACCAATCCACAGGGGATGCAGTCTGACGTTTGGCAAACGTCACAGTCCGGTTGTCGTCTGCTCTGCCGTGACGTCACTGAACAAGGGAACCAATCAAAGGTCCGGTCGTTGAATTCAACCATAAAAGATTCAGCTCTCCCCTCGCGTCTCCCAATTAACGGAGAAAACAGTCCCCGGGGCACGGTGGGCAATGTCAGAAAGTGACACAAGATGGCTCCACTCTCGCGTGATGGCGGCCATCCTGGTTCTTTATGGCTCTGGTACAAACCTTAAAGTTGTTTTATATGACTGAAAATCGTCTTGAGGGGTGGCGACTATATAGATACCTTTCGTAATAAAAATGTCTCATTTATTTTTGATGTATTGAGAGCACTTAAAGGGAATATTGTTCAGCAAATTGGACTATTCCGTTGCCTTTCTGGGATTTATTTGATTCTTGTTATAAGTCCCTTTCTTTGTATTGCCATCCACCTAACTCTTTAAGTTATAGTAATCATTTGAAGAGTGAGAAAAGAGCAGATTACTGTAACACTGGAACAGGAACGTCTTTCCATGTTACCTGAGACAATAAATAACTTCCATATACTACTTACACACGCTTGGTGAAAAGCGGGTCCTTTGGGCGTGCATCTTGTGATGATTGACAGATTTGACTTGAAGGATGATATGCGATCATGTCATTCCTGACAAGGCGGTGTACTTTAATGGGGAATGGAGAATGTCATCATATGTTATATATGATCAAACGCGTATGGATCCTGATGCTGCGTTATCCCTCCCAGATTGTAAAGATAATATCGGCTTTATAGGACTACTAGGTGCGACCGCTACGTAGATTAATATACTTGTTTTCTAAATTCATATTCTAACAGAAACACATAGAACAGCTAATTATTGATCTGCTTACGTTTATTTCTTGTATTCTTTTATTCTTATCTAGGTAAAAGTGTACCTTTACAATAGTCTCTCGGGTTTCTTTCATTTGACGTTCGTTGGATCCTGACAGTGCTGTTCATTTCATATTGGAATGTTCGATCGTACAATTGCGCAATCTTGGGGTGGAATTGTTGAATATGGTAAAATGGGGGAGGGGCGGGGGCAAGGGGCAAGGGGCAAGGGCCGTGGTGTAACCTGTGTTGATGCTGTTCCCATGTTAAAATTACTGTTTCGGTATACTACTAGGTCAGCGAAAGGACTTTGGTTCTATGCATACTCGCGATCCAGACTAATGCTCGGCCATACGTGAGTAAGCACTTGCAGAACTTGGGCGCTTATTTCTTCAAACCGGAGAATAGAATGTATATTATGTTACGATGATTGTTTCCCTTATATAATACATGTCGAATCTGGTTAGTCAGCTGTCTGTTCTATTTTTTAAAAAAGAGAAAAAAGTCAGGTGTCTATTCGGCCCATGCAGGTTGCCAAACCCATTCGGCATAGTTGCTGAACCCACCGGAAGATCTTCATTCTTCAACACCTGCCCAACAAGCCCTCTCTCTTTAAAAAAAATAGTCTAGAATATCAACAATAAGCTGTGACCGAAATGTTTTTCTTGTTTTATGTTTTTCATCATGTAAGCTTCTTATATTGCTTTTTCACAGCTCCCTCAGTCTTCGCTCTCGTGCACTATATTCGGTGGCTACTTGTGGGATATTCTCGCTCCCTCGACATAACTCATTGTCAAACCCATATTGTCAATTATCAGTAGATATCAATATCCATTGTATACGTGTCAGCGCCTTGTGTACTTGTACATGTATGTCAGTTGAGGTGTACTATTATCATTGCCTTTTGGATAAGTCACTGTCCCCGGAATTCAAGGAGAACTGTCATTGTCACTGATATCATACATTATCCTATGAGCTTTGTTTTCCTATATGGGATGTTTCTTCAGCTTCTCCTTGCGAATACTAGTCCAACAATTCTAAGTGGAGGAGTGAATGGTAGATTACGTTATAGTAGCAGTAATAGTAATGTTTTCTAACTTACTGCCCACTCACAACTATAGTTGCGAGTGGGCAGTAAGTTAGGGTGAATCAGCGCGCTACCTGTACGCCTGATATCATAACAAATAAACCAAGAGGCTAAATAAATTGAGATAAGTTTTCAAATAAATCCTTTGTAGTCTGGAGTCACCTCGTGTACTGCACCCATAATTCCATATAAAGACTTATCATTCTCCACCCTAAGTGTATAACAAAGAGATGGTTATCCATTTCTCCTGCACAATAAAAGCGAAGAAGTATGGCGTATTTAAATACAAATAGCTTTAATCGGCTTGAGTCTATAGGCACTTGGCGATCAAAGGATCAAATCCCTGGATGTATAAGGGAGCTATAGACCTCATCCTCTTGCCACTACTACAAATTTCTTTTTTGCTGTGCTTACGTACATATCTTCCATTTTCAAGGAATGTGCTTAATAGTCAAAATGGCGTGGGTTGATTTGGTGTGTGTTCTCAAAAATACTACATGAGTAGGCCTATCTCTGATGTTGGTAGTTCACTGATAATTGCAACTTTAGGATATATATGGAAAATACATCTTTTTAGCTTTATTTAGCTTTTATTTGAGTGTTGTGATTAATTAAAACACCCTTGATAACAAAGTAATCCTGGCCCTCGTATTTCGATGCAGTTCCTAGGTGTTCCTGATAAGTGTTGTTACGTTTGGTTTTGAAAGATGCCCGTTAAAAGTAGATGAATCAGCGCGATAACAAGTTTAAATGGTTCTATAACTTTCTCTCCTTTACAATTCCGTTTAGAATATTTACTCCTACACACTCCCCAATGGTTTTACGGAGACCTGTGTTGTCATGTGTTATCCCGACTAACAATATGTTGTTTAACTTATGTCATGTACTTCTAGAAGTTATTTATTGGGGTTTAACATTCAAGTCAATTATGTCTCGCTCATCACGTACTGGTGACGAGACTGCATGTGTGATACTGTCAATTATTGGGTGCGTTCTCTTTAGAGGAGGGGTGTGATATGTACCCATTACCACAAGTTCGTATCTGTCACTAATAACTCAGGCAGGGGATAGACATATAACATTGTAATGTTCTTCTTAACCTAATTGTGTTTCCATTTCTTAACCTAATTGTGTTTCCATTTTAAGGGTCGTCAGGAAAACCTAGGTTTAGAGGGTGCTTCACCCTATTTTAATGCATTACAATATATGTACAATTTTTAATGTGAAATCGTCATATGTATAATATGTGTTGAAATAAAAATGATTATATATATATAAATGTAGATGCCCCGTCCTATCACTGCATTCTATTATGACAAGTAAATAGTGCAAAGGGGTTATATTAGTACAATAACAAAATTCATTTTCACAGACCGCGCATATTGGCGGACTCATTGCACGTATTATTTCAACTAATGAAAAAAACCACAAGTTGCGATATCATATAATCTCATTCTTCACGGGGTGCAATCACAGGAGACCGCAGAATGTTACTTCTTCGTAACTACCATTTCCATGTCTAAAATAAGTCTTTATGACTTTGAGTTAAAGCTCGGTTGCATCATAATTGGAGTTCCAATCCAGGCACTTTATATTTCCAAATAACCCCCGTGCACGGATTGGCTCCGTCTTGTCGACTTTTGAAGACAATAGATAGTGCCAATTACTGCATGTTGACTTTAACTTTAAGCATTATAAACCCCGCGTTTCAGTCTTTAGAACATCAATAATGAAAGACCATCAACCGAATTATAGGATGGAACAGGCAGCAAGCCTCTCGCCATATTATGGGATAGTTTTATGTTGGCCATGTTGAGCATTGCGTGATGAGAAGAGTCATTAGGATGGGCTTCTGACAGAAGTGAGTTAAGAAGTGATCATGGTAGAAAAAGACAGTCTTATCAGAAGATCATGGACATTTGATAAAAATTGGCACACTTCTCGTTCGCTCCCTAAAGTATGGCCTTTAATTATGTGCTGATAAGGTTTTGGTTTTAATGAGAAGCTCCATGAAAGGTATTAATTTACGAACAATTTTCCCTGAATTTTCTGCCTTACAAAAACATTTATAATTCACGTACTGACTTTATTGTGGCTCATTCAATATCCAATTTAGTTTGTGGTAATTATGTTAAATTTAGAAATGGTTAGATTATAGATATCTAAGATTAATCTGTCTGTGCGTATAAGGAAACTCATTAGTACCAACACGAAAACATGCACATCTAGGGAAGATGAGCGTTGGAGTGTATACTTCTTGCACACTACATGCAAGTATGACTTTCAAAATAATGACAGATAGATACATTTACGTAGGGATCATATCTGTTCATTAGGAATTTGATTCTATTCTATCATTACTTCAATTGGAAACGGTTAGACATGGTGGTAGCCTTCTGTGTCAGACAGTCCTCTGCTTAGTAGCCAAACTTCATCCTGCAACTCCTTCAGTTGCTCTTGAGGACCGGATAACAGAACCCCTTCTTGGATGGTTACTGATCTGGCTCTGGCTGGGGCTGGACAGAACCTTTGTTTAAATAGTGAGATGTCCAACCCTCCACGTAGAAACAACTGTCCCCAATAAAAACTAAATACAAGTGATGACAGATAGTTCTAGGTTCAGACCTATCTTCATTCTGACGAAGCATTCTACTGTTCCTGCAATAAAGTCTACCGGTGGATTACATGGCCGCATATACAATGTACACACCACGTCCTAGCACAGTCAATTTTGGTATTCTGCTATACCTCCTTGTGTCCGGGTTTACCCCTGGTTACTATACTAAAGTTTTAATATCATTTCATAATTATGTACCTCGAGGTGTATTTACCGACGCCAGTCACCTTTATAATGAATTGGTGCCGACTGTCCATTGATCAGTCTGCACCTGTCAATCAAGGTGCATGGGATTAGCAGTAAAACCAGGCACAAAACATTTGTAATAAAATAACACTCGGCACTTAGGTCCTTGCTTCCAACGGGTTAAGGCAATCTAAGCAGTCTCAAATAGTCATGCCCTTGTAAATGCATTGAATGATTCCGTCTCAAGCTTCAAATTACGGAAAATATTCATTGAATATAATTATTCATGGGACCAGGACAGTGCATGTCTCCTCACTACGATTGGACTGGTTTTAATCTCCTAGACTTCTGCAACTCTTTCATCTTAAAGATAATCCATCATGTTAGTGTCAGAATTACCCCCCATTGGAGGTATCATATTAGGATTCATTCAACATTGAGATATGCTTAGGGACTTGGTGCTAATATGTTTGAACTATTGATTTCAAAATCTTTTGATTATATGCATGTCTATTTGCAATTCAACTCCCCCATCTGAAAAAAAAATTAGTATCACAATTCACATGCAAACTTGCTGAGGTTTTCCCGGGTTGCATTTTAAAAGTTTTTCACTAGCCTCCCAAAGTTGTTATGTCTTGCCACACTCCCCGCTTTATCTTTATACCCGTCTTTGCACCCCTTCATTGACAGACTTGCAACAGAGCTGAATCTCCGCCAAAACACCGAAACAAGCTTCATACTCTCGTCACAAGAAGGCAGAGCGGAGCTCTCGTGATGTATCGGGCATGAGACGAGATTTAATGGCCCTCCCGGAAGTGGACGTCAAGAGAGCAACACACAAACACAGGAAGTGTGCGAGCGTTCTGTCGGCGTTAGTGTCAGCAGAACGCCGCTTGGGGGACTTGTTGCCATGGTTACCTTGACATTGAGCAATGGCGGGTCAGGGAGTCGAGATAGCTCAAGTATAATGATGGAAACAACAGGCTTTTTTGTTCCTGGTCTCCCAGTTCCGAGAAGCAACTGGCTCATGACTTGTCCCCCCTCCTCCCACACCCGCCACTGGTCGTCCTCTTGCTTCCTCTACTTCCATCTTCCACTACTCCCAACTACATAGATAACTACCTATGTACGTAAAAAGATAAATACAATGTATGTGTACATATGCATACACACTTGACACATGTATACATGTCTGCGTATATGTGCACGTACATCGGCATTAGTGAGAATGGTCTTAAATCGGTTTTGAATCTTTTTAAATCTCCATCCTATCTCTCTGATTTGTGAGGAGGTGAACAGTATTTCAATCGGTATGAAACAAAGGCCTAGGCCTATATGTAAAACAGGAACGAACGGAAAAGACAGGCGCTGATAGAAATAGATGGGCAGAAATATGAATAGGATTTACATCAATATGTGGTGTATGACTGACTAGTTTTGCAATAATAGCCTACTCAAGGGCTGTTGGAATTTGGAAATGGAAATATACCGGTATAACAAATCTTTCCAATTGAGGAACATTTTGCGGTATCGCCGAAACCGCACCGAAATAAATATTCACAAATAACCTTTTTCCAACGCTTAGTTCTTATTTAGCATAGACCAGCCTCGAACCTAACTTCTCTGTGTCATCTATTTGTATCACAACCCGTCAGTTGGAAAGGGCATTTCCAACTGAGTATATATATGTAATATGTAACTGTAATATATGTCATGATATACGTATTATTTTTTTGTTTTAATCACAAAATGTCGTCTACATTTTCAACAACAAAATCAGATATTTTTGGATCCAATTTCTGTCACCCCTATGAAAAATCAAAAATATTTTAGTATTTTTGCATGACCTCACTTTCATCCCTGTATAAGATATGTGAGTATGCGTCCATGTCCAAGATCAAGTCCAAATGTATCTTGCGTCGCTTCTTCCTTTCCTTCTTCTTCAAGCATTTCTTGCAGGACCAAGTTAACCGGGAAAAAAGACAATCCAACAGAGATAGATTAGATCGCATTCTTCATTTATTTCATTCATGCACATTAAGGCCAAATAAGATATTTTTAAGTGTGTCTCTGATGTCCGGGCGGCGAAAGCAGGAAATGTAATTGATGGCATTTCGCACAAAGTTTCGTCTGTACGGCGACACTTCCCCAAGCGAAACTTTGTGATTTATTAGTCTTGTTAAAAAGGCAAGATGTAACCAGGGAAGAGTGGTTGTTCGTATTTATGCAGGTATTCAATCAAACTTTGATATTCTACCTTCAGTGATCTGCGAATATCACCATCTATTAATTCTCTCTAAACTTCCTGTTTTACCACGACGTTTTTTTTTATTAATATAGTTGGGACATATTACCCTGTCTGGGGTCGAGGTAATATGTCCTGTGATTTCTTGGTCATATTAGTGCAGAGCCTTTTAGGATTGTGATTGGGCGCAAATTGATCAGGTACGATAGGCTGTTGTATTTTATTCTTTACAAATACTTCGAATTTCCAAGAGTTAAACAGAAATCTGAAAAGACATTCCTAGAGCCGTCAGCCTAATGTTGTATGAGACGCTGCGCTTTCAATTAAACATGTGGATATGCCTATACATGTCATACTTTAATATCACAACAAATTAATATTCCTTAATATGTGGTTTGCGGGACCTATTTCCCAAGAGCGCGCTTGAATCCAAGGTAAATAACTCAAATATCACGGCAAATTACTCGGTGACAATAGTCTGTTTTCCCCACCTGCAATCTCCCAATTATCTGATTATTATCTAGTTTCATCATATTTAGATCCATCAAACATATGATTACAACCGAGCAATCCGTGCAATGATAGCTGCCGCCTCTCTGCCCTTTCAACCCTGGTCCTTTCCCCACTCCCTAATTAAAGGGCACTCCCCTCCTCACTCCTTCTCATTTCCCCAGCTCCTCCCTACTGCCAATTGGCTTGTTTCCCTTTTCCTACTGCCTGTATGAGTTTATTGGTGAGGGGAAAGGTGGCTACACAAATGTGCGGAAGGGGCGAAACTGACACCCATTTTGCCCTCTAGCGGTGACACACCTTTTCCATTGGAGGTTCACTCATCAGTACTGATACAGATCTTGCACCGCCCTACCTTCCTCAACTTCCATGCACTTCATCAAAAGGATGCATCAAATTATTGACATCTTTGTTTAAAGTGTGTCCTTGATGTGAGCATAGCCAGGTAGATATAATACCTCACCATCGACTAATGAATGGTCCTACTGCAATTGCTGTCCTCTCTATAGATATAAGCTTTATTCAAAATAAATGCGGTAAATGATCCTGAAAGTTCTGTAGAAGCTTAACCAACCGCCTGCGTTAGATATATGTTAGTCTTAAACACGCCTACATAACACAATGTGATTTTTTTTCTACTTCAGACATATTTCATATTTCAGACCGTTATATTCTTGGCTGTTTCATATGTCATTGCTAATTAACAAAATTATTTGATAACAAAAGGAACATTTCCACAATTTTAAAAGAAAGTATTCATAATTCATTGCAATTCATGATTAGAAAAGTTTTATCTTGGCATCGAAACTAAGAAAAATCCCTACCCGTATGAATGTATGCTGTAGAAATATAGACAAGGTATATACGTTTTCCGTTAAACATATTCTAAAGAACTACCATCCTCCTGATGAAGGGCCACATATGCCCGAAAGCTTGAGAAACTAATAAAATCAACACCAACTTTATTACGTTCTTCATAAGTTACATCTATTAAAAATACTTCGGCCAACCCGATATACAGCGAGCCCCTTCCCCTTCGACTGTATATTCTAAAGTTTATACTATTCCTTCATCGAACTCCAAATACATATAATATGATATTTATTTCTAGTACCTCCAGGTCTCCGAATATATTAATTTTGTTTACTGGTCCATATGTGTGGGAGAATGAAAACCAATGATTGAAATTATGCTTTGAATAAATAGTTTGGTTTATCAATGACCATGAAATAGTCATCATAATGTATGGATGATGAAACATAGAAGTAAATCATCGGGCGGGTAAAACGATGGAGACAAGGCAAAGGTTAGTGGATCGTTAACGCACTATTAATCGTCGTCCTCAGGCATAATACCACCGTGGAGTAAGGCAGTAAAGAGAGACCAGTGAATGATGACTAAAAGGTGTTAATCCCTCCCTAGCGGTAGATAATCCCCATTGGGTGATGATACGGGGTGATAATCACTGGAACTTGGCTGCTCTCTAGGGCTGTCATCCTTGTTACACACAGGCAAAAACACCCTGCACTGCCTCTTCCCAACTTCCGCCTCTGCCTTCATCTCAACAATTATGTCCAAAGGTCTGAGAGTATTTAGTTTCACAAAGGGTCGGTAATTACGCACGGAACGCCTGTCGCTATCGGTAACGAGGCATGGTCGAGTCGGTGCTTGCCCAATTACTGGAGATGAATGGTCTCCAATTGTCATTTCCAAGTGTCCCACAAGGGGGCATTGGCTGCGCCATTAGCTGAATACGCATGGGCATGCGTATTCGACTTTTGGTCCTGTTTGTTCTTGCGTGTGGTTGTGCATGGTAGTTGGGAAGGTTTTGCATATCGTCAATATTTAGGACTTAGTTACCAGTGAGGATAACTCTGTGTTAGGTAGCTAGGCTGCATAGTACATGAAGAGAGGGCAGAAGCAAGGGGGCAGTGAGAAAGGATGGGAAGAAGACAGAAGGGAACTGGTTGTAGGACGGCGGGAGAAGTGGAAGAGTTAGAAAAGGGTCGAGGAAAAGATGACCGTATATGGAAAGTGTTAGAGGGGGTGAAGTGGAGAGAAAGAGGAGATGTTGTAAGACTAAACAGAGCTCTACTATTTCCTGTAAATTCTAAATATCTACAGTTTCACGTGAACCTTCCATCATTTCCTCACAATATAACCGCTCTTGTATTACATGTTGTATTCTCCACTCATGCTCTCCCACGTTCTTCCTCTTCCTCTTCGCATCCACTCTCTCTTCTCTTCCTTCGATCTCTCTCTCATTCTCTTCCCCTGTCGCTCAACTCACCCGCCCCCATTCATTCCCCCTTTTATTTTTGCTCGCTTTCCCAATGTCCTCTATGAAAATACCATTCATTCCCATACTTGTGGGATCTTTGATTTGCATAAGTTGTTGCCATGCTAACAGCATTCTTCGGTCGTTGCGCATAAACCTGAACGGATCCCTGCATGGTGACATCAAACAGGTGGGATTAGGTTCATTCCTGGTGGTAGAGGTCGCTATATTGGCTTCATTACCTATGGCCCTTACAGGCCCCGCATTTCAAACCCTGCTTTTAACGAACCTTGGAGACAGTTACCGGGGAGGCAAGCGTATCCCTGTGTCGCGTGTCTCGGAAAGACCTCGAGCAACCTAGGGAGACGCTAGATGCGATGTGTGTGGGACTCTTGTTCTAGGAGAAAGGGCAAGTTCCCCACAAACAACATCTTCTACTGCTCACTAGCTTCCTGAGTTGCTCTCCTCCCACCCAGTTGTGTGCTTGTTTCTCTAATGTGCCCCACGACTTACATATTTAGGCCCATATATGGCATGCAAAAGCCACCTACAAGTACTGGTCTCCTCTTCATATTCTTGCTACTTTGTGAGCTGAATTCTATGATCTTCCTCCACATCCGATTTCTCCTATTCCTAGTTTAACTCTTCTTCCTCTTCGAAATGATATATATATACTTCAGACATTTTCCTACTTTTAGCCATGCATGGGTCCTCGTTTTGCTTGCGCGCTATCATTTTGTTGACCGCTCATTTCCCCTCTTTCTATATACTACTTATACCACACTTCTGCCCGAACTTCGGCCTTTCTCCGCGTCTATGTCTGCTGTTATAAGTTATTGCGTCAGTCTGCATTTCCCCTCATCTTCCTAGTGATTATTGTGCCGCCAACGACCAAATGTTTTTTCCTCTCAAAATTTCAAGGATGAGGGAGGGGGAGGGGCGGGTCACATATATAGCCAGACGAATGCCACTTTCATTACAGTGATGTACACTAACGATATCTCTAACTTAAACATATTTTCACAACCCCTTTTTGGCTTTTGGTTACTTTTACAAATGCTACAGGAAATCTATAAGATTGAAAGCAAATGATTTCGTATCATATCACTATATAATTCTTTTTTATGCAGAAAGTTGGTATATATTAAGGTGAACATGCTTTGAACGTTTTCATAGTACACGTATTTCTTTGATCTGCAAATCCTGGAGGGCGCAAAATCCAAATCGGCATTTTATCCCCCACATCCCTCCAGAAGAGGAGGACGGATGTCACCCGATAGGGCGCTGCCCCATCTCCCACGCTGAAAGGTCACTTCCGGTACAGATGCGCACGTAGTGCTCGCCTTACCCACCAGTCTCAAGCCCTAGCCTGGTGTGAGGTCAGGGGCGGCAAGGCACCGACCACCACTTTCTCATCTTGCTGTTCGATCTCAAAGTTTGGACCCTATACAGATCTGTCGTGCGGATGCAGCTAGTGTGCGTTTTTACACCCTTGTGATGCCTTAACCTTTAATGACCTTTCCTCGTTTCTCCGCCTTCCCTGTCATTATTATTAATCATTTATTCAACATTTTTATAGGCCATTCATTAAAGTTTTTATCGAAATACGCCTAACCAAGTACTTCAGTTTTAGTGGCGCTCCATCGAAATTCTTTTATTAATCTCCCACCTCCATCAACAATCAGATTTCCCCTTTGCCAATAAGGGTCAAAACTAACATTTTAACAGTTTTGAATTCCACTAATGTTTTATTTTGTTAGAGGATGATGGTAGCGATCAAAGTAAAACAGGAGTAGAAAAGAATATTAATTCTTCTCATGCGTTGCCATACTGTACTAAAGTTGTTCTTACAATAGAAGACCCCAATTTAATTGAAAATGAATACAAATCCAGACATGACTTACATATTTTTAAAGAATCCCTGTGTCCACATGCCTCCATCCTGCTACAAGTAGCTAGATGTATCTGGCCCCCACCACCAGGGACCCTGCTCCCCTGACTGGACTGGGGGGCAAGGTGGGAGCTTCCCCTTGCTGTTCAACTTCTCCAGTTATTAGTTACTGACGCGAGTGCTTCATTAGTGTCGGCGAATCGTTGCTGTTGTCAGTGGAGCTTCGGCACGTCATTTGCCATTACTCATGGCAAGTCTGCACTAAATGACAAGACTGCTGTCATTGGCTTAGTTTTCCACTGTTCCCTGGGCCGCGAGCTGCGCCGCGCATGAAGAATACATAGGAAAGCTGATGGTGACTTTAATCACTGTCGCTGCCGCTTGGAGCGCATTGTAATGGATAACCCACAGATTAAAGACCAACTGTCGATCTTTTTAATATTGCAGAATGAAATGTCACCCACCTACCCTCGCCTCTTGTCCCCACCGTCATCTCCATCATTTCTTTCCTGCTCCCCTCCACCCAGCATCCACCACATGGTGGTGAAAGTAATGACAAATTCTTTTTTAAAAAGTGAGCTAAAGTATTATCGTGTTCATGATCAAGTTGGTGGCCAGAAGGTTATTATATCCGGAGAAAGGTAGGAATTGTCCTGCTAGAATTTGCAGCGGCCATTGATCATTCCTTTGATGTAGAAGTACGCGATACGATTTAACTCACTTTTGGCTCCAGACATGCTTTCATTTAATCTAATAGGCCTAGATGTACACAATGAGCAAGATATTTTGGTAAACCACGGGAATCACTATTTCCCGCCTTGGGGTAGGCCAACTCATAAACATTAAGTGGAAAACTCCTGGGATTATCGGTCCATGGGAGTAGGGAATTAATTCCTTCAGCACTTGAGTGCGGTCTGGTATCGGGGGATTTACATTATACAAGTGTTTCTTCCCTATCCCCTAGCTGTTCAATTTGATTTGAATTTAGTCATTTCGAAAAGACTCCATTGGTATTTTTAGATACTGAAATGTCCTGCTTTCGGCCAATACATTCTTGCTCACGCATATAAAGCGATACTGCTAGCTTATATATTTGGTTCGAAGTTTCCCCCTTTCTAGCATGTCAGAATATGAAGCACTTGCCTACAAATAATGAGACCTTCCATATATTTGCCTTACTTTATGTAATAACTAGTTATGTGGGTTACAGTTTTGCGCCTTTCACCCTGCGTTTTTAATGTGGGCCTTAGGAATACTGTAAAACACAGAAGTAAGAGCAGTAGGCAAGGAAATATGGGGCCTCATTTGAACGTAACGAAATCAACTTCAATTCATTGACGCAGCGCTTGGGGATGATCGCGGGTATTTCTCAGTTACCAAAAACGGCGGAGATTTTACGACATTGACCATGTTCATATTTATTTATTTTTTTATCATTTCTTAGGTTAGTGATGTTCAGTTATTAAAAAGAAACACTTCTGAGGATTGAACAGATTAGTATATGGTTTTTTCTTGTTTGTTATTCTTTTACGACACCGTAAGCCACCTTGTTTACATTGAGATTCTAAGCTATTCTACTGATATGTCAAGTTCGGGGGCCTGCAGCTCCTAAAGTAATCTGGGAACCACCAATTTTCTTGTTATTTTCAGAAAATATATTCCTTAAACTATAATATACTAAGGAATCAGCCAACTGTATTTACAATTTATGGTTTAAAATGGATGAAACGTTTCAAAAACACTCTTTTCTCCATAGAGGGCCATGTTAAATTAATTAAATAACTTTTTATTTTCAAACGGAAATAGCAAAAAATCTAATTTGGGAACCCCCCTTAAAAAAATTATATTTGAAATCAGCATGATTTGGAGTACAAACTGTGAAAAAATCAGGCTGATCTATTTACTTTGGGAAATACCCGCGATCATCCTTAGGAAGAATAAGCTTGGTCTTTCTTAATTGTAGTGAATTTGATTTTGATTTGAATTGATTTATAAGAATAATATACATTATTCTATTACCTCTATAGAATAATTCTTTTTTGTCATTGCTAAGAACAGCATGAGCTTTTGCATCACAAAACAAATGTATGCTAATTGCTCGAACTTGCTTGAAAATGCACCCAAACTGCTGCGGGACTGGAGGATTTTAATTCGCTAATGAAGACGACGGCGAAAAGTTTGAACTTCGCCACTACCTCCTAACTTCCCATGCATGCAGCAAGTTGTTATAGAAAGTAGATAAATACAGCCCTGCTGAATCGACCAAGCAGTGACCATTTAGTGCCACCTGCTAGCAAGGGTATAACATGATAAGTTCCTACTGCTCACTCATTCACTATTTCAGGTTGTCAGTTTTGTGGACTGATTTTAGCCCATAGCTTCCATGTCTCTTACCTGCCTTTTTATTTAGATCAGTGACGCATGGCGAATACAGCAATTACATTTTTTTAATTTAGAATATTTATACAAAAAGAAATAAATTCTAATTGCTGTATTCGCCATGCGTCACCGATCTGAATAAAAAGGCAGGTAAGAGACAGTGCAGCATTGTATGCAGGTCACTGTGTTTATGGAGTCGACGCAGTTTTGAGGAACCATACGTTTAGGCTCGGTGTCCATTTTGTTTGTATTGAAATGAATAATTCTTTCTTTGTCTAGATTTTAGTTTGAAAAGAGGGTTGCATATATAGGCATATAATCAATTTCAACTCATTGACACTTCATTGATACCGTTCTCTCCCGGGTAAGACAATGACATTGGGAGCAGCTCCGTCTATTTTAAGTCAGAAGAACGAAATCTGTGAAGCATGACCGAGTGGGTCCGTATGTCGTGACACAAACCCCTCTGATGTTGCGACAATAAAAGCACCACGAATGCCATTAGACTCCAGCGTCTCCCTTTGTTGTCGCTGTCAGTGGAATAAAGGTACACTGGATTGAAGTTTTGGGGCGGCCAAGCGGAGAGAGACGGAGGGTTGGAGAGAATAAGGATGCTAATTACTCGACCAAAACGAGGAATGAACGCGGAGGAACTGGTCAATCAAAGTAGCCCTCTATCGTTCGGTCTCTGAACTAGCCCGGCGACCCCTAGTGATTCAAATCTGATGCGGGATTCGTTTGTCTCTGTGTCAACAAAGCGGGGAGCTCCATAGGGGTCAAAAGGCTGGGCTTTGACTATAGGGGATCGGCGCTGAGGAAAAGCGACTTGAAACACTGCAGACGAAAAAGTGTGACAAAGGGAGAAAGGTTGGTATAATGATGGACATAGAAAAATGCTTCACTCATAGGGTCTTTGAGGTCAGTCATAGATATTAGAGGTCGATTTACCTGCCTCATCTGTAGCACTTTACTTGCTCCTTTTTGTTTGAACTTTGATTGAACAAGTGAAAGGAGAATATGTATTCTACTTTTGCTTCAGTATTAAAGGTGGTCTATGCAAATGTATGACCAGCAAAGTATGAATGGAAGTGCGAATTCTTTGAGGAGGCCCAACGCGGAAATATTTGTTCAAGATGTTTTTATTATTTGTATAAGTTTCTTTCATCCCCTTACAACAAGTGAACGCATTGCATGGAAATTACGCGTGTGTCCAAAGCTAAGATAAAGATTATATTTCTGTAGACCATTGCCGTATTAACAGAACATCTCATGAAAAGAAGAGATAACACAACTATAAGAAAAATGATAGCCTTTTCCTTTCTATTGCCACGAGGTTAATGCAAGGACAGAAAAAAATGAAAGGCAGTCTATAGCTTTGATTGTGAACTATGTTTTCCCTCATTGATCAAATCATGATTAGTTGTGAGTAATGATAGCGATGGAATCCTAGAGATTCTGCTAAATGTGAGACGCAAACAAAAGAATGCTACAAAAAATAAACCCGCATGACAAGAGAAATGCCATGACAAAGACTCGAGGGAGGACACTACACCTTGTTACAACAGAAACCAAAACATAAGGCTAGAAAAAAACACAATGTCAACCACAAGGGTATCTGTTTCCAGAGACAGGCGAAGGAAACATGTTGCCTCCAAGACGTAGATGCTTCCATCAAAAAGTCGTCTGACTTTTACAAGGGGACCCGGCAGATGACCCCTTGCGCATGCGCGGAGGAAAAATAGCGTGCGAGATTCTCGGCAACAGCGAGAAAAGACGAGACTAGTTGGGTAGTTTGGATCAGGTTACGAGAGGAAGCGAGGGGAAGTAGTTAGAAAAAGATGGCGTGTACTGTCTCGGTCTTTAATTAGAGACTGTTTATACCTATGAGTCCACATCGTTAGTGGACAGGACGGCAGAAGAGGTACTGGGCCTGAGTCTCGCGTGATCATTCCAGCTTGTCCAGTTTCTCTAAGCAAGCTCAGAATTCAGCAATCATGTTTCACTATCACGTCTTCTGACATGGGAACTGATTTAGCATTCTATGGTCTATATTATTCTTGTGCATTCGTGAGAAAATGATTTCCATCATTTATTTGTTCCATCTACTTTAGTTCACCTAGGAAGTGCTTTACATTTCAATCCACCTAGCATTAATCTTCATGGGGTAGCTGGAATATCGAACGCCAAAGGAATAGTTGACTTTTTAATTTGGCCATCGTTTTTACCTGCAGTGCAACTTATGCATGATTTTATATCGATAAATGTGTACTAACGCTTGTAATTAAATAAGAACTATCTACGTTACCTGTCCAGGCTGGATTAAGGAACTATTCTGCACGAGCTACTCTGGAACGCCACCTGCCATGGGCCGTATATAGTATGTCTGCAACTTAAGATGGGGGTCGTGCGGCAGACGATAAAGCAAATGTATACTCTGTCCAATAAGTAGTTTACACGGGCTAAACCGGCTTATTGGACAGAGTATTTTTTTTCTAAATATTCATTAGAGGCCTATATAATATTTAAACAGTTACAGAAAGACATATCATACAACATAATAAGATACCAGGCCCACTTCTATTTTCTATGTTTATCCCTAGATCTAAGACTCGAGTTCTGTAATGAAAAATGAATTGAAAATGAAACTTGGTGAAAGGTATCATATTACAGTTCGAAAGATGCAGAAGCCACATTCATTAAGAGTTTAGTCTTGACATACTTATTTAAGGATCAGGTATAGAAAACAGACAAGAATAAGTTTAACTACACGGTTTTAACCTGTGCAGTGTTTCTCTTAACATAGAGCAGGAGAGAAAGGTTCCTTCTTTTTCAGAAGTCTGGAACTAAAACACGCTGATACTATTGTTATTTTCATTGGGAAATTCATTAGCTCCAACAGGTGAGCTGTGGTGAGCCTGGCATATGCATTATCAAAAGAAGTACAGTATGTTTGTATTTAGCAATAAAATAGTAATACTGATTATGCCACTTTATTGTGGAAAGTGTGTTTATTCAGGAAAAGGTTTTATTAAAAGAGATTTAGGACTTCTTCAGACATACTTTGCCCAATATCAATATCAATAATAATGAATTCTTTATTTTGAAAGACTACATGTTACAAAACTGGTGATACTGTTACATAAAACTGGTAGTATACAATCTGTGTGGCCTTATACTAGGTCACCGATAATAAAAGACTTAGATTATCCTATTTTTGTTTCTTTGAACAAACAGCACTTGGTTATTTGCTTACGGACTGGTTACAAAAGGTGAAATTGCAGTATGAGCATTTTTACTCATTTTCAAATAAAAATTCCAATACAAAAATCATATATAAATACATTTTCAAATATAAAATTCCCCCATTCAACACCACTGCCTGATTTCAATCGATGTGATCTACAATATGTAGTCAAAGTAATTTACTTTCAATGAGACTGTTGAATGTGGCTCTGTCTGTACATAAGTGGATTTTTGTTGGTAGTTCATTCCGACGAGTTTGGCATCTATATATTAATAAAATAAGGGTTTGGAGCCTTAAACCCCTATCTTCTCTGAAACCGCTGGCCAGATCTCCATTATATTTCACATGCACATTGCCAAAAATGGTGCCGAACCATTCCACTATGTTTCATTAACAAATTAGGGTTGGAAAGGGGTTAGAAATGGGTTTACATCGAGCACCCCCATCCAGGCCCCCAGCACTGCCTGAAAACAAACCTATCAGTGCCCCTACACCAGGTTTCTGGGTCACCCAAAGCATGACGTCATGGACGGGCACATCTTTGCTTCACTATGGGATGGGAGTTGATATATTTCCACCAAAAGGAGCATCGTTAGAGTTGAATGAGTTCATAAACAAACAATAGTTTTTGAAGTCGAGCCGGGGGAACCCGCCCACTAAGGAGGGGAGGGAGCGGGACAGGGACAGGGACAGATAGTGGGAGAGGGAACAAGGAGAGATGAGGATGTGGGCCCCACTGTCCCACTAGCAAATCCCGTGCGTAGCATGGGTATTTGCTAGTTTAAATATAATGGAGTTGGTTATCAGTGCTGACCTGGGAGGCAGAACCATTAGGTTTTTTCTCCCTTTAGAGTGACTCCTTGTTTTAAGTTCTCTTTGGTCTACGTTTTCTTTTCTGCTAGCTAAAGGCTGGGTTCCACTGGCCGGCTTCTCTTCCGGCTACTCTTCCCGCTACTCTTCCCGTTTCTTTGCTCCTGCTTCTAAAGAAGTGGGAGCAAGAAGCTGAAGGTATACCGGAATGGGTGCTATTGCCCCGCTACTTCTAACGCTACTCAGAAATCTAAGCAGACAACATTTTATTTTCACATAGAAATGGACGCATCAAGTAGCGCGAGGGGTAACGTAGAGTGGTGCCATTGCCCCGCTTCAGCTCCCGCTACTTCCCGCTACAAAGTAGCGGCGCTTCAAATCAAACATGTTTGATCGAAGCGGGGGCACTCTACGCTTCGAAAACGCTCCAAAAGAAGCGGGAAGTAACGTGGCTTTGTAGCGGGAGCCAATAGCACCCATCCCCGTTACTCTCCCGCTTCTGCTCCCGCTTCTTTCATCAAGGAGCGGGAGCAGTAGCGGGAGAAGTAGCCGGCCAGTGGAACCCACCCTTAAATAATAAGCCATGTTGAATATATGAGCCATTCCACCAATTGGTCGTCATTTTGCCATCCAGGACTGAAAGTTCTTAATTTTTTAAAATCGCTTCTATTGATCTATTATTTTTCGTACATAAACTAGATATATTGCTGATAATAGAGACGAAGTTGGGAATCTTAATGATGAATATTGTAGTCAGGGCAGCTTGGTAGAGTCTGTGACGGGAATTCTGATGATAAGGGCACCGAAGGATGGTATATATTTCTACATAAATGAGGATTTAGATTAGAAATAAATTGTTGCCACCACATGGCATTTGGGAATGGCCGATGTAGGTGGAGAACCAAGAAGTTAATTTCATCATTAATTTAAAACAGCGTAGTTTTGATATAAATATTGAATACAAACTCAATTGTCACACTCAGAGTGAACTCAGTCACTCACAATGATACACAATCTCACACCTTGTTTAATAGGAAAACTATCCCCAAACCGACTCCTCGCTCTATTCCTTATAGACTATACAATTTCACTTTGTGGGACAAAGTTGCCCCCCCCCCATGTCCAAATTGCTTCCTAAATCACTGTGTTATATATTTGATGTAAGATTACTTATACTTGGTTAACATGGGTAAGCAACTAATAAGTCTACCTCTTCCTGTATAGTAGGGCCTATTGCTATCTTTGTTGTCTGTTTTATTCAACGGGTAGGATGGCAAAGTGGTTTAAGGGGCTGGCTTCGCACTAGAATATTTGGCTTCCGTCCCCACTGCGGCCTTGGATATATTTTTATTTGTCAGAAGCCATGTGCAGCACTGCTTATAAATGGAACTATTCACATTGCATTTTTTTAGACTAACATCGTTGCGCATGTGCTTCTCTCCATGCCTTTGTTACAACGAGCAGCTGTTTCTAGGACTTGAAGCCTTATAGCTACCAACCCACCATCTTTAACTGAAAAGCTGAGTATGCCCACAGATATTCTAAATGAACAGGAATAAAACCAGAGGTTTACACATACTTCCCCAGTGGATCCATGAAACTGTCAGGGACTGAAGGCCGGTTATATGACCGGTATACGCTACATGCTTTGCCGGACAAATGGAGGGATAAGAAGTTCGCTGTGAAACAGGAAATTCTTTCCTGTTCCAAACTTCAAACTTCCCCAGGAAACGACTGTTTTGCTTCGAAGCTACTGCTCCAGGCAAGACTTTTTCCCAGGGGCACACATTTCCCTAAACACCACTACTTAGTAACTGACACCGAGAGCGGAACTATAAACATCATAGTTACATAATGGTCGTGGCGCCACCAGCGGACAAATCCTACACTAAATTAGGCGTGTGAGGAGAACTAATGAAGGGTGTAAAGTATCCAACATGCAATGTCGCTGTAATTAGCTGAAACTATGGAAACTAATTATGGAAGGTCCTAATGAAGGCAGGTAACTTAAGTACAGGTAGGATGGGGAGAGATGGGGGAGGAAAGAAAAAGAGACCAGAAATGTAGGGGGTGCATTTAAGTCAGGAAGACAGGGTGTTAATGGAGGAAAGAGGGGGAAATAAAGACTTAAAATTCATAATGGAAGAGAGTAAGTGAATAAATAGTGTATAGAAAATAATTATGGTGGGAAGGTCAGAGAAGGTAGACTTAGAGTGTCAGACGAATTACAGATGGTAGGAAAGAAACTCGGAGGGTGGGGGAGGACAAAATATCATTATATGAAGTTGTCTAAGAAAGAAGGAGAAATTGAATGCATAGAAATAACCAAAAAGCAGAAATGAGAAGAGCTTTAAAGAGCTCGAGCCTTCCCCTCATATCTGTGGATCCACAGGAGCCAAGACAAGTATATGTGGGCCCCAAGTTCAAATAATCTAAATACCAGTTTCATATCCACCCTAAACATGTCTGATTGGATGAATTGATAAACTATTATTATCTATGTCAAAACACACTCCTCTGATTATATAACAACATATAGTTTTTTTTAGAAACATTGTCTGTATTCTTGTGTCTGTATTCTTGTATCTGCCTCTGGCCCTATACGCTTAAGGCACATCTAGATTTGCTTATTGATATGAAACATACCCTCAGTTTCCCCTTCAATTTGAATCTCCCGACTGAGGGAATGAAGCAATATTCCCTTTTTCAATCCCAAACAGCTAAGGCTGCCATATCATACTTCGTCTCGAGATTGCTATCTATAATTCAAGGGCAGACGATAATCATAATTACGCGGCGTGTTCACTGCTGCAATAAGACCATGAGTGTTGGGAACGGGTGGGGCACCTGGAATTGAAGTGATTAGGTATCTATGCTAGAGTATTTTTTATCAGGAATTCATTCGAATTAATGTTACATATTGATTGAGTATTCCAACAAAGACTCCCTCGTTCATCTGTACATTTTCACTTCGCTACCGAATTGTACCCAAAGTACGCCATCCAGAAGCGTAAAATTAACATATTTGAAGTAGGTAACCCAATACTCTTTCACCTTTTAGAGAAGAATTGTACATTATCATAATACGGCCTTCCATTCTGACATTACGCCATACCTCACTAAACTCTCATAACGAAACTCTGAAACCTTTCAAGGAATCAAGGTGAGTCGCCGAAAGCCTAAAAGGCTACTTTTCCCGCTAAAAACCATTACTATCTCCCAAATGTCGTTTGGCACCGCTTACTGACGACGGAGCGAGAGCTTGGCTTGTCATGCTGGTCTGAATATTGCTTGTCACTAAAAGGCAAAACGTTGTTCTCTGCTGTCGGAATGCATCCATTTTTGTGTAACCTGAAAACCGTTTGTGCGCAAAGGACATTAAGCGCATTGACACGAGGTTATTATTTCGTGGCTTGATTCCCAGGCCTTTAGGAAATTGAACCCCAACTTTTGGTACTTTTTTAGCAGACGCTTATCCCCATTTCAGGCGGTTCCATGTATTTTAACTCACTGTTTATGTCTATGTTCGTGTAAGGACTACTTCGGTTATCTATTTCACCATTTAATGTACTGATATACATATTTTCTTCCTTTAAAATATTCATAGTCTATCAAAAGGGGCTCTAGGATATGATAGCGATCTCGGATTCAGCTGTTGCCCTCTCAAAACCATGTCACACCTGAATTATCAGGTAGAATTTCCTCTCTCAGACAAGCCTCATCGGGGTGATACCGTTGATGACACAAGTAATAATTTAACTCGAACTTCTGTAAATAATAAAGCATAATCATTAGAAGGATTAAGCCTCCTTGCAGCATGTGTTACTGGTGGGTTGAGGGAGAGGGTGTAAAGTCGTATAAAAGCACTCCTTCTCCGTATTACTGTCATACATCTATTCATGGGGTATCATCAGTATCTCTAAAAACTGACACAGAAAACAAAAAACATATATTCAGCTTATCTAATAAATCTTGTTTTCCTGCCTATCTGCTTAGGAAATTTCGGACACCACCCTTGATTATATGTTCCACCCAATACATCGTAATGATACTTCCTATAAGTGTTCTTCCTCCGCCATAGACCAGTCCTTAAAAGTTAATTGTGCACCCTAGCGGCAAGTGAGCACATTAAATTTGTAATTTAAGGCGCCTCTACGCAAAGTTACTCAGTGAGGTAAACTACTTCGACAAGGTGACGACCCAGGCCCTTCGTTAATTAGTACCCTACAAGCATATTGCATCTCGTTAGCCCCTAATCACCCCCGATATGTCTCCCACTAATTAACACTAGGTCATTAAGATAGGTCGCTAGAGTTTCCACGCAAATCAAGCCATCATTAATCACCCAATACCCAGACCCGAAATGGCGAATGGATTCTCCTTTTTGTAGGGAAACCTAGACCTGAAAGTGCAAACGAGAAAAGCTTGATAAAATAATATAATGGTGTGATAATCGGGCACTGCCGGAAGTGTAAATGACAGATCCGAGAATAGTTGGAAATGGACGAGGTCGTTATAAAACGATTCTCTCTGATTGGTCAACACTTCAAGGCGCTGTCGCACACGCGCGAATGACTTAAGGCGAATTTTTACTATCATGAAGCGTATCGACGCGGCGTTCGTCGCTGAAGCGGGGTCGCGGGATGTTATTTTGGTGTCTTTGGATGGGGATGATCGATAAGTAAAAATATTGTCATTAGTGCGGTTTTCTGGTGATTATAGCAGGGCGAGAAGTGATTTTCGAATGAAGCAAGCCCCGCGAGGGGCTGGTAATTGGTAATCGGGTGGTGTAAGCGAGGCCGTCCCGGAGTTATATTGAGTCCTAAACTGGTGTAATGTCTGTAGATTTCCATACTAAAGAACTGCTATATCCATCTCCTGCGTGGAAAAGCTTCTGCGTGGACAAAATGACGTTTATTTACGTTGGGAAATCTTAAAAGATCTTTTCTAGAATGCCTTTTCAACATTATAGGCTGAAGCGTTCCTTCGAGTATTAACATCACCTCAGAACCTTAGGACTAGTCACACACAATCGTTTAATTTTGATAAGTTTAGCCTACTATGACAATCTGTCGAACTTCTCCACGCCCCTTTTCTTATGGATCATTTTTGTAGATTAGCCTAGACGATTAGACGTCCGTCCTTATATAGGCCTAGGTTCCAAGCTGTTGAAATAATTGGCAATTGATCATTTAAAAATCGAAATATTGTGTTGTCGAATAGATGGCTAGGCCTAATGGTGTAGTCCTATTGGTTTTTATTCGCCTGAAGTATATATCTGTCAACTAGTATGCAGACGCTGAGACAGTGATGATAATCCTTTCAATATGGAAAAATGTGTATTTTCTATTATGAGGTACAACTGTGGGCAGAGTCTCCATTACCAATGTATCACGTACACGCTTGTTTCCCTACACCAGACACACCCTCCACCGTGACCCATGTCCATTTCGCACGCGTCGCCTTGACAGCCTGACGTATGACGTCACTCCTGTCACGTGACGGTGTACATTTCCATGGCTCCCTACGTCATTAAAAATAGATACCCCGGCGCGATATGTTCCACGTTGTCAGCGGCCCAAGCTGCGGGACAATAGGTGACGGGAGCGGAAGTAGAAACTGTTCGGGGCAGAAGGGCCGGACGATCATTTTTTTCAATAGCGTCGGCGGATAAATAAAGGATTAGGGGAGGTCGGTGCCTTGCAACAGCAACCGGTGGAAAGGACATTGTGGTCTAATCAATGTCAGTTTAAGGAATAATGGCAGGTTTCGTTGTTGAGTTATGGTTAGATGTTGCAAAATGACGAATTTTGGCACGTGTGTGTTCATGCGCACACAGGCGTAAGGGTGTATTGGGTTTCAGAAAGGGTGACGAACTCAAAAGGGTACTTGGAGAGGCGAGTACCAGTCTAATTTGGTATAATTTTATACTTGTTAGGCCTAAAATTGAAGGTCTTGGCCTATAAATCCCTTGAGGAGAACAAATAAGACCTAGATGTTCAATCAGGGGATAACGTTAATTAGATTGATTAGGCTGTTAAGACTTGATATTTTTATTTGATTTTTTTAACATTTTTATTGGCCAGACATTTAACAGGATACATAGAAAAAAACCCAGCTAACGTGATTGTGTTCATGCGTTGCTATTGTTGAAATACATGTAGGCTATCAATAATACTCAAGTCAAGTTATATAAGATATCAAGACATCAATTATCATAGATCAAATATGGTTCAGATATGAATCTGAACATGCATGCAGCAAATTCTGGATAGCCTAAGTATATGGCCTACATGTAGGCGTATAGGCGTAGGCTATAGGGACCAACTGAAATTTCATTTCTTGAAGTTCATGTTTATAATTAGTTAGATAGGCCTACATAGGTCTATATCACTTGGTTCAGATTTACTTATGCTAAATTCCTTACAGTAAAACGTTCGTATTCACGTGTTCCTTAGTCATTAGCCTCCTCATGCACCAACATGATCCTATATAGGCCAACACATCCTATATAGGCCTATATATATGCCCATCCGTTTCTAATGTCTCATTTCATGTCATAAGTGCAGTTTCTGTCAGTATGATAGTTTAAATTACGAAGTTACTAAACATACCTCAAACATTTTAACGTCTTCATCTAACCCACATCCAGCTTGTTTCTCACCTTGCCCATAAAACGCCCTAGTTTCTTCCACAACGAGACAACTAGGGTAATGACTCCACAAATATCCTATTCCTAGTTTAAATTTCATCCCGGTTTCTATGAAGAGTAATTATCTAGGGCCAGTCTAGTCGAGCCTATCACTCACCGTGTAGCGAACGCTCCCACCGCCCGGCTCCGGAGCTCAGTCCCACCGGCCCCGTCCACCACTGCGCCCGTTTCTTTGCCGGGAAGCGTCATAGTAGTATGGCTCAAGTAGCGTTTGCACCGGGGAGTACTAGACCCTAGTAGTATATGGAAATGCTCCTATGCTCCAGGACTTGTTCTTTCCCCGATTTTGACCAAGGCTGTCTCATGTCTAGTTATTTCACTATAAAATAAAATGGGTATGCCTATCGTTATCTAACCTAGTTCTGTTATTCAACATATTTGGTGTGGATCGTAAGCCTCATTCTTTCAAGCCAAAGTATTGACTGATACGATGGATTTTCCAAAATCTCGCCTTACAACATAAACTTATTAGTTTAGGGAAGTTGCCACATACTTATAAACTTAAAAGTTGCCCAATCGTTATCATACAGTGCTTCATAATGCGTTATCAGTTTTGCATTAATACAATGCAACACATCAATGAGAAGTAGCCTAACATTGTTTTCCAATTAGTGTAAGATATTCGGGCCTACTTCTTCGTTTTGTAACTAGTGTTAGGTAGCTGACGAGGTGGCAAAATCCTCCTCCTACCTAGCAACTGGTGGACTTGTCCCTACATGAACGAGCCGGGATATTCAGGCCTCCACCTCCATTGCAGTTATCCAGTTTCAAAACGAGGAATTGGCTCAAATCAGTTTATTTTTACATTAAAAAATGAAACGGGCACTTATTTTCAGTGGAGCGTATAGTAAAGTGTAGCAGATTTGGCCTTCCTCAGTTTAGTATCAGTTTCTCAAAAGCGTTGATGGAAAATAATACCTAATTCATTGTGGGAGTTAGTGGGACTAGATGTTTGGTTGGAGTGCTTCCATCCACCCCGCTTGAGTCGAATGACAAATCTCAGTTTACTAGTCGTGACGTACAAATTCTCGTCCCTTCTCCCGTCAGTTCTCGCCGCGGTCATGTGGGGCTAATCACGTGATACTGATATGTGGCACAGGTGAGGATACCATCCTCATGGCCTGATAACATTATCCATTATCTGCTCGCACATACATCTCACCTGTCCCACCCTTTAACTGTCTTCTCTCTTCCTCTACATTGTAGAATCTTCAAAATTGCTTCCTATTTAATATTTCACTTCAACTTTCCGATGCATAGGTCAATATTGATTGTTACCTTAGATACCGTATCAGCTACAGAATGTGAATTCAAACTATTCTTTTTTTTTAAATATACAACCTAGAAATGTTCGTCTTTACACAGTTATAGTTTTGAAACACATCATAATTATCGTGGTATGGTATATAATATATTATATTAGAGAAAGCGACTGTTTGCTTCTATATAATATACGTGTGCATGTGTATGTTTCGATTGTCGTCCTTTTACCGCTCTTGTGTAACTGGAAACTGCGTTTGGTATTTCCTTCACATCACTTTTGCTCACGTTTTTTTCTATCTTGTTGCTGCACTTTGGTTGACCTCCCCGACCCGGCCTCCTTTCATGCTATAATATGACCAATTAAAATACCCAATTCAAGCTTGATATAATTAAGAAATTATCTATTTATTGATATTTAAGCATTATTTCTTACGAAGAGTTTGAATTAGTTATAAACCATCATCCTATCATCCAAACCTGTAGTAATTAAGTATTATGAAAAGCTACTTCCCCACACCTCTTTATTCTGAACAATGGTCGCAAGGAATGGGTACTTAATCAAATACTATTTGTACATGTGATCTTTTGTTAAGAACTTTGCCGTCGTGAGAGATGTTTTGCCAAATCAGATTAGGTATAATGCATCACAGAGACTCTGTGTGATTCATCTTTCTTCATCTACTCTTTCATTCCTCCCTTCCTACCACCCTACCCCCATTACACGTTTTCGTCTGGCAGAAGGGAGAGGCCATTGTCGGTATGGTTGATTGAACCCCAATTCGCAATTAGTGAATTACCAACTTGAACGATATTTCCCCAAGTGGCGGTCTCGGGAACATGTGGTGAAGCTCAAATTGCTGAGATTTCTTAAAACTTCTTTTATTGGTTCATTACATTGCACAGTGTCCAGCCAAAGTGAATTAAAATTAAGGATAATACTAGGCCTATTTAGATAATTTAGATATCTTTTTAAATTTGTATGTTAAAAAATTCTTCAAATGCTGCGCGTTGTAAGAAAACTATATTGTGAAAAGGGCATTTTCATATTTATTTGTCTCTGCCAACAGGGCTCAATCAATATGATAAAATTGTTATCTGTTCCACTTTTCCTGTCGAATTTACTTGGAATAATTTGTTCTCATACAATTGCTTATGTCAAAACCCAATATCATTCAATATGTTCTATGAATGTCAAGCAGGTTTTTTCATCACTAGCGCATATTTTCTCTGGCGTGGAAATGAAAATGATATAAATACAAATTATAATATGATTTTATAGGATCAGGTCAGTTTCTTCAGTACCTATCAAATAAATAGATGATGGATAGAGAGACGGAGATCGACCGACCGACAGACAGACAGAGGTAAGGACAGAGAAGGTAATGAGCACCTCTGGTCTGCTTCTCCTTCTGCGCATATAACCCATGAAAATTGATCATTGGGATCGCTGGCCGCTGCCATTGTGGGCACCGAGACCGCGCGTGGCTCGTCCTATTTGAATGTCACGACGCATGCGCGTAGCCTCCTGTCACGGCGGTGGCCGACCAGGCTACTCTGGTGCTGGGCTCATTTATTTGGCCACAATGACATTAGTTTGTCTGAGTCGAAATGAAATACCTATTCATATGTCCAACGAATTAAGGTAAATATATTGAGATGCATCCCCCACCCTGCACAACGGTAGTATGTTTCAATTGTATCATAAAATGTTTAAATGTGCTCAGAGGGTTCAGGGGTAGGGGGTTGGAGGAGGAGGAGGTGGATGGTGTTATTCGGATATCCGGGGGAAACTGAACGATCCCCGAGTGTCAATTATAATATCCGATGACAATATGGCAACCCTTATGTTTCAGTGGAGGAAAACACACTGCACGTGTTGGCACAGCAAGTCGCACGTGCGGGCTCGGGCAACAAAAGATGGTTGTCATACAATAGGCCATCAACCCATCAAGCCACCCCTTCCCTCCCCACCCCCTCGACCCTATCAAGGTACTGAGCTGCTTTCTCCCCACATATTTATAACTCGACCCCTTTTGATGATGTAGCTCTGCCACTCCCTTAACCTGCTCTTAATTAGGTAGTGGGCCCCTTGGCTGCGTGTTTCGGTTAACTAACGTGAACTAAATTATCATTGTTTTTACATTAAATAGGCTTTTTGTAATGGACAAGCTTTCCAGGCGAGGTTTAGTTTGACTTGTTGCCTAAACATAGCCCTACTTGCACAAACCTTGGCCTATTCCTAATTCATATAATCAGGCGAAGTAATTTGTCATTAGGGGGTCATTCACTGCATTAATTTATCTGATATGTTATGCCCTTATATAGAAGACACATTCGAAGTCATCCCCGCTTGTGAGTAACGAACTTAAAGCCGACATGTATTAGGATTCTACTAAACATATTTGTTCTCGGTCAATTAATCTGATATCCCTGAAATAATGTAAGCCTATATATGTCGTTTTGGGAAGCGGGTAATTTGTTTTTAATGAAAATCTACCGTACGTAAAATAAGAATTTGTGAAGTACTGTTATATATAGCCAGCCTTGCCAAATGAATCATACGTTTAATCCAGCCGCATGTCTTTCTTTAATGGCAGCATTAGAGCAAATACTTTATAAAATGTCGCTACATTCTGCTGAATGTGAATAATCAAAACGTTTGCCTATTTGCCTATTTAAAACGTTTAATTTATGGAAAGGTTTGTACCCCGAACCTTCCACATTATTGCATCCCAAAACTCTCCCCTCTTATCATTGAGGAGCTCAGAGGCTCTCCTTGTGAATAATGCCTCTTCGTCTCGCCGTCCCAATGGTTGATATATCTTTCCGCTCTTGCTTCCCTCACCCAACACTGTCACTACCTTCTCCTGTGTCTTCAAGCCTTCAGTGCCAGGTATACACCCTAGCAAACCCCCTACGGCAATCTGGGCCTCGATGCCAGTAGATTGTAAATAAAGTTATCGTCAATTTAGAGATATTGATTGAGTATTTAGCGATATTGGGGAAGTAAAGGAAGCAAGAATGATTCACTTACCACCATGCGCTGCCCCACCGCCCCGACACAGAGGCAGACAGTTGCTAGGTCACCCATAGATTCTAACCAATCGCTGTGCTTGATCCCTTGGCGCCAGCCAATCAGTGACGTGGGTTGACAGACGGCCCCGCCCTGTTTCCTCCGGGCCACATTGATGTATTTAGCAAGAGACCTGTTGGCTGAATTCTCCATTTCTCGCTACAAGCTGTCCCATCACTAGTAGCGAGAGAGATAACTGAGGGAATCGGTGAGAGGCGGACACACACATAGAAAAACAGAGAGAACGGAAAAGGAAGGACGGGGATTTTCTATTTAGGTGCAAAAATATATAGGGAGAACCTTTATATAATAGAACCTCGATAGTAGAAACTTTGAGATTTAGGCCTAATTCTGGTTCACCCCCCAAAATAATCTCTCTGTGTTCTTCCTTACATATTTGATACACAAATCTGTGTTGGACTTTTAGGTCAGTGGGAAGTATTTTTCATTTAAGTTACCGCCACTTTACCAAGGACGAAATTCACCTGCGCCGAGGGATACATTTATAAAGAAGGAATTGATTGGACTTGACTTTGACTTCTATGTTGACCTGTTTTGTGAATGAATGATTCTGATGGTCGGATCATTTTCAGGAACCAAAAGAAAGGATATTTTCTCCCTCAAATGACGCTACCTTCTCATGAGGAACTTCAATCAAATTCTCCTCTGTAATTTGGATTGGATTATGCCTGTTGGAAAACGTTCAAATACGCGGCAGAATACTTATCAGATTCTTCAATCGGTGAAATTGACATTAATAGTTGATCCAACCATTAATTCTAATTACTGAGGCAGAGGGTGTGAAGAAGGGAGTGGTGAAAATTAAATTAAATTGACCCCCCATTGCCAGATCGAAACATCCAATAGGAAAGATCAATCAAAAATGACATCCTTCTCCTGCAAGACGGGTCCCAAGATGTTTGCCAAGGTAACCTGATATGTTAAGAGGAGAGAAACATTTGCCAGCGGTCAGGCTTTGAACAATTACGCCAGGGAAAGACGCCTGCTATCATATTCTGGAAAAAAATGAATTGCCTCACTTGATGTTTAAATTCAGGATTGAGTCTGGCGATTGAACCACTTCCAGACCAATCTCCCATTTTTCATTTTTCTCAATTAATGAGATAATGAATGGAAAGACATTAAATTGATATCTCTATTTTGAGCTGTGGTACCGTTAACATTCAGATCTTGTACTTCTCGAGCTCAGTGGTGAACTGAGTTCCTAAATGAATGATTCTCACTGTCGAATCATTTTCAGGAACCAAAATTGCATCACATGGACAGGGCGATTGATCAGCATTTGGAAACAGAATCAAGACACATTCTCAATAACTAGACCGTCACTTGAAATCTAGTGTAACGGGTACTCCTTTGCACACGCATTGAGCCTCGATTATAACACAACAATTTCATCATCGTTTCGGTCTAGTTGATTATATAATTCATCAATTAATTGATTAGTAAATCTCGGCATATCAAGATGCTGGACAACCATCACCTGTACCCGGACTTCATGGACTTGAGGCCTGATAACATGCGGTATATGAACGATGACCCGGAACAGCACCGATCCGTCAACATGTATGGTATGAGCATGGTGGAACGCTACCTCTACTCTCTACCTGAATACCGTATGGAGATGCACAGGTCCAATTTCATAGAGATTTTCTCTTACAATGGGCTCCTTGCCACTCGCAAAGTCATAGGTGAGAGATTGAAGCAATATGTATTTGATGCATGTACTGGTTCATTTGTTGTAGGGCACATGCGTACTTTCGTGCATGTACTGTTTATATCGTAGATTATTCTGGAAATTATTTAATTACTTGATATTGTTATGCACGTGGGACTACATATCTATGTATAAACAGATTGGCACCCACTGGCATTCTTTAGAATGATGCGTAGGCTGTACTATTATACCGAAAATAGCGGGAATATATTATTTTATCAATTAGATATGGCGCGATGCTCGTTAAACTTCTCTTATATATCGTAAATCTTATTATTTTCACTTGCTAAAACTTCACATGCATTTTTCCTGGTCGCTTCTCACTTTTGTTCCACCCCTCTCAGAGACCAATAATTATGGTATACGGATTAACAGTTTAATCAACAAGTGGTATCAAACACACAGGTTCATATCAGATTCCACATATGTCATATCTGTGCATCTGCTTCTGTATATAGAATGTCCCAAGCGCGCATTAAATTTATCTTGGGTTAAGCTAATATATATAAATGAATAAAGAAAAATGTGTTTTTCCTCTAGCAAAATATTTGGTAATATAAGGCCTATGTTAATATCTCATAACTAGACATGTGCTTCTTTATGGATTGTATAAGTCGGATGACAGGTTTTAGCTATAGAATTAAGAGCGTTTTGTTCCAACAAGTTTGGTGTAATGGGACAACTGAATAGTGTCTTAAAATAGAGGCGCCTACATTCTGACATAATTTCTTCACGGTCGATTCTTATCTCATCCCGCTAACAGGATGTTCCGATAGTTACAAGTAAAATTTGCATATTGCATATCAAGGAAAGATTGAAGTGAGGCGGTAAGCTTGACTGACTCCCATGACCTGTGTTTTGAGGATACAACAATGTCTTTCATTCATTTACCTTGAACACAGGTGGCGATCACTGTGATTGGCTGAATCTATGAAGATGTCAGGGCACAATAAACTGCCGAATGTTCGGAACGTGCGGTGGGCCACCTAGCAATATGAGGCTTTTTATAACTAGATAAGACAGTGCTCGGAACAACTCGCAGGACGGCCCTTATTCTATGCACTACTTACATCTAAGAAGTGCATGGAAAAGGGCCGCGTCTTCAAGTATGGCTGGCATTCGATAATTTAGGAAAATGTACGAACATTCCTATATGAATGAGTATGCACATATAGAGATAAGATGAGGTATTCCTTAGTTTTGAATCCTTAGGGGTAGTACAAAAATTGCTCGTGTCCCTCTGAAAAATCAGGTATTCCTGGGGCATACCATGCATACTCCAAGTAAATCGATGAATTCCGTCATTATTTACGCTCATTATGTTAGATATAATTATTCATTTCTGGGATGAGGAGTAAAGGTATACTGTAAAATTATAAAGATTAGGAAACTATTAGGTATCCATGTCTGAAAAGTGTACCTGCACAATAGTTAAACTTTTTCTTAAATAGCTTTCTCAAAGTGAAATACAAAATAAGCAGTACGTTTTCCTTGTTTTCTCTTCGTATAATGGGATTAAACCAGTCGATTTGGTTCAGATATATTTAGGTGTCGAGGCGCTATAGGTATGAACAGTCAGGTGCGGTTTGGTGAAACCCCGCTTTCTCGCATAAGGTATTGCTTCCGATATTTTGAGACACTATAGTAAACCCGATTCTCCATTTTATGGGTTGGCTTAACGCGCACTCGTTGAAATCCCAGTCTCTAGATTTCCAATATCCCCATTTTTAAACAGTGAACTATTTACCTGTTTAAGTTTACGCGACACCACCTGGATTTCTGGGGTTTAGCGTTTTCCCCGTTAAAGATCAACGCACCCTCGTCTTTACTGTTCCCAGGCACTGGGAGGCTTGTTACCGTGCTTTGGTGGAATTTTTTATCTCTTCTTACTGAATCCCAGGGACCTCATTAATACAACGCCTTACTTGCCTATACATCAAGCTCTTCATATGAATCATGTTCCATGAGGTGATGTCCTACATTCACATACATAAAGAATACTATAAATGGCAGGCATTCCCCTGATGTGTGAGGAATAAAATATAGTTTATTGACTGGTTGAACTTGTAGTGCATTACATCCGACCTTTGATGTAGGACAGGGGGTCTAGCGGGTCGACTGGTGATCCATTTAAAACCTCTATAACTCTCTTGACTTTACCATCATGCATGGCCGTTATGTACTTTGTACGAATATTTCCAATATTTCATTTGAAAATAAGATAGTAAAAGGGGTATAGGGCCTATGTTAATGATTTTGGGAAAAGAGATAATTATCTAGAATCTTAATCTAGAAATTAATTAGGGGCCCGGAACTAGCATACCCCCTCTGTGTGGCGATACTATATAGTTGAACAGTACCATGTCAAGCTCATATAATCCGGACTGAAATTAAACATCGGTGAATGAAACGGATGAAGACATATATGATTGGACTAGATGTAACAACTTGATTAGGTCAGTGGGAATCATAAAAGCCTCATTCGGCATGGCTGGGGACATTGGCTATGAACAAAGCGGGATGAATTAACATATAAACTCACTGATTAAAGACAGAGAGAAGGTGAGTTATGTTTATGGTTACCATTACGCTGTTTAAATGGCCATCCGTATAAAGGGATCCATTAGGCCTACTGCGCGCGTCATGAGCCATCCATCCAGAAAGGGGTGAAATAATACATGCATGGATATTGCGATGTCTATAGTTCTATATCTGTCGCACTCCCATCGTTCACTTAATATGTTGTGTAGGGAAAGAGGCAGTTGAGACGATACGGCCTCTATATATTCCCTGGCCATTAGCATAATTATTGTGATAATTACCTCTTTTGGTTATATGAAACTGGGTGGAAAATTGGCTGAGCAGGTTGAGATAGAGAAAAAACGAGAAGTAGATCTAGGCCCACCCCACAGAGTAGGCTATATAGGAGACGGGGGCAGTGAAGGGGCCCCAGGAGACCGCGCCTTATTAATTTCAACAGGAACTAGCGAATAACTAGCGCCTGCCTCAATCACCCATTTCTCCTTTTGGGGCGCTATAGATTAAACATCTTATATAATACGTAGACCATAGATGAGTTTCATATGTGGACGGTTATGGCACTTCATGGGGAGAATATAGGCTATTATATATGGGATAAAAACCGACTCATTGTATTTTGCTGATTCGCTGATCATCTTGGGGATGCTCGTGGAATAGCAGTATGTTGTCTCCCATGTTGAATGTTGCCTCTCGTTTTGCAACTCGTTTTTCTCCTCCCTCTATACATCCTCCCCCAAATCCTCCTTTTCATCTCTTTCATGCTGGTAACCTACATTAGTAGGTAAACTAGGGAGGAACAAACTGTGCGCCAGGTCGGAGGTTGGTCCCCGCCGTGGCCGACTCCAAAGGAAACATGCTTATAATCCATTCTCTTTGCCTCCGCGCCTGCCAACCTTGTTTGGCACTAATTACCGGGCGGGATTTGCCGCGCCGCCTCAACTTGAGACCGCGCGGCAATCCCGCCCTGCCGCGCGGTAGCAACCGACATTTTGCTGCCGCGCGTCTTCCATTACCAATTCACCGGTTGGCGGGAGTTATTGGCGCGCAAGTCAGTGACTGATATCTTCTTCATTTGGCAAAGTTTGGCAGGGGAACGATACCTTTGGGTCTCTTTGTAGTAGGCTACTGGTTATGGCTTTTATGTGTTCCGAAGCAACATTGCGTATGGTCATTCGTTTTGCTATTTCTATATTATTGTTTTTATTTCTGGTTAATTAATGCAGAAGGAAAAAGCAATTCGACCTTGATTTTTATATAGGCCTAGGCTTACTCGTAGCCTATTGGAATAAATAAATGTAGTTATTGATGATATAGTCTTGTATTAATTAGTTCGAATTTTGAAGGTTTTCTTTGTATTTATTATAAGTCGAAGCAAAGATTTGAATTCCGAAAGTCCAGTTCTTGATGCAAAGATGAGGGGACGTTTTTAGGTTTGATACTTTACCAAGCTAGATGTATAGATCTATTCAGTTATTTCTTTACTGCGGCTGCTTTTCTGCGGCCACCTAGTATTGAAATGAAACACATTAGAGTATCCTACTCTTTTTGAATATGAAATTGTTCCTTATATGCAACGACTAGGCTATATAATTATATACTCGTTGTTCAATGTGAATAGTACCATAGACAGCAGATAAATAGCCGACCCTAACGTCTATTAAATGTTCATTTTTAATGTACCCTGGCCTTTTCTTATCATACCCAACGCCCTACATGCATCCTACCCACCGTGTCCCAACTACGGTATATAATATATATCTTGTATTTATTTTGTTTAAATTGATATTTGTTAAGATTGAAGAGAGATTGAAGTTAAGATATGTTTCCGAACTGAATACTCAGTTTAATCCACATTTCAATAAACACATATTTTAATGAATTATTTATAAATATTTCATGTAGGCCTATGTGTGGGTATATTCTGCAAC
Organism: Sthenelais limicola; assembly: GCA_942159475.1. Lineage (NCBI taxonomy): Eukaryota > Metazoa > Annelida > Polychaeta > Phyllodocida > Sigalionidae > Sthenelais > Sthenelais limicola. Next base: position 53,358,901 of record OW804100.1, on the reverse strand, counting down.
CAGAGAAGAAACATAATTATAACTAATAATTAAAGTATTTGAGGCACATAATGATATCCTACACAAATTTGATCTTAATCAGAAGATACCACAATTATTGCAGCTATCCTTGTTTTGAGACATTTGCTTTTATCAAAATGTTACTCATCATTCCATTAAGATATGATCTGAAACTTATGATATAATATGTATTAAAATTACAGGTATATACAATATACTAATTCGTAGTTCAAGCATGGCGTGAAATAAAGACAGATTTGCGTGAGATTAAGTTAGTACAAGTTTTATGATGACTAGGGGTCTGGTGGGTGTATTCTAGTAGCCACTGCAGGATTGATTGTTCAGCAAGGTGTAGCCTATACATACTGTCCTCCCCCCGCCCCCTCCCCGCCCCATTCCATGAATACCAACTCCGCTATTTCTCACTTTAAATTCGCCTTAACAATCCCAACTGTATTGGTGTTTGTTTTGGTGCGAGACCACTACAGCTTCTTGGTCTCACCCCCTTCCAAGCACAACCTGGTAGTTTCCTATCGTTGAGGGGGGAGAGAGAGGGGGGGAGGGAGAGAGAGAGAGAGAGAGAGAGAGAGAGAGACGAGAGAGAGAGAGAGAGAGAGAGAGAGAGACGCAGGCCAATTTGGCACGTGTGCCTATCTATGGTAACCTCATCCACCTGCCCTTAAATATTATCCGCTTCCAGCCCATCAAAAACTGTAACCCAACCCCGCCTTGCCCCGCCCACTATACTCTTAGGCCCGTCGCCAACCCTAACTTCGATTACATTTCCCCTATGCATCCATATATTCATTATATATATATATATATATATATATATATATATATATATATATATATATATATATATATATATATATATATATATATATATATATATATATATATATATATATATATGCGGAATCTGCTAACTTGGTTGGACTTTTAGATATGAAAATAAATTACCTTTCATGGCCAGTTTCATCACTTTCGTTTTGTTGCAACGTTATTCCATGATAAAATGATAATCTAGAAATAACATGTGCTGTATCTCACTATGGTAAAATGAATTGATTTTCACCTTAACTTATTAATTAATCTTAACCATTAGATGTTGACCATGCCAAGGAAATTTGGATGATATATGTTATGTCTGAAGTTACCACAACATTTTAACATGTTATTTACCTTATACCTATTCGATTCCCCATTTGGAAAAGTATTTTTCTATTTTTTCTATCATACATTTTATGGAATTGATTTTTTAGTTTAGTTAATGCCAGTTTGTTTTGTTGCACTAATTGTTTACTACCAACTATGGTTCAAGGTCAGGGTTATTAACGTTTAATTTCTTACTGATGCTAAATATAATGCTCCTTTTAGTTTTGTGTTGGTTGTGTAGCAGTACGGCAGTAGGGAAGGATAATGATATTGATCCCCAATGACAGACAAGTATGACCCCAGGCTAATTAGATCATCTCGCTGGTGTTTTGAAAAACAATATTCATGTCGACGTGGGCAGTATAGCATATAGTCCCTGGATATAGGCCTATCGTGGGCGATGCCACCCAAAGTCCTCCAACCAATGAATACTTCAAAATGAACACTGAGGGTTTCTTTTCCCTTTTTACGTAAATTTACTATTAATTAGAATAGAAATAATAATTATTTGAATTAGATAGATCGAAAAGAAGGGAATTTGTAAGAATGTTTTGCAGTATTGGGCGCACGCGTCCTTTTTATTACCCACCGGAGTCGTCATGAATGTCTCGATCTGGTTCTGAGACTGACAGAATCGAAATCCTCTGATTTGTGGAAGGACTTTTCCATTTTCCAGTCCTCTGTGCCGGTGGCCCTGTCATGAACACCCTCCCCTAGTACGCATGCGCGACTGATGTCAAAGACACCCAGCTTCGTGTCACGTGGGTCGATTAATTATCTCATGACCATTATCAGTCGGTGGACGGTCGATTACACAGTGTTGTGCCACCTGAAACCACAACAAGGCTGCCGCGAATAAAGCTGTAATTATGACTGGGTGTCCATAGCTGGAGACTTCTCGTGACTGTCGTAAAAGTTTATTAGATAAAGTTCAAGGTCACAAATTACAGTACGTTTTTTAACTTGGATGTGAATATGATTTTGTGCCACACAACACCTTTGCCATTATGGCTACTGGTCTAAGATGGGACTGATTAGATTTTTCTATGGGTTGAAAGCTTCAACAGTTAATCCATTCTATATCAATCATTAGCTGATATCAAATCTATTAGCAGGCGTTGGAATTGAATATTCCCAGATGGAATATTTGTTCTATCATTGCATTTGGATTGCTTAGCGCAGTATTCTTAAAATGCTTGTTCTTTAGACGGACGGACACTTGAGTATGTCGTTACGCAAGAGATGTGGGTGTTTAGGTGTGAATTTTATTTTTGTTTTTAAATATAAAATGCTTTATCAATCCAACCAGTTCCCATTCCCAGGATCCTATTTGGCCACAGGTTGTGGTAATTAGACACATAGGAACTTTTGACAAAACGTGCCATATAGGCCTTATTATAATATCACTAAATCTTAAAATGATAACTAATGAAACTTTGAATGTGACATGGTATATATTCCCTAATTTTGGTTCTTGTGATAAATACCAAGTGATTGCCATTCATACATCTTTCACTAGATACTTATATCAGCCGTTTCAATACATTGGAATAAAATCCTATAATGCCAATGTTTGAACTATCGAATAATCAGTCGTTTATAAAACACACATTGGTAAATATGGATTTATAATTGCCGTTAATAAAAACTATTTCCCCAATGGGCTAATGGGAAGAATAACGATGTGAACAGTATGAAGTGCATGTAGTTTAAAAGTGATTTATTGAATTGACCGTGTAGTCCAGCAATCTATATGTGAACTGCAGCTGGGCTCTGACGCACTATTACGTAACAATATGTTCTGATTTTAAACCATTTTCTTGCAGAGTTCGATGGAGATACGGTGCTTTGTCGCGTGTGTGGAGACAAGGCGTCAGGTTTCCACTACGGCGTCCACGCGTGTGAGGGCTGTAAGGTGGGTGGCTGAGGCGGGGAGGAGGCGGGCCATGCTCATGCATGCAGCTGGCCAGCTTTCCCCAATATGCATTTATAAAGGATCGACAGCATTAATATCTCTCCCCATAATCCAATAACTATTTGGCACGTATGAGCATGCTTTAAGCTTATCATACATACCAATGAATGTGTATTGCCTCTATAACTTTGTGTTCATCTATTTTAGTCGCAAAACTCATTCTTTTCTTTATTACACGGGAATTCATTCGATCACTGAAATCAGAATCAATGCAATAAAACAGTAGGCTACATATTGGAAAACACGAGATTATAAATAATTAGATTCTTATTAATAATTTATATTAATATTAATATTTAAAAAGATAACTTTTGATGGACAGTTTATCCAATAATTGATCAATTTATCAATAATTAACTGTCGTATGACGCTATTATCGAATAGGCAACATGTATACATTTGCTTGTCATTATTATGTGATCTTCATTGTTTTGCCGCCTGGTATAGCCAATGTTCTAGAACTTGCACCGTGCAAATTTATCACTTTCGTTTTAGTCAATATCTTTTAATTGAATATGCTGGAAAGATTATTACTTGTGACAATTGCGTAAATTCTTTATCAACATGAACACAAATTGGGAGGCTCAACATTGCCCTGTTCTCGTCATTTTCTAAAGGGATTTTTCCGGCGCAGTATCCAGCAGAAGATCCAGTATCGGCCATGCTTGAAGAACCAACAATGTAACATAATGCGTGTCAACAGAAACCGATGCCAATACTGCCGTCTCAAGAAATGTATAGCTGTAGGAATGTCAAGAGATGGTACGTCTTTCACTCACCTTTTAACCCCACTCTGTCTTAAGCGGTTTCCAAATGATATGTGTGGATTTGTGTCCATTGTGAGAATATCTGTACAGCCTAGGTGCAGAGTTGAGAAAGTCCCGCAAAACCCCATTAGGACTCCTATTCCTGGACCGGGAAAGCCATTCGAGCAGTAGGCTTCCAATCACTGACGTAACCATTCTTATCTGATCTGAGAGGCTGGGAGCCTAGACTGTGTATACCGGTATAGTTGGTGACTATGAGAGTGGGGGACTGTTAGCCCAGCCACCATTTCTAGGTCCCTTCAATCTAAACAAACATTTGAGTTGTACAAATTGTCAGTGAGTGTTAAGTTCAAATGGGATTTCTTTATTAATGTTTCCCAGACGTGTGCTTGTGTAGTAGACGTGTATAGACTTACATGAATGTAAGTATATTTCCAGGGCTGTCTTCCTATCAGCAATCCTCCATTCTATGAATTTGACTCCACATGGATGTCATCATGATATTAAGCAACCATTACTCACTCACTCACTCACACTCCTCCATTCTAATGAGGTGTTAACGAGCTCACGAGAAATAAAAAAGACTGGTGTGTTTAATATTGACTGGCAGTCCCTTTTTAGTATGCTTATCTAGCCACCCTAACTGTAGATTTCGTAAAAGCATTCAAAAGAAAAACTTGGTTTTAAGGATATTTACGGAGAATGTTAATTTAAATCAGCAATAATTAGTTTACGGAGAGGTGTTCTCCGACAGTTGTGAATATCAACTTTTGGTCTAGGAGCAAAATGGGGGCCTCAACAACTGAGTTGACTCTACCCGTTAATTGACAATACTTTTTCTCATTAAACTTATAGTATAACACTATATTCCCATCAAAGTCAATGGGTATTTTCATTAGAGTTAGGGACTATTGATGTGGCACTTGTACCCTGATACTGTTAGTTCTCGCACTAGGGAGAAGACTACTGTCACACCAAATATATATGAAACTAAAAAAATGACAACTTTTAATTTTGTTTCAAATCCAAGTCAGTTACAAATACATGCTTTTCATTCCCGTTTTTTTTCTTATTATACTCCAGTAATGTTGTCGAACCATCCTCAATTTTCACATTTTGTTTACAGATGCTAACATTTCTTGTATTCACTCTTTTCGCTCACAGCGGTCCGATTTGGTCGAGTGCCCAAAAAAGAGAAAGCCAAGATTATGGAGCAGATGCACAAGGTGAACTCGCAGTCACAGGTGACGTTACTCAACACGGTGCTGGAGAGTAGCAGCGACATCACACAGAAGATAGTGGAAGCTCATGTGCGCACCTGTGACTTCACGCAAACCAAGCTCAGGGCCTTCCTGGAGAAAGCCTGGCAAAGCCCGCAGTTTGTCAACTGTCCTGCACATATGGTAACAGTCACAGTTTATTCTAACTCATTTATGCCCGTTAACATATATGATTACATGCTCTAGGAAAGGTTAAGGCGCACCGTTCGAAATGGTTATATTTTATAGCTTTTACTCCAAAGTTTTTTTTTCCCAGAACAGTGAGTTTTTAATCTGCACTTTGTCATGGGCGAATATTGTTTTTCTAACAATTTGTCGCATTCATTATTGCCCTATGAATATAATATTCATACTCTCTTATTTTGAATGTCCACTCGAAATTTGTTTCTTTTTGATGCCTATGGTAAAAACGACTCTCCTCATCATGAGAAATATCGAGCGCTTCATTGCATTCTCTAAATAAATTCCCATTTCTAGAGTCACGGCTTCTTGCATCTATATTTTTCTTAGTCTAGCTCGTCTTGGACGTAATAGTGTGATACCATTTTAACAGGACACAATAATGTCAATTTCTCTCTCAGGCTTGTCCCCTAAATCCCAGTCCGGAGACTTCTGATGGTACAAAGAAATGGGATGAGTTCTCCGAGTGCTTCACTCCAGCGATCCGAAACGTGGTCAACTTCGCTAAGTGTATCCCAGGCTTTCAGATACTGAGTCAAGAAGACCAGGTCACCCTTCTCAAGGTAAGCACACTTCACATTAGCCACACATCAATTGATGGGAATTGTGTTCTTCTGACTGTGAACCAAATGCATCCCTCGTAATAGAATCTATCCTTACAGATTGGATCCAATTCCATTTTTTCAAAGTTTCAAAGTTCTTCTAATCTATGCCAGATATTTTCCAATATTTGAATAATATATTCACGTTCAAAGATTCTTATATCATAGAAGGTTCTTCTGACCAAGTATGGGAATACTCAAACGCACCACGTGTTCTGGTAGCGGTTGTCAGTTCTAGAGTTCTAGGGTGTATATTTCCATTGTAGGCTGGTACCTTTGAAGTGTTGCTGGTTCATCTGGCCTGCCTCTTTGATGCCCAGACAAATACCATGTGTTTCGCTAACGGCAAACTTTACAAGAGAGTCAGTCTCACTGTAAGTATTGTCTCATTATACGTAAAGCAACGTTTCATGAATTGTTTCATGTTGACATACATATCCTCGTGTATCGTATACTATTATATTATTGTACTTCGAATCTCATTAAATTTAACTACTTCCCCTAAATTACCGTTGGTCAACAGATGGAGAAATATAAATACCTAGGGCCTAATTGTAGCAAAATGTGGTCCAACTTATCCTTAAATTCCTTTAAGTTTTGAATAGTCAGTTGTAAAAATGTGTTGAAGGGACCCTATCTCCATCGTCACAGGCCAGTGTTACATTCCCGCGGTTATGATATCTTTTTCTTTTCTTTTTATGCACAGGTGACTAACAGTGCTGGTTTCCTGCTGGATTCTATGTTTGATTTTGCCGAGCGTTTAAACACCATGCAGCTATCCGACGAGGAGATAGCGCTTTTCTCTGCCATTGTCATCATCGCTGCAGGTAAGTGTGGGATTGCATTTATGGTTACTTTTATCATAGAGATGCTAACTCATCGGCTGATTTGAGTTTCCTTAAAAAGATACAGATGCAAATGCCTTTAGAAAAATGTTTTCTCCCAAATTATGATCAATGTGAATTGGAAACCTGGCGCTTCAGTTATATATAATTATATACACTGTCTGCTTTAGTGCTCGCAAATATTGAGGACCTTATCAAGTTATGACGTTCTGTCCGGGTCACCAAAAGCAGGATACGTCTATATAAAATATTGTATATTCTATATTGCAGATCGGCCAGGCTTACGGAATGTTGAACAGGTTGAGCGGGTACAAAACAGAATAACGCAAGCACTTCAAGCACTCATGTCGTCGAAGCATCCAGATGACCCAGGTACACTTAACCCCACTGTCTTTACTTCAGGGCTTGCTTAAAGCGAAGTTGCGCATATGATATGTGATATGCAACACAGCAATGCAATTTGCGTTGTATCCTTTGATTTCAATAATAACCTAGTAAGAGTTCAAATTTCCCCCTGCTACATAAGATCAACTACGGGAAATAATTATAGAGATTTAAACGCTTCGAGTGATCTTGGTAAATTATGATTGACACACTGTATTTTTACATCTTTCAGCCCTATTTGCCAAACTTCTCATGAAAATACCCGATCTACGTACATTGAATACATTACATTCAGAAAAATTACTCGGTAAGTTGGAGTAGGGACTATTTTTTCCTTTGTCCGGGAATCGCAACCTGTCAATATTAAAGTGTTGACCCAACACTTCTAGCCTGTGAGCTCACTTCTTCTTCAGTATCAAGATGCTATTTATTTGTATATAATTAATTCCATTCTATTGATGAGGATATGCGGGTAAATCGGGCCTCGAAGTTGCTTTTGCCACATGTGATACCGTTAAAACCAAATGGGCAAAGCGATGGGAATGGTGTCTATGGCTTACACACACATCAGAAAGTCAGCATGGCCTACTTTGTACCCTATTATTGGCAAAATAACATTTAATTCCAAAAATATCATATAGATCATTGAATGCACTAAATGCAAAGATACTACGTAGGGGAAATCTCAAATTCATTAAGACAGAGATTACAAGGTCAACTAAATGACAGAACAGAAAAAACAGTTGCTAAACATTTCAATGATATACCATATTGTAGAGGAGGATATGGTGATTTATTCAATAGAACAAATATTAGAATTAAGCTCAGGAGAACAAAAACATAAAAAAAGACAACAAACTGAATGCAAATGGATACCTAAATATCAGCAATAGGTTAGTTTCGTCTAAACTCAATTGTGTCATATGCAATGTACACACTACATTTAGTTTATAGCATCTTCGATTCCTACTGCATGAAACAATGCTGAAAAGCAAGCTGATTGTGCAGTATACTTAGTTTTGTCAGGAACGCTCGTTTTCAAGAGCAAAAACGTCTCGGAATTTGTTCTCTGATTAAGTAAGAACTATGTTTCAATGTTCCCAAAGAAATAATATGTTTGAACCTGTTGCCAGTGCAAACCTATACTAAAACTATCACTATTTATGTAATTATAAACACTATTCATTTGTTGGTCTCCTAAGGTCTCACTGTTCCTGCGGGGTCAGGGAAAAATGGTGGATCAGTAGAAAAACCAAGGACAGTTGTGGAAGGCCAAGGACCATTCTACCCAGGGTAAGCAACTGTCAGACAGTTTCAGTATGATCTCAGTCTGTTGGTATTTACCAAATTTAGTTTTTAATTCATATTGAAATTAATTGAATTCTTCTTTTTTGCCGTGCGAACGAACATGTGACTAAAAGATTTATATGCAAGTGATCAATAAAAAAATGACTAATATTTGGTGTTCTATGTTAAAGCTGATGAATTGACTAACCAATCTTTTTCTAAACTCTTGGTTTATTTTTGCCCTCGGCACCGAGTTTTGAGGTTAAATAGAAAATGATCAAATAAATCTATATGAATAACGACCCAAATAAGCTGTGGGAAGAGCATACAATTCTAATTCGCATCTTAAAGTATTCCTAAAATATTTTGCTTCTGATTCTGATTAGTAATCGAGATTTGATATTAATCTGTTGTTTTCTCATTGTCATCTGGCTCTCTTTGACAGTGGTATGATGCCTGGAGGCTTCCCCATGTTTGGAGGACCCATGGTACCAGGACACCTACGTGACCCAAGCATGCAATACCCCGTTCATCCCCCAGATGTCCCTGGTATCATACCTCATCAGATGACTCTGGACTCAACTCATCAGAACCACAGTGTTGTCCTACAAACCCCGCTCGGCACCTTTCACCGATACAACTCAGCCCTCCAACAGAACCTATCAATGAATCGATCACTAGACTTTCCTCAACAAGCCACCAGGCAAGGGGAATGTCCTGTTACCAATCAGAGGGACAGGCAACAACAGGAAGATGTTAAAAGTAATGAATTTAGTTCAATGCCAAAATTTAAGACAGAAGATGCAGTGCACTCAGCTATTCAAAATCAGGTAAAGGAACAACAAAGGGCCCTGAGGGAGGAAGTAAGGGAGGCCCACTCAAGAAGTGAAGCAGTTACCCCTGCCTCACATGAAGGTTCAAATGCACTACCAGGGGAAATTAGTAGACCTAAGCACGATGTGTCTCTTCAGCATGCGGGCTTAAGCACCTGGCCTGGTTTACCCAGGAAGCATCCTTTCGACCGATCCATAGAACAACGAACAAGTCCTGAGTATTCTGATCATTCAGAAGCAGAAAGAATCCACAAAAGGAGATCAAATGAGGATGAAGAATCTATCAGTAGAAAAGCTCCAAAGTTTTGGAGTGAGGCTGGGAGAAGTGCTATTTGTCCAGTTACTAGTGCATATGCCCAGAGGATGACCAGTTCGTTGCATCATTCTGTGCCTGGAATGGGCCTGCATAATCCAACTCTCATGACCATGTATCAGAAAGAAACCATGCTTCAGTTCCACCATCACCAACAACATTATGAACACCAACAGAAGCAGCAACAAGTGAATCCACAAAATCATTCACCCAAGCAACCCCAATTCTCATCTGATGAAAGCTTTGAAGAGCAGCGCAACTATGCGCAAGAATCTGCTCAGAGACAGTCACCCGAGATCCAGTATGACAGGTCTAAATTGGAGAAAGATCTCTCATCATCATCAAGTTTCCAGGGTGATGCAAACACAAACATAAATCTTCCAGAGCTGAAAAGTGCTCTATCCAGGCCTCCACTGTCATCTCCTGGGTGGAGCAGCTCGGAACGAAAGTCATCCCTGTCTGAAACTGAGTCAGCGGGAGAAAATGTCACAAAACCTTCTGATGAAGACCAGCGGACCACAAGTAGCCAGCATCCAACATCATTTGATTCTTATTTTGTACATAAAAAGTTGAAGATGAAGAGGCGTGGTTCTAGTGAAACTGTGAGCAGTGATGGAAGTGTCCAGGAGCAGGAATGTCGGTCACCCATCAGTCGCCATTACCCTGTGATGATATTTAACTCTGGTTCTGTGACCAAAACAGAAAGTTCAGGTGGTCAGGAATCTCAAGAAGCACAGAGAACCTTGGGTGATAAAGATATTAGAGAAATCAGACTACAGGAACAAATTTGTCGAGGTCAGGATGCTAATGCAAATGACATCTTGTCGGTTGACAGTGATGTTGGTATTGGTGGTCGTGCAGGAGGTATTCTGGCAGGTTCTGTCTCATCAGGAAGGTCCATTGAAGTTGTTCCAAGCATAGAACCAGTTGCCTCAGTTTCCACAACAGCGGCAACAGCTTTTCAATCCTCTCAATTTGCAAAGGAATCAAGTTCCAAGGAGCCTCATCAACCCCCTACTATTTCTCTCATAGATGATGAGACTTCTGAAAAAGTTGGTTTGCAGTCTGCCATCCGGCTGCAACAGCGCAGCACAACGCCTCCACCATTCTGTATGAAGTACAATATTGATGATTCCAGCATCACACATAATAAGGAAGCAAACCTCAGGCAAAATAATCACAGGGCACAATATGATAGTAATGCAAGCAAGTACTATAATAGTGACGTTATAAATTCTAGAATGGAAGAATCTAAAACTATTTCCACACTGAAGAGCTCCCCAGGGCATCATGGTGGTTCCAGCCTTCCATCACGGTTGCAAAATGGCCTGTGTGGAAGCTCCCCCTACCCGCCCGTGCCCGGAGTAGCACCCCACCCTGCTTATCTGCCCCTGCCCTTCCCACCAATGCATCCCGCCCTCATGTACCAGTATAACATGGCTGCAGCCCATCAGATGGCACAACTGCAGCAGTTGCAGTTGGCGCAGGCGCAGATGGCCATCCACCACCAAGTGAACATGAGTAAATCTGAAGGTCCCCACCAGGGGTCGACAGCTGTGGCTGCACTACCTCAGGGGGAAGATGATCTAACTCAACCCGTTGGACGTAAGTCCTCTGATGACGATCTTGCTATCAAGGAAACTTCCAGGTCAGAAAATATTTCTTTTGTGGCTTGGGCACGTCCTCTTATATTAGCTGAAATTTCAAGAAATCTTGGAAGAACCTCGATCTAAAATTAGTTTAATTTTAATTAATTCAATGTCGAAAGTAAGTTTGAAAAAATATCATTAAACACATTTCTATGGTGAACACGCCATTATTTGTGTATTTACTTGAATGCTGTCCCAATTCTCCATTTCAGTGATACATCTAGAGAGAGACATCCTTTGAATCTATCCAAGTCACAAGATACGGTTACAACCAACCAAAACCCAGTGTTCGTCAAACCAGAACCCATGTAAGGCTTACATATGATGCGGAGATAATACAATCTATTGTCCCGGTGAACCCTTATGAGGGATGAAACATTTACTGAAAAACAAACTAAAAAGTTCCACATCAGTTATTCTATCATACTTCGTGTACGGTAATTTTGCTTCTTGTGAAGGTGGCTGAGTCATGCGTGAAATACACGGAAACACTTACCCTTCTACTGCCGGAGCAGAGGAGGGATGGTCAGAAAAAAAATGGCACTGCATAGAAGACATATGACACTATGATCCCTATTTCATGTAGTTTACATATTATTCTTTATTGCTTATATAGTGCTTACTTGTTATTTATAGTATTTGAGAAGGAGTGTGACTGCTGTAGTAAATCCCGGTGGAAAAAAGAAAATATTGCTAGAATTACATTGTCACAGTGCATTTTCATTCATATCAACGATCAGGCTCAATATGTCTGAAAAAAAAAGAATATTCCAAAAGTTGCGATACATTTTGCAACTTGTTATCGCTTGTATTTATGTGAATATTTTATAGATGTAATGATAGTTATCACATCATTTCTGCTTTTTAATGGTCTGGTTTAAATAACATGGGGATTATATTATTTGTTATTCAAGAAGGGTTAATTGAAACACACACAACATACATACATGCATATGTATTATATTATATAATATATTATTATATATATATTGTGTATACAAACCTTTTCTTCATTTTATCTGGATTTATTGCGAAATGAGATTTATGATAAAAATCAATAAGCGCGCTTATCAAAAGCAAAGCTATGGCCCTTCCAAAATTGTTAATTTGGTTTGAATTCTGATCATTTAAAAAAACTATTGTTTGGTGCATAAAACCAATGTGTTTAATTAAAGGGAACGTAATGTAGATATTGGCAGCAGGATAATATATTTGGCAGCAAAAGTAGTGATCATTCAGAAATGGAATATTATTTCTCATTCACGATATAGATATCATTATGTTAAATGTCCCCGATATAATGGCCAAAAAGGAGCATTTATTTACTACGTTTATCGATAACCCTCTGATTTCCTCAGAGTTTCTACAAACGGTAATAGATTTAGTTTTGAATTTGCTACAAACTTTAGAAATTATTGTCACAGGAACTTCATAAAAATCATTAATAATCTGTTTGCAAGATTCATTGATACTAATTATTAATTATTTAAAATACATACTTAAATCACATCCAGTTATAAATGGGCGGGTTCCCGGTCATGAATATAAACAACGAAAGTACAAAGTTAGATATCAGAAACAGGTTTTCACTTAGATCTCATTTCGGATTCAAAATCCACGTTCTTACATTGATCTTAAATCTGTGGTTGTATATGGCAAGGAAAGGACCCGCTAGGTGGAAAAATTCTCTTTTAGACATATTCTCATCGTCGTAAACAAGACATATAATTATTTCATTAGAAGTCAATGTATTAAAGCATTGCTGAAATTATTGACTTCATGAGAGTGAAGGTGAGGCATTTGTTTTCAAATTTGCCTTTTTTCTTATTCCATATTTCGTTTTAATTAGTTTTTCTTTTTGAAGTCTCCTTAGAGTTCTAGGGGCTAAAGGAGGTTGTCTCTACGACCAATGGAAATTATCGATTTTGCTGATAATTTGCTCGTCTGAATGAGAAAAATCATCATTCTTTATCATTTGAAGGGAAAGTAATCCCCTCAGATCCCCAGTACCCGCCCATTAACTGCTTTAGTATCTCAAGAAACCTTCTACGGGCTGGTTCTTATGGATATTTTAATCATTTGAAAAATCAAAACATGTCATTTGCAATAATATACTTAACGCCATTTCTCTATGTAAGAAAATCTGAAACGTTTTCGAATCAATAGCCTAGACATACCAGTCATGTCAGCTTCAATGTTAAAACTACAAATGACATAATACCCTTGTTCCTTCAACCAATACAGATACTAATGCTAACATACTCATAATGTATAATATAGCCCTTGCTTTTTGTTACATTTCATAGCAATCGTAAATATATTTTCTTCTGCATTATTCCTAAACTGACCTCAAGTTTCACTTTAAATTATCATGCAGGAGGAAAATATAACTGGTTTATATCCCTGTTCCTGAGTATTATCTATCTAGTATTACTGTGTTCTCACATAGTTCTCTGAATCCTAAACCAGTGTGGACAATTCAAGTATGAGATCACCCTTTTGTTATAGGCAGGTGAGTTTTAACGTATATTTATATATGCAGAACTGGGTGATCTATCTTGGGTTAAGTCTTTTACTTCTGGTGTGATTTTTAGATCCCTCGCTGTGAGTGTACCATGTAGTAGAATAATTATGCAATTGAAATCCATTTAGGATTGAACGTACCCAATATCATGGTTATTAAAGCAAATAACATTTGTCTGGGATCTTTCATAATTTCATATTACATTAACAACCTATGAAATTGAAATTGACAATCACATTTTATTTGTGTATGCACTTTGTTTGCATTTCGCTTTTCTAGTTTGCATATATGCTAACTTATCTTAGTTTCTTTCGGAGGGAAAGCTTATGGAGGTGAGAAGTGATATTTCGTAGCGGAAACAGAAGCGAGCTATTGAAACTGAACAAACTTGAAGTGAAATGTGATGAATTGATAATGGGGTCGTTCATGGACGAGCTATGAGCTCCCAATGAGGGTACACCCTGCCAAAAAGAAGTGATGGTTGAACCAAACGAGAATTTTTAAAACTATGGCCTAGCTAAAATAGTAGATAGAGAAATATTATTTTATAACTATGACTATAGAAAGGTTTCACCTTCATCAAACTTTTGTATTGCCCAGACTAAAAATATTTCATTTTCACTTTTCCTCTCTGGGCATTAGTTGCATCTAGTTTTTGGTTCAAGGGAATCAAGACCCCTCGAGGTCCTCTATCCTGTGAAAATGATAGGTCTTGTTTCTTGTTGGAGAAATATAATATAGGATATTGGTGTATATGACGCATTGAAGCTGCAAAAAAAAACTGATGATAGGTTCGATTTGGGTGCCCACCTCTGTATACAGAGACAAATATCACTGCACTACACATCCCTTACTGTAAATGTTATGGGGCTGTTTCATATACACAAGATATGTTCAAAATGAACGGATATGTACATATATACTCACCACCAAACAATTGTAGCTTACTTTTTCTGAGTGTAGAAATTTCTTAATTGAAACGCTGGCAAGATGTTGCACTAGAGGTTATGGATATACGGACCATATTGTTCATTGTTGTTGTTAATGAAGTTGTCCGCTTTGTTAAAGATACTATGATATGAATGATTACTAAGATCGGCAGATTTTATATCAGAAGTAAATATAATCCGAATAACTTGTCTTCATTGCTGGACGTTTTTATTAGGTTTATCTCAGACAATACATAGTGGAATATGTAATTATGAACTATTCTATGGTGTCATTAAAACAAATCGTGTTCCTGATGAGATAAATGAAAATGACGAAGAAAAATAAATATGGCACTTTTCTCCTGTCGGGCAACTAACTGATCGATTAAATAGTCCGACTTACCCTAGAATACTGTACATCGCCAGTTTATACGTGTAAATTTATGTGTACACTTGTAAATAAAAAATACTGAAGAGGCACCGACAAATTATACTGTGTGATGTTCTGCAAGGCAGGTCCGACTATGAAGCTTTTTCTTTAACATGGTGGTATCTTGACGGTTGGAGGAGCTATGTTTATCAGAAAGGGAACCCATACTAATTGTAAATAGTGGTCACTTGGCCGTAATCCATACATATGTGAGATTTCAGCTCGTACTTAATTTTGTTATGTCATTGTTCATCATCACCACTACAGACATTTCGATTTGAACACAGAGGAGAGATTGAAATGTTAGATAATTCGCAAGATCTACTTCAATGTCATTTGATGCCAGATCTGTCCCATAATTTATGTAATAAATACATTCATCTGGGTTCAAATCCCTATTAATAATGATGATTAAATATAACGTAGACAAATGAAAGAGAATTAAGTGTTTGTTAAATAATAGAAATATGTTTATCTTGAATTGTATCGCCGTGGTATGTACCTACAGTTTTCTCCTATGTGTTCTAGATTTAATTGAGCAGTATGAATTGAGAACTGTGTCCATTCAAGTGCTCCTTTCCCACAGAAAGGTCCTATAGTTAAGTCTCTCCTCGAAGCAAAATTGACTGTGTCTTCTACATCTACATACTTCATTCACAGGGTAAATTTACTGTCCTTGTCATCTTGTCAGTTCATTGGTGTCGTATACAAACTGTTATTTGTTTGTTGGTCACATTATTGATGGTATGTTATAAGTTTCCAATACCCCAATTTCCATTCAACTTTGAGAGTATTCGGTATGTTTAAATTTCTTCATTGAAATTCCTCGTTGGGAGTTCATAATTTCGATGAGTATTTTATACGAATCAGACATCTGATATCTATATACGTTATAAGTTATGGTTAGCACATCATGAAAATGCAAAGCATATGCAACTTCTAAATAAAATAATTAAATTTAGGTTGTCAGATGGATTTCAATTATGAAATTGTTGGAAATCTAGGGACGCCCCATATATTAAACAAATATTTGACAATATTCAACGACCTGACCCATAGCTATATTATAGATTGTCCCTCATCCATTCACAGGTATGGCAATGGTTTGTTGCTGAAGTAGCATATTGCACTGACAGAGACTGGTGTGCATCATTTACCTTCACTATTAAGCAATTTTTCCTAACTAAGTACCGAATACTTTGGTTATCTTCATTTGCTCTGAGTTGTATTATCTTCCCATCTGGTCTTGGTCTCTCATTTACATCGAGATGTGTGAGTGTTTCATGAATATTATGATTCTGTGTATCGTGGCAAGTATTTATATCATCAGGGATGATGCACTGCTTCCCTGATATAATCAAAATCTTCATAGTTTTCCTTCTTCATAGAAAGTGAATTCACAAAAGCACATTTTAGATACATAGCAACAGATTGTGCAACACAAAAAGGTATCATTAACGTTTCTATGTTAGGTGAAATTTCTGTTATTGTGTGACGCTAAGAGTTGATGAAACAAAGAACTACAGGGTACGTTTTTGGCACTAGGATAAGGTGAAAGGTGCACATCTAATTCTTTATACATTTTCAAAAAGATAATAACAGGTTGTATGTTGCGACATGGAAATATAACATTTCTTATTGCCCCTCATTTTGAAAAGAGCCATGTTTATCCACCTCGAAATAAACGTTAAAGAAGAATTATATTCCCGATTTGGATGGTGTATTAAAATCCATATATATTTCTTATTTAAAAATTTTAAAAGATATTTATAACCTTCGAAATTCTATATACCGGTACGACATTTTCGATTATTAAAAAATCTCTTTGGTGCAAGATTGTTCTAGTCATATTCTGAGTATTTCGGTACGTTATAGTCATATTTCAAAATTAGCCCATAGGTTCGTCCCCTTATTTCCATGAAAGCAACCTCTTTTTATGCGGTTCAATAATATTAAGCTCAAATAAGGCCATCTCTGTATTCTATGTAAATGATGAAATCGTAAGAAACTTTTCAGTTTCTAATGCGCAGCAGGGTCATAACGATAATAAGTATAGTTTGTGAGGTTTCATTATTTTATTGTGGTGGCTCATTGATAATATAACATTTTCTGTCACTTCACTATATATAGGACATTCAGTCCAATCTCTGGACGCAAGATTAGATAGTTTCTGGAGTTCAAGAAAAAAGAAGTTGGTCCCAGCAACTCAGTGTGCAACTAAGTGGTGTTCGCATTTGAGGGTGAGAGCCGGATGTCCTTCCCCACCCAATAGCCTACTTACACTTAAGAAATGGTGGCTTTTCTTTTACCCACTTTGGTTTTAGCAGCTTCTAAAGATTTATGCATGTTTCATGTGGCTTTTCATCTAATAATTCAAAATAATGGAAACTATGAAAGCATCTGAAAGGAAAGACTAAAGAGACCTAAAGAGAAAAGTGTGATTTAAAGGCATGGAACTGGTCAGCTTGCCTGGAACTTAGAACAATCAAGCGCGCACGTAAAGGACCTGATTTTGTGCTATTGTCGAATCTATATTTTATTCTGTATAGCTATTTGCTAAAAATATTGCGACCCCGCACAATTTCTTTTTTTGTTTTGGCACCTATAGTAGGTGTTCTTTGAATTGATGTGTGTCACAACTCATAATGATAATAACCATATTTTCACAGCATTAATGATTTTAACAATACATTTTCAAGTCGATTAACTCTAATTTTCCCTATAAAACCATTGGCTCCACCCGTAGAACAGGGCGTAAAATGGCAGGCAATTGTCATAGGATATGCTTGTCACACAATAATATTAAGACCACACATTTTAGAGTGATTTCCAAGTCTTGCATCTTCGGCAAGGTTTTACTTCAAAGTTTGCAGTTCTTGCTAGAATAATCCCCTCTTACATGATCAGTTTCTTCATTCAGACATATATATCTTAAAATGTCTCTATTTCATTTTCAAAATGATGCTTTCAAGTTATATTTCCGTTTAAAGTTGTTGGAATCGACAAAAATAGAAAATCTAGTCTACTAGATCGTTAATGGATCAAGGGCAGTTTGACGTCGGTGCCCAAGCTTTTTATTAAGATTGGAGATTCCTGAGGCGACGCTTTTGTTGATGTAGCAAGCAAGGATTATACTTGAGTGAATTTGTCCTGCCCTGGGGAGTAAAAAATGTAGAAATACACTGGTGTTGATGTGTGCCTTTCTTTTGGAAACGCTGCATTTCCGTTTGGCTAAAATTTAAATAGCTTTATTCAGTTGTACGTATTGAAAGGATTGGGCCATCTGTCGTACATTTATTTAATTTTCATCTTTTAACCATTTTCTCCCTACCTCTGCATCCGCCGAACAATCCGCCAACGATTCATCATTATGTAACGGATTATTTAAGTGCTTAAGTGGTATAAACAGATTGTATAAATTTATCTTACTGAACTTGACTGTGCTTACCTCAAAATAAAAGGTGTACACTGCACCTTCCACAAAGCTACATGTATTATCACTATTTTCATTATTCTTGTTGTTAATACATCCCCTCTCTTGTATAAAGCAAAGAAGGGGTTGAAAGGGTAACGAGGAGAGTAGGTTGTCATGTGACCGGAACTTTGATGACGTCTTATTTTATCTGGCCACAATACCTCAGTTGTAAACAAGATAAAAAATAATTCTACCTGAATTGTTCTTATAGAAGACATATATTTATTCTTGTTCAATAAACACGTTATCGGTTATTGAATGCGCGTCTCTTTGCCTTCTTATTTCATTTTATGTGTGTATATTTGTGTGGCGGGGGGGGGGGGGGTATGTTATTGTCATGGATAAGACTTTTTAGTAAAGAGGCACTATAAATAAATAAATATCCACACCACCATCCGCCTCAGCGGCATGAACAGACAATGGTATAGCCATCATATTCTACACCTCCATTTCCAAGCCGAACCAATCATGGGGGCACCAAGAGAGAATTGAAGAAAAACTAGAAGCAGACAAAAATGTAATAAATAATAAATCAGAGGACTGCTAACTGATGATGAGGAACAAGTCGCTCTCAAGAAAGACTGGGGACACTGAAAGTGAGTGAAATGCCATAGCCAAGGTGACGCCAATGGCAATTAACTTATTTTGTACGTAGGAATTATCTTCATAATATTACAAAACGATGTGATAGGTTTATGTTGTAACTAATCAGCTAAATGTTCCTAAAGGACCCATATGCATAATATTTAAGCTATTGTCAACCACGACCTATTCTGAGAATACGTTGTAGCACAAAATTATGTTTGCGTAGATTTTGACAGGGGTGTAGTATGAAACACGAAGCCCCTCTTCCCGTGTGTCTGTGGGATATATTATACTGACGAAAAGATATATATACTGTTATGAATAGAGGAACATAAAATTAATGGTAACGAAGTATATCAGTTTATAGAGTATGTTGAATCCTGGGAATATGATGGTATAACCTAATTGAAATGCGGCAGGCAACTGAGGAACAAAGGTGAGGCAGTCCCTTATATGGCGGCTATAATGGACCACTGTTCGTGGGCAGCTAGTGACAGACCTATTACCTAGCTCAAAAAAGAAAATATTGTCTAGTAGTATTATTGATTGATGAGCTAGGTTGTAAGGAAAAGAATTTGTTGAATTCTGGTGGGGGGGGGGGGGGGGGGATATAAAATTTTGATCCCTTATAACCAAATCATGCAAAAATAAATTCTTTTGCAATTGGTGTTATGTTTGGTCAATATTTCTCACAGGCTGCCTGAACTAAAGGGGTGAGAGAGGCCCAGTTTAGCGTCTCTTATATAATGTCCACTCAGCCGATTATCTCGACAGAGGGCAGTCGGGCCAGCGGAGAACTAGTCACTCACGCGGAAGGGAAAAAATCATTCGTACTGTACATTATTCAGTGCATTTATTACAAATGAAAACAATAGGTAGTATATGTAAACTGTGTTGATATGTAAATATAACACAAACCCTATCTATATAAATATATATTTGAAATAATCCAGTGTATTTGTCTGTATATCTTGTTGCAAAATGGTTAGGTGAATCAACGATTCAACAAGTGACCATTGCAATATGCATTGCTCTTAATCAATGGCCATAAAGAATTGCTCATTTCCACTGAGAGGGAACCGATTATTTTCGCAAGTTTCTATTGTAGTCCAAGAGATCTGGGGTTCTACCATCAATCACCATTTGCAGATGCACCAGTGTTTGAATCGAAGCCCTTTCTTCAGGCAAGATTCGTTTGTTCACGTATATTCATATTTCCTAAACGAAATTTTTAAGATTACTCTCTCCGGGATAGACTCGTCAATCTCCATTCTTCCCTTAATACCATTCTTCATTCCTCCTCGAGGTAAAATAGCACCATCTCTGGACTGGGGACATTTGATGAAGGAATTTCAACCTTCCAGTCTAGACACCAAATAGCATGTTTCAGTCCCCATATTTATCACAGTTGTGGCATAAGCAACATATACATGTATACATGGCTTTATGAAGAAGTAAGTTCACACTGGGCGCACTTATCAATGTTACACCCTTTTGGTCATATCGTTAATGACTTTTAACGTTTATATCTGTGGTAGTTTCCTCTTTCCCCTTAATTGGGGCATGTGGCATTATCTGCGTGGCGTCCTTGATTTTCTTGGTCGGTAGTGGACATTTGTCACAAGATATTGGGGTAAATGGGGAGCGGGAAGTGGAGGAGGAATAGGAGGAGGTGGATGTGAGCCGTGAGGAAGAGGAGGTGGAGGAGGAGGCGCAGAAATCAGAAGAATAAGCCCCTGACGATCTTGAGCTGCATGGAGATACCGATTTCTGCACTAAGACTTCACCAGAAGCCTTTTTTTTGTGTTTTTGACTTTCTGTACCTTGTTTTTGCACTGGAGGTTTCCTCAATCCTTTTATTTGTGATCTTGTTTTCTGATATTTTCTTCTTTATAACTTTGTGCAAGGCTCTAGCATTTTCTGCTAAGTAAAACTTAGGTACTTTCTTAGGCACTTTCGTCGCTGTCTCCATGGTCATTTTCTTGCGACCTTGTGGGTACCTCTGCTTCTGTGCGAGCATATCAGTAATTATACGCTTGGCAATCGTGAAGTCGCGCTGCGAACCTTGGGACTTCTTGGGTTTGAAACTTTTTATTTGAACCTGCCAGGCTTTCAGCTTTAAATTGACTGGACGAACTTTGGTGCGAGAAGCCCCTATCCTGCTAATATTGCGTACCATTGGATGATAGGGATGTGGATCGACGAGGCAAAATGTGTTTTCAGCGTGAATCTTCGTCATGTTCTGCTGCTGGTTTACGATTTCCTTGACAATGGCCTTGCCATGTACACGGTCATATAGGCAGATTGCACCAGGCGGGTACACCACTCCGGGCCAGTCAGCAGCACCATTACTCCTTGGAGAAGTATTTCTTCGGAGTTCGGATGGACAAGCTTTAAGAGGACGGAGCTGAAATAATGAAAGTGCAACAATCTATTATAAAAGGAAAACAAGATTAAAAAAAAATATTATAAAGGTTATTTAATCCTTTGAGCTTATCAGTGTATTTTTGTTCCGTTTCTCTTTGTTTTGTTTGTTTGTTATACAGCCAGGGTCATATAAAAGGGCTGCAGGTTTGCCGTGGTAAATCGACGCTCCACTTATCCTCCATTCTAAATCAAATATAAGCTGCTAAGAAAATACCAAATATGTGTCTACCGTGAGCTTTCCTCCTATGGGGGTAACCTCATACAACTGCTGTAGATGGAGGCCTTGCAAAGATATCTCAACGTGTTTCTGTGAATCCTGCCAACCACTGCTCCGGGACACGGCGCCCCTTTGGCTTTGTATGGGTGGAAGGAATGGCCTCATCTTTAAAAAAACAAAAATATTGAGAGTAAAATATCGATTAATCAAGTGATTATAAAATAAAGATAAATGTTTTCACGAATTCTTCTCCGTGTGAATGCAATAAGTGCCGTTCTACGCATTAAACTTTAAAGAATAAATATTGTTGTAGGTTTTAATGTGGTACTTAATTAGGCACTACAGATAGCATGCCGAAAAAATGCCGTAGCCTATTGTGTATGCCAAAAAATGAATGCAAAAGAGATGCTGTCGATAATATGCTACGTACATACACATAGGCCTATATATATATGATACTAGCAAAGTACCCGTCCTCCAGACGATCCCCCTCTCTCCCCACACTTCCCCCTCTCTCTCTTTTCCCTCCGCCTCTTCTCTGTCTCTCATACCTGTTTTTCTCTTCCAACCCCATCTCTGATTCCCCCCTCTCCCTCCCCTCTTCCTCATGCTCCCCCTCCATGCTTTCTCTCCCTCCCCTCTTCTCCTTCTCCCTTTTCTCCCCCCCCCTCCCCTCTCCTATTTCCCTACCCTCTCCCTTTTCTTCACTCTCCCCTCCTACACCTTCTCCCTCCCTCCCCCCACTCCAATACCCTCACCCTCTCCCACTCCTCTGCATGTAGTCGGGTCCCCCTGGAAGGGAGGTAGTAGCTTGTGGGAAATGACATAGTATCTCACAGGGGCTTTCCCAGGCTATAAATAGAGTGTGCATGTAGATCCCAATTTAAAAAAGGCTTCAAAATCACATTTCCACCCCAGATACCTTCACAAACCACACACGACGTCCTCCAGAGAGGGTGGACAGAACTCTACAGATGAATAAAAACGGTTTGTAAAACAACAAATTCCGAGAACATGTGAGACAAAGAAACCTCTCTTTTCTACCTAAAGAACCCCCTCTTTTCTACCTCTTTTTGTAGAAATCGCATGGACGTATATCATATGGACATCGATCCCGGGCCTGTGTTAGGTCACGTTTTTCTTACTCTTAATTGTATCTGGGAGCGGAGGAATACTTGGGACTTACAAGTTACATACAGGCATGACACATCAATGTGACTCTGCGATGGAGGTGTAACTATAGTGTTACCACTATAGGTATAAGGTGGACTGGTACATAAATACAACGTTGAGTCTATATACATCCATCCAACCAAGTGCTACTACTAATATGGTGTACGGTATATATGACTTGTTTGGTGTTTTTTTGTTTTTTTTAGATGTTTATCATATTAGTTGTTTTGTTTTTAGATAAATCCTTGTCGATATCCTTTATCAACACATGATAAACATCCAGAAGTGAATACTGATATTTTGTTTTTCAAAAACGTAAATTATCATCAATAATAAATCAGTGGCGTAGGAACAGGTGGTCCGAAGAGATGGGGTGGGCATGGGATCCCGATGGGATCTTACGTCGAAGGTTGACCTTCCTCTTAAAAATGAGCGTTCTAAAGGTTCCTGAGAAAAACGAACAATCGGCTTGCAGTTCAGCATTATTTCATGCAGTAGGAATCGAAGATGCTATAAACCAAATGTATTGACATAGTGCCGTAACCGGTTTTATTTCAATATCTTTTATTATATTTTGAGAAATGTTAAATAAAGTAGCAAGGCCAATAGAACGCCTATAGGCCTAATCGGCCGCTCTATAGTATTGGCAAAACAAACTTGTTGCTACATGCCGATATGGGCCCCCTATAATTTACAACTATCCGGGATTCGAGGCGGGAGTGAATGCGGGGGTGAATATTCACCGATGACGGTCAAGGGGTAGTAGCCCCGCGACCGTCATGGGTGAATATTCACGACGCCCCCCCCCCCCCCCCCCCCCACACACACACATAACTTATGTTATATTAACATGAACTACCAGGGCTCGAAAAAAAACCGATTTACTTGCCCAACATCCTTTTTCACTTGCCCAAATTTATTTGCAGAATTATAAACGACATCACACTGATCTGTATGTATCTTGTTTCATTGTAAGTAGACATCACAACAGGGGTTTGAAATTGGGGCCGTAGAGATTTCCACTTGCCCACTCGGGCAAGTAACATTTAATTTTACTTGCCCAGAGCCATTTTTTACTCTCTATAGTAGGCCTATAGTATTAATAGGTCCTAGGCCTACTAAAATCGAAATATAGAAAATTTAGTATTTTAGATTCAAAAATCAAATTCGACAGTATTGTGTATAGCCTGTAGGATATGATTTGGCTATTGATGGCTAAATGATTCTTTTTTTTAAATACAATATTTATAGGTCCTGGCCCCCCACCCTCACACACCTGCACAGTTAGTAGGCCTGTAGGCCTACCGTATTAGTAGTCGCATTTACTAATAGTATATTACACACACAATGGAGGATAGCTTACTACGTCTGCCCATCTGAAATTATACCAGTGTAACGATCCTGTGAAGTATATATGACGACTCTATGAAGCTCCGGGCAACCTCCGGGAAAGCTCCGGGCAACCTCCGGGAAAGCTCCGGACAACCTCCGGGAAAGCTCCGGGACCCCCCGTGGTACCTCCGGATGCCACTAGGGGCTACATGTTCAGGACTGCTGCTATTCTCTGCTTATATTAGTTCATTATGTTATAACTAATTATTGGTTAATGATAGAGCTTTCAGACTTCGACCATCTCTTATGTTATATATTACTCTAATTTATGATGAAGGTTATACTTATTTGCTCATTGTATTTATTTATATATTCCTCATTCATATTGTACATACCTTATGTTACTTACTATGATATTCATGACCTTTGCATTGAGCTTCATGTATTGTCAGGTTGGGAACAAGGACCCAACCTCACCTCAAGGATTGATCAGGAATAAAACTGGACTTGCAAACTATTCTCTCTTTACTTTATTCTTTCCGGAGGGATTTAAAACATAGAATATTATTCACCCTAGGCCTTTGACATGGACATAGTTCTTTCCTCCACTACCCTTGCTAGAGATATGATTAATATTTACGCGGAGAAGTAACCTATACGATCACGAATATATTATTATTAAATATCGATAGTATTTAAGCCTGGAAGAGATCCAGAGTCGATACACAGAAAGTGCAACACTGGCAAATCATCTCACTGGAAAGAACATAGGCAAGATTCACAACACCAACAGTAGGAAATAAAAGTTAGTATGGTACAAGCTTGTGTCGAAGTGAGGATCGAGTGCCTGTCAGTTAGAAAATTCACTTTGTCAGAGGGTCGCGACACCGAACTCCCCCCCCCCCCCCCCCCCCCCCCCCATCACGCTCGCTAGGAAAACCTTCAAGAATTAGACCAAAGTCAAAGACGTCAATTAAGGAGGAAGAGATAACGACCCGACAACGACCCCAAGGCAATTAATTCCACCACAAAGGCTAGAAATATTTAGAATAAAATAAGTATATAGATCTATATCTAAAATTAAATCAAAATAACAACCCTTTAAGTTAACATTATCCCATGCAACGGAAATGTTACTGTCTATGTTGCCTGGTAGGCCTATAAATACCGTAAGGCACCACGTGCATAGCCCGAGAAATTTTACTGCTGGTCGCTACACAGCACGGGTGTAAGAAAAGCAAAGAACGAATAACAAAATATAATTATGTAATACTCACCCCAATGATATATTCTTCAATTGTAAATCTCCTATCAAGGTCTATATGCGGCGGGTATCAGTAATGACAATGAGAAATTTAAGTCTACGACTACGGAACTTTCCAGCACTGTGCACTGTCGTGGGATACACGCTGCTAGGGCGGGAAATGACACTAGGGAAACAGTTGCTATGGAAACGCTCCTATGACAATGCTGAATCCGGACCGAGGTCAATGTCAAGAAGCAAAACGTTATTTATCTGTCGACTAGAATAAAACTGACTTCAGATAAATACGCGACGAGCACATTCCACAAAGATACCGCAATAAACATATGAGATTTGTTTTTTTTCCCGAGAAACTAATTGGAAAATCCCTGCAGTTACACTGATAACAACTTCCGGTATCCAAGCGCATGGTTGCCATGAAACTTCTCAGCGAGTGAAGTAACCAAAGTAATGCTAAAGCTGTCTTTCTAACTTCACATGTCATATCCAAACTCTATCATGGGTATGTGAATCATAGAAAGGAGGAAATTGCCCTTGCTGAAAACATTTCACTGCCATCTAACGTTACTGAGACAGCACTCTAGTTCTCGACTCTACATTGAAACGAGAGATGGCAGTGTGAGAAGTTGTAGTTGTGTAGAGATACCGTAGTTTCCGGTGGGTCGGGTTGAGTATGGAGGTAGAAACAAACAGATAAGCTCTATTTTCGTCCCTCTAGGGAAAGAAGCTGGATCGTCATTCCTTCTGGATTACCCTAGTACAAGATTGGAGGTCAGTGAACTCGGTTTAGATTGCTTTGGTGTCTTGTAGCTTGGATTGTTATCCTCGCGCTCTGCACCCGAACACTGTGTATTGGCGCTAGCCCATGCATAGTAGCATTGCCATTGATCGAGTCAGTTCATCAGTAGGCCTAGTACTTTAAGTTTGGCCAACTTATGCCAACGCTTGAGGTGAGTGAGAGATGCACAAACTGTTAGCGCTGTGAGTAGTGTTGTCGAACAGTGACAGGGAGCTTCCTTGCCGGTCTCCCAGTCCTAGAGGACACGCCCTTCAAGTTAAAAAGTCTTGTTTGACTCTGAGGAGCCACTCGGGAGGTTATTCGTTGAATTTTTCCCCTTTTATAAATTTAATTTTTGTTCAGCCACAGAGTTATGATTCTTGTTTTTCATGTTGTCTATTTTTCTTAAGCTCGATGTAACTTGATGTATTGGGAACATCTACATCGGTATAATAATTGCCTGTCATCACCCTGGCATTAAAATCTTATAATTATAACATTTATAAGACTGTAGGCCTATATCCACCCTGGCCTGGGATAATTACATTTTTTAAAAAATCATTATCCTTGTAATTACTACATATCATTAATTTTACCCGTCCCCGCCCCCTCTCCTCGACCTCGTATACCTATAATGGCGGTCTGTTTATTTTCAAGTATCCCTTAATTGAACTTAGCATATTTTTTATTGCTCCACTGGTCGCGTCTCGATATTGACAGATAGCGAGAGCAAATAATAACACTCAACAGAATAGTTTGACAGGTCAAGTAGCACTTTGTGGGATGGCACTATTTATACAGGTCATGTATCATATCTTGGGTAAGTCATGCCCTGGGTAAGTCACGCGTAAGCCACGCAGTACCCACATGCCCTCGATCCCTCATGTCTGTGATGTATAGTAATTTGCTATCTATTATTATATATTGATATCCAATTTATTTAGTTGAGATGTAAGTGCTGATCCGCTATCTCCTACGGTAGTATATATACTATAACCATTTATTATTGAGAGAAAAAAACACTGGGAGATTTAAAATCTTACTTTTAATTCTTGATAGTTTCTAACAAATTCAAAATCATTTTCATGATAATAATCTTTAAAACACGTTCAATTTCAATTTAGTACTATGTAGTAGTAGCCTATTGTGTTTTTGTTAGTCCGGTATATAGAATTTAATTTCCCATGTTTTAGCCTCTCCTGATGTGATTTTGTTGGCAGACCTAGACAAGCCCATTTTGTTGATGTAGCGAACATTCATAGTCTTCGATGAATAATTGAAATTTATGTTTAGATCATTTACACTGTCGGACAAGAAGCGCTGGCATGTATATGCCAGAAATATCCAACACAACCTATTTAAACTATAGTATCTAGTTTAAATAGGTTGTGTTGGATATTTCGGTGATTAAATGGTTGAAACCTCATCATAGTTTTTGCCCTGGCGTAAAGAACAAAACCCCTTATTTTTCATTTCTTTATTAATTTAAATCGTTAGATTGTGAAACCTCTTTGCTTTTTAAATGTAATTACTGAGTACTCTCTTGGCAAGTTAATATTTCATCAAGTTCATGGCCTGCTGACTTTTGATTTACACTGAGAATATTTTGCAAGGGACTGGCAGTGGTCCATACAGGTGGTTGGCATAGGTTGCCCTCAGCTATAAATATGTACTCATTCATTCCTAGCTATGTAAAGCAAGGCCCAAAGAGTCGGAACAATTGCCTGTGCTTTCACTGGTCCGACTTGTCTTTCAACGGTCAAGGACCGCGGTCCGGCAGGTTTCGCCATGTCTGTATCTTGATGTACATAAATTTAAGTGACCTAATTTATTTCTATTATTGTGGTGAACAAGACGATTTTTAAAAGGGTTCCATGATAATAACATGAATATGTAATTGGACTAAATAAAGTTTATTAAAAACAAAATCTTTTCAAATATATTATGATATCGACTTGCGCAACTTGCGACTTGTGAATCATTTCCGTGTAACACATCGCATATAAACATTGATTCACCAGTGAGTTAATGTTAACCAATTTACATACAAGATATTAACGTATAGTTAATGTTGATAATAGGCAAGTGTATTCATGTTCAAATATAATGTTAATTTACCATTAAATCAACGTTCATAATTTGATGTCAAAATGTAAACATTAACTTGACCAGTAAGTTAATGTTAATAATTTTACATCAATGTATTAACGTAAAGTTGTTGTTGATAATACATAAGTATATTGATGTTAAGATATTGATGTATAGTCACCATCAAATTAATGTTAGGAAGTTAACATGAAGAGAATTAACGTTAAGTTAATGTTTGCTTAACGCTAAAATAGTAACGTGGACTAAATTCACGTGAAATTAAGGTTAAATTCACTTCAAAACGTTAACGTTGCTAAATTAATCTCCCATTGACGTTAATCAACATTGTGTTAACGTGAATTGTCCTTAAAATATGACTACTGAACCCCAAATATTCAACTCATGCCAGAAACCCATGATATTATACCGTGCTAGCTTATATGCCAATACCATGGTGTATGTTTCAATAATAATCACTACTCAAAACATATTTTACGTCAGATGCCATGTCGGTAGTTCTAAGTTTACAAGTTTTGAAATTGGTCTTTTATTAACCACAAATTTAATTGAGAATCAGATGCTGGTACCTGGTGTGTTCATTTTATGTTTCTTTTATGTGTGATGCAACGTTTTGGCCAATTTGAGACTGGGCCCCAAACCTTATGGTCATCTAATTATCCCGTCCTACTGTTTCAGCTTGACGAAAGAGCAACAACATGAGTCGGATGCGATTAGCTCTGAAGAGAGCAGGAATCGCTGGTGTCGCAATAGGTGGCACCACACTCCTTGGCCTATGGGCTGCTCCTCACATAAATGAATTTCGTAAGGAATCTGTAAGTAATCTCTGTAGCATTCTTAAATTGCCCGTTGAATTTCATTAGATCAACCGACTGGTCTAAATCCATTTTATTACCAAAGGGAAATGTGGTCCAAATATGTACGAGTGGTCTTGTTAGATTCTAACCTCCCGAAAATTTGGTAAACTATAGCACCAGGTCCCAACACGATAGACTTAAATTTCTTTTATAAGGAGAAAAATCAAACTCTTGCATATTTCTAAAAGTTTTGTTAGTTATTAGTGAAATTGTTCGCTGAAACTTTACAACGGTCAACAAGTACCAATATATTATTCTCTTATATCGTTGGTGTTGTTACCTGGTGGGAGACAGTTGCTTGTCCAAGCTTGTCCAGCAGGCTGGTAATTACTGACGGTTGCAGTGAGAGACATTAGTGACAGTGGCATAAGAGCATTAGTGACAGTAAACATTTAGCTGTAAACCCATATATTCCATCGGTTTCGATAGCCTGAGACTGTAATTGCATATCAAGTATGTTATTTGAAACCTTTGCCTTGCCAATAAATTTGCTGTTTTTTTCATGCAGCGCTACAGCGGTACTGTGTTAGCAGAGAGCAGCCAGAAGAACATCGCCAACCGGCCTCTACCTACACGTCAGCAGCAGTTGGACCAACTTAAAGAAAAGGAATATGATGTCCTGGTTATCGGTGGTGGAGCCACTGGCTGTGGGGTGGCCCTTGACTCTATCAGCAGAGGTTGGTAGCTTCCTGACAACATGAACCAAAATATGCCTATCTCATAGGCCTATATTCAAACTACTAAATTGTCGATTCGCTTATTATTTAATGTAAACATTTATTATTGAAACCATATGAAGACAGTGAACGATTTTAACGGTATCGTTTTGTCTTTCGCTGATCTAATTATTTTTGCTGATCTAACTGCTTGTAAATTTAAATTGATTCATATAAAACTCCGTGTATATATGATCTTTTACCTAAAAAACAGTTAATAGAAATAATAGGCAGTCAGCCCTTTTAAAATTGTCGATCACCAAAGTATTAGATTCGTAATATTACATGGCTATTCATCTTTGGTAAAAAAAAAAACATGGAATACTTGTTGTTTTGCAGGTCTCAGTACAGCTATGGTGGAAAAGTTTGACTTCGCTGCTGGAACGAGTAGCCGCAGCACCAAATTACTTCACGGTGGTGTGCGGTACCTCCAGAAAGCTATATTTAACCTAGACCTCGAACAAGTTAGTATGCTTCTTCACCTCCTCAGTTAGATCAGTCATTGGTGCGGTGGTGGCGGTTTAAAAGAAGAATGAAATATACTGGCCTTTCAACAGCAATAAAAATACTTCTTAAGATAACCGACCCAGGATATGCACCATTTCATTCTACACTTGTTGCTTTAATATGAAAGCCTCAACCATAACCATTAACTGCTGACTAGCAAATTATTTGTATTGTATTAAGACAATGTTATTCTATTATTTAGTATCGGATGGTAAAAGAAGCTCTAGGGGAACGGGCTAATCTACTTGAAATCGCACCTCACCTTGCCTACCCACTGCCCATCATGCTGCCTGTCTACAAGTAAGTTGGAACTTGTTTGTCCTTGTTTGTCCCTAAATGAGGGAGGGATGTTTTGTATTTGGTAAAATATTTCCTAAAATGTTTGATAAAACTCGAAACTTGATTATTGTTTATTGAACAACCCAAGATATATGATAATCTTTTAATTCCAGGTGGTGGCAAGTGCCATATTTCTATGCAGGGATCAAATGCTACGATCTAGTTGCAGGGAGACAGTGCCTTAAGCCCTCCTACTACTTGTCAAAAAGCAAAGCATTGGAGCTCTTCCCCATGTTAAAGAAGGACCAGCTGTGTGGAGCCATAGTTTATTACGATGGTGAGCTGATTATCGCCTTTATGTTGGTTGCTGGAAAGTTTTATTAGGTCCCTAAATGTGGAAAAGCAGTTAATTTGATAAACCTGGACCAAAACTATTCAAGATTATTTGTTGTTTTAGATTTCCTATCGATCTGCATTATTAGGAAAGTGCTTGGACGTTCTTGGAGATGCCCTTAATTTTTCAATCCCAAGAATGTGAGAATATTATGTTATCCAGAAGTGAACAATGTTATATTGCAATGCTTACATCCATTGGCAGTTATGACTACTGAACTATTCCTAGGTGAAATAAATCGTTTTCACTATGTCGCAAACTTGCTAATTGCAGTCATATTGTCCTTCAATACATTGTCTCGTGTAGATATGATGGATCTCTGTAAAGTCTCTAAATTCTCCAGGTCAACATGACGATGCCCGTATGTGTTTCGCGATCGCGCTGTCGGCGGCGCGGATGGGGGCCACTGTTGCCAACCACTGCGAGGTGGTGGAGGTGTTAAAGAAAACTGACGAGGACGGCAAGGAGGTGTGCTGTGGGGCCCGCGTCAGGGAACGATTCACGCGTGAGTGTGGTTTGTCATTATCTCTGAGTTATATGTCCCATGCGGGATTGATAAATTATAATACCTTTCTATAGGTCCCTGAATATGAATAATTTTCTGAAAAGGGGCTATGTTCTTACTACACTTATGTAAGTCCCACCATCGTTTGTGAGACCGTAATACCCTCGAGTCTACTTCTAAAAATAAACCTGTCTTTGGAGAGCGCTACTTTCTTGCCTTGTATTAGAAATATTAAAAAATAAAAAAAGTATTAACACCCTGAATGATCCATTCCAACTTACCATTGCCCGCAGGTGATGAGTTTATTATCCGTGCTAAGTGTGTTATCAATGCCACTGGTCCACACACTGACTTCATCCGTACTATGGATAATGAAGACACCCGGAAGATCTGTCAACCCTCCAGTGGCGTACACATTGTGCTTCCTAGCTACTATAGGTGAGATGATATCTTTTTGTTATTATGATAAATGCAGGTTAGCCTACAACAGGATCCAAAGAATATCTCAGAGGAGGGCTAAGAAATTACTGAGAACAAATAGATATTGTTACGTATGGTGTAACATAAGATCATACCTGTTTGTTATGCCAAACCTATAGAATGGTCTGCCCAAGTATTAAAAACTAGAAAACAATTTAGGGGATATCTAAGAAAGGAAACAAGTGTTCAGTATTTGAAAGTGGATGATGTAAATTCCGCAATGTAAGCCATTAACCAGGTCTGTAATTCCTCAGAAATAAGATGGAGATATCGATAAATTGACTGTACAAATGAATGATTAAATATACCTGACTTTGATTATAAATATATTTCTACTTAGGGTGACTTTTCTTCAAAAGTCTCCTATAATATCCTTGTAAGTGCACCACGTTCGTGTTCACATTACTGCTATCATTATAGACGTTAAGGTGCCTGTTGTTATAACAATATCATAAATGCAGTACTATCTAAAATAAGATCAAAAGAACAGATAATATATCAACTGTCGGATAACAACTCATGATAATGATAATTTTTCTTGGCTGGTCGGAAGACCTACTTGTAGAGACCCGAGTCCATTTCTGTATTCTTTTCGGAATAAAAAAATATCTCTCTATATAAGGCTAACGAAGTAATTAGAGTTATGTGAGCTATAAAGAAATAGGAAAAGGCGCGTATAACAAATTGATGGCCCGAGCGTGGCAAAAGTATGATGGCTGCCGTGGTTGGTGCAGTTTCCTAGCAACCTGACCGCTCCGATCTCAAGCCTTGTTTTACTTAGTTGCTCGCGCGTGGGTCATAATGATACACATTATCTATATTGGACATGTCTAATGCTATATATGACTTATGTATTTAACCTTATGCAATAGGATGTAATATTACGTAATAAAGAATGGAAAATGACAATATAATATTTATACATGAATTCTCATAGAACGAAACTAGATCAGTGCATATCTGAGATAGGACCATATATTATCATAAGAGAAAGACGTCTATGAGAAACAAATAATGAAATATGTGAAAATACAAGCATGATAATTGAACAATATTGATAATAGAACAAACCTCGAAGAGTACACAAGTAAATGAGACCCACATACTATATCTACTTTGTATTACCGCTCCTGCGTGAAATAATTGAGGCAGTTCTGGACATGTAATGAAGCAGTCATGAGATCTAAGTCCCGCTGGACCAAGTCAGTCCTTCCTACCAGGGTCACTACTGAGAATAAAATAGAAATAACCTTTTCATGCAATAGCATATTGAATCTTTTGAATGGAAACAAAATTTGTCAAATTGAAGTCACATTTTTCAAAAGTATATAATACATATCATCACAATTGCAGTCCTGCAAACATGGGGCTCCTGGATCCTGCCACGAGTGACGGACGTATCATCTTCTTCCTGCCGTGGCAGAATATGACCATGGCCGGCACGACTGACAGCCCCTGCACTGTAACAGACAACCCTTCACCCACCGAGGCAGAAATAGAGTTTATTCTTAGCGAGGTTAAGAATTATCTCAACAAAGATGTTAATGGTGAGTGTTAATGCCAACGCGCCAGCTCTGATAAAGATCTGATATTAATCTCTACAGTAAAAACACAACTCATCTGAATATGATAAAGCGGTTTCTGCATTGAACAACACATTTTGTTTCTACGATAGTGTTTGTCCACGTGTCATAGATATGATATCCTAAATTACGGATGTTCAAATGTTGATTTACACCTAGGTTAGTGTTTTAGTAATTTAGAAGTATTTTATGATGCGTTGAAAGCCTTTTAACTATGGGGTATTTGCTCTGTTTCAATGAACGTAAATCGATGCTTAAATAAATACAAATAATATGAATCATCTATGATATTAATTTCAGTACGGAGAGGAGATGTGCTGTCTGCCTGGAGTGGTATACGGCCACTGGTACTCAATCCAAATGCTAAGAACACACAGTCTATTGCCAGGAATCACATCATCGAAGTCTCTGACTCTAACCTCATCACCATTGCTGGTAGGTAGAACACTTCCTTACTGTTATTGTAGGGAGACCTCCCTGCTTCTTTGCATAAAAATCGTCTTCGGTTATTGGGGAGGATCGTTGCAATCATCAGTGTACATGGTACAGTTTACAGAACAATTTAGAGATGAACTGGTCTTTGGATACAGGAGAAACCCAAATATCAGCGATATGTTAGTTTCTTCTAAACTCAATTGATGGATATGCAATGTATATTACACCTTGTTTATAGGATCTTCGTTTCCTACTGCATGAAACAATGCTGAACTGCAAGCTGATTGTTCCAGTATATTTAGTTTTGTCAGGAACCCATAAAACGCTTGTTTTCAAGAGCAACGTTGACCTTCGACCTAAAAACTTCTGATCTCCGATTAAATAGAAAAGAATTATATTGCTAAATCCCCCAAAGAAATACTTATTTAGAACCTGTTGCCATTGCAAACCTATACTAAAAAATCACTCACTCACGTCTGATCGCAAACAAAACATCTCAATAAATGTTAATGCATGACATAGTTTAATGCTAATTGTTTAGATCAGTTTGCATAAGAATCCTGGCTACTATGTTGTACTATTGTAGGTGGTAAGTGGACGACGTATCGGCACATGGCGGAAGAGACGATGGACAAGGCTACAGAGTTGTGTGGACTCCAACCCACCTCACCTTGTGCTACCAAAGGTCTTCTGCTGGACGGAGCTCATGAGTGGACACCCACTGCCTTCATTAGACTTATTCAGGACTTCGGACTTGACAGTGATGTAAGTATTGTATTGTTTTAACTTGATAAGCAGTGGTTCATTCGCTGCATGCCCGGTGTATATTACGCTTTCTTTAAGTGTATATATTGTTACGGTTTTCCTTTCCCATGTTATGCCCTTGTTCGATGAGTCGGTGGGCCTGGTCTTCCAGGGTCTCATCCCACAGGTGATCAAGTGAATTCGTCTCGTAAGCCATAATGAAGTTACTGAATTAAGCTGATCTTGTCTTCTAGTTACTTACTAATCTCAGAGCTAGGTGATATTCAAGTGATAGTTCAGCACTGCTTCGCA
This sequence comes from Sthenelais limicola, assembly GCA_942159475.1. NCBI lineage: Eukaryota > Metazoa > Annelida > Polychaeta > Phyllodocida > Sigalionidae > Sthenelais > Sthenelais limicola. The sequence continues at coordinate 53,323,576 of OW804100.1, read as the reverse complement.
TACACAAGGAATGGAGTCAAAGATGTCTTTACAGCTTGGGTCTCAGGTTTATTGTCGTGTGAATCTCCAACAACAGGGGTTTATATAGTACAAGAGTAAGCGAATCGTCTATCGTCATTCGCCATTCGCCATTCGCCATCATGATATTACTTTTAAGGAAACACTATCAGACGATTCGTCAGCATGAGCGAATCGCCAGGCGATTTACCTTTTGTTAGCTATAAAGAGAAATACATAGCAGGGAAGCATACCCCTGTGTTCTATCCTATAACAATATATATTCAGAGTTTGTTCCTCAGTTATATGGATATTCAAAATTTAAACTAAAAAAGAAACATAGAGGATTGAGGTTCGGGGATGTACATTTTTTTTCAATCAAAACAAATATTCATTTGTATTAAATTGTGTTGTTGTAACCATTGATTTCGCACTTGGACTAGTTTGTTTACCCGGTTGAACTTATTGAAGGAGTGCACCAAAACCAGATCTTCTGTTGTCGTAACCACTAAACCAATCGCGTAAACCAGCCACTAAAAATGTAAAATTCTAATCCAAAACTCCATCCAATCCTGGATAATTTCCTACACAATTTAATGCCAATTCTGGCCACTGTGTGTATTAGCAAATTACCTGCTTGGTGACACAGGGTCATTTTCTACAAATTTTGATTACCGTAATTGTTAATATAAAACTCTGCCTGTTTACCCTCATACTAAAACCATTTTCACATTGCAGGTTGCCCAGCACCTCTCCAGTACATATGGGGACAAGGCTCACCTGGTTGCCAAGAAAGCTAACCTTACAGGTAAAAGATGGCCGGTGGTGGGCAGACGGCTGCATGAAGACTACCCCTACATCGAGGCGGAGGTGGGTGTGGCTCCTAAGGCCATCATTCTTTCTTCATTGACTCAACTGAGGTTTTGCATTTTATCGCAGTTACGCAGTAGGAAATGCACTGCAGTTAGCTATTGTTGTAATGGGACAAAGTTATACCAGTTATTCTAATTTTGGAGCGTTAAATGTATGAAGTTGTGCAAAATTATTTATTTTTGATAATGGCGTCAACATTGATTAATGACCATAATTTCCATTCATATCATTGGCTATAACTAATTTATAGTATAATCTCTTTTTGTCTTGAGAATTGATAATGATGTCTCGTCTTGATTTCCTTTTCCTTACTTCTGCACTCTGGAAACCTATAATTGTATTCCTCTTCCCGCCGCCGTTCCCTAAAGTGGTAATATCTTACAATACTTATGATCGGGCCCTGGCAAGTGGAGTCTGTCCTTTTAATTGAGGACTCAGTCCCTGTTCCTTTCCAACCAGATGACTCTCCTCACCCTTCCCCTCTCTGCTTGAAGATGTAATTTTAATTTAAGATCTCTATTTGTCTGTGTAGGTTGTGCATGCAGTGAGGGAGTACGCTTGTACTGCAGTTGATATTCTGGCCAGACGTACACGCTTAGCATTCCTCAACGTACACGCTGCTGAGGAGTCCCTCCCTCGTATTATAGAGATACTGGCACAGGAGCTCAACTGGAGCAAGGCACGCATGAAGGTGGGACATATTTATTTGTCTTTTACCAGGGACAGGAAAGATATGACCCCTCAATGACGCGTGGGAGAATATTATTTAGGTTTAAGTTCAAAACGAACGCAAGTCCTAAACAGTCAGAATATTGATAAGTACAATGGATATTAACCATGAGGAGAGAAGTCCCACGATGGGAACGGGTTGTGCTGAATTTAAAATGTCCTTTGTATTAATTACAGGAAGAAACCGATCGTGCCCGCCGGTTCCTGACACTAGAGATGGGTCTCAATCTAAAGAAGGAGAGTGAGAACGTACCAATTAACTTTACGAAGGGAGAGATAGATGTCTACATCAAGAGATTCCGTTCGCTAGACTTCGATAATAAAGGTTATATCACCATCAAAGATCTGCGAAAATATTTCAAGGTATGTGCAAGTTATGGAGATTCATATATAAATTTTACCTTAAATATCACAATACGGATTATAAAGAAAATGCATCGATAGTTTTGTGATACAATCAGAGCTATACTGTTTTACAAGCAACTATTTTCCACATTATTTTTGTTGTGTAGCGAGTATGCCAGGCTGGCACCTCTCTTATGGCGAACATTTATTCCAAAGTTCATTTCTGTTATCGGCGCCAATATCTCAACAATTTACATGAGCATTGCACGAAACTGGTGCACGAATATACTTGAGAATATATTATTTTAAAAAAAAACATCAAGACTAGGAGGAGGTCAGATGAAGAAGCACTGTAAAGCAATGGCTTAGACCTTGAATAAGTTTAGGGTTGATGCGGCTTATACTGTCCCTTTTTTTAATCCTAAATTAATCAGAATACGGGGGAAATGCCTTTGGTCATTTCTTTAATCTAGAATAAACATGTTAATTAAATTGAAGTATTTAAGAATCTCTTTTGATAATGATTAATAAACAAATTGCTATCTTAATATATATTTCGCTTGCTCTTAGATAAGAAGGTGTCAAAATATGTTTCGTGGGTATTTTATGAGCTATTTGCCTATTTGCCAATCTGATCTAAGAACAATATTTATATTCATCCTTAATATCTTTACGTTTCTTTTCATTGAAGAGATTTAGACATTTGAGGCTATATGGGATGAGGACATTATTCTTTAACATGCTCATGATATAACTTGCAATCATTATTTGGTATTAGTAAAATAAACATGGGGATAATAGTGTCTGGTCATTATTGTCAGTCGCACCCTTGGCTGTACGTTATTATGCAGTATCATTCCACGAATCGGTTTATAGATTGTGCAGTCTGCAAAATTTACTGCATGACTTTAATGACGTGAATATATATCAAGCATGGTCGCTTCTTTACAATCCATTGTTTGTAACTAACATGTTTCCGCTTCCTTTTCTGCACCCAAATCTAATTGCAGGAGAAGGTATTAGTAGAGCTTTTTGCGATTATATATTTTATTCGCTAACATTTTTCTTTCAAGAGTGTGAAGAAACTGAATCAATGACTCTTGTTTTGTTTCGTCTTGTGTTTTGTTATTCACGAAGTTATTGTGTTTGGTGACCTAGTACATGCCTTTCTTTTCAAGCTATTTCTTTCATGTTTGGTAAATGGCTCAGGAAAACCGATTGTGGTTGAATAGGGTGATTTAAATTTTTAAATTGTTTTTTTGAAAAGAGTTATTTCCAAAAGCGGTAAACCACCTTGGGCCCTTTGAAGTGAGATCCTTATCTCACTCTGACTTAGCTTTGACTTAGGTTTGTTAGTAGCTGACTAGCTGGTTTGTTAGTAGCTGACTGGAGTACCCTCAGCTGACTGGAGTACCCTCTGCCCCTGCTCCTGCTCCTGCTCCTGCTCCTCCTCCTCCTCCTCCTCCTCCTCCTCCTCCTCCTCCTCCTCCTCCTCCTCCTCCTTCACTGATGGGTCCGCCAATGGAAGTGTACACACTCTTACTGTTTGCACTTTTAGTCAAATCTGCTAATGTTGTCTCAAAGTGAAAAATACTATATGTATCCTTCTATTTTTTTTACTGGTATGTTCGATGTGCATGTTGAACCAAATTCTAGCTAAATTTAGGTCATTTTAAAGGAATTCAAACAACATTTGTAGACAAAAACTAATGTACACATGTCTGAGTCAGCCCCCTTTGCCCAGCGTTCATGGGGTGACCACAGCCTCCTCCTCCCTGCTATCCCCTAATTGTTGCCATATGTGATGTCCACTGTCCTTACAGCTCCCCCTACAAAGCGCCATCCAGTGGTCATGATCAGTGACACCTGTTGGCCGTCATCAGTGCCCCCTGTTGACCGTCAGCTTCTATCACATCTGTTCTCTTTCATCAGACCTCCCTGCCCGTCATGCACCCATGTATTGGACAGATAAGGGAGGCATGAAATGATAAGAAAATCTAGGCCCTCTATTATTATTTCCTCTCTCGTTCACTCCCCCTCTCTCTCTCCTCTCTCTCACACAATCTCTCCTCTTCCTCCTCCTCCTCCTCCTCCTTCTCCTCCTCCTCTCTCTCTCTCTCCTCTCACACACAATCGCTCAATCTCTCCTCCCCCCACCCCTCTCTCTCTCTCTCATACACACACAATCTCTCCCCCCCCCCCCCCCATACAGGCCTATACCATCTAAGAGTTGAGATAATCTCCCCCTCTGTCATCTTAGCCTTCCTCTCCCACCCACCCACCCATGTCACCCCTACTCGCCCCAACCTCCACCTCCAACTCTGGGGTGAATGGGAGTAATTACCCTGATAAGCTGATAAGGTGCACCATCACCACAAGCAGAACAACATCCACCTCCTTCTCCTAATCCCCCACCCCCACCAGACAGTACCACTTTTTACCATTAAGGCCATTAAGTGTTTGGGGAGACATCAACCCAGGTGGCATTGAGTAACAGGTTAATAATTGGTATTGATTAACTAGTAAAATCGTTTTAAGAATGACCACACTTGTCCTTAGATTAAGAGACCCTTTTACTCTAAGCACTTGTCATATTCAGAAATTTGTTAAATCCAGAAATTATTTCTTTTTTAAATGTAGAAATTACATTTCTTTCACTCCAGCTTCGCGATATGTGGCTATAAATTGCCACATGTTTCATGTCCTCCTTGTTGAATAAAGTGCTAGCCTCTTTTGAATTCCTTCACCTGTATGATGGCACACTTTTTTTCTTGACTCCCACAGTTCTAAAATATCCAGAAGTTTATCACTAACACACCGGATGACTTCGACGTTTTAGAAATGTATATGTTAACAAAATCCCTCGATTTCTATACAAACCTAGCATTAACAGGTTAAACCCAGTGATAATTTGACCCGTCTCCATTACTTCTCGAGTGGGATGATCCTTCACCAAACTAAGCATGTTGTCGCCTTCTATGTGTCTAATTTCTCACCGTTGCACAAACAAGACATTTTATTATCTGACTAGCAATGTTCAAATCCTTAAACGTTGTGTAGATGTTCATTAAAAAGTGCGTCGTATACTATTGTAAGTGTGGAACATGTAACTTTTCAAAGCTGTCATACACACACGAATCAGTTTCAAAACCTAGTGCATCACAAAGTTTTATTTTCCCATTTCCTTCCTCTCTCAATTCTTGATTTCTCCGTTTTCCACGATTTATTCATTCCTACCTGTCATTCCTCCCCAATTAGTTTACTTCATCCCAGGTATGTTTATTGAGATGTTATGGTGTTGGTAAGGTGACAGAGAACACACACTCATATTTTTGTATATTCAAGCATATTACAAATCCATTTATTTTTTTTCCATGCAAGTAGAATCGGTCCTCCTGATGCCACCTAAGGGGCCCAGGATGGGAGAGAGCCTGGCAACTCATCCTTTTGCAGCAGTGGTGCCTTTCTTGGTGCCACTCTTTGCACAATGTCTCTCCAACTATTACCCCATCAATGATTAAATTATTGTTTCGTAAAATAAAGTCACGAAAATGTAATATATGCAGCAGCAAGGTTGTACATATCTGAATTCTTAATACTCATTTAATCACCATGTAATGTCATTTTAGTTAATAAGTTGGGAAACCGCATGGAATATGCTCATTTCTCTTACAACTATTTTTTTGGACTCACTGTGGCAGACTCGGCAGAAGAGACGGGTCCTGGAGAATGAGCATTCCATATTCCATAATGTTGTAGTTAAAATAGCAGTTGTCTAGCTGTTAGTACATGCATAGTTCACGGGGCGATATTTGGGTATAAGGTGTACTAATAATTGCTCTATTGCATGCCACGAGCGTCGTCACAGACCACACATATCAGAGTTTTTATTTCACTTATAAATCCCCAAATATTGTTCAAAAGTCAATGATTTAATATTCGGCAGTGATGGTTTGTTAATCGCTGTCAAACTCCTTGCATGGTGGATTTGAGATCAGCTCCCTAACTTTGTCCTAAATATCTAATAGACTAAATGTGTGATCGCAACCTTTTATCCGTCCATGAGTTCCACGTAGTTATAACAACCTCTGCCTGTGAATGCGACAGAGAAGTTTGTTCCCTTATTAGTCATATACTATACTCCCTTCATATGAAATATAATGTTTGGCACAACATGGTTTCGCCTGATAATCTTAAGGAAGGGGCTAATACCACTAGCTGGGATATAAGTCCAAGGTGCTATAAAATTATTAGTTTGATGACTACTCTTCACGATACAGAGATGGTTGTTGGCGAATATAATATATATTTTATCACCGAGTCTTGTTGAATGGTGTCCCCGTGCTTCACGGTGTCCTATCCACTCATCTATAAACAATTAAGTAACAAAAGAACTTTCGTTTCGTCTGAAATCAAAGTAAAGTGGGTCATCCTGCTCGGAACCAATGTTCCATATTTTCCGAAAAGAAGTCGCCACGACATTACGTATGTCATGTTATATTCAATTTGATTCAATGGGAGATTGATTTTAATTTCTGCCACTTTCTTAGCAAGGCATAATATTTGCGAGAAAATTGTCGAATAGTCAGTTGTATACTCCCATTTGTAATTTATAGCGCAATACAAAATATATTATTATTATTCACAAGTTCATGGCCCTCTAGATAAGGAAAACATCTGGAGAAATTTCCGAAAACTATTTTGACTATATCCCCTTTCTTGTCACCTGTCTAAAATCAGGTCCGTACAGTATTCTATGACTCTAAGATTGGGTCTGTATTTCCTCGTGCAATTTTCAACTAGAGAGTGTCATTAACCCAATTTTAACCTATTCTGTATTTGTCTTATTATAACATTTCCACGTGATCTCTTTTGGATTTTGTCATTTCCTCACGTCGTATTGTTTGTGATAGTTTTGCATTGTATGTCTAAATCTGCTTATCATTGAAATTCAGCTAGATCTTACTATCGCTTATTGATTGACGTACATTTTATTTATTATTATAATTCTTTTTTTTTTATTATTATAATTCTTTGTTGCATGATCTTTTCAATATACAATTGGTGATGGACTTCTGACTGCCAGGTCTTCCAGAGCATGCTAGTTTTTTAAATCTTTTATCATTTTTTACTTGGAAAATTTTCTAATATTTAAACATCTTTATTCTTAATAGAAAGCTGGTGAGGCCGTTCCTGAAGATCAGCTTCATGAAATTCTAGGCGAAGTAGATCTGAACAAAAATGGAGAGGTGGAATTAGGAGAGTTTTTGCAGGTAGGTGTTCAGTCTATTAAATCTTAGTTCATGTATTTTATTTGGAATTCTCAAGAAAGTCAAATGTCAAAAGAATTTAAAAGTCACTTTCCTTTGCATGTTGTTTTGTGTTAAGATATTTCTCAAGACGTGGTGAGCAGCATTGAAATAAGCATAACTTGTTTTGAACCAACACCATTGTGATTCGTAAGGTTGACACGTATTTGTTATCGAACCACAAGTGTAGGGCGTTCATTGGTCTTAAATGTATCTTCCATTTACCCATATTCTAAACCTTTTAACACTATTAACGCTTATACTTAATTGCCTTCTAGATAATGGACCGTTTGAAAAAACAGTCCATAGAACGAAGTGCCTCCTCCCGCCTTAACCCTATTGCTGTTGCCCTCTTCCCCTCCAAGCATCATTCTGACGATAGTCACTAGCCATGAAGTGATTACACATACATCTGTTTCAAATGCGTTCACTTTCACTAGCTGTATTTATTAAAAGACCCTTGATGTACTGATCTTAATAAAATTATAGATGATGTACTTCTGATTATATTGTCCTGACAATTATTCGTTCTGTAATGTGGTGCACGTATAGAAGTAATTAGAAGAAATATTTCTCACCTATCCGCCATTTCACCAAACTTCCCATCCATCAACCTTTCTTTCACGTATAAACTGACTTGCCAGAAATGTCATTACATTTTCCTGGCCTTGATATGACTGACTGTTTATAAGGACAGAAACCCAAACCAAACCTCCCATCCATTCATCCATCCGTACATACACCCATCTACCCGTCCGTTCGTTCATCCATTTATTGTATAAGATACTTAACTTATGGTTCCACAGCTAATGAGTGCTATCAAGACGGGTGCTGTATCAACAAGCCGCTTTGCCCGGGCTGCTGAGCAGAACCTTGAAGATAAAAAGCCTGCAGTGACTGTAAACCGAAGTGGCGGAGGTTTATAAAGATAACAACCTACGATCGTCTCATTCGAGTGGAGCGACTAGTATTCACCTAGAATCATCCCATCTCACAAACGTTGAAATTTAAACTTTGAGTTACATGCTAGTCTGGAAGTCATATCAAATCACATTGTCACCCCATATGTTTCTGACACCGATCTGACTTACATTGTTTCACCTTCTTTATTATCTCAAACCTGAACTATAGTGGTAATATCATTAAAATGTGAAAATTGTTATCTTCAACTTGTTATAGTATGACAGGTCAAGCAGACGAAAATGCACACACTTATAGAGTGTAACAGCTCGCTCAAAGTCTTTGGCTTCTTGTACGATATTTTTGTTGAAAAAGTGCATGTGGTCCTAGATGTATCTATATGTACATAATCCAAACTACATTATACGTGTATACATTATACATTAAACATGGTCCTTTTTGTTATTTAAGTCAGGTCTAACTCTTTATTTTGCCTTCTGTCTGACTGTCTGACTGTCTGACATCGATGTTTTGGGTTCCACGCTTGTGCCAAGTTCGCACTCGCACACACAGGACATCTGGTAGCAGGGACCATGTAACCTCAGTTTGGAACCATGAGGAGCAATGGTTCTCTCTGCCATTGACAAATCAATCCCATGACCGCTCTCATACAATAGGAAGGCGAGTTACCTGTCCCACTCCAAGTGGATATGATCAACATTATCACAAAGTGGCATCACCCTCTATTTTATTGTATACATGCGTCGAGCTTGATATAAATGTATGGATTTTAGATGTAAAGCTCAATAAAACAGCATAGACAGATCGAATGGTGCATTCTCCTGTTGAGTACCAGACATGAAGAAGATCATTTGATAACCAAATTGTAGTATATTAAGGAATTTATTTATTGAGGACTGTGTGGTCAAAGTTCCTTACCCCTAACTTTTATGAGTACTCATAGAAACTGTATTTGCTCTCTTGGTCTGAAAGATTAGTACAATTGATGTTTTACGCGAAGTAAAGGGTTTATTTAAGGTATACTGTCTACCAAAGATGATGATGTATGATGCCGAATGTGACAGGATCACTGAATATTATGTATTCGTTGGTTCCTGTTGGTAGTAAATATAACAGGTAGGGTAAGAGGAACTAACCATTGTCGCATTCTGTTAAAAGTGTTCCGCCTACAACTGTATGTGGAGAGTGTTCTCCTTATGTTTACCTTATCCATTTTCTTGTTAAGGAAACCTCATCTAAAGACGTTGGTTTTTAGTGGAAAATTCTGTTTGTATCTAATTAATCATGATTTTGACAGCGAATATAAGTCAAGATAAGATAGGGTAATTCTTTTTATGCCAAATATATATTGGTGTTGACAAAAGGGTAATGGTCATCTCAAATACATAGTTGATTTTTGTTGCCCAGGATTCTCATCTTTTGCCTTGTTACATAGTTGTTTTAATCTGATTAATGATATTTTACTGATAACATGTTACTATACTAATATTGCTAGTGTGTTGTTGACTTGGCAGTTGTTTGTCATTATTTGGTCTAAGTGCCGGGCGAGTGGATGTCTTTAGTAAAACAAAATTTGCAAAAATACGATATATCAGGGTAAAAAAACCTTATTTATGTTCCTGCTTTTGAGCTCTTTTCAATAAAGTAGCCCCGAGTATCATGTTCTCATCTGTCGGAAATTAACCGACATAACAGATCCCAGTATTCGCTAGTCAGCACGCTTACATGATACCAACCACATAGATTTGTGTCTCAGCTTTTGCTTTTTTCACCTTTTGACTCAAATGTGACAGCAAAAAAAAATATAAAAGCTTATCCTCGGACGTGCTCCTATGTACCCTGAACAAACCCAGAACACTTAGGATTGGCCTCCTCTTGATTAACATCTACACGTTTATTATGCAATTATATCCTTGTCGCTTTCCAAGCTATTTTTTAATCGTTGACTGCTTTTGTATAAGAGTAAAATCAACATTTTCAGAGCTCTGCAACTAGTTTTAGTAGTCGCCTGTTTTATTTGGTGATTACTCAAATTAGTACGTGACTAACTTGTAATACCCCCCCCCCCCCCTATATTTGCGGCCATGGGGACACAACAGATATCTAGCACTTGTAGTATGTTGATTTAATTTCATTTAGACCTAATCAAGTTGCTGGTGTTGTCAAAAGGAGATCAATGTATTTGCCCAAAGAAAGAAACCAATGTTTTTGCCAAAAGAAGGAGATCAATGTTTAACATAGCGATACTGTCTAAGGCAAGAAGTCACACACGAAATATTCGTGTGGCATTTCTCTTATAATCTTTTCCATTAATGCCATGTAGTCTTTCCGGATTAATATCATGTAACCTATCCGGATTAATTGGTTTCAAAGGCGATGTATTATATTATATTAGGTCTCGTGATTAATTCACTAGAGAAACGTTGTCAAATCATGTTTTTAAAAAAGGAACATGGCTTTTCAGAGAGTAACTCCTTGGGTTTCAATATCGGGGTGCGCTAACACAAAAAGCAATGTTAAAAAGACAATAACCCATTCATATTGCCTATTGGGCTTATATTTACGTGTTATATTTAATACATACATCTTATCAATAATCCAGCTGTCTAAATACTGGTTAAATTATTTACCTCGAACGCGCACATGGCGTTTCGTCAGAAAAAAATTCTACATTATCCCTCGTGTATTTATTGTATGATTTATATATTTGTGTCCCAATTATACAACGCCTCAACTCAATGTTTCTTTGTGAATACTTTGGAAATGGGTTGCATTTATTTATTAATAGAAAGTGAATATTTTTTACTACTATTTTCTACTACTTAATTTGATGGTACCTGTGCTGAATTGAGCTGACACCAGAAGTGATAAAATTTTAGGCTTTTAGATAAGTCACAGTCCAGAATTACTTGTGTATGTGATATACATAATAGAGGGCAAGTCCCGCCGAAGGTAACCTGATTTTATCAATTAGGTTACCCATAATATTTGTATAGGGTTCTGTATCTAGTCCCGAGTTTTGTATCACTATCTAGTTCTAGGGTGTCTCTCTTCTAGTGGATTTATCATACATGTTGTATTTTTGGGATTGTCATGTGGTAATGCCTAATAAACTTTCATCTTCATATTTTACTTGAAGATAGATTATTGTCATTAAAAAGTCTACTTGAAACCAGATAAAAGTAAAAACTATATCTAGTGATACATGCTTATATTTAGGTTTGAGTATATATATTTAATATTCAAATTAAGATTCTTGATGTCCCCTATAATTAAGATGTCCTATAATTCATGAAGCAGCCTTTGCTGATCTCTGTCTAGAGGAAACGAAAAGAGTCATTCATTCATTCATTTTGTTCAAAGATTGTTCTAAATAAAACTTGAGGAAAGAATGTCATTAACTTTTGCCCTGATAATTGTCAACGAAAAATCGGACTGAGGGTTGCTGTTATAAAACCAGCATTACTGAACCCCTGTAAGTTAAAGCTGCATTCTCAGCTATAACGATACAAAAATATCTTAGTATTCTTACTGAATTAATTGTTTGACCTGTAGGACTGAAGTTGTCAATATATTTGCAGCTATATGCTAATTGTTTATGAATAATATATAGTTGAATCGGCCGAAAGAAAAAAGCGTCGGTGTGTGGAGCAAAGGATTTTGGCGGAATACAATGACTTTCTTATAAAGACCCGCATCAACAACAACTGGTAAAATCGTCCAAAATTTTGGTCAAATGAATTTCGGATGCATTTGCAAGAAAGGAACAAAAAGAAAATCTTTAGTTTTTGAGGCTGGCTAGGTTAGAGAAGTATGGAATTTTTTTTGACGAAAGTGATTATGAAAATGTTGATAATTATAGAAGTAATAAACCGAATTAACGATTACATACGGTACGATAGGCCTAATTTAGCGCTACCCTTTACGTGATTTGCCACTCGCAATGCAAACAAACATGACTTAATTTTCGGCAATGAAGCTTTGAATAACGAAGCTAGCCACTGCTAAAACGATAGGATATATCTTTTACATACTGTTCGCAAGTAAAATATGTGTATGATGACATGAAACCATAATAAGTTCACATGAAGTTACCTCACATGATCAGAATTCAGATATATGATCGCGTTTCCCGGAAAAGTATGCTCTGCTCTGAATTTAGTTTCTATTCTCTTTATGTTCTGAGACTCGTAATAGTACGTGTTTCCAGGAATTCCTTATTAATAGGACAGGACTCCCGATGGGATATATGGTTTCCTCTTGGCTAAGAATGCCTTTCCACTCTCTTCTATAGTATAATACTATAGTGTCGCTATACAGAAACATAGAAAATAAAGAATATTCAAATAAACTAGATGATCGCCCCCTCAAAATCCTGGCGACGTATTCCTAGTAATCCTAGTAGTGGAGGGACGTCTGGATGGCTATGCCCCCTCTCATCGTCTTGCCTCGGCCGTGCTCCTCATACGGAAAGAGATGGAATAAGTATCGGGGAATGAAGTTGTGAATAGGATTACAACTTACGATATCCACTGGCAGTGCGCAACCACGGCGTTTCGGGTCGAAACGCTCCATCAGGCGTGGCTTCGGTTGTGTCGCAGGGAACCGAAGGTGTTGCTGCTTGCACATGGGTGTTGCAGAAGAAAGACTCCCTTGTCAATTCTGGAAATGACAGCAACCTTTGACATAAGCACATACATGGTGCATTTATCTTGTGGGTCCCTGCTCTCCTTTACGTTTGTCTTCCATTGAGTTGGTGAAGCAGACCCTGTATAACCGTGGCCTTCTGCTGGCCGTAGTAGTAGTACATGTACCTCACCCCTTGTACTACTCTTACCTGAAGTTCCAGGCTGGTGGCCAAGGCTGTCTGTCGCTTTGCCACCGCTCTTGCATGTCGCGCCTTGAGAAGGCTCTCTCGTCGCTGCATCAACTCGAGCTGGTCGCAGGCGTTGTGTAGGCACCTTTCTGCTACCTGGAAACGTTCGTGAAGGACCTTGTGGCCCACACGCTCCTCACCTGTCATTACTGGGCGGTACATATTTGTAGGGTTACCCATTGTATTACCTGAGTTATGATACAGTAAATAAATCCTGAAACAAATGCAAATTTGACAAAAGCAATGGCAAGACGATGAAGTTAGGCAAAATCCAAATTGTTATGTAAAGCACTCTAACTGTTGCCGACTAAACTACTGTACTTATTTAGATTCAACTATTACTAAGAACTAAGTATGACAATAATCCGTATGGCTATCTAGATGTAAGGTATTTAAACTACTACGGATGGAAACTCCTAATTCTATGTAAATTCAATGGTAACAAATTCAAGTTTAAGTTAGCAGTCAAGGATCAATTCGTGGGAATAGAATCTCTAGCAATTGTTATATCCGTACGTCTCTGTGAAGAGCCTGTTAGATACTGGTTTAGGAATGGGAATCGGCCGGTATATATACATGCAAGTGGGTGCAACACTTAAAACTCATACGTGTGAGAACTGAAAATGCAATGAGAAACTGAGGATGCGTCGCGCGACACTAACTGCTCTAATGCTGGACGCAAGTAGCTGTTTGTGACGCCTCAACCTGGTGTCCATCCACAGTTTGTGGCTATCCTGAGCTGAGTCGGCATACAGGTTCGGCTTAATGAATGCTCCTATAACCCAGGACAATGTGTCTTTTCTGACTTAATCTATCGCTAGTTAATCATGCCAAAGCAATCGGTCAGTGATCCTTTGTTCGCCCTATGTTAGTTTTTAGCTGTTTTTGTTCTGACACAAAACGCCCCTATAGCCTCTGATTTGTGTTTAGTAAAAGAATATGCTCGTGAATGCGTAATACGAAGTCAACGACAAATGATTTCATCAGGCCCGTTACACAATATCAACGTACCCGTATTTAGATGTTCATTTTGGTTGAATATGTCAGAAAATGTAAGTGTATTCTATATGCGCTCATGTGCCTTATCACATATCTATATTGGTTACGTAGCAAGGGAATTGCACGTATGAATGTGTAACTTGGGGAATGATGCCACTGTCACTATACAATATTGCATGCATAGATGGAAGAGATCTCCATGAACGTCAGTAAAACCCTATTTATAAAATTCAAAACAGGAAGAAAAAAGGCTAACCAACAAAAAACAGCAAGAAATGTAATTAGGAAATGAAAAATTAACCCAAACTGGTCATTGATGAGGGGCGAACTTTCAACCACCACATAAAACAATTAACAGTAGACAAAGTCAGGTGGAAGGTTAGTCTTCTCAGAAACTCGAGCTATATGCTAAATAAAAAGGTTAAGACTGACTAAGAAAGTGTATAAGCAGAGAAAGGTAGCAAACAAAATCGCGGGATAGGGGATTGAGAAGGAGTACGAGAAAAGGGAGAATAATGGGAGGATTTATTAATTGAAAAACGGAAATGGCGGAGTGAGAGCAGGAGAGAAGATTGAGGAGGAAAGACTGAGCGAGTCAATCAATACGAGGGAGAAGAATCAGTGTGGAAAGCAGATCTGCTGGCGAACACAGAAAACCTAAATTGCTGGCAATATTAGACAATATTAGACAACTTGAAGGGAATTCTTATTTTATCTATACTTTGAGCGGCCATATATAGTAACAGTCCAATGGGATACACAATGGATTATTATTATTATCATAAATTGATAATTATTATTATCCTCCGTCCACTGGCGCGCTCGAGCGACTTTTTGCTCTAGCTTGAGAAGACAGACCAACTATATATCCACAATAGGTCACCACGCAATCAAGAGTGGCCCCTGAATTTTCACGAGGCGTTTTATGCCCCATCTAGCCTAGGCATGAGGTCCTACCAGGGACAAGCTTCTTAAGAAATGCTTGCTTAAAATGTTCCTTCCATTGGTAGGAAATTTCTATTGTATAAGAATAAAACAATAACATTTTGTGTATAACTAATTTCCTTACCAGTTGCTAAGCAAGGACAATAGCTAGACAGGGAACATTTTAAATAAGGATTTCTCATGAAATATACCTCTTTTATATGACGTGGGAAACATCTTCAGTTCTGAATGCAAACCAGGGGCCCGTTTCATAACTAGTAACGGAAATCCGCTATCCGCTATTAACGGATATTTTTTTAGTGGGGAAATAGCGGATATCCGTTATTGCATTGCATAATCCAATCCGCTCAATGTCCCGTAAAAATGCTCCGCTATTGCCCGTTCCCTTCCGCTATCCTCCGCTCGTAGGCTCCGCTATTCCCGTTGTTAACGGACACTAGAAGTATTGCAATTACCAATTCCATTCCGTTACGTTCCGTTATTCCCCGCTATAGATTCTGTTATTCCCGTTGTTAACGGACCTCTCAACCAAGCCGAAAACTAAAACGTATGTAACTCTTATCCTATTCATAATATAATAATGTGTTATATATCAAACGAAAGGAAATTATATCGCCTACAAATAATTTAATATACACGAAGCTGTAGGATTAGTATTTTGGCCGGTACTCTGTGAAATATGAAATTGAAATATATAATATATATCTAATATGTAGAGAAGAAACGTTAAGCATGGGATGGATAATAATATATCATATGTGATGTGTTCCAGGAAAATGAGTCACAAGTCGCAGAATTGATATTTTTCAAAGTGTTTTAGTTATAATATATCTTTGTTGGAATGTTCTGATTCTTGGAGGGTTTAGTACTAGGCCTACCCTGAATATGACAAGAATACCCTGGTCCAAAATTGTTTTTTAAAAAAATGCTCACCTAAAAACATATAATAATTAGCAATGAACAACTATAGAAAGGATAAAAAGTGTTTATTTGGTATTTATTTCAGGTAAAATTAGTAAAAAAAAAAAGTTGCGGAGGCCCTTTTGAATTCCGCAAAAATTGCGGAGACTTAGCGGAAAAATAGCGGAAATCCGTTCCGCTATTACTTATGAAACGTAATAGCGGAAATCCGCTAAATCCGCTATTTTTCTACTCCGCTCCGCTCCACTATTAGTTATGAAACGGCCTACTGCTTTGTAATAGGGGCGGGCGGGGGGGGGGGGGGGGTGCAAAGGCGCGATCGTCGATAACCCACCAGAGTCCCGCCGCCCTGTACTCTTCTCCTACCAACGGCGCCCGTCCCACCACACGCAGTCACACCACGCGCCACACCGATGCTACGTACAGGATCTAGGTCACCAAAGTATGATGGCTGCCGAAGTAAGTGCAGCTGCAACACCACCGATACAGCGTCCATAGACTCGAAAATGCATCGGGACATGGGACTCCGTTGTAGGGTTATGAGGAAAGACCGTTACACCCTCGGGTATAACTTCTGCCTGGTAAAATGCGATGGTAACCACCAATAGGTACTTACAGAATTGAAATATTTAAAAAAAAACGAAAGAAAAAATCCCAAAGCACGCGAATTTTTCATCAAAATATCAATGTTTCTTGAAATGACAGAGGTTTGGGCTCAGTGTCAGTTAATGGAATAATCAATAAGACTAGTCTATGTGCTTCATTCCATGATCACACTGTGAGCGGACAGTATCTGCTCACAGGGGGTTCAGTTTAATCGATGCTGTATTACCATAGTATTACTTTTATACGGAAAGTAGTTCCAACACATACACAAATTATAAAACTACGAATACTATTGAATACAGTAAAGATGGCCATAGTGTAAAATATGTGGTAGACAATACGCACCTTGAAAGGAAAGAGGCTGTATTGCGCAGGGTCCCCTTTTTAGCAAAACAATATCTCCACGATTACATTTCTACGGTATCGATTTCAGAGACACACTTCCTAAGCAATTGAACTTGATCATTGATGGTCATATTTATCTGGGGGCCTGAATTTACTCTTTTTTTGCCCGAAATAACTATTTTGTAAGGCTTATATAATCGTGCATCTCAGTACGTATTGGAACACCTGTGTATATAAAGCTAAAGCAAGTACCCATACGTCTGCAATCACTTTTGTACATTATTTGATTTGGGTGAAATAAAAGATGCAAATAATCATTAATGCGCGTCATCGTGAGGTGACTTTAGTATATATATACACCTCCCTGAGAAGTATTTACGTACGCAAGGAAGGAGTAGAATGTTGGCCTCGCAACTCGAAGCCGGTTTTCAGCTCTATTTTACTGACGATAAGTTTGACTCTCTGAGGGACCCATTTAATATTTTTAAATAAACATACTTGACAGAGAAATGAGGCGTGGTGTGAAGACACAGTAACAAACAAATAAATACAGGCACGTTGTGTTTTTGGTCACCGACGAGATGCCATCGTATGCTTTCTACGCACTTATTCCGAATTAGAATATTGGATAGTGACAACACAATGATATATTGGAATCATGTAGAAAATAGATTACTGAAAATCCTAAACATCAGTACCCTTAATACCGACAAACGTGAACCTTTTGTATTTTCGGGTGTGAAGGAAGACAAAGGTGTTCTCAAGTACTTGTACAATTATCTACCTATAGACACGATGTAGGAGATCCGGCGTTTCGGGCCATACCTTATTTCCTACTCAGGGACTTATAAAAGATATTAGTTATTCAGTTTCCACCGTATATAGCAACATATCACTAGGATCCGGTCAATTTAATTATATATTTAATATATTTATGTTAGATAAACATGAAAAAGGTGCATAGCCATAGACGGCAGAATTACAACAACGCTCTCTGGAAACCGTGAACATCGGATATTGACATCTCAAAGACTCAGAGTTGGGATAGTCGAATACAAAGCCATGTAAACAAATTTTTTAGATGGTTTTGCACGGGCGTATGTAGTGTGGTGTTTTTCTAAACAGTTCTTGGAGAAACACTGCACATCGAACTCCACCTAGGAGGTTTATGAAGAATTGAATTTATATATTTAATATGTATGAACTAGGAGGTAATATGTGTATTTACAACGACACATTACGACGACGTGATGACTTTCTTGTACTTCGTCCTTTGGAAATTTTCTTATTTTCATTTGATCTATATCAATACAGTATTGCCTTTAGGTCAATATAGAACAAACACAAATTAATATCCTCTCTTCCCTAATACATTGGTCAGGCGTTTTTTTAAGTTGGAATAGGAAGGTGACACCAAAAAAATCATGAATTGGAACACGAGTCACAGCTTGACTGACATTTGCAATTATAATCTCAGGTGAAGAGATAACACTTGAATTTATCACTTACTCACTGTAATATTGAAAGACCGGAAACCGACGGTGTTATGACCATATATAAATCACCTGAGAGAGAACTAGGAGCTTATAGACTACCCCTAATGTCAAATAGTTCTAGGAACTGGCATTAATTCGCCTCTAAATTCGCAAAGTCGCTGGACGTTCCACTTGCTTGTGAATTGTATTCTGGGTGACAAACGGAAAAGGACAGGGAAAAGTGAATTTCCAGGTATGTTAAACTGTTTCATACATGTATACAACTGTCTTGTGGAAAATGGTATTTCTAATATAAACATATTTTATATCTAATATATAAGGTTTTAGGCTGTTCAAATAAAAATACTTTCATGTTGTATAATAAAGAATTCATTATTTTTTCTGCCCTAAATTCCCAGGAAATATTAATGAATTGAATTACTTTGGAGGGTATCACCATATTAGAGACAACACTAATGATGCTTTAAATTGATGTAGAACCAACAAGTCTCTACTAACCTGGGGCGAGTATGCATACACCTGTGGCTTATTTCCCTTTTTATTTATAGATTACGTCGATACAACTATAATGGTGATTATTGAATACATCGACGATTCTTTTCGAATTATGAAGAAGCGAAATGATTAATTGAATTCTTTATTGTCATAGGGCAAAGGGTAAGTCATATCTATTTCCAGACCTTCCAGTGCAAGCCCTAACATATATGATTATAGAGTTCAGTCTGAATGATTACAAAATATATGGATAGCATAGGAATAAGCGTGTAAAACAGAGTTTCTACCATTTTAAAGTAGGGGTGTTTCCTCATCTTGGTAAATCCAATACAGTGAAACGTAAAAATCGATATCTCTTACAACAGTCTACCGTATTGTAGAATGAAGATCAGCTAAAATCAATATTCTGTAAATTAGCAGAGCAGCCTCCATTTCGTTATACCAGTTCACCCATCTTACCGGTTAAGACCTCAAAGACAAAACAAATTTACATGATGTCAATATTCTAAAAATGGAATAGCCCAGAACAGAACTGTTGGAATGCAGTGTCCCTAACAAAGTGGCTTCTCTGTGAAATAATTTAATGACACCCCCATTTTCGGCCCTGTGCTCCGTGACTACTACTCCTGAAGAGTCCAAATACAGATAATAATCATTGATGGAGAATATCAGTGATGTAGGAAGCTTTATCAAAGGTCGCATTATAACACATTGCCCTGTACCTCGATTTCATCTCATTGATAAAGGCTCTCCAATTTAAAATATTGTCGTGGAATAGCTTTTGTCTGTGAATCAGATTCTTGGCCACGAGGATGATCCAATTAAGAAAAACTCCATAATGCCTATTTCCCAAATACTCCAACAAGATACTCACATCATTCTGCACCATGACTTTTAGGCTTTAATTACATGAAAAAAAGTCCTTCATCTCTTGCCAAAAGGCTTTCGTATCCTTACATTTAACAACAAAATGTTTGAGGTTATCACCCTTTCTTGATCGTGAAATGTTTTAGGTAAAGGTAACAGCAATCTGTCCTGTGTATGACTCTATATTGAAGCGATTGGATGCGCGGCTCTGGATAACATTTTGCCGGCAAATTAGAAATAGTACACAATATGATAGGATGATTAAGATAGGTGACAAGCTTGTCTGTAAAAAGACACGAATGAGAGCAGGCATCAAGCACATAGGGGATTTATTGGATGGAA
The DNA here is from genome assembly GCA_942159475.1 of Sthenelais limicola. Lineage (NCBI taxonomy): Eukaryota > Metazoa > Annelida > Polychaeta > Phyllodocida > Sigalionidae > Sthenelais > Sthenelais limicola. Next base: position 53,303,510 of record OW804100.1, on the reverse strand, counting down.
ATATCGAAATATTATCGCATGTCGATATTTCTCGAAAATATGGGGTGAAATGCTCTGTCATGGACCTTCTCCAGGTTCGGAAAACCATTCCTAAAGACTGGCAAGATAAAATCCGACTCGAAAATGAACAGGAGAATAAAAATAACACTAAGTTGTTTGTAATTGATAAAACTTCTTTTAATATTTACGATACAAACAATAAAGAACTATACAGTAAAATGGTTAAGCCAGATAAGCTGATCACAGCCTTGGACGGAATGTTTAATGATTGACCCAGGGAAAGATTTTTGACACAAATTCACTCTTAATTTCATTAGTGCTTTTAGGTTCTTTGTTAAAGTAAACCTTAGCCCAGGTTTCGAATACCTCGTTGTAGAAAGGATTTAGTGCAAAGCGAGTTTTTTTCCTTCCTAAGAAGAGCTCCTCCACACTCATTTGGTGAAAGGATTCGAGAATTTTAACCCACTTGGCCTTTTCCCTCAATGCCCTGTTCACCCATAAAATCCTGTTAATCTTAATAGTTTCATGTATGCTTCTTAGGTTTAAAAATGCACTACCAGCTATGCATGCGCAAATCTGCGCAATTTTTCCTTTTGCCACATACACCAAGTATATGATAAACCCAAACATCTCCCTGAATATCTAAGAATTCCGAATCCATTAAAAGCATGTAAATAACAAAAGAAGTGGTGCATTATTCAATCGGTGCGCACCGAATGGACGTCCATTGGATCGTCTCTCAGCCAGATATTTCACAGGGATTCCTTCCTTCTTAGCATACGTCATATATTGGAAATGAGGGCGCACTATATGCTAATGATCTTAGTTGAATTTTAAGGGCCAATAGTCAGACCATAGTCATTTATACATGTCTATAATTATGTCCCTACTGGTGATTCATTGCTCATTGAAGCACAAACCTGATGGGCCTGTTTGTTTGTCTCTAAATAATATTATCCTCCAATTCAATTTAACAATAAAGAAGTGTGTGAGTCATGTATTCTTACAGTTCAAGTGTAGTCAATTTCAGAGTGAGACAGGGATGGGTTATTAATGAGATGAGGGTGGGGGTCGGGGGATGGGGAAAGGAGAGGCATTAGTAATGTATTGGTAGCAAAAGAGGTGGGAGTAATTAACTATTCAAACGTGCAAATAATAATAACCTGGTAGGATTGGTCAGGACTGACATCTGTCAAGTTCAAAAAGGTGTAGTTTTACTAAGTATTCATATAATATAAGTATGGGTTTCAATACTATGATGGATTCTTCTTTCATAGTTCTCTCATAAACATGCGGCCACAAGGTATACATGTATCAGTGAGAGTGAGAAATTTCCTAATATATAGGACCATATACCTCGAAGCAATCCCACTCACTGATCAGGCAGTTGTTGTCAGGTGGGAGGGTAGTTGGGTGGGAGGGACATTGGGTCTACTCAATAATAACTAACAATTGAAGTTTCAATAACAACAAACAGTTGGAGTAGGAGGATCTATCCTACACAAGACCCTGCACACACGCATGCATGTGACTAGGGGTTCCCCACTACCCCTCCTGTCTTGAATAGGCATTTACAGGCCAGTCATGCAGTGGTATGCAGAGCAAAAACCGATACCGAATTTGCTACTTTTAATCAGTTTTTCTTCATTTAAATTGTTTCTCCAGGACATATGATAGCTTTAGAGTGTTTATCTCAAGGATAGTCATTTCATTTCAGGATCTTCCACAGCTGGTAATGCATCTTTAAGCCCCCATCATTTATCGATTGTTTAATAAGGAAGGCCATGCTAGTTTTACTGCTACCGTACCGCCTTTCCAGATCAGTAACTTAGAGACTTTCTCCAATTCTTTCACCATTACACTGTCCTGAAAAAGTGTAGAACTATGGCGCCGCACCTTCAAAATAAGTGTAACTGGCCTTTGCTTTGGGCCACCCTTACGTTGGGTACATATATATGGTGCAGTGCCATAGGTGGGAAAGCTTGTTGATAGACATATGGTGCAGCATCGTAGGTAGCGGGAGCCTTATGTTCTACACCAGGTGGTGCTACATACTCCACCCCCAAGCTATGAAGTTCACCCAGACACCACTTGGGGTATACATAGGAAGCCTTGATGATATTTGCAGCTTATACAGCTTGAGTAATTAATTATTAATTAACGCGTAATATTACACCTCCATGAGTTTTACCAAGTTACTTGTACATTTCACTATTTATGTTCAACTTTGTGTTCATATCAATATCATATTTATTTGGTTATTCCTGTTTGAGTTGCAAACATAGTGTCACCTTATGTTTTAAATTATTAGGGAATTGTTCTCTTGAATAATTCCCAGTCATTATGGCGGGAGCCTGAGTTTATATTACACGTCACGTCATACCATCACGTCACACAAACTGTCACGTTGACTCAGGCGTCCTCTCACGCCTCCATCTTCCCATCATCAACAGGGAAAAATTTTGTTCCGGATTCCGTGGGTGGCAGAAGGTAACTCACTCCCGGGGCAAGGTTTAAATAGGCGTACAATATGACTCGTAACAAGAGTAAGAAGAAGCCAGTCACTACTCCTACTAGGAAGGCTCCGACTAGGAAGGCGAAGGCCAACACGCCCGAAGGTCCAAATCCTACTCACGAGACAATGGCTGACAATCCTCCGCCAAAGGCGCCTGCCAAGAAGAAGAAGGCTACTTCTCCTCCGCCGGCTGCGCCTGAATTTCCCAGCAACCTCAGTTTCTTGGAAGGATATCTGAACAAGGGTTTCTTCGATGGATACTTGAAGAAAATGTGCGACTCCGTCAGGGCAGAAGCTAGAACTGCGACTATCGCTGAGTTTGGTCGGGACCAGCCACAAGCGATGGGTAGCACCCAGAGCCATCCCGGCAAGGCGTCAGTCAATGTTCCTGCAAGCCACGAGCCTGTGAAGATTCCCGCCAAGAAGCGCCACAAGCTGGGCGGACGTAAACACAGTCATCGCACGCCCGCATCCCCGTCTGGGTCCTCGTCCTCGTTGTCCTCCTCCTCCTCGTCGACATCTTCCCCTCCTCTACGTCATCTACTGAGGAAGAGGTGAGATTTAGGTCGTCTAGAAAAAGAGGAAAGAAGAGAAAATTCAAGACATCGGCCGAGGCCATCACCCGTTCAGGGAGGAGGCAGCAGTCTCCTCCTCCTCCTCCGAGGATGAGATGCCGACACCCACGCATCTTAAAAGGCTTTATAAGCATACTGACAGTGTCACCAAGGCGTTGTCAAGACAGCACGCAACTATGGGAAGGAAAAAAGGTAAGAAGCAAAAACTACTTACGCCCGAACTCATGCTTCCCCCCGATATGGCGGCCAGGGTGAAGGAGGAGAAGAGGGATCTGTCCTTTGCCGAATACGCCTGTGGCCTGGCGCTTATGTTGTGTTCATCTATTCCTGACGGCTCCAAATCAAAGGTCATGGCACTTCACTTGTCAGAGCTGGCTCAGGATACTGCCTCCCACGGCTGGGATGGCCCAAAAGTCTGGTCACAAACGGTTGTCGACTATATACTTGACGGATCCCTTAGCTGGTCTGATGCCAATGAGATCCAACAGCATTGCACACGCCTCAGCTGGTTACCATGCAAGCCCACTGCAAAGAAATCAGGTGTACATATACCGTGTGTTAAATTCAATTCTGACGAGTGTTATAACCAGTTCTCCCACACTGAGGGTGCAGTAACCCTAGTTCATTGTTGCAGATATTGCTTTTTCGCAACGAAGAATAGGGAATTAAGCCATACCGCTAGGGCGTGCAATAATCGCAAAAACAACACGCCTAAAGAGGGTACCTACAATAACAACGAAAGGTCTGGGTTTAAGAAGAACCAATGGGGAAAAAGTAGGTCAACAAACGACCACGCTGGTACCGATAATGCAGCCGATTCTAAGTCAAAAAACTCGGTTTGAAGGGGCAGGACGATACACTTAACCCTTGCCTCTCCACTGTTAGTGTTTCTCCGAAAGTTTTTGAATCGGTTTCATGTTCTGATTTACCTATATTACCCGACATTTCTTCTACCCACCTTGCTCGTGCATCTCCACATATCAATCCTGGAACTCAGGAAGTAAACAAACTGGGCGGGCATGCGCACAATTCACATCCGCCCAGAATCCAAGATGGTGGTCATCGAACAGATTTCGCCACTTCGACACATGAATTTCATCAAATTCTGCACGTTTCAGATCGGAATAAATCCAATCAAACCTACTGCGAAGGAAAATATGTCGTTCCTCGCCACTACAGCTCGAATGGCGACAAGCCATGTAAACAACCAGAGAAGGCCATCGACACATCGGTACTCGATGTCCAGCTACTGTCACAGTCCTCGGAGCTTCTGTCGACACGCCCCCCTCAGGTATTTACAAATCATGACAGCCGTCCCAATGTCGGCAATGTGACTAACAATTCTAATCCCCACGATAATAATATTGAAAGTGTCTCTGGTGATGGCCACGCCAACCAGATATATGATATTTGTTGTGATGCCATTGATGATAGTGATAACTGTGTTCTCGACTCTATCGGTCATAGTGAGGTGGGCGTGAATGCCAGTTTTGATCAATATGAAGAGTGGCCTGTTCCTATATATAGTGTCTCTAGCAATTTATCTGATATTTTTAATAAAGTTAAAGCATGTGGCGTGCCAAACTGGAGGGGGGCCAGGATTCCCCTCCCTTCTAACTTGAACATAGAGGCGTGGACAAGCCTTGCCACAGGTCACCCTGACGATGAAATGGTCCTCAGTGGGGTAGTGTTCGGGTTCCCTATGCAATATACCGGGGGACCCATACTTGGAACTGAGACCCAAATAAACCATCCGTCAGGTACATCTTACAAGGATAGTGTTAACTCTTATATTCAGGTGGAAGCAAGCCTGGGGGCCCTTGCTGGTCCATATCATACGCCACCTTTTGTGCCATGGACAAAGGTGAGCCCGTTAATGACGAGACCCAAGTCTGACGGTTCTCGTAGAATTATAGTCGATTTGTCATACCCTGACGGGGGTGTCAATAGATATATTCGAAAGAACTCATACAATGGTGTCATAACTCATCACAACTTACCAACTATAACAATGGCTCTTGATATTATCAAGGGAATTAACTCACCACAGTGCTCAATGGCTGTCATCGACCTCAAGAGGGCGTACCAACGTTTCATGGTTTGTCCACTTGACTGGCCACTACAGGGCGTCCAACATGAAGGTTTATTCTATTTCGACAAAGCTATGCCATTTGGAGCCAGGATATCCTCCCTTATAATGCAACGAGCAGCCATGTTTATAGTTAGAGCCCTCCGTCAGAAAGGAGCATCTCCACTTATGTACTTGGATGACCTCCTCCTCATCGCCAAGGATAAGGATACTGTCCGTCAGCATTATGACCTGGCTGTTGATATTATTAATTCTCTTGGCCTGACGGTGGCTGACAAGAAACTACAGCCCCCCTCACAGAGAATCACCTGGTTGGGCGTAGATTTCGACACAAAAGACAATATTGTCTCTATAACAAAGATCAAGCTTGATGAGATTTACAAGTGTTTGGCTGATGCCAAGCTAAAATCTTTTTTATCCACAAAGCAAATGCAGCAGGTAGTGGGGCGTGTGTTTTGTCCCCAATCTGAAAGGATATAAACGTGAAATAGGAAAAATCAAAAATATCCAAGACTTTTCTTTTTGGAATATCCAATACCTTTTTGTCAACTTTCTTTTCCTTTTTGCCAATGTCCTTTTCCTTTTCGGATTATCATTTTCCTTTTAGGAATATACTTTTCCTTTTTGGAATATCCTTTTCTTTTTGGGATGTCCTTTTCCTTTTCCGAATATCCACTCCTTTTCCAAATATCCACTTCTTTTCACCCAAATGTACCATGATCTATTCCTACCCCAACATGACTGGGAGGTAGAAGGAGGGTGAGAGGGAGAGGGAGGGTGAGCGGGGGAGGGGGGGGGGGGTGAGCGGGAGGGGAGAGGGAGAGAGGGAGAGAGAGAAAGGAAGAGAAGATGTATTGTTTGTGTTATGTTACACTGCTACACTACAAAGATAGCTGGTGGGCCCCCACTCAGGGGTAGTGGATAATGTTACGTAACACTGAGCCACTACTCATGTGGGTTAGATGTTCAGAAAATGTACAATTCATCTTCACCAATCCTCTCCAATAACCCAAATTTCAGACCAAAATAAAGTTCAAAATACAGTTCAACCTAACCAAACAGATTGCTAGAATCAATGCAATGCCAAATGTACAGGAATTTACATAATATTGACCAAATTGCAGCCTAATTTAGCAGAATATACTAAATGTGTACAGCTGCCAATTGTACATTTTCTGAAAATCTGACCCATGTCTGCTTTTGTATGGGTAGAAAAGGAGTGTCCCAGGGAGGACACCAATGAGAAAGGATGGCCAAATCTAGACATAGGAGTCACAGCAGCCAGACATGGCTTTTCATGTAGGGGAAATAGGAAAAAGGTGCAGTGATATACTTTTCGGTGGTGAATATCTAAGGGAAATAGTGGAAAAGGAGGCTGACATGGGAAAATCGACACTGACATGGAACTTTTTGTTCTGGATATAGTAAAATCTTCCCGGAAATAGGAAGAAAGCAGTTGGGAAAGAACTATAGTATGTGAAATAGCATGTACCACAGAGGAAAAGTCTGTACCAATTTCATCATTTGTACATATGTCTACTTTGGGACGCAACAGCGTGTGGCACATCTTGCCAAGGTCGTTCAACCAGCCAGACTCTTTATGCATAGGCTTCTAGCTGCTTTACGAGCAGCCAAAGGAGGCAGGATCTATGTAAATGACCCCGTCAGGCTGGACCTATCATGGTTCACCACATTCCTTCCGGAATATAATGGTAGAACGATCATACCAAGAGGAGAGGTCGGCCGTCAGATCTGGGCTGACGCATGCCTTGTTGGCTCAGGTGCAACTGACGGCGATTCCTGCTATTCTTACATCTTCACTGACGAGGATAAACAAGCCAGAAGTATAAACCTTGAGGCCCTTAATTGTGTTGCTGCTGTCAGGAGATTCCTACAGAAATCTGACACAGGCAAGATAGTTGTGGTCCACTGTGACAATACGGCTACAATCGAAACATTCAAAGGCGGGAGAGCCAGAGATCCTACCCTGGCGGCGTGTGCCCGTGCATTATGGTACGCTGCAGCACACGCCCAAATAACACTCAGATATATACACGTCCCTGGCATGTATATGGAGATCCCAGACGCTCTATCCCAGGCCGCCCTATCAGAGAAACATAAGAGTCCAGGCCCATAACATTGTCGTCAAAAACCATCTTACAAGTGTCGACATTAATCCTGAATATTTCTCTTTGTCTAATTTCTACTAGGTAAATCAATGGCGGCCAGGCTGGCCAGAGCAGCTCAACAGAGGCAGCGATCCGCTCTTCGTCCAGGTACCGTTAAGAATAGGGACTTGGCAGCCACACTCTTCCTGGCGTTCTGTTCCCATCTTAATATCAACTATAAATGACCGTCACCACGCCACATATGCTGGTTTGCTGAGTACCTGCGACTCAACGGATCCGCTCCTCCCACGATTGCCAACTCTCTCAGCCTCCTCCGATCATTCTATAAAGTGTCCAACCTTGACGTCTCCCCATTTAATGACACCAGAGTCGCCAACGCCCTCAGAGGAATACAGCTCACAGTTCGCCATATTCCTTCTCCTAAGCTGCCAGTGACGCCAGGCATCGTTGGGGCGTGCTTATCAGCCGCGGCTTCTCATCCATACCCAACACACACTACTCTGGCCATAATCCTAATGTTTGAGGCATTCTTGCGTCAGTCGAACCTGGCCCCAAGATCAGTCAGCGAATTCGATTCATCAAGACACCTCACATTTGGCGATCTAAGAGTCACTCATGATAGGCTCCTCATCGACGTCAAGTGGTCCAAAACCATGCAAGTCTCAGCAACTCCCACAGTAATCTCTCTACTCAGACTCAGCAATGTCTTCTGCCCAGTTCATGGATTTCACGCCCACTTTCTGGCTTCAAAAAGGACGAGGATGGAGGATCCCCTCTTTCCCTTTTCAGATGGTAATACGATGACCACTACCTTCTTTGCCAGGCAGTGGCGTGAGCTGCTAACCATCGTGGGTGCTGACCCGTCAGCAAATTCTCTACATTTGCTGCGTCGAGGTGGGGTGTATTTCGCCTTCCATACCCAAGGGGCGTCCATTCAAGATGTCAAGTCACATGGAATGTGGAGAACTGACGCAGTCTCTTCTTATCTTACGCCCACGCCTTCACAGATTACCTCCGTCCATAGAGCTTTCCTACAACTCTGACGCAGGTTTGGGACTTTAAAACAGACACTGACTATTCCTGAAAGTGAAACATTTATTATGAAATGAAATCCTTTCCCCACTACGAAATAAAACATCTAAATAAAATACTCTGTCTTCCGTTTTATAATGATTGATATATATATATCACACCTACTGATTCTGGGCAAGAGACTCACAAAGTCTGCCTGAATTATCACCAGGGCAAGTCAGGAGGTGATATGACTACATGGATTGGTACCAATACATATATACAATGCTTAGTGTATAGTTTGTTTTGTTTTAATTTTTTTTTTAAAATTACACTATTTGCAGAACAAGCTGATTTAAATCAAATAGTCATGTACCAATATTTCCCGGGACCGCTGCGGGTGGCACTATGACGTGTACCTTAAATCGCACTACATTGTAGCAATCTGAGTTACGGTTCCGTGAATTACACCTCCCCTGGCTATGGTTCCGTGGTGAATTACACCTCCCCTGGCTACGGTGCGTGCGGCTACGGGACAAGTGTACGGTACATTTATGGCAGGGTGAATTACGCATTTGAAACATGTGCTGCCCGTCCCGCACCGTAGTTTTACTTGCGCAACAAGGACAGTGTACATGATCAACAGAGATATAGGACAAAGCATATTGTACAATGGGGAAAACAAGGGAATTGTTAATTACAACCTTGCCTTTCAAAGACAGTTGTCTGGATCTCCAAATACCGACCATTTCATTTTTTTAATTAAATCCTTAAAAATTAATTTTTTCTCATTTTCGTGAGATCCAGGTCTGACTATACATACAGGCCTAATATCTTAATTACGTTGTCCACTTCATGTTGTTTAGGACTTCATTTTGGATATTTAAGTCACCGATTACCGTGCCTGTTGTATTCTGAACGTTGACCTTTATAGGCCAGAGGCCCCTTCAAACCTTTTAAGAATATTGATGGCATTCAATGCTGGCGCGTCATCTTTGAGCAATAATGACGGTATCATCTGCCTATTGCACTATTTTATTAGAAAAGTCACCTATCGACACTCCTTCTATCTCAATTAATTGCCTTATTTTGGCACCTAGCATTTCTACAATCAGGGTAAACATAGACGGGGAAACAGGGTCTCCCTGTTTGATGTCTCGCCCGATCGTCAACCATTCGGAATTAAAACCATTGTTGGTAAATGATGACGTGGAATCTTTAAGCAGAGTGGCTATCCAGTCACAAATAAAGTCTGGCAACTCAAATTTCCTTAAACATTTATGTAAAAAATCCCAGCTTATGGAATCATAGGCCTTGGGAAAAAGTCCACCGCTATTACAACTCCCTCCTTCTGTTTTTGTTTAAAAAATACCATCACTGCTCCAATATACCTATTTTTGATAAGCCCATATTGGTCTTCATTAATAACACCAGGAAGTACTGTATTGACTCTCTCCGCAACCGTTTTCGATATGATTTTGTAATCCATGTTTAATAACGTGATTGATCGCCAAGTTTTTATATGTCTTAGATCGTTTCCCTTCTTGGGAATGACTGAAATTATACCTTGTCTCTGGTTCGCTGTCATATGGCCCTCAGTCTCTACAGCGTCCATCATATTAATAAAGACAGTAGAAAGATCATTCCAAAACATTTGATAAAACTCAACTGATAATCTATCGCTTCCTGTTGACTTCCCATTTTTCATTTGCTTTAGAGTTGTTTCAACTTCGTGGGCAGAGATAGACCTCTGCAGGCAGAGTTTCTTTTCCTCATTCAACATTTCAACATTCGAGGCAAGGAAATAATCCGCTTGGTGAGCGTCGCTATCTCATGCAGGTCTGAATAAAATCTTTTCCCTTCTTCCACTATATCTGACTGACTTTCAGAATAGAATAAACAAATTTACCTCTGTACCTATGTTTGAATGCTATTAACACAGGGCACCATGGCATGACCATAGAAAATAATTATAGACACGTTTTCATATTTTAGGTGGATTTAAGAAAACACAGAAATGGAGCAGTCTTCTCTGCTACGTATATTGGCTATGTATATCCAGGTGGCGCTCATGTGTGGCAACCACTTCCGGGGAGGCATCATCTCAATGTCCCCTCTACACTCAGTCAACAAAACAGTAAGTAAATCTGTAATGGTTGTACTAAAGACTGACTGGCCTGAGGTGAAAATCACGTTGGGGACTTCTTTTTCTTCTGTAACAATCATTTACAGAACGGCACAGGTGGCACCTATTCAGACTAATTGTAATATCATAATTGTCATGGCATTGAGTTATAATCCAGGCCAGGTCATTGGGTCACCATGATGCACAGTGATCTCTTGCATCTTGCGCATTCATCGCTTGCTTCTCTGTACTTCCCTACCATGACTTCAAAGCAGAAGCGGCATGTCTATTTTTCTTATTTTTGCTGTCACATATTTTGGACACCATTGTCAGGACAGGGGTAAGAGAGTGGTCACTTGTGTACCTGAGAGAGTTGTAAGATCACTAATATATTTCAGATTTGTATTGCCTTTGCTAAAATTTGTAGATGGAAGTCTCGCTGCATGTATCCTATGAAAGGAACCATCTATATGCTGCCGGTTGTGACCAGAGGAAGATAGAAAGTGGATCTCTATATGGGCGCCATCCCACATCTCAAGGCATATTCTGCATCCATGGGTGTGTGTCAACAGAGCTGATCTCCTTGATTCGTTATCGTTGTACTGATTTCAGCACCACTGAAAGTTGGGAATATGGTGAGAGCAAGATCATCTATACCTTTAACAATGTTTCTAGAGTGACACTCAGTGCCAAAGGGTGTTGCTGGTTGCGACCATTTAATAGTGGAGGTTGGGATCTTTTCATTGATATGGACCTATCTGTGCGACCAGATATATTGAAAATAAACTCATCTCCAAAAGCTCGCTTCTTCCCTGTGGTTAAGATTCAGTCTGGGTGTAATAGCACTATCAACATTACTCCTTATGACCCAGATGGGGATGTTATTAGATGTCGCTGGGGAAATGAAACTGCAAAGGAGTGTGCTGGCATATGCAATGGCTTTCCAGGTGCTGTTTTACATCCTGCCACCTGCAGCCTGTTCTACAGTTCCCCCATCACTGATGGTGATGCATTCAAAGCTGTTGCAATAATGATGGAAGATTTTGCTGTTGATGATCATAACTTTGAAAAGCCTTTCAGCACAGTGGCACTGAACTTTCTGGTCAACCTCTACAAGTCTGATTTAGCTTGTGAGGAAGCTAAACCCCAGTTTTTAGCCCCCACACCATATGATACATCTTGCATTGCAATCCCTGCAGGACAGTCTTATAATGGTCACATTGTCGCTCAATCCATAGCTTTTGGCACAGTAATAAAAGAGATTCACACTGTACTCCCAAGTGGAGTTCGAAAAAGCTTGCTGACTCCCATGGACAAATATTCATATGTAAATATCACTTGGATACCTGAAGAAAGGGATTACTTCCAGAACAATAACCATGTTGAGACCATGTGTTTCTCAGCTGTTAGTTCCAATGGTCAGAACACAGGAGAAAGGTGCATACAATGGCTGGCAGGTACAAGTGCTCCTACTGTTACATCCCCAACCAACTCACAGGAACTCAAAGTAGGCCCTTATTCTCCTCATTTTTCAATCAACTTTGATCAAGTTGTGCATCGTGGTGTCATTCTAGCAAAAGTTAGATTCTTCTCATTAGCTTCAAAGAGAGAGGTTTATAGTATAACCGTGAATGATAACAATGGAATTGGACTTGTGAAATTCCTGGGAAATGAATCTATTATCATTTCAACTTTGTACAAATTTGAAGAACTTCAGACATACACAATGTCTTTGGATGGAGGGTTTGCTAAAGGGGAGCAAGGCTGTGGCCCTGACAGTACTGCTTCTGTGGACCTTGTCAATATTTTCATTTTGGATATCACACCACCTTCTATTCAGTTCAAAGACCTACAACACAAGTCCAATAACTCAATATTAATTGGATGGAGCTTCAATGAAGAAGTAAAAACAGTGCAATGTTCCCTTTATAAGCGATCAGATAGATATAATTCTTATAAGCTTTTGTCATCCATTGATTGTAAAAAGGGCATCTTCTCTAATTTTGACCTCACAGAGGGGCAGTATAGGCTCAATATAAAAGCTGTTGACCTGTATGGAAATAAAGGATCATATTTCCATGAATGGTATGCTGACCTTACTTCTCCAGAGGTAACCTTAGCAGCACCATTTAAAGGCAGTGTTACAAACCAAGTTGAACCAGTTTTTCATTTGATATGCAGTCATAGGGAGAGATGTAAATTTAAATGCAGGTATGGGTTGAACATTGAGAGTTCAAGAGACATCAACTGTGAAGATGGACTATTCAAAACACCAGGTGATGCCACAAATGTATCTTATCTACATTACTCAGCAGAAGACAAAGTAGGCAATCAATCACCAGAGAAGATGTTCATGTGGATAACTGATCTAGTACCACCTACCATAACACTTAATGCTGATATATTGATATATTCTCCTTGCACAAATTTATCTCAGGTGCCACAACCTTCCTATGCTGATAATATAGATACCAATCCAACCCTGAAGTATATGGATGATGGAAATATTAGTAATTGTGAAATAAGGAGAATTTGGGAAGCCAGAGATGAAGCAGGTAACTCTCAAATGGCTGAGCAAAGAATAGTTCTTACATTCACTCCAGTTCTTAATTATGTTGTGATTCTAAGAATCCCCTGTGATGCAGAAAAGAAAACTGTTATACCCAAAGATACTGCAAATGTGGATAATTTCTGTGGACGGACAGTAAATTTACGTTATGAAGACAGTTCCTCACAGGCACATTGTCCAGACACAGTTACTAGAAAATGGTTCTACAAAGATTCATGTTCTCCATCCCTGCCAGAGAAGACTGTTGTACAGAATATCACATTCTTTGAAACATGTCCTCCATCTGCATGTGGTCGTCAGCACACACCCGCTCATGGGATCTGTATTGATGGAGTTTGTTCTTGCTCTTCACCCTGGTATGGTGTAAATTGTGACCAATATGTAATAGCACCAGTAATTGTGAAATCTCAGCTGAAGAAAACAATCCTTGAATGGTCTAAATATGAAGAACAGCTTAGCCTTTCACAGGGTACTTATCCTGTAATATGGAAGCTGAATACAACTCGAAGAACACTGGACATTAAGAAAGGAACCATCATTTGGAATGATATTAGGGATGTTGGTGAATTTCAGATGGAAGTTACTGCAGAAAATGCAGCTGGCAGTGACTCAGTCTCATGGAATCTGACAGTTTTACCAGCATACAAGACTTTCCTACACCCAGGACTAGACAATTTATTCATTAAATCAACTCCCATACTAATTACAGGTTATATAGAGTATGAAAGAGATGAACTCTCACAAATGAAACCATCAAATGTTCCAGTGGATGTGTTGATAAGCTATAGAGGATCTACACGTCAATACAAAACTGGAACTAAAGTAGACAGATCTTTTCAGGTGACATTCGAACCATTGATAAATGAATATGGATTGTATGAGGCCATAAGCAAACACCCTCAATCACTACCTAATGAAGGGGGAATACAGTGGAAGGTCCTAGGCATGAAATTTATTCAACAAAGCTTAACAATCAAAGAGGAAGCTAACAGTGAAATTGACTTTACTTTAAATAACGTTACTTTACTCATTAATGACGGACCTCAGGATCTGTCCAATGTGCAAGTTGAGTCTGTCCATGGTTTGTCTAAGAGCATTGAGTTGAATATATTGTTCAATGGACAGAAAAATATACCAACTCTGACCCAGGGGTCTCAAGTGGAAGTTAGTTTGAATGTCAAATCTCCCAGCCCTTTTGATCACAATCGAGTTTTCATTGAAGCCAAGAGTAGTGAAGGTGTCACTGCCCTCCTTATCATAAATGTAATGGTGGCCAGTTTAAAACCTAAACTATCAGCCATCCCAAGTGAATTGGAAGTGGAGGTTCTGAGGGGATCACAAGAGTTTGTGCAAATAAATATCACTAATACTGGGGAAGCTGCAGCAGAATTAGTGGTTGCTAAGGTACCAAACATAGATTTAATCTCTGTGGTGAGTTTTGGAAACTCAACATATGCCTCAGATCCACAGAATTTGTCTCCTGGGGAATTTAGTATGTTGAATCTGAGGATTTCACCAAAAAGGGACTCTGGATTGGGATTATACCATGGTTCATTTCCCATATCTTCCGATGGCCACACTATAAATTTCCCTATAAGGGTTATTGTCATCTCAAATGAGTTGGCAACAGTTTTTTTCACAGTAGAGGATGAGTATACATATTTTGCTGATGATAGACCACTGGTTGATAAGGCTACAGTTAGGCTTAATAATAGAAACAGGGGGGTTTCTTTGACTGATAAAACAGATAGAGGTAATGTTAGATTCACTGACATCCCTGAGGAGACATATGATGTTTATGTTAGTGCCCCTAACCATCAGGGAATCAAAAGCACTTTTCAGATTAAAAGTGGTTCTAATTCATTCAGAATCTTTTTAAAGAGAACTGCTGTGACATATAGATGGACAGTCACTCCTACAGAGGTGAAGGATGTTTACAAAATAAAGATTGAAGCTGACTTTGAGACAAGGGTTCCAATACCTGTTGTGACCATAACACCAATGGACATAGACCTGGAACCCTATGAGCTTGACTTAAAAGATAGCATTCAATTCAATGTCACAAATCATGGCCTTATCAGAGCAGAGCAAACAAAACTCAATCTCCCCCAGAACCATCCTCTACTAGAATTCAATATTCTTGGTCAACCCAAAGAAATAGATGCATTGTCATCAGTTTTGATTCCAGTTCAGGTCAGCAGAAAGGAGAATGGTCGGAGAAAAAGATCATCACCATGCTCTTATTCTGGGTCATTTGACTTTGGATATGAATGTGGGGATTGGATATTGAGGAATATTCATATTGAGTTTAATGTTAAGGTTGCATGTGAAGGTCCAGGTGGAGGTGGTGGTGGTGGTGGTGGTGGTATTTTTCTCAGAGGAGGTGGAGGAGGCTCAGCAAAGAACATTTTCTGTGACCCATGCTTCCAGAGTTTTGTAGAATGTGCATGGAGTTACATTCCCTTTGTGCCTTCAATAGCAACTCTCCATTCCTATGCCAATGTGCTGTCAGGTAATCCAAGTGATGATGATCTCAAAGCAGTTGAAGACTATGCTAGTGGGTTGATTGAAGGTATGATAAATGATGCAATTAAAGGGCTTGCTGGTGGAAATGGTAATAGTGGTGGAAGGACCAGTGGCAGTGGTAGATCACGACGATCTACAACTCGTACAATTAAAGAGGTTGGTAAAGATGCAATGAAAAGAATATGGAATCTAGTTGAAAAATGCCTCCCAGGTATAGCTGATAAATGTGGCTTGTATGATTATTTGCCACCAGCTTTACAAGGACCAGCAAAAGAGCTTACAGAATTTATAACATCCTTTGGAAGGAAAAAGAGAGATGTAAAACAATCAGCTGTTAGTAGTTTTGTCAAAGCTATGGAACCTTTTACCAACCTTTTAAGATGGAAAAAAGAAGTATATGGCGATGATACATGGTTATTGGGAAATAATAGGATCTGGCTTGAAAGATATTATTTTCCTTTAATTGGTGATGACAGTGAACTTGGAAAAGGAATAAGTCCTTCAGAATTGGTAAAACTCATTGCTTATGAACCCCCACACTACCTAGAAGTTGAAGATGTCATTAAGTTTGTGCATAGATGGAACAGTTCATACTTTTCTTGGCAGAGCGGAAGGCTGGAACCAGATGATAATAATCCTGATATCATTTCTAACTCTGCTATTTTGCACTACAAGTCTGAAATTGTTCGTCTGAACAAATTAGCTGTAGACACAGGTTATGGCAATTTTGTAGACCAACTAAATGTAAAAGTGTCTGAAGTAAAAAAACTGAATCCAGATGAGCCAGAAGAAGCTGGGGTTTGTGCTGTAGTAAGGATTCAGATTGATCAAGAGCTAGCATTAACAAGAGAAGGTTTCCTAGCTAAACTAGAAATAGAAAATGGGGAAAAGGCAGAACTCAAAAACATAACAGTCAGCATAAATATTGAGAATGTGCAAACTGGCGATGAGGCAAAGTTACATTTTTCAATTGGCAATGGGTCAATTGGTGGTGACATGAAAGCAGATAGGTCCCTTGGATCTCAGAAAAAGGGAGAAATAGAGTGGCTACTTATTCCATATTCGAGTGCAGCACCGGTAGATGAAGTCTTTTATGATGTTGGAGGCACCTTATACTATCAAGTTGATGGAAGTGAAATAAGTGCTCCATTACTCCCTGGAAGGATAAGGGTAAAGCCAGACCCTAGACTTAACATTTATTACTTCTGGGAAAAGTTTGTCTATTCTGATGATCCTTTCACTGACAAAGTGGAGCCTGCAATACCATATATGCTGGTGGTTGCAGTGAAAAATTCAGGTAATGGGACAGCCTATAAGATGCATATCACTTCAAGTCAGCCTGAAATTATTGAAAATGAGAAAGGCCTCTATGTTGACTTTAAGATGATTGGTGCAAGTGTTGGCAATCAAAATGTAACCCCTTCCTTAACTGTAAATTTTGGGGATGTATTACCAAGTCAAACAGTAATTGCCAAATGGCGGATGGTTTGTAGTTTAAAAGGGAAGTTCCAAAATTACAGTGCTAGTTTTGAAAATGAGAACCCTTTAGGAGATTCGAGACTGTCTTTGATTGATGAGCTTGTTATCAAAGAACTAATTCGTGAAGTGAAAATAATAGACATTGATGGTGAAATGGATGATTTTGGTGATTTTCTAGTTAATGAGGAAATTGACTTAGATGTGGTTCCAGACAATGTTTATAGTAGTCTTACGATGAATAGTTTCACAGTCGGTCATCAGGAAGCCCTTCATGTGTCAGTCACAAAATTCAGACATTCTCAATTTAAAGTATTCCTCAACGTGACTTCAGATGTTATGGGATTTGTCTATTACAGAGAATCACTGCCTATTTCTGAAGAAGAACCAATATCTTTGAACTCCCTATCCCTAATAAAACAAAGCATTGGAGGCAATATAAAACACCTTCCAAACATTAATGCCTGGGTGACCACCATGATAGGAGAAAAAACAAAGAATTTCCTTTTGCTCCATGTATTTGACTACATTTCTGATGCCGAGGTAGGAATAGCCTTTAACTACACTGTTACATTTGGGGATAATTTCCAATCTGGGAATCTTGTGCTGAAACCTACAGAAGAGCCTCCAACTGAAGTCAACCTAATACCTGTAACTGCTCCTACCGAATTACCTCCCATTGGAGGAACAACTTGTTAGACAGGGCATATGAAAGAATATCTTACCAGGTGGCCTCTACTTAATTTATCAATCTCAGCTGAAGTGTGCTTAATCTTTAAAGGACATGGCTTAAAGATATATGCGGGTGTCATCACACACGCCACCTAGCGGCTCCTATTTTTCTTTGAAATAGTTTATCATCATCATAAGTTGAGATGTATTTGTGCTCCATTTTCGATATCAACAGGGTTTATTTTTATTAAAGCAGTTTGGAGTCATGTTTTTCAGGATTCATTTTTATTGATTATGCTGTTTGATTACTAAATTTGGGTGATGTGGTCATCTTCAAATGACCACAACTTTTTTTTAACCTCATCAACATACTGTTTTTCTTTGGTAAATCTGTAGCATAATATACCAAATATATGTATAGAAAGTTTTGATGTAAAGTCACCGATCATTATTTTTTTATATATTGAAATGTAAAAAAAAAAACATTTTCCCATAGACTTCAATGCTAAAGCACTGTTATTTTCATGGGGCTGTAGAAAAAAAAATAAGTCGTTGACATGTGCTTTTTTTTTCATTTCTTGCTTTCTTATGTAGTCAGGAATGATCCCTGAACGTTTCATAAAAAAGTCACCGACCAATTTTTTTTCCATTGAACACCCGCATATACCTTTAAATGTAACAGTAATACGTTATTCAATGTATAATGACAGTGTATGGCTTTTAATGAACATTATTGACTTGCTACAATGTCATCCCAATATTTTTCAGTCACAAGATAAATTGCGTATCAATGAACCTAGATAACAATTATGTTCAGCTTCACCAACATCTGTACTAGTAAGTATTTCCCATCACTTAAAATATTTAGCTATACATGTATATGAAAAGAGACGTGTAGATTGCATATACTTGAATAGGCTTCCAAGGAACATAGATAGTCTCTTGGCATGTTTAGACTATACAACAGTGGTGAAAGAAAGGAAATCTTGACAAATGGCTTGTATTGATTAAGAATTGTTTGAAATGATATTAAATGAAAATGCTTCAAAGACTATGACGTCGCATCCACTAATCATATTTCTTAAACGAATTTTATTGGAACACAATTTCACATTAATGTGATATGTTTCATTTGCCCCAGAAACTGATACATAGTCTTTCTATCTTACTAAGCTACATCAAGATACCCCTTATATTGCCCTATTAAGTTTAATTCTCTACTACATTACAGTCTATTTTACCATCGCTTGACGTTTGTTTGCATTATCATTATACATCAATTACATATACCTCTGCATAGTTACGTTAAATCATATTTTCAATGTCTAGTAACCAATGCAGTTCTTCGAGTACAGTATACCGAAAGACTTTACTAAGTTGTCATATACCAGCTAATATCAAAACAAAATTCTTATATTTTGTTCAGCCCTCTATAAAAACCTATAGTAGGGGGAATAAGGAAATAACCGTGCACTTTTGGTTAAAAGCATGAAACTTCTCACGATTGGTCATTGATCCCTAGTGATCAAAATCTGATATGGATCACTGAAATTCAAGCCGGATCCTGCCGCTAGGGGGCGTTTTTCTATGACCTTCCGTGCGTTTGTTGTTATAACAGCTAAGATATTAATCTGAGGTACTTGGTTATATTAAACCATAAATAGAAGAGATTATAAGCTTTCATTTGATGTAAAGTACATTATTCTACCATAAATATTCCCGACGTAATGAATTTTTTAAATTTTCACATAATTCAAAATTTTCTCAAACCTAATATTCCTTTAGCTACAGACTGGAAACTGTTCAGTTCAGACGTTAGTGAAAATTGAAAAAGTTAAAGACCTCTTCAAGAGCTTTCATATGAGACCAATACCAAACAGATCAAAGAAATATCTGTCCTTTACCAGTTAATTTAATAAAAACAAAAAAAGTGAATATTTTAGATTAATTAATAATGACGAAAGGTGAGTTGATAAGTTGCTAAAACATACTGCCATTTCCAATCTTGTACATTGTTAATGCCATGAAATGATAATAGGATTAAAATGCACTAACTTTACAGGTTGTTTTACAAATAAATCAGAAAAATAGTACCTATATATGATTATATCTATATATGCACAATTATTAGTCTGGCAGCACAAGCCAACATAAGCCTTCACACAGGCACAGCGGCATAGTCCTCGACAATAAGTTGTCATTTGTAGCATAGAATAAGACTGGCATAGTATGTAAAATTATAGCTGCACCCCTTTTCTGATAAAAAATACCATAGTAAACCTGACCACCCTTGATCATGTGAAAATGCCACTTCCCAACTTCAAATTGCCGGAACCAATGATTCCAGGTCTAGGGAAGAGCCTTACCATGGAATACCTCCTACTCAACAGGGTCTTGCTCGTACCAAAACTGAATAATAACCGATTCCTGATCTCTATTCCCCACAGCTTTGATCGACATTCCATGTGTATGGCCACATGATTCACAACACATAAAAACATCGATTCAGGGCAGATAGATTATCGGTGATACCTATAACCCCACCATCACGTTTTATAATGACATTCATTTGCTCATGTGCCATTGCAGAAAATAGATGCATTGATCTCTTAACTACAAAACCCAATTTATAAAGAATTCAGCATGGGTATCAGGATGTTGTGCTTCAAGAGTGATCATGTCTCTGATTTGGACAGAGACCCATCTGGCATAGTTCACATGATTTAGTGCAAATATCCAAAGGACAATGGCCATCAATGACTTTAATAAGTAAGCATGAAAGTTGGCATTTTTAAATGCTGCATCTAGACTTGAACAGTAAGCTAAAACTTGAGCACTTGATTCCAATAATAGAACTGTGATTGCTGCTCAGCCATGCTTTTGCACCAAGCTGTAAAATCCATGGCCTGTGAAAAATGATTCTCATTCTACTTAGAGTCTGCCTCTTTTTTGAGGATATGGAGAGCTGCTGCAGTCATTTAGTGAACATGGCAATTCTGCTGCAGTTATTTAGTGAACATTGCAATTCTTGTAAGATGGGATGCTTTTATCAATGAATCAGCAATAGTACTGCTTGCAATCCTAGCTGAAACAAATGCAATGGTTCACCCACTACCCCCTAATCATGTTCCTATAACCTTCTCCCAGACATTTTTACATGGAGTCCTCCAAAAATGACCACATACTTGTCTTCTCCATGTCTCCATGTGTTTCCTTGAAGTTCCATTGCAGTTATTTTGCAATACAGCAGTTGCAACCACTGTTTGCAATACAGCGATTGCAAACAGTGGTTGGCCCATAACAATAACTAGGACTTGGTTTTGGTTTAACTGCATAGTAACTCCCTTAACCATATCCATAGCATGCTTTATCATGGAATGAGAATGAGCCAACTTCATGAACAATGGCAAAAGTGCCATATTGGATACATGTTCTACTTTTTGCATCTGAATGGAAGCAAAGCAAGATGGACATGACAAAGAATTTTCTTTTTCAGAATCATCTTGCTCTAGGGACATCGCTATAGATTTAGCCATTCCCATTACCTTTCATTCACAGATGTTCGAATTTTAAACCTCAAGCCCTCTTGATATGGGATGATTGGGTTCTTGTTTAGCAGCCGAGTTGGAGAAACATTTGTGTATGATACTGGAATGGCAGGCTTCTGTTGACTATTGGTATCAATGATACCACACCCAGATTTAAGAGGGAGGTCAGCCTGAAGATGCTGTGTTAGTGAAATTGCAGTTCCATGGAATGAATTAGTAGAAGTAGTTGAAAAGGGATTGTAATCAATATTATCAACTACTCCATTAGTACAGGCATACTTATTCAAATGGGGTGGACAGAGCAAACCAGTGTCATAATAGGAAGCAGACTGTATTAATTATATCAGTACTGAGACCCATGAATATGTTTATATGATATACATAAACCCAGATTATGCAGGGTGTCAACAAGAGCCTTTTTCCTTGTTGCTGAATCAACTTTAGTGCCAAGTAGATGGGTAATGGAGTTTCTGTCCTTATGGTGATGAATGGTAGATGTGATACTAGTATATACTATGGTACTATATATTATGATTTGTGAAATGGCTTTGTATACATCTGATTACTTTCTCCACAGTTGATTGATCCCAGATATGAGGTAAAAAAAAACAGGGTTAGACATACATCAGAAAAAATAATATTCAGCTTTAAACAATTACACATGTACCCTGTTTTAACTCATCATGAACAAAGTTTGGATGACCCCCCCCCCCCCCTGACCCCCCAACCCATTTCTTTAAATGAAGTGTAAAATAATTTCAGCTTTGTCTATATGTAAATTTTAAAGGAAATCGCTTAATCTAATCATCTGCTATGGGGAAAGCGGAGAAAATACCTGTTTTTTCCTATAGTGAACAGTAGTAAATTTCAGTGGTCCCTGAAATAAAAACTAATCCTATTACATATGTTTGTGGGGGCTTTTTGGGTTCCCACAAACATGTTCTTTCTGAATCCAAAGTTTAAAACAATTCCATGATTCCTTCTTTTTTGATTGATCACTGGCAATTACCTACAAAATTTACCACTTTATGTCTTTTTCTAAAACCAATTGTCCAAGGACAAATATTTGTCCGATCTTTTTGGTATTGGACTCAAATGAGAGCTCTTGAAGGGTTCTTTAACTCTATTAATGGTCACTAACATCTTAACTGAACAGTTTCCATACTGTAGTTAAAAAAATATTTGGTTTTGGAAAATTTCGAATTATGTGAAAACATTAAAAATTCATAGCGTCACAAATATTTACGGTAGAATAATGTTATGTATATCAAATGAAAGCTTATAATGTCCTCTATTTATGGTTTAATATAACAAAATACCTCAGATTAATACTTTAGCTGTTATAAGAGGAAACGTGTAGAAGGTCATACACAAACTCCTCCTAGCGGCAGGATCTGGCACAAATTTCAGTGATCCATATCAGATTTTGATCACCATGGGTCAATTACCAATCATGAGAAGTTTGATGCTTTTAACCAAAAGTGCACGGTTGAGGCCATTTTGATGCCTTATTCCCCCTACTACTACATCACATCCACAGGATAAAAAACATCCTACATCAGATCTTCGCGGTTTTCAGTTATGTACTGTCTCCAGTTTGTACATTTTACAGTTTTGAGTTATTTGCCTTTCCCAAAGGAAACCTCCTGAAACAGTCGAACTAAATCTAGGATGTTATCAATAAAATTGCACACAACAATTGAACCATAACATTCAAGCTAAGTACATGTTAATGTATTAAATTTATGAGTACGCCATGCATAAAGTAGTACGGCGTGCAAAAGAAGAGATGTTTTTGTCAATATCGTTTGGGCTAGTTTCATAATATATAATATAGTGTCGGATGTTTTCTAAAGAAAGGATGTGACCTCATTCACGGCAAGAAATTATATAGACCATGTAAGCCTGGGCGATAAGGTAACTGCATGTCTGTCCTGTGAAAAGGACCACATGCATACGTATACCTAGCTGATAATATGACACATATACGAACATAAATTAAATCAGCTCTAAAGTAACTTAAAGTCAATAGATATTGAATTTTTCCATTATTTTTCGCTATTGGAGAACATATTAGCAATATATACGGACGATGATAGTATTGGCAATTTACATGCGGTGGTATTGGCCCACTCAATTAAAATTAAGTGTCTACAATATCAACAAATGGTATTGTTATAATGGATGTAACATAAAGGAGTGAAGAATTCAGTAGAGTATGAATGATGTTTTATTGCCTTCAGATGGTTATACCAGATGTTGATGGTAATGGCAAGTGCCCGAACGGGCGTGCAATATGGGTTTATATACCTTGATAGGATTACCTGGTGGTAATCCTATCCCACTGATTGACAGGTATGTCTGGACCAATCAGGTTGCGACATACCTCAGTAGCTGTCTAGCCCTCATAGGGGAAGGAGCTACCTGTATTAACAGCTTTTAAAATTTATGATGTGTCACAACGAGTTATAACAGTATATATGATATTTTTTAACAGAATTTATATTCCAGTAATTTATGCATAATCAAAAACACGGAATGATTTTCGATGTGTCCTGACTAACAATTATTAGTTAAGCCGATACCGGATGGATCTCTGGATAATGTTATTTAGTTTAGGATTAACTTATACATCTAGGTAGAAACAGATTTAGGTTATGAATTAAAGATGATTGACGGTATTAATTATGTAGATGAAAGGGCGTGATACCTATATTTGGCTTAGTAGAAGTCATGGGGATTATGCACGAGCAATATTTATACTCATGTTGTTTGGGAGGGGTGCTATAATACAGTTGCCATACGAGTACACGAGTACCTGTCGGTAACGTTCGGAACTACTTTTAAATAGTCATGTGACAGCACTCTTACAACACACAGAGATATATAAACCCATGAAATTTGAGTTATTCTACAGAAATCTAGCTCTACGTGGCCTGCCATCAGAAGTAGACACATCAAAGCATCAAATCTGGTAATATGGGCTTGTTCAAGGTACTGGTACTTGCCTGTGCGTTACTCACTGCAGAATTGCGAGAAAACAGGTTTGCTGAGAATCATTGTTGTTTGCCCGACCAGTGGGAGGCAGATGTATCACAGGTGGCAGGGCAAGTTGTTGAGGGGAAAGCATATCCTTCAATAACAACTGGATCCCTACATGTGGATGTCACAAACAACAGGTATATCCTCGAATTATCAAACACCCTTTCAGTCAGTTAATTTCATTAATATTTACCATTTTCCAAACTCACCAGGACATGTTTGGAAAAAAATCGACATTGCCAAACCGAAAGTTGCCTTTATTCAAATCCGCGAAATTCTGCCATGCTCTTTAATTGGTGCTCAGGTTATATATCTAGCAGACGACGAATTGTTTGGTTAATTGCAGGGTGGTGTCGGATACACTTGTAGATACTGATGGTACTATTACTCACGTAACGGTGTACAGGACCAAATCCGCGATGTGGATAGCCTACCCCGACCTTAAGTCATGTTCTAAGGTGGATGCACCACTTGTAATAAGTAACTGCATCCCAGGTACAGCCCTCTCAGGAGGATCGAGGCTCTATGGTGACTCGGGCGACAGTATGGTTGCGGACGTTTGGAAAATTCACGACGTACATCCTGGGATATCTGACATCAGGGCAGAGGTAACCGTCTCCAAGGAAAAATGTTTTCCTGTCATACAGACCAACATTGGACACGTTAATCAACTGCAGTTCACATCCACAGTTCAGTTTTCCAACATGACAGGAGGTATTAAAGATCCAGGCATATTTGACCGTCCCGATTATTGTAAAACTGCTAACGGCATCTATGCGGATAACAGAATTATGCTTGGAATCATGACCATATTCTTGCAGCCCAGTTATTAATACTATTTAACCGTTGATCATCTTTTTTTGTATGAACATAAGATAACAAAAAATACATCCAGGTAATGGGCCAAACACTTTATTTCTTCTTTTTCACTAGAGATATAATACAAAATTAAAGCTGTACGCTATCATCAATGTTGGTGTTGAAATATTAAAACGTCTATTACCAAACTCTTTATCAATATTCGCACCTCTGTATATTCCTAATTCCATTTCGATGAAGAGGAACATCCTAATAAACAACAAACATCAAAGACGTTTCAGAACAGGTTTTGCAGCAAAGGTTTTTACTCAAGACCTATTAGGTTCCATATCCTATCGATATAGGTGTTGTTAAACACTCAGTACATTATATATGAGTACCGGAGTACCGTATCAGTGTTATCTCTATGATATATGCTATACCATGAAGGAGGGTATCAGGCGATTGGTATTAAGATAAATACTAATAATATAACCTGCCAGACTGATATAACGAATGCCCAGGAACGATTCTTACGAAGTGAGTATAGGATTATGCATGAGAAGGCTAGGTTCTTTAGGACATGAGATTACAAAAGTTAAAACCACATAAAGACATTAACTTCATTCTTCAATATCACCTATGGATAAATAAACACGAAATAGGAAAACCAATAAAGCGTGTATAGTTACATAATCATACGGACATACAAAAATATAGTTTAATAGTTATCACACCCATGACTAAGAATGAATGCCAAGTTCATCTACATATCAAAGATATGCCCAAATAGTAATAGTCAGATATTTGTCAATGATATATTGCACAGACGATGCTGAGCGAAATATCAGTGTACTGTATTAAACAAGCCCAGGGGCAAAATGCCAAGGTCATCTCAATAGAGAAAGATAAAGAAACAGAGAACGGTATGAAACATTGCGGTGAAGGCTCCACAATACCCTTAAAGCAAAT
This sequence comes from Sthenelais limicola, assembly GCA_942159475.1. NCBI lineage: Eukaryota > Metazoa > Annelida > Polychaeta > Phyllodocida > Sigalionidae > Sthenelais > Sthenelais limicola. The sequence continues at coordinate 53,277,463 of OW804100.1, read as the reverse complement.
AACATCCTTCGGGATAGTCATTAGCTGTGCGTTCAGCATTTTAGCATATCGTACCTTACCAGAGCTATAGAATTGTTTAAATTATAGGAATATACAGTTGTGATGTACAGAATGGAGTGTAGAAATGAACTGCTGGACACAACACTATAGAGCTGGATTGGATTTGAAAGGCACACGTGCTACTGACATGAAGTAGAAAAGACAGTCAATTCACAAATAGTAAACTGGTTTGGTCAGTTGGTGAGCTGAAAAACAAACCTCCATTTCTCTAGGTCCTTTAGTTCATGAGATTGCAAAAGTAAAAGAGTACCAAACCCGAACGTTAATTAACTGGGTTATAGATGATGATTCTTCCTCATTAAGTTGGTGTAGTGTAGGAATCTGAGTATCTAAGAGGCTGGCAAGTGGTAAATCTATATTATCTTGCAGATATTGCCAACTATAACTAACATCGCTATTAACTAAATAAACTATAGCGTAAGGAGTTAAAATGTGTAATTCACAGAGGAACTTGGTAGCACTGTACGAAGATCAGGGAGAATACACCCAAACGCGATCATTATAGTAAACAAACATAAACATACTACTTTCACCAATGTGACAACTAAAGCTGTATGGTACATTGTGATATAAACAGATGATAGATGACTAAGTGGCCATGTATACAATTATCCTGACTAGTAGCAAAGCGGTGGAAAAATATAAGTCACTGACATAACATTATAATAATATACTCTTATACCATGCCCAATTCCGAACATATTATATTATATCTACAGGATAACTGTAGAATCAGCTCATAAGTTTCTCGTTCGCTGATTTTCACGACATTAATTATGACATTGAAATAGATCAATAAATCTATATTATTTAAAAACGAATCGAGTGTTACATATTTCTGAAAGATAAAACAATGGAAATAATATTATCAAAAGTTGAGCACCGAAAAAAAAGAATAGGAATATTGATTTACATAACCAAGTGAGTATATTCCATCCCAAAGCTGAAGATGCATTTATGGTGATATAATATACTAAAGCAAAGAAAAACTAGATTGCAAGTTCAATCTTGGAAGATACCCTTTTTAAAAAATTGGGAATAACCCCATAATGAAAATATTGTAAAAATATAAAAGTAGTGAGTATAAGGCCATGTCAGACCCAAGGGCAGTGTATCCCATTATTTGACAGAAGCAACATACCGACTTCATAGTCATAACATCCATTCATAACCCAGGTAGTATAAAAATCACTAACGTATCTTTCCGCACAGTCTGACACAAATCTTCAATATGAGTATCTATATGTTACTATATTCTAACATCAATAGAGAACGTCTGGAAGTTAACAAAGTTATATACATCCATATTATGTGATTCCAATATTAACACAGGCATTTGTGTATTTGTTGAGCCACCTCTTTCATCTAAAAGAATGTTTTTAATTAAATCCAGAATTTCTGGTTATACTATCTTGAACGGTCCAGGGTTATAACCACCTTAGGCAGATACTAAAAGGATTAATAACCTCCATTTCTCGCCTACCGGTGCAATATTGGTGCATAATCCCAAGGCGAACCAGCAGGCCAGAGATGTCTGCCATTATTCCGTACATATTCTCTGCATTGCCTTAAAGAGAAAATAATCTAGTTCTCATATAGAATACCCCATATGTACTAGATGGAGTCTCGTAAGCTCTCACTCATACACAGCAAAGACAGTCTTCCCCGAAACGAGCCACTCGATATCTTCCCACACACTGGTATGTATTTAGGGATAAAGGTCCTTTCAACGGAAAAAAATTACCTGACCAATGATACAGTTCCTACATTGACATGGTTATTACTGAATACATCAGAAACGGGTAACAATACCGGCGCTGTATTTTCATTTTTTATACGACCAAAGCTCCGTGTCCACTGAGGGAGCAGTCGGGGGAGAAACAGAGGGCATCCAAGCTAGAAATGCATGAAAGGTGTAGGTAGCCGACTGTCGGTCGTCAGTCAAGTGCCTCCCGTCAATTGTTATTAGATGAACCAAAATTACAGGCCGTTTTTTCATCCGTCAGCCGACTCCCGCTTTGAGAAAATCGGCTCAATTTAAGGGACCATTGTAGTTTCAAAACATTAAACAATATGCAGATTTGAGGTTAACCCAATGTTCTGGCAGTTTGCATACTGTATACACACTGAACACTGAACTCTAAACAACCTTTACAACTGGAATCAGCTGGATAATGGAAAGTGGTCTCCTTGATATACACATTAAGGGAACCAGCGCACCAAGACCACCCGGCTGCACTTATTTGGCAATTAAGAGGAGGAACATCATTTGGTGCAATTCGATGTTTTTAAAAATAAATCAATCTTTGAATATTCATATTTTGTTTAGATGCATATTCCGATAGAGACTTACGGAACTAGATGTAGAATTTATAATTCTAGCATTTTTCAATTTAATTGTAATTTAAAGTCAAATGTAATGGAAAATACCGTGATATTACCAGCATAATACATTTTCATGGATATTCTTCCTCCAGGGATAATTTTGAAAGGATTTATCAATCACTCAGGCATATTCTACTTCAGACATTGTGACTGATCACCCATTTTTTCCGAGAACAGCGCCTGGAGCGGCGACGAATATCATATTACAAAGAAAGTGACGTGGCCAACATTGGATGATGGTGAGAACGGCCAACCAACCTCACTAGCTTCACAAAAAGAAGGTAACGGTAATGAGATTGAGTTAATTAATACCTCTAGCTAAGTATACAATGCCTAAAATAGCAATCAAGTATTCGACAGTGTAAGAGTTATAGCTGTACATTACCATGACGATACTTCAAGTTAATATTCAAGAGGCCAAGGTAATGGGGAAAGTTACAAGGAATTACATATGTACGTCTTCTAGTTAAAAGTGTAGAGGTTTTCTTTTTGTTACAGCGGTTGATCAAGTGACATACAGGTTATACAGGTATCTGAAGGCACGGCAGCCACTAGTTACACTTAGGAAACAAAACACGTTTTGACATTCGACCAAAGCAATTTCAACACTTTGAAATATTTTAAGATAATACCCGCTTTCGGTTAAAAGCAATAGGCCAACGTGAGGAATATGCCATTTTTTTTGCTACAGTGTATCCAATAAGTACAATGTAAGTACTAAATTGGCCCTTGAAAATGTTGGTTCAGACTCACATATGGATGGGGTAACTTAAGCATTTAAAGCAGGCACAAAAAGCCTCGGAACCAAGTCGGAATGATCAGGCGTTGCAGTGGCAAATCTTAAAGCATTTAACCAGGATTCGTTTTCCATACATAAATAAAAGAAGATGGACAGGCAAGACATTGAATAAAAGTCATGGAAGGGCCCAAGACTCAGGATTGGTGTACCTGATACACCAGTGAGGAAGTGGTATGAATGTATAAATTACATCTTCAGTACAAGGCAGGAGAAACCCCTAGAACTTGGTGTTGTCTGTCACCTCGATGTTAATGTCCGCAGGGTTGGCACCCTTTTCAGATCTGCAAAGGAAATAAAAAAATAGATCATTTAATGCATTTTTCTTTTACATTTTTTACCAGGACTAGATCCCCGCAGTGGTGGTCTTCCTCATTATAAGTTCATGAGTGACAACTATACTCCGAGAATCTACTAAATGCTTTAATTGTTTTATCAAGTTTGTAAGGCTATCTTTTCGACAGTTGGTTCTCGCTATTTTACTGATACATTATATTCTACATATATATTCTACATATATAATATATTATTTTTTTCATGAAATATCGCTTACGGGATAATAGGAGCAGTTGGGGCATGAGAGGGGTCCGTAGTTTCAGTGCCCGAGCCTGTACTATTGGAAATTCCCTGTGAAGACTGAGGTTGCTGTGGGTACGGGGCTTCTCCATATGCGTATACTGTCGGCTTGAACTGTAAAAATTGTAAAAATAAACGCCGTTAAATCACTACTTCATGTATAAAGCCCAGCTGGTCAATAATAGAAGCATCGCATAAGATATTTATAATATTAAGGTACGGTGTAGGGGTGCCCGTAGATAATAATAAGCTTTCTGATACTACAGAAAGGTTGGTAATTAAATGCAATTTTGCTTCCGAGATAAATAGAGAACTACATAATTCAGAATAATGCACGGGCTACTTCTCTCCTGGAGCAAATGCACATGCTGACGACTATGGCGTTGGAACTGACATTTAATTACCATTTAGTAAGATTGCCTTTCAAGCAACTTACATTCATAAGTTTTGCCAGGGACTATTGAGTTTATAGGCACCATTCCCAATGTGATATACAGGACGAAAATACCACAATCTTAGGAGATTGTGATAAAATGCACAAAATGGGCACTGCCTATGGGTTATTTTATTTCACAAAATAAAAACAGAGGCAGAGATACAAATATTGGGTATTCATGACACAACACCAGAAGGTAACTAACCAGAGATAGGATTATATGATTGAAACGAGGCAATATTCAACGTAAGATTGGACAAACCAACGGTCAGACAAGTTAACAGGACGTAAATTTGATACTGTAAACGTATTTATTTTAGCGCAGATAAATTTTCGCCAACTAAATACTTTGACACCTTTTCGTGGGTGCGCGAAAATAAATACTGCGCAAACATTATTACGTTTACAGTAATTAATGTGACAAATAAGTCCTTTACATGTCTTTCATGCATATTTACCGAGTTGTTACCGCTTGTTTTTTGACCTAAAGCACGTCCTGAACCTTTCTGTTTGTGGGAAGGATAACACGCATTGTGTGAGAGACAATTAGTTAGGGAAAGAGTCAATGAATATAACAATAGTGGAAATGTCACTCTCATTATGGCCACCAGGAATTCCGGGACAATAAAAGCACACTGTGGCGAAGCGAATGAGAAGACTTTTGTTAATGACTACCAAGTCCTTCGCATTTGCCATCTACAACTGCACTTGGAACATTACTTAGATATAGTTTTTCATATCATTCAGCAAACAACAGAGTCTGAGTGTCAGTTGTCAACTCGGATTGGGGGATACTGTATCAGATATTGTCACAGATGTCAACTATTGTCATGTAAATAATTGGATCGAAGCAGATCCCCTGTTACCATTCTCACTGTGATTTGTATCTTGTGTTCTCTGTAATCGGCATGCATTCACCCATCGTCATTTCGAAGCAGATGCTTTGCAATTGGATGTACTGATCTGATACGTGCATTTAACGTGTAAGGCAGATTTAAACACGACATGCTCTAAAAAGGTCCACCATATTACGGATAATCTTGCATCCAATATTTCTAAAATATCATATTATGCCACATACGAAAATTCATTCATTTTTCAATTTCATTTTTAGTTCTCAAAGATTTCCTAATAACATCCAAACCTTCCTAATAGCATCTGCTTCTGTTTTAGCTTCCGCTTGTGTATGGCTTATCTAAGCCGTGCATAATAAGCATATTCGACCCCTTAAGCAAGTAACTCGGGGAACCTCTATCCTATCAGACAAGGGAGGCACTCGTTGATATTCACAGTCCATTACGGACAATTTTCAAGGAAGATCGGGTTTCATTTCTTCATGGCTGCTGGGTTCTTACTTATCCAACCATGTAATTATGATATATGAGTATAATCCAATGCTACACATTTTATGGAGTAATTTCCAGCAAGGAGCTCCTCCACTAAGTCTTATTTTGGTAATTCAACACCACCAGGGGTCTGCGATGGAAAAAAATTGATATTGAATGATGGACATCATACCAATAATTGCCATTTCGACAGGTATTGATTGATAAAAAGGTAAATTGTAAAATTTCCAGTGAGTCGGCGAGAAAGGAATCAAATAATTCATATTGGTTATGGATTAGTTGTATTTTTACGTTGTGTGACATTTAGAAATACTTTGCACCTTTTATAGTTATGGTTTTAACGAAAGAAGACATTTCTAAGTCGCAGGATGACAAAGTCGGTTAAGCAAAACATTATGAATCAATTATAGTTTACTTAATATTAGATAGAGTAATTGGGTTTTATCTATACTTAGGGATTAGATTAATTAGATTAGATTAGAAACAAATTTATTCAATCATTTGATTGCTGCATTAGGGCGGTTCGAGGTTTTCAAGCCCTGTTTGCTACCTTTTATTATTAAGTGGTTATCACTTTCACCTATGACTGAAAGTGATTCACTACTATTTAAATAGTATTAAGGATATTTGTACAGTGCATGGCAATCGATTATATAGTTTCAGTTTCAACTCTCTAAACTGAGTGATAATTAAGCGATAAAACTGTGATCTGACTAGATTGAGTATTTTCTGGCATATTTCAAAAAATAATTATGGACCAATAATTTGGTGGGCCACCGTCTGAAGTTTATTCCAGGGATAAGGCATTCTGTCCAGTCTAGAGTTTCTAATTTGTTTAGTTTTTTAATCGTTTGTTTTAGTACTTTTCTTCGTTGGCTGAAGTTCTTCGTTGGCTGAAGTATTTATACTTTCAGGTCCAAATTCTTGTGTGTGTGTGTGGGGGGGGGGGGGGGGGGGTGACAGGGCACATGGGCTATAGGCCTATTTTTTTTTAAATAAATTTTATTGACAAAGTTTCACTGAGTGATAGTTCTCATTAATAATTCTATTATTCTATAAACACTTGCATTTCTCATTAATAATTCTATTATTCTATAAACACATACATTGATTTATCACATTTTATATTTACTTTAATCCCCCATTCTCCTCATGGTGATTGAGGAGAATGGGGAAATACATTATCTTTGAATGTCCCTGTGTTAGCCGCAGGCGACTTAATGATTCAAAATAATCATGAAAGTATATCTTGCATTTGCTATCTATTTCTATAATATACCAATGCATGATTTCTAGGTCTGAATCATGGAATATGTCAGCCAAATCTATAATTGGGAAAACCATTACTTTATATATCAGGAGTAGTTTATGGCTGGGTAGTTTGTTTCTTAATTTCATCATTTGCCAACTTTTATACTTCATTAAATTTGTTACTTTTTGGACCACAGACTCGAGCTTCTATGAGTTGTCAATTTTGATTCCTAGATATTTATAAGTTGATGTCCCCATCTCGATCCAAGGACTGGCAAATTAAAGAATGTCTGCATCTTATACTTGTCTAGGTTTAGTGATATCTTATCAGTTTTACATCAATAATTTATCGAGTTGAAGTCTGCCTGTATTTCTGTCGTGATACTTGACACTCAAGTCGTATAGTATAGATAATAGTATCATCGGCAAACATTTGTATTTTGGAATATGTGTTAAAGGGTGGTAAATCATTTACGTATAAGATATATATATACTGAACAGTATTGGGCCCAGGATCGTACATTCATAGGTATAACAATGTGCAAATGCTAATTATTAAGTTAATTACATTCCAAGTACAAAAATCTATTTAAAAACTTACCAGTTTCTGAAGTAAATAACAGTATAATATAGTATGGCCATTTAGATTGTGTGGACAGAACCTCACGTGAAAATTAGGTTGAACTGGTTTCTGTTTGGAGGGGGTAGGACACTTAGAAAACTATAGACGTAAATTTCTAAACTACGCTTGCGATGTTAAAAATATTTCAATTGAGATGAGGTAAGGGATTTGGATTATAATGACAGGTTGAAATAAAAATAAAAAAAACACTAGTTAAGGAAGAAAATAACCAATGAATTATTCATCCACCTTAAATGTTACTTTGAGTAGAATTGTCCTCTTTGTGGGACATAACAAGACAAGTGATGTTTCTTACCTGTGATATACCTGAATGATCTCCGGACAATCGTTGGTAGAATGTATAAAGCACCACACAGAATATAATTCCTATCACGACCATTAGCATGCCTACTAAGAGGAGTGCCACTCCGGCATAGGCAAGGCCCCTGCAAAAGGAATCGTCATACGACTTTTAGAGAAAATGGAAATGATTATTAGAGTGAAATTTACCGGGCGAATGAATTACAAATATAAATGTATTTGACTCCACTGACGAGTCTAGAATGCCGGACCAAAAGAGTCACCCTATTTTATTGCGGTAATTCAGACCGTTTCCTATGCGGATCATTTCATTTCGACCTCTACTCATTATAGTCATATTGGTAGCATGGAAAATGCTTAAAACTGTGTAATTAGATAAGTTTTTACACTATTTCTAAATATAAAAGAATGAGCTGTCAGACCGGCAAGGAGCCATTGCTAATTAAAATTATAAAAAGACGCTCATTACTCCTATTTCACCAATGCAAATAGCAAAGGCAATTAGAACCTCGGAGTATCAACATACATATCACTGCCTAACCGAAGCCTCAGAATGGAAATGACAGATTTAACTATTAATAACTCAGTTAATTCATGCTTCAGAGGGCTCATTATATTTTAAAAACTTTCAATGGTAGAGAATAATCAGCATCAAGCATGGGAAATGTCGGTCGGTCGTGTACATATGAACCTATTACCAAGATTGTCTTCGTTTTGGTAAAACAGGAATTAAATAGGGGTATATTTGATCGATACATTCGAATATACGCCCATAATTCGAAATAGACTGTCCGTAATTCCGCTATAATATATCAGGGAAAGAAACCAATATCAGAACTTGTCCACACCCCTTCCATTCAGAATATAAGAAATATAGTCGGGGAACACACGTTACCTAAATATTTTGACATTCGTGCGAAGGTAATTGCTTAGGCGTTGAAATTATATGGATATGGTAATAGGTCATGCACAGTACGCAGGAAAAAATCGCTATAATATGTTTTCCTACAGGTAGATCAATTTTCAAATTCTTGAGTTTCAATTATCACTGACTCAGCTTTTCCAGAAGTAAGGAGGTGTGTCATAAAAAAGGGGAAAACTCAGCAATAGTCAGAATTATGTCAGATTAATACAAGACCCGAGCGCTCAACCCACGCAGAGACCGTGGAGATAAGTGAGGTGCTGCATCTCATATAGGAGGATATCAGAGGAAAGGCGCCTGTAATCATAGCAGTGTGGGCGGGAAATTCAGTAGGACATCCGAAAGCGCACTATACTACTGATACCTTTTCACTCAAGCTCCTTTAGCGATCGTAAGGTTATATGTAGAACGTAATAGGTCCAAAATATAGACCACATTTAACACTTTTATGCGTATTGAGAACCTTTTTATTAACCGGTCATGAATAAAACATATCAGAATGAAATGTGAGTAAGAATTTGCTATGTTTGCCAATATGATTAATGGTAAAAATTAAATAGAAATACGTGGGTTAATGAATGATAGAATTCGGTGAGTTTTTAATCATCATCTGTTAGTTTTCGATGAAAAACAGGGGCAGCAAAAAGAGCCATGTGATGTGTTAGGTTCAACTTACCTGCGGCTGTCCGTTTCTACATTCCAGTATTGGGCAAACGCCACGAGGAGTCCAATGGCTGAGGCAAACAGGGCGACACCAATCAGGAACCAACTCACACCGCAGCAACAGATTTTCTTCATTCGGCGCTTGTACTTTGACTTTTGAGACTCAATGGCGTCGGCGGTCCCCATCTTCGAGCTATAGTTCCATTTGGGGAGAAAAACAAAGCATTGTTGAGTATAGAAGTACTATGTAATGAGTGTGTGGTGGGAGAGTTGGGTGGGGGCGGGGTATGTAACACAAAAAGACCATCTCTTTCTCCATCTTGAAGAAAAAACGATCAAAGTTGTCCTACATAATCAATCTTCAGGGTATTGGTTTTATTAGGAATTTAAAACTGATTGATAGGACTACATGTATATCTATGACATCTACCTCGGTGAACTAGACCTAAGTTGGCATGGCCAAGACCAATAGAAACTGTGTGACAGGTAGTAAAGTAACGGATATTAAGGAAACCTTACATTGCAAGTTATCGGCAGTAATCATTATGTTGCTAGTTTGGGGTACACATGTTCTTCACATAGCAATCTATAGGTTCCTTCGATTCAGAGTCACTGGTCTTTTGGTGAATATCTTCATAATATGGCACCTGAGCCAAAGGATATTTGTTTATCTTATTTTATTTATTTCTATAATTTCGTATACTAATTTCTTCACCTGTATTCTTATAGAGTATATCTATTGTAGAATAAAATAATAATCTTTTCATATACACATTTTGGGACCATATACACATGTGTCGAATTTAATGTTTTATAAATAAAAATTGATAATCGACAATAAACGATTATACAAGAACATCCAAAATAGAAGAAGATATTGGTGGAAGCAGGCTGGATGTGGAAATGGGCAAACAAGATATACTTTTAGCTGTATCGCTACATGAAATGGAATTTAAGTTAGCCTAGGATTCTACTAAGTCCCACGGGATTGGTATTTGGGCATATGATTCCCATCGACCCATCCTCATTAAAGTAGGCCCAGCATAATACAAATAGGTAACATGGAATCAATAAAGAAGCATTTTAATATAGCCATCCTAAACAAGCTGTACTCGGTATAAGACGTTCAAGACTAATCTAAAAAGACTAATCTATCAGGCCAATGAAATGATTTTATGCAAACATGTACATAATATTTATAATTGGTACGCAAATATCCACATATAAATGGTATTCACCCACAAATGTATATCTAAAACGAGTCATTAGCTTGATACCATGATTTAAACAATACCTTTGATTTTGCGGTTGAGCTTCGCCTGCCATTGTGAACTTTTATATGAACGAAAACACGACCATTTAACACAGAGTTGAAGTATATATAATTGTATATCGGTGGCTTGAAAAGTATCTAAATTTACGGCATATGTATGAGGCATTTTATAGACATTACTTCGATTCCACTCATGCAAAGTTGTCAATTATATCAACAACAAATGACTACGTAGGAGTAGCATAGAATAAAATAAGAAAAAAACACCCTATGCGACTAATAGAATACCCGATCCTCGAGAAACGGAATCATTTCCGGCTGTAAAGGAATATGATCTCTATATTTAAGGAATAGATCTCGTATAGGCGGCATCCCAGAGTGCTATCTCTGTTTATCCGGGAGTCACCTACTAGCAGTAAAACGTTAATTTTCTCCTACATATAACTATGAATGAAATAAATCTTGGTTTCATTACCTGGATTTCAATAGCATCCATGTTCATGAGTGATATACACATTGTATATGTAAGCATCTATAGTCAGATGCAATACATACAGATATGAATATAAATAGACAATAGGTAAGTAAAGACTGTGCTATATAATAGACGAAAAGGATTATCATATAAAAGGCGAACAGGTCCGGAATTTACTTTGGAATCTGTCCAGTCGGTTGAGTGCGGTAGTTTTCCGTATCCGATACGTTGTTTCTGAAGCTATGGAAGTTCTTGGATTGTAACGATAAACACCAAAACGAAGAGTACAACTAATTAGTAGCAATAACTACGGGAAAAAGCTAAAAGTCGGGGTTACATTTTGAACAAGGTCCAAGCTGCATTGTGTTGTGTGTGGACCACCTCACGAGTCGAGGGTGTGCATGTCTCCATCAAGCTACCACCCTTTTCAATTTCTATGAACCGTCATTTATTTACAAAGGGAGTGAATCATACCAAAAACTCGCAGAAAACAAGCATACGTAATGGATGAACACCAATGTAGAACAAGCATTAAGAGAATATTACGAAAGGAAAAGCGACCATATATGAATACCCACAATAGCCAGGTTGCATAATTGTGTGATAAAACTCAGATAAAATTTAGGATCTCAGACATGAAATATGTTAAAGAGAAAGGAACGAGGTGCTAGTAATGGTCTATTTATTGGGCGCGATTTTGGGTTTATAGTTTTAAATATAAACCTTTGTTTCTCATTCTCGTTCCCCATAGAGTATCTAAAAGTTAAAACGACCAATTTCGAGCTCAATATGATTACGTATGTTTTATTGCAACCCGTATACAGCACTAATTAATACAGCATGAGTAGCCGACCCCCAACATCTACCGACAATAATTGGTACAGAGGTGGCAGTGATCACTTAACATTTCGTAGCATGAAACATAATCCTACATCAGGGTCCTAAGCCAATGAAACATCGCTCTGACCTTTGGTCAACAAATGCCTGCTAGGCTGCTATAATGCAGGTTTGACGGGGAGAATTAAAAGTGAAGCACGAATAATGCCCACAATCCCTGACTGCCCTTTATGCAGGATTGATCTCCGCATAGCCACGACCTGAAGAACAGGTTCCTTTTCCTAATGACGCACGTTGGTTTCACCAAACAACTATTTCTAACCATGTTCCTAAAACATAAAAGGCTCATGCTGATGATTTACTTTAACTTCGTGAACAAAATGTTTTAAATATCAATTCCAGTTATACAATTATATTCCAGTTTGAATCTGAATAGCCGCGACTTTCACGTATATTTGCAGAATATCTCCTATGGAATTACGAACGGTCGTACATAGAGGGACAAATACATGACGACAAATAACATTTCACAAATAGTAGAGAAGGCATGTCTCACAATCCTGACGAAGAATGCAAGTAATAAGCAATATCAATATTAAATGAATTAGTTGTAATAACCAAGAGTGAAGTTAAGTTTTTCTGGTTTTATTTAATACTCAACATTTCGGTCGACTGTGTACCTTCTTCAGGAGTAGTTTAGTTGCGAAATGGTGCAATATTTATATAGATTTTAGGTGTAGCTTGGAGTGGGATCTGGCCACTTACTGGTTGGTGTATTCTATGGAAAGGCATTTGTATCCATATAGATACAGTAGCATATTAGGTCCTGCTATTGCTAACTTGCATTCTTCACATCCCAATCTGCAATTTGACTTTTTGAAGTAGCACCCTAGTCTGCACACACTGGCACTACATCGCTGCAGACTAGGACCACTGCGTGCAAACTTGCAACCTGCAACCTGCACATTGGGCCACAACATTTCTATTTAGCATTCATACAAGTCTGGACCCTCTCATTCCAGTCAAAACAAACAAATAGACCATGTGTAAGTGTCTAGGGAGCGGGGACACTTAATGATACAGTGTTGTGTAGTTATCTTAGATGAGCTAGTCAAGTTGTAGGAATAACTCAAGTAGAGAGGGATCTTGGAGATGTGCTGAATAGCTGGCTTTTATTCAATGTTGTAGAGTAACAAGTGGTAGGTTTACAATAAGTCCTTAGTGGTTACAATATATCCTTAGTAGAGCAGACTATCTAGGCCCCTCTCGCTCCAGTCAGTCATTTCCAGTCAAAACAAACAAATAGACCACACCTGCTAAGCCCCGCCCATAAGGCTACACTGCTCTCCATTATTATCCCTATTTCGTATGCAATTCCAATGACTAATAAACATTATTCCTATTTCGTATGCAATTCCAATGACTAATAAACATTATTCCTATTTCGTATGCAATTCCAATGACTAATCTGTAAACCTTATCCACAAATACTATCCAATTCGAATGACTTACACATCTATTCATTCCCTAAACATTCCCAGACAAATTGTTTTATTGCCTTTCATCAAAGTCACACAAACACACTTATATAACACTAACAGGGCTTCCCACCCCTTAAGAGTACACACAGGGAAGGGGTGAGGTTGGAAGGAGATGTCTATATATGGATGGGGAGGGTGGGGCTAATATTGTAATGAGTGTTTGTTGTGACTGGAAAAAGGAGTGTAAACATTTGAATGCATTGCAAGTTAGCAATTAGTGTGATGAACTGGGAAGTGATGAAATGCAGACTGGCATAATGTCTTGCAAAGTAGGCAGTCAGTCTGACAAAGTGGGGCCTAGATTGCAGAGAAGTAGGGAAAGAAAAATGTAAGTTTGCAGAACCAAAATGCAAGTTAGGAATCTACTGGATGTAAAATTGGTGAGAATTGGGAAAGTTCTAAAATGTTTTCAAAATGAGGAGTAGGACAGAACATGTTAGGACCTATTTCGATGCAGATTAGGAAAAAAATTTCCTATTTCGTATGCAATTCCTATGACCATTTCGAAGTTTTTTTGCAAAGTTGCACTCTACATCTCCGAATTGAGGGGGAAATCTATATGGATACAAATGCCTTTCCATAGTATTCTGATGTGGTTACAGTCAGAGTGTGGTGTATGATGTAGGTGTCGGGATATATGACTGTAGTGTGGTGTAGTACTATGTTGATATTGGATATGGTTGTTGGTGTAGGATGTGAATGAATTGTGAATTGCCCTATTCTCAACGATCTATGGTGTGTAAAAAGGTAACTAAAGGCACTGGAGTAGATTATTTGGTCATTGATATATAATCTCCCCCAAACGTCGGGTGTCGAATTGAGATACTGTTGAAATTGGATAATACTTGGATATTACTTTCATCAGTTCTCATGGATTCTTGCAAACCCTAGAGTGTTGGCGAGAAGATAACTTTGTTAATCAAGACAGAAAGGAGGTTCATCGACTCAACTGAAAACGAATAAGCAATTCGTATGGTCAGCTTATGTAGTACACAATGTGGCATTGGTCGGTCCTCTTGATGGCTCACTGCACATGAACTTTAGGTAAACCAAAAGATTAGAAATATATGTGGAAACTACATGTACAAACGCAGAGACCCAACAGATATGTCCAGTGAATATCAAATAGGACTTTCATAAGTCAAAAAAAAATCATAGTCAATCCCGAAATGATTCCAATAGCGCTAACCTACAGGAAGATACATACCGGTAGGTTGTTAAATATCAGGAGTGCAAATGGACTGGAGGATTATATGTTTTTTTAAAGCACAGGCATTGCATACTCATCAAATGTAATCACAATGTAAAGAGATTTAATCTGAAATCTTACAGACCAAAGGTAGATGGCCTTCGAGGCTAATTTACCCCACTGTACTTAAACCTGCAATTTCAGGTAATTTTGGCGAATTCCCTCCCAGCTATAACCCGTGTATGTACTTGTCCCCACCCCGGGGGTAATAGGGAATATCAGAGAGAATATGGCACCAAGTATCAAGAGTTGGTCAAGGGTTGGGAATATCCATATTTGTTTTGCAACAATATTGCGGGGTCGGGGATTTCCAAAAATGTCGTGTTTGTGGGTGTGGGTGTGGGGGGGGGGGGGCGGGGGCGGTGCAATTGACAAGAGCATTAACCCCATATTGATACTGTAGAATAACAACAACAAAGAGAATTTCCATAACAAGTCATGAATTCATGAAAAACAGAATACCAATTTTTCTTTATTATCAGTACAGTCAGGTCCAGACGGCCACACTCCTTGATTCGACATCCAGCGATAAGCTTAACCACAAGGCTAAGACTAAGGCTAAAAGTGTTAATCACCCCTAAAACTTAGGGGTCCAAAACTGTCTTCTAAACCTGACTGAGTATTCAAATCTTCCATGCTAAGCGCTAAGGATCATTGAAAGAATGAATCGCGAATAAGAGTGCTTGGTTGGGAATGAAGCTTTAATATTGGACAGAGGCGCCAGGTGACAGGAATGGAAAGCCTGATTGGCAGGAATGATAGTTGTATAGTAAGTCACACTCATGTTACAAATCACTACATGCATTCAACACCTCCATTAATATAAACAGGACCTCTATGACCGGCGCCATGATTTAATATAGGACTCATCAAAGTCAGATATGATATCGTGGCACAGTGTTCTGTATTATATTGATGCACATGTATTCTAAATACAAGATGAGGAATGCGTCGCGTCGTCTCTGACCAGTGGGAGGCCCACGCTTGTGTTCATGTGAGTCAGGGAATATTTTTAATACACCATGGATCGTGCTTTACATTCAACTGAAACATCCCTTTTATGTGAAATATTTGGCTTTTTCTTCGACACTATTTGACTCTTTTTGTGAACAAAATGAAAAAGAGAAATGTGCATTTATTACCTTTATCATCCGCGACAAAAATATTGGCTATCCCAAAACGATGGGGACTCCCCCGGGACTCCCTGTCCCCGCACTTCACTAAGTTTATAATACTGATTTATTATATGCGCATTCCATTTGAGAGGTGCAATAAAAATATTTTTATGGTACGTGTACCATAACATTAACAGTTCGAATTGGGGTCTCTTTTAGCTTTTAGATACTTTATGACGATTCAAAAACCAAATAGAAAGGTGTATATATCACTATTTGTCTATGCTAGGGGCATATAATAAATAGTGAATGGAACTCGGTACTAGTAATTGAATATTCATTGGACTCGATTGCGTACTAGCACCTCGTTCCATTCTCTCTATTTATATAACAATAAGAAAGGATTGAATTAATAACCACGAGAACCTGAAGATCATATATACATAATTTGAGCGATAATTAATCTCCTCTCGACCCTAGCTCTCTCCATCCATCTGTGCATTAGTGATAACATGCAATTGGGAAGCAATAGCATGCATACCCACAGCCCACATAATATGAATTCTAGGTTATATAACAGTGGAGGAAACGAGTGGGGGGGGGGGGGGCTGGGAGCCTCTGTTTATAAAGCCTGGAACTTCACAGGCGATTAAGCCTGTGAGACGCGCTTGAAACGCGCTTTGGGGGGAACCAACGATCACAAATAATACTCAATAGCTAACAATTTACCCATCATAAGTAGGAACAAGATCAGGAAGGGTGGTGGGAAAGTGGAAATTAGTGAGTGAGTCACAGATGAGGAGACAGCTAAAAAGAATCCATGATATGAGATCATACACAATGAAAGGGTGGAGTCGGACACAGGGTTCGAATCCCATACCATAAGCGGCCATCCAAAGGGTGTGGGGGGGGGGGGGGGGCGCTGCAGAATAAATCCTTTCTACCCTTACATTTTGGGGAATGTTTTGAAGATATACGGGAAGCGTGCAGGCTCAGCTAATGTGCATTCTTGGGACTGCATTCTTGGCAATCCTGTTCCTTGTTCCCAACAGCGAGATGATCCTCCACGTTCAACATAGATCTATGAATGGGTCTACTAACAGGGAATTATATGAATATACTACAATAATGTCTCTACATGGGAATAATATATGTTGTAGTACACTATACTAGGTCTAATACACATGGGTGTGTGTCCACTAGATTGAAAACCAAGGAGTTTACAACGGTGCACCGATGCACAGTGGACTTGGGTGGAGCAACCACTCCCACTCACTCCCCCAATGCCTGAATTAATGATTTCCGACAGGAAAGAAGCCTCACAGTGCCAATAAGTTCAGCGGGAAATAAGTTGTACAAATGACAGTTTCTGGAATAAAACCACCAAGCCCCAAAGATATTAACATATTTAGTTATATAACATGGTGTCCGGCTACTATAGATTTTGCTAACCTGTTTAAATAGTCCTGTCCTGTGAATAAACGCCGTCCGCGTTAGCTGGTGTTTCGTATCAATATGGCGATGTTTACAAAGGGACACCCCTAGAGGGCTGCACCGAGGCTTCATGACGTCATTACGTGGGATTCCCATAATCTAACAGAAGGCGTCTATCCACAAAGAATATGGCTCGCCCTTGTGGGTGCCTAGAACACACGACATAAATCACAGTTGCCACCTAGAGCTCTATCCCGGGAGCTCTATATGGGAGAGTAGGCCTACAAATACAAGAAGAGTCCTCTATATTTAGATTTCTTGGTAGATTTGAGATAGGCGATTCATATGACTCAAAGCCTTTGAAGTAGACTATATTATAGGATGGGAATCAATGCTGAAGTTTGGTTTTAAAAGGAAAAGGAAATTAGTTCAGAGAAGACAACCTCCGTCCACTGTGGTGGTCAGCATTGTCGTGTGTGTCCCTTGGCGGGAATATCCCTAGCAACCAGCTTGGTAGTCCATTCAGGTATCAATAATTATGTCACTCTGATATAGGCTAGTTATAGATAATCTATATATTACTCATATAGGCCTTTGCATAGCTGAAATAATGCATAACCCACCGGAATAATACAAAAACATCAGCTTAATTTGTATTTTGATGGGTTAAAAAAAGGTAGGCCCTACCGTACATGGCCATTTCCACCAATTTGACAACATTTGGGCCCCTAGACCCCCCTCAGAACCCCGAAATAAAATCTAGTATTATTAAGATGAGTTGTTATTTTTTATGAACCTTACATATATGTGTATTGAACTGCCAAGTATGGAACCATTCTGATTATTAGTAATTTTTTTACAGGGGGGTCGGAAAATAGCTCCCAAATAGGGAAAAAGGGCCAAAAACAGCATGAAGATTAACGACATATCATGTGAATAAGAACATAAAATGCTAGTAAAGTTAATATTTTCATTTTATTTAGCACCATATCATATAATTTGTGTAGGAATAGACTGCGAAATTAATATATAGGGAACAATGACAGTTAAAGTATAAAAATCTGTCACAAATTGAGCCTGGAAACAAGGATATATTTTCTGCCTCACTTCTGTGCAGAGCCCAAAAAAGTAACAAAAAAATAAATATGAATAGACTAGAAAACCATTAGATTTGAAAAGTGATAACATCTTACCAGACATTAATGTTTTATTCCAGTAAGCACTTGTGTCTTAAAACTTCATAATATATTAATTTTAAATGTTATAAATACAATATATTAATTTCAGGATAGTCTCATATACAGACATTGCTATGGGGGGCAAATGAAGATTAACGACATAAAATCATGAAAAAATAGCAATTTTAGAGCTTTTTGCTGTCTGCTCTGTAAGCTTACACATTACTTAGTTATTAATCATGGGTCATTAAAATTAACTTAAAATTCACCATAATGCTGACATTCTTGCAGTTTGATTGATGTATAATATATCTTTCTAGCTAAAATAGTTCTTTTTCCACAAACCTTGCATGGCGAGTATTATTTACAGATATTCCATCAATTATTGGGACCTATGCATATTTTTTATCATTTTAAAAAATAAAGATGCATTTATCAGAGCCATAACATCATCAATTCTCATCCGATTTTAATAATTCAATATTCATAGTAATGCTGACATTCTTGCGGTTTGTTTGGTGTATAACATACATTTCTACTGTGAATAGTTCCCCATCTACGAACGTTACGCGCAAGTAATTGTCACTCATTTTCCTGTGACACATCACATTCATATGTCGTTAATCTTCACATATATGTCGTTAATCTTCACATATGTCGTTAATCTTCAAAACCCTATTTTCCTGTAATAAGCATGTAAAACCTAGTCGGAAATTCTAAGTATTGATATTTATAGACTGATATTACTCATAATTAATAATAAATATCAAATTTAAAGTTCATTATTAAATTGCTTCCCCCAAAAAACATGAAATCGTTAATCTAGGGATGTCGTTAATCTTCATCACCCTGGGTTCCCACGTGAGGCTGGCAGCATGCATTTTGTCTGCTAGGGTCCAAGAAAAACTTTAACCAATACTGTTAATGTTCATTACATATCAAATCCTGTTAGTTCTATCATTATTTGTGATTATTGAATAATTTTCATTTTTTTCCCCCCTAAATTCCACCTTATGTGACAGGGATGTCGTTAATCTTCAACAGGGGTACCCACATTTTTTTTGTTTTGATTTTGATGGCTTTTGGCCAAAAAATTTTTTTTTTGCATTTTTTTTTTACACAGATCATATTCACGTAACCGCCTATCACAATATATAAAAAAAAATATTCAATTTTGAAGATTACTTAGAAATTTAGCAATTCTACGGACTATTGGCACTTAAAAAAAACGATTTTTGCCACCAAAATGGGATTTTGAAATAAAAAAAAAAAAAAAATTGGGCTAAAAATGCCAAAAATGTGGTTCCACTGGTTGGTAGAACCATCCAATCAAAAAAAAATTCAAATTAATGATAATTAACTTGATTTAAGCCCATTTTACCCCTTTCCACGGTTGGGGGCCAAATGTTGTCAAATTGGTGGAATTGGCCACATTCATTAATCATCTTCAAAGCCAAATAGGCTACCCTGTTGGACCCTGTTTTTTAATTTGTGAGAATGAAACTGTCTGTCAGTTATGTTTCGAGATATTTACAAGTAAAAATTCGGATTCATCTGTCTAAAATCTTGTAAAAACAGAAAAATATGCTTTCCCCCCATGGACTTCCATTGTGCCAAGTGAAAGGTAGTAAACTTAAGTGGTCCATAAAACAATAACATAATAATGGCAGACCAGGGCCGTTCCGGGAGAGTTGTGATATCCAATGTATATGAATTAATTATCACTTGACCGCAATTGGTTATAGAGAGAGAAAACACTACTAAAATAATAGTTCTGAATTAATGTAAGAAAAAAATAATTTCTTGTGGTGATATATTTACTTTGGCTTAAATTCACTTCTGTAATGATAACTGCAAGACATGAGATTGAGTTATGGAGTGACTTTATTGTCCGATGGTTACAAAGGTCTCCTTGAGACCTGTAGGTGGCAGCACAAGTATCGGGACATCTCCCCTTAACCTATAATATAAAAATAGAAATAAACATAGTTATTTTAACATTCTTCTATCAGTCGTCTATTTGGAATTGCGACTCTGGTACGTCCTTCTAACATTGTCATTAGTTTCAATATCTGCTTGAATTACTGGTCTGGAGACTCTGTTACTTTCTCTTGTACCAGTTGTTACATGTTCTTGTGTTTCTTTTAGTTCTACACTTTTCATGGGAGATCTTACATTTGATGCTTCGCTAGGCGCTACATATAGTTCATCTTCTTCCCTTTCATTCCTTATTACATTTTCATTTGTTTTTAGAAGTTGTCTTCGGTTTCTTCTGAAGACCTTACCACCTTCAGTCATGACCTTATATATGACCTCTCGCTTAGTTTATCTGTTACTACTGCCTTTTCATCCCAGTGATCCTGCCTTAGTCTGACTGTATCATTCCTCTCCAGTGGTCTTAAATCTTTTGCTGATCTGTCATATCTCTCAACCTCTTTTTCTCTAGCCTGTTGACTTTCTTTCTCTGCTCTCTTTTCAACTCTTTTTCCTATCTGTACTACTCCTCTAATCTTTCTCCCCATTAATAGTTCTGCAGGCGATTTTCCCTGACTTATTGGAGCTGATCGATATGCCATTATGGCCATGTATGGATCCTCTCCACCTTCCTTTGCTCTTGATAAAATATTCTTAATAATGCCAACCCCTCTTTCCGCCTTGCCGTTTGATTGGGGGTAGCATGGGGACGAGGTTCTGTGACTAAACCCATATTCTTGTGAGAATGTATTGAACACCTGGGCACTGAATTGCAGCCCATTATCTGTCACCAAGATCTCTGGGACCCCATGTCTTGCAAATATCTACTTTAGGTGCTCTGCTACTTCCTCACTCAATGTTGACTTTAACAGTGCAATCT
Organism: Sthenelais limicola; assembly: GCA_942159475.1. NCBI lineage: Eukaryota > Metazoa > Annelida > Polychaeta > Phyllodocida > Sigalionidae > Sthenelais > Sthenelais limicola. Next base: position 53,256,129 of record OW804100.1, on the reverse strand, counting down.
CCGGGTAGTTACTACAGTAATCAATCACCAATAGATAGTTCTTCTGGTTCCAATAAAACAGATCGGCCCCCACTTTCTGCCAGGGACCCCATTCTACCCCATCACTTACATATGTCTCCTTCTGTTGATTTGGCCTGTACTTTAGACAGATGGGGCAATTTAGAACCTGCTCCTCAATATCTTGATTTAGATTTGGCCAGTACATAACTTCTCTTGCTAAACGCCTTTGTTTTTCTATTCCCATGTGCCCAGTGTGAATTCTTTTCAACATCTCCAACCTCATGCTTATTGGAACCACTATCTGGTCCCCTTTAAATATTACTCCCTTTATCATACATAATTCATCCTTAAAGGTTGCATATGCCGGGCATGCTCCACTTTTCCATCCTTCCATGATGCATGTCTTAACCATACAAAGCATGTCATCATTATTCGTGGCCTCAGCAATCCTTTCCATTTGTCTTTCTGAGGCCGGGACACTTTCGTATATCATGCTCACCTGAGCTTCCATTTCCTCTATCAAATCTACATTTACTTCATCAATGTTCCTCACCTTAGCCCTGGACAGCGTATCGGCCAAGTGCAAAAACTTCCCCGGCGACTATTTAAATACCAGGTCATACCACTGCAGTTTCAGCATGAGACGCTGCAATCGGGGGGACATATCATGCATTGGTTTCTCAGACAATGGAACCAGGGGCTTGTGGTCTGTTTCTAAAATGACCGACTTCAGCCCATACACGTAATTGTGGAATTTTTGACAACCATATACTAGCCCCAGAGCCTCCTTCTCAATCTGTGCATACCTGCACTCGCATTCTGTCAACGACCTGGCCCCATACGCAACTGGTTTCCATTCCTCCCCATGCAACTGCAGCAACACCACTCCCAAGCCATCTTTACTTGCATCCGTTGATACCTTTGTGGGCAGACCTACATCAAAATAGCTTAAAACCGGATCTGAGGAGAGACATTCCTTAATTTTCTTCCATTCCTCATCATGCACATTGGTCCACATCCACGAGACCTGTTTGCTCAACAATTCTCTCATGTTAGTGCACATTGTCGACAAGTTTGGGATAAATCTCCTGACATAGTTTACACATCCCAACACCCTTTGTACGTCCTCCCTCGAGGTGGGTGTGGCCATATCTGATATTGCTCTAACTTTCTCTGGGGAGGGGCTTACACCTTCTTTAGTCAAAATTTCACCAATGAATTCCACCTTTTCCTTTGCTATTTCGCATTTACTCCAGTTCATAGCTAACCCACTCTTAGCAATCCTTTCCTTCACTGCCTTCAGCCTTTCATCATGCTCTACCAGTGTCGCCCCATACACCAAAATATCGTCCATGTATACCCGGACCCCAGAACAACCCTCAAATATCTGGACCATACTTCTATGAAAAATCTCCGGTGCTGAGCACAATCCATAAGGTAAACGCCTGTAGGCGTACCTTCCAAACGGGGTGGCAAAAGTTGTCATTAATTGGGACTTTTCTGACAAACGAACCTGCCAGAAAGCCTGACTGGCGTCTAATTTACTAAATATTCTGGCCCCCTTCATCTCACTAAATAGCTCCTCCCTTGTTGGAAGCTGAAAGTGTTCCCGCTTTATACTTTTGTTCAAATCTTTCGGGTCCAAACAAACTCTGAGCGCTCCATTAGGTTTCTTAACTGTTACAATTGCATTGACCCATTCTGTTGGTTCTAACACTTTCTTAATAACTCCTATCTTTTCCATCCTATCTAACTCTTCCTTTAAACCTGCCTTTATAGCTACAGGAACTCTCCTTGGAGGATATACAACTGGCCTAGCATCAGCTCTAATCTTGAGATCATACACCACTGGAATGGCAGACAAAGTTTCTATCGTGTCAGGAATAGTACAACCAGACAAGTCATGTACTTGCTTTTCTTTACTCACATCGAGATTGTTATACCTTCCCGTCTTACATTTGTTATCATCAATGACACTTGCCAATACCGTATTTACATCATTTGGTTCTTCAAACATTCTCTTGACAAGTCCCAAATTCTCACATGAGTCTGCCCCTAGTAGGCTTGATCCCTTACACACAATAAACATGACGGGTACAGTACGACGGAATACAGTAACTCTCAATATAACAGCACCACGCACGGGAATATCCCGGCCACTATAATCAGACAATTTCACACAAATTTCCCTCATTTTTGGTCTATTACACAAGTCATTGTAGTCATCAACATTCAATAGATTTGCACCCGCACCTGTATCTAGTTTTACTGGTATGCTATCATTTCCTATTTTCAACTCATGAATCCCCTTAGTGGGCTTACTCAGTCTGATCTTGCGTGGCATTGCATCCACTGCGCCTATGTAGATAGTGTCTATTTCTTCCTCGTTTGGCTCATCATCTTGGCTCACATTGATTTCCGACACCTTGCTGTAGCACAGCTTTTCAAAATGTCCTCTACTTCCACACTTCTTGCACACATGCGTCCATGCTTTGCACTGTTTCCATACGTGTGAAGTTCTGCATTTCTTGCAGTAGTATTCCCGTTGGCTGGCACCCTTGGGTCGGTCGCCCGACTTGTGTGACTGCTGGGCTCCTCCCGTTGCCCCCTTGGCTCCACGTGGCCTCGAGTCATACCTTGTTACGGCGTTCACTTGTTACTGAGTCAGTCCTGGTTCCATTTGTTTTACCTCATGCTGACTGGCAGCGGCAGCCCTGCACATACTTACTGCCTCATCCAACGTTAACTTTTCTTTTCTTAACAGTCTCTCTCTGACGGTACTGTCTCTTACACCACAGACCACCTTTTGACAAATGAGCTGATCCTCCATAGCATCCCATTCGCATGTGGAAGCCATGAAGCGCAGCTCCGTGAGAAACGTTTCAAACGACTCACCCTGGGCCTGTGTTCTTGTCAGGAAACAATGCCTCTCATATCTCAAGTTTTTTCTTGGCAGACAATATTCCTCGAACTTTTCAATCACTTTATCGAACTTCTTTGCATCACCTGCTTCGGCATAGGTGAACGACTTGAATATCTTTTGCGCGTCTTGGCCGCCGATGTGCAGGAGCAGGGCAATTCTCTTCCCGCGTTTACACTCTGGGACATCAACCCCCTCTAAATACCACATCAGACGTTCCTTAAAGTTCTTTCTTCCAGTTTGTGGCTATGTTGCCCATTTGCAGGTCCAATCCTGCCGGTGGCTTTACTCCGTCCATGACTTATTAATCTTTCTAACTCTTGATTTACTCGCTGGTACCATGTAATGATAACTGCAAGACACAAGATTGAGTTATGGAGTGACTTTATTGTCCGATGGTTACAACGGTCTCCTTGAGACCTGTAGGTGGCAGCACAAGTATCGGGACAACTTCCTAGCCTTTGTCCCACTTATGGGCCGCTTCCACAGGTCGGAATAGGCCTTCGGTTGAAATCGGTTTTAATAAGAAACCAAGCACATCAGTTTTCCTAGGTTTCCATAGGTTTCTCACCCAAATAGATGCTATTCAGACTGAGCCGAACCGACCATAACTTGTCACAACTGCAGGGGCGGATCCAGGATTTCCTGAAGGGGGTGGGGGGTTCAGGTCTGAGAAAAGGGCACATGTTGGGAACTGTGAGAGCTGAAGGCGTGAAGCCCCCAGAGGAGGGTCCGGAAGGGTTCTCCTTCGGGGAATTTTTTAAAACATACACCTTAGATGGTGAATTCTGCTGCATTTTGAGCATATCTTTTTAGTTATGTATTTTAACAATATTTTACCTTTGGAATTGCTGATTATATTACAGATGATGTACAAAAAATAATAGAATCACAATGATGTGTCCAGGTCTGTAGGCTTGTGTATCACTGGGGGGGACATTTCTAGGCTGGGTGTACCTGGCTGTGCAAGTGCCAAAGGCACAACGGCAAGTAGGGGGGGTCAGGGGGCATGCCCCCTGGAAAAAAATGGAATTTAAGGTGCAATTTGGTGCGTTTGGGAGCACAAAAATGTATTTAGTCACAGATAAATAGTGAAGAGTACATAAATATTTCTATTACTTGCATTTTTAATCAGAATCTTGAAAAACGCTACTATTTTTTTGGTATTTTTGTAAAAACAATTTTATTTTCCCCAAATATGCAGCATTTCTCAATAGACTTGCCTACTAAATGGGTACAACTGAGAGTACCCACATCTAGCTCTGTTTCACAAACTTATATGTACCAATTATTCATATTTTTTCAGTCTAATTTAGCAGAAGTTAAAGGACAAAACATTGCATGATTGCTAATTGTACAAATTTGTAGACCTGCCTAGTGTGCATTTTCTGAAAATCTGACTGACTAGGGGGGGCGGGGGCATGCTCCCCCAGGAAATTTAGAAATTTAAGGTACCATTTGGAGGCATTTGGCACTTTTTGAAGCACAAAATACAGTATTTAATCACACATGAAAAGTCTTCATTTCATTTCTATCATTTATTTTGAATTTCAAAAACTAGGGATCCAGTTTGCAAGGACCTAAGAAACACAAAACATACAACACACACTGGCAGTTGACGATGTATGCAAATTGTAAGATGTGGAATTATTTTTAAAAATCGGTTATGGCTACTGTTGCAAGTGATGTAAGGGTGAAGTAAGGGCTGGGGGCATGTTGCTCCCAAAAATTGTAAAACCTGTGAAGGAGTGAAATGGTGTATTCTGGGAGCATTTTTGGATCATTTGTTTTTAAGGATACAAAAAAATAATTAGGGGAAAATCTCAAAGGCAAATTTAACTAATTGACATTGAATCAAAATCTCCCTCAAAAGATGAAATCACATGTACCCAATGTCACATTGGAGTACCAGATCAATGGTGGTTTGTCTGTACTTCCTGCAGGCAGGCCTGCCAACAATAGAACAAATGTAAGGCATCATACTTTAATTTTCTCTCAATTGCCCCCAAGTTATTGTCCATTATGATGTATAAATGTAAAGCAAACATGAAAGGGGGACCTAATGTCAGAACAAACATGTGTGAGCCCCATACACCCAAATTAGGGAGTCATGGAAACAACATTTTATAAGTTCTTTTAAGTGCCTTTTACAGCTGTTACCGCAAGGCACTTTTGGTTGTAAAAGAAATTAAGACACCTTTGGTTCTTAAAAAAGACTTTTGGCTGTTCAAAAGGGCACTTTTGGTTGTAAAAAAAGAAACATTTTGGTTGTTACACTTACAATAGAGAAGGGGCACTTTGGGTTGTAAAAAGGGGAACTTTGGGCTATTCAAAAGGGCACTATGTCTTATGAAAATTTTGAGGGGGGGGGATCAGGATGTCACCTCCCCCCCTTGGATCCGCCCATGGCAGTGCACTATATGTGTAGTAACTTTTGGGACAGTAGGAGTAGCCATTAGTTGTTGGTTTTATTCTATAGAATAATAATAATACATGAAAAAAGTGCCATAGACTTTGGAATGGGAAAAAGGGCACTTTGGGGTGGAAAAAATGGCACTTTGGGGCGGGAAAAAGGGGACCTTGGGGCAGAAAAAATGGCACTTTGGGGTGGGGAAAAGGGGACTTTGGGGCAGCTAAAAAGGGGGCTTTGGGGCAGATAAAAAGGGCACTTTGGGGCAGATAAAAAGGGCATTTTTGGGGCGGAAAAAGGGCACTTTGGAGGAGGGCAAAAAGGGCATCATGGGGCCCAAGGGGGGGTTCGAACCCCCTGAACCCCCCCCCTGGATCCGCCCCTGCAACTGCCCGGAACGTCTGTTCGGCTTCCATCGGTTTCATAAAAAAACGACCAAAACCGATGAGAATTGAACCGGTCGGATTATCGTTTTTAGCTCTTCGGTTTGCTCGGTTCGCCTAAAATATTCCGACAGTGCTATTCCGTTCCGATTGGGGCCGAACGGGACCGATGCCATGTCACAAACAGGTCGGAATTAATGATCGGTCTTTAGAATCGAACCAAACCGAACCGACAGCTATATCACCAACAGGTCGGAATTAATGATCGTTTTTTTTAAAAACCGATTGGGACGTAAGGCTTATTCCAACCTGTGGAACACCCCCATTAGAGAGCCTTAAATCTGAGGAATGGTCCTGTGGTTTAGAGGGCCCCCCTTCCCCAGTCATTTAGTGGCATGATCTTATCTGCCCCCCCCCCCCCCCACCTCGATCGGGGTGTTCACAATCGGAACGGGCCTTGGCCTAATGGTGATATCCTGGCCTAATGGTGATATCCTGGCCTAATGGTGACATCCTGTTCTTTTGGCTATTAATTTTTGTATTCGCCCAACCATGCTCTTTCTCACGACAGAATTTACCAAAAATATTGTGACCGTCTTTTTTTTTCATGCATTAGCAGCTACAGCAGTGCATACGGTGATGGTGTTTATAAACTTGTCAATTGCAACCCCCTCCCCCACCCCCACCCCCTGTTGTTGGCATAAAGGTCGATTTCAAAGAGAGGCAACACGCTAGACTAGAAATGCTTTCTATTTCATCCTTTTATTTTTTGCTAGTGAACACGATAAATGTTGACTTCTATGAGCTTAAATACCTGATATTCCTATTTAAAACGTGAATCCATTCTCAAATATCGTTTTCCATCAACAAGCAGTATACAGGCCCTGCGTCATGGTTATTATGCATACAGGCACAATACAAAATATCAAGGATTGTTTTATGTCCGTCTCATGAACGTTATATATAGTTAAAACTTAAATGTGGTTAAACAAAAAAGTTGTAACACACGAAGTTATATATGTCAAAGACGTTATTATCACAATTAACATACATATATAATATATACACACAGTCATTAAATACTTCCTTGTGACAATACTATTGCGATGAGCTCTATCATGGTAGACAATGTTAACAGGTTCCATCTCCGGATAACGTACAACGATGGTTATTACACCGTAGAATTACACAAAAATCAAGAGGAATTGAACACTTAAGGATTTTTCTTTTCTCTGTCGCAGATTTTAAAAGGTGATAGAAATGGATCAAGTTAAGGTCCCTGTATATTTGATACGTTACTAAAAGGATTTGTGATTAATTCAGATGTACTCATCATTCTGTGAGATATCATGGGAGGAATATTCCGTCCTATTACAATGTGGTCTAACTATTCAATGAGATCACTTATAAATAATCAGATATGACCTGACTTTTTTCAGCAACAAGCAATCAACTCACGTGGAAAAATTTCAATTTGAAGAAATGTAAATCATAACTGATTAAGCACGTTACTCCACTAAATTTGCATATTTGGAATCACAACATTTCATCAGCTTATGAACGACCATGTGTTGTCACATATACTGCTTATTATGACAATCTAGTGGTAGAGAAAATGCCAAAGACAACTGAGACTGAATAGAACATGCTCTTTCCTAGGAATTTGTAATGAAGCTGTTAAGATTTTAAAAACATACTACGCCATACGTCGATTTTTATCTTGATATAAATAAATATACATTCACTTAAGTTAACAAAAAATACAATTGGTAACAGAGTCCAGTATGCCTGTGAATAAGATAAAAGTTTCACAGGACATTTATAAAATATACAACAAACTGATAAACACAATGTATACGTTATCACCTTGAGTAAGTAAGTAGATAGATATGTAAGTACAAGACAGGAGTGAAACAAAGATATATATTCGAGTATAATTTCACAACATAAGTATGCCCGCCTTAGTGTGAACATTACTCAATGTGATTCCTACTAAAAAAACTTATAAAACGCATAAATATAAAAAAAACATCACATAACAATAATTCAGTGAACAAAATATGTGAGCATGTCAGTAAGTCACAGTGATCAACAAGACAGTCTCATAAGTAATAACGTAGCTGTGTAGGTCTTCGACAATACATGATTTCATATATTATGAGGTACACTGAGTAAATGAACCAGCCATTTTGAAATAACAATTAAAAAAACAAACATGTAATGTCTATTTGTTGAAATAAGCAAAATACTGAAATGATATTTTGAAAACTCAGCTTCTATTATACGGCAGTTTGATGTGACACTCATCTCGAATAGAAATGTACCAGGAAAGAGTAAAGAACGATTTTAAGTACAAACTATAGCACGGAGAGACTATAAGGACACTCTTCATGAGACTGAAGCTTGCGTATAGAAGTATAGTAGGGCGGTGCATGCAGGTCAATTTTAGTGAACAGATTTAAAAGCGAAGATCTGCATTCCAGTGATCTTGGCGCACTCTAGTGATAAAATTCCTGAAAAGTAGTACGAGAAAGAGAACAATCTTTTCACAATAAGACTGATGCGTGGGTAAATTGCAAGGGGATCACAGAATGATGCATACGACCTACATCATGAAATTGATGCAAAGGTAAAGAGCAAGGTTTGCGTTTTTCTGTGAGACACATACAGCGAGATATCAACAGGGGCAACCATTCATATCATATAGAGTACAGCGGTGGGTTGTAAATATCTCCTCACACAAATTACTCTAGTACTTAAGGAAAATCTACCTATCATAACACTCTTGTCTCTAATAGTAGACTTACACAAATTAACATATATACGACTAAATGCTTTTGTTCGACACTTGTAGCAACCGAGGTATAATATACAGTGAAATTCACATTTCCGCGTAGCAAATGAACACACTGTCCCAGAGACAGTATATTTGATGCACAGAATATCCAAAAACATATTCCATAAATGCATAATAACTCAATCTTCAATAATTGCACGATCGAAATTTAAGCTACAATCTAATTTTTGTATTGTTAACTATATCCGACCTACTATGTGATGTTTTGGCACAATAAGAACATATGACCTGCACACGTTAAAATAAATCTTATAACTCTAAAACGTAACGTTTTCCTGTACATTCTTAACATTTTCCTTGCTAAAATTCTTAATTTCTCCACTAAAACGTTGAATAAGATAAACTTGCTTCAATGATTTAAAAATGCAGAAATAAACGATGGTAACTCCCATAGTCAATGAGGATATCATTTTTTTTTCAAAATAGCAATAGTTTCGTTTTGGAAGCACGTTCTTTTCAGGGCGAAAACCTAGCATTAATATCCCGATGAATATCTATCGTCGTTTAAGAATGTCCAATGCGTTGAATAAATTACCCCGAATCGCAAGAACGGCTCTTATATAATTAAGCAGTGTAGTGCACAATGCCTCTTAGTCGTCGGCTCTTACCCATTTACCGATTGACTTCTGCAAAGCATTAATCCACCTGAAAAAATAATGGTGTAATTAAAACGATTGGTGAGGACAGGCTCCAGCAATAGGCTACCTCTAGTGGTGAAATGAGTTTTTGTTTATTTAAATTCAACAGTCGTCCTTAGGGGAAGAAACTAAAGCGCATAAAACTTACTCAGGAGTACAATGCTCCCAAACAACTTGTCCCTTTGTTTACACTTTGGTAGTAAGGGAAGATATGATTTTATCTTTTTTTTCATTAAGCAGTTTTATCAATATATAGTTCAGGATAATTATAAAGGTAAGGATTCTGACCTTCTCATATCTGTTTCATTGTCAGCAAAGAAATAAAAGGTTCTCATAGAGGGATCAGGAGGTTGAAGTGTGAAGCCAAGCTTTTTGTTGTAAGGTAAACCCTCCTCCACTTTGTAACCATGGAGATGAGCCACACCTGGAAATGAATGAAAGAATATCGTCAGTGCTACAGCTTCGGTTTTCACATAAATAAAACTGACTAACACAGTCTCACAATAAACAAAAAAGATGAATAAAGATGTGTTGACATGAAGAATTCTTCTTTAGACACTCTTCGCACAAACACCTTATACTTGAAATGCTGGGCGATTTATGCAATTCAATTCTCAAATAGAGATTCAGGAGAATCCGCTCACCCTGAGCTGTAGATGATGTGAGATCTATATAGTAGTAAAGGCATGCATCTTTCAGCACGCAATATCGACGCTTCCAGTTCTTTCTCCGGTTGCCCATCTTCGTCAGATGTCCATGGCAGTCAGGTGACTTGATGGATAGAGCTGGTAGACCTACGTTATGACTACTGACATCTAACCATGTATCCGTCTATACAAATGAATAAAATAATATAATAAGATTCTCATTGTATGTACATTCCCTGGAATAGCTATTAGCAATACATCGATGAAAATAACTAATCAGGATTAATATTTACGATAGAACGTAGAGGATCTTGTCACATACATTAAGCTAGAATTTGAAGGTAAAAAGTTTGGTAATAGAAATACCTTTGTGGTTGTCTTAGCAGCGTTTGACAAAGCGCTTGCCCAGCAATTCATTTCATCCTCTGTATCCGCCTATGCAGAAAGGGAAAAAGTAATCGTATTAGCGGTCTTTCTTGAAAGGGCATTTCAATTTCAACAGTTTGTCAGCAAAGACAACACTGGATCATTATCATTTATGCAAATGTACATGAATCGGTTGGTTTCTGGTGACATTGCATCACACAGCCAGCCAATTTATAACTGAGGCGAGAACTCACATATGTATACCAGGTAAAGGAATTCATGTTGTTTTCCATGGTCGTGATTATGAGTATTACATGGTAATGGGTTCGAAAAACATAATTTTATAGTTTATCCATATATTGGAAAAACATATGATATGTATCCCAGTGGTTATAATCTTTAAAATGGTGAAAGAAGAATCCATAGATTAAAATCAAAATACCTGGAAATAATATGTCCGTTGTCCATACTTATGTGCTTTGAATGTGTACTTCCTGTTTGCTTCCAGAGCTTTTGATATCGTGTAATTTGTTAGCAAAATTGCTCCAAGTGGATCTTTGTCCTGCAAATGCAAAATGAGCTTATGAGGACAATGTTTTGATACCTTTTATTTGGACTGACATTAAGAAGAAAGACCTGACCATTTAAATTGAAATAAATTAATTTCTTTTCTCCTAATAAATCATTAAAGAAAAATAAACTGTTTAAAACACGTTTCTATAAAGACGCTTAAATGAGGCAAGGATATAAAAACATTAATTAAATCAATAGCAGTCCAAAATCATTAAACAACCTTACCTCTTCAGTTTTGTAGTAATACAGACAGTGGTCTTGTTTGAGGATGAACCACCTCCGCCGCCAGTTTTTCAGAATGCCTGAGCCGCCCTGCTTGTTGAGGAACCCCATGCACAAAGGCATGTCACTTGTTAGCTTATTGTCTGCCGCCACAGTCAACTTTACTTTCTGAGTGTCTAAATAAAAGGGACAACATCATCACTCAACCTGAACGTTTCATTTGATCAAACATATTCGGAGTCAGGGAAAACAATTTAATTGTGTGGTAAAAATTAAGATTATACGGCTTTTAGGATACAGAATTCAAAGGGTTCCTGGTGTGGTGGTACATCATCATGAATTTTCTACAAATATAAACTTTCACAAAGTATTTGCTTCTTTCCCAGTGGGGTTATATCAAATTAATGCAAATAAAGGGCTGTTGGTAAAGCAATAACACTTATTCTATAATCAATACGTAGCACAATATTCTGAGGATTGAAGCCACCTTTTGTGCAGTGAGTCAGATTGCGCGACCGCGAACCATTATATCAACCGCTAGAATATTACGATGGATACCGCACAATTGCAGGGCATCCCCCGGCACACTGCCCTTCATTAAAAGCCCTCTTACTTTGACTAATTAGCCTGATGGCCTCTTCGTGAGACACCTCCAGAATATTGACATCATTGACAGCGATGACTGAATCTCCAACCCGCACACCAGCAGCCTCTGCAGCACTGCCAGCCTCCACCGTGGACACCATCACTGGACGACAGCTCTTGATATGGAAGCCGAATGTAAGGTCACCATCGCGCTTTTCTATCACCATGCACCGCTCATCATCTGGTCAAAAACAAGTGTGGGTATGCATACATCAGTCGGTATATATCAATATGACAGAAACATTTTTCTTATTGAAGTAGAATGATAATGATATATTGTTATAGGCAGGCCCTTCACTGGATTTGAGCACCATATAATCCACATGACATATTGTATGCGTACATGAGCACAAGTGTTAAGTGTTAAGGATGAGGTGTACTGCAAGCATGCAGCTTATTACCAGCAAGAGACTGTACGCACCACACACTCGTATGGTGCAATAGCGACAAGGCTTAGCCCCGATTTATCAAAACGTATTGCGCAATTCTTTTTGCCTTCCCAAAACATTGGAAACGCTATTCAATAACAACTGTCGCATTATTACAACCAAGATACACATGGATCAACTATCATTAACTGTGCCCGCCATGGTTTCCTGTTTATTAGGCGAACATATATCGCATACACAGGATTCCAATGGGATATATATAAGAATTCTAAATGAAACAATTAAATGAATGTATACATGGGGGATGTGGCCATGAAAACAATTCCTGTCCTTTAAATTCAGCTTCTGGTCATTTTATGACCATTCGGAGACAATCTTTTTTTTTTTTTTTTTTTTTTTTCCGGAGACAATCTTATTGAACTACTGCTTGTTCAATTCCCTCGACGCAATTCCCGATGGTGTATACCAGGGAAATGCCCTGTCCATATACGTGAGGGATGGGGGCGAGTTCACATTAAACGTGCGCGACCATGGTCAAGGGTATACTCTGGGAAATGGGGAACTGCTGTAGAGCGAGTACAGGCATACTGATAGGACATAATATATCTTTCTTAATCCTAATTATCTTTTAATCCTGGTCCTGCTCCCATTATCGTTTGCTTGAAATATCTTTCTAGGGTTATACAACTTTTAAAAAATACCTTTTTTTCCATTGCCGTCCCAACGTTCCCATTTTCAGTCATTATCTTTCAATGTCCGCAAGCCCATGAATATAACTTCCGGACTCAAGCCATTACACGCTTTTAAGAATATTACCTACGACGCATGTGCATTTACGTGGATGCTATTCGGCGCTTCGTTAACAAACTATATATACACATTCCACACTGCCAGGAAAGATTTCCCGAGTGTAACTTCCTTATCTGATATTTAGAATAGGTCCTGATATTAAGTAAGTCCTTGTTCGCAATATATATATATATACCAGAGTAAAAATTGATGCGTTAAAAGTCACTTCTCATCAAACTACTAGCAGCACTTCTTAAAAGAATGGATGAAATATTGGTTGTAATGAATCTAAGGTCAATGGGCTATTGATTGGATTTAATTATTACTGTTTATCAAGTAGCATTGAGCTTGGTTGGAAAGGTAAATATGTTGGTTTAGAATTAGCGCAGGCCCCAGATGTCGTCTGCCAAACCAGTTGTTACTACAAAACACAGCCTGTCATACAAGGTGTGTCCGTGGATCAAGTTTCATATTTAGTTTCATGTAAATGTGTATATAAATCATGCGAGCCAGTTATAATACTTCGAATAGTAAATGAAATAATTAACAATAATAATAATTATAATATCGAAACCTAAACATGTATAAAATCATGCTTAACGAACGTTCACTAAGTTGGGAATCCGTCAAGTATTATACTATGGTTAGTCCATGGGCCCTCAAGCATGAAAGAATTATAGTGGAAAGGGGGATAGAGTCCACAAAGTACACACGGTTTCTTCCCGAGTTTGCCCTACCAATACAACATACTGGGTTGTACAACTTCGTGTGTAGCCCCCATACAAGCATATAGGTCTGTCAGAAATTAGGTTCCCACATGAATACTTCTATGAAAGAGGTGTATCTGTATATAATATATTGAGTTTGTATCATATAATGAATACTGATAACATGTAAGATCATGAATTTTAGAAACGATGTTAGATAGTCTGAATTTAAAACTGCCTTCTTAGTATCACAACATATAAAACATCTATGTATTATATGTGCTATATTAAAACATAAATATCTAGACGATGTCCCATATGGTCGAGGGAATGCAGAAACTAGGTCAAAATATAAATTTCTTGAACTAGTAATCTGAGATTATTGAATAAAATAACAAATTTTCCAAAGATAGAAGATTGTGGAAAGTAAATGATAGCCTTACCATAGAACCTCTCGGACATCCTCTGGTATGTCTGGGTGCTAGATTTCCTCTGGACAATCCGCCGGGTCTTAGCTTGGTAGCGCTTCCTAAACTCGATCTCAGAGGCTGTGGTTGAGATGGATTCAGACCTGACATGTTTGGTTCGTCGCGGTAGGGTGGGAGGTAAGTCATCGTATTGCACTGTAAACATATGTAAGTCCAAGTCTGAGAATTCATTATCCTCATCTCCCTCAAGTACGTCACAGAGTGTGGAAACACTTTTCTTATGGTTGACAAAGCGTGGCACTGATACTTTTGGTAAATGTGCTGCTATCACTGGTACAGTCAACATTTTGCATTATTTGTTATACCGGTAGATACCCAAACAATTATAAATTCACAAATCGCACTTTTCTTTGCACTTACAACAGTTTTCGACGTGTCATTGAAAGGTTTCTTTTGGAAAATGTTCACAATAAAACTCACAAATCATTTAGTGAAATAATTGATTATTATAAAATGGCACTGGTGAATGCATAGAATCCAAATAAAGAAGTATCAATCCTCCTTTCTATGAAATGCAAAATTATATTCCTCGAAAAGATTAATTGCATGTATGTATTTACATGAGAACAGAAATAATCCAAAAGAATGATGCTTGTGTAATCCTTTAACAATATTATTACACTTTCAACGTGAGATGCTAAGGCAGTGCCCGCTTTCACAAGGGCAACACTAGATCGTAGTACTGTGAATAAGTTTAACCAAGAATGATCAGGGAAACACGTGTAGACAGTCACTAGACAGTCCAAGAGACAATGGGGCCACAAGAAGTGATCAGGATTTAGTCACACGTATAGACCATCTGTTAGCATTGTAATTGATAATGACTGTTGATAAATTTGCAAGTGTCAAAATATTAAGGTGGTCACATAGCAAAGTATACGAAACATGATACCACATGTCTTCTAAAACAGGTGTTGTTTTCAAAAGTGCAGGTTATTGAAATACCTGAGAAATAACAAGCATAGTCCCAATATGACATTTTCACTCAGATTAAATGAGTAGCTACCGGGGTTTCTGGCAGTTTATATGAACAAATCGGTTAAAATTTACAGTACACCATTGGTATTAAGTCTTTTCTATAACCAGGAAGAGATGTCGACTATGATTGTATAAAACTTGAATCTAAAGAGCCGCTGATAACAATTGGATTGTTAGTCGGAGAAAGATATGTTCTTTCGCAAATAGGTGTTAACCTTGGTCAAGTAAAACATTGTAAATAGGAGAAAGGGAACTTAAATGAATAAAATACATTATAGTTGTATAATGATGGAACATTTGAACGACATCCTAGTATATCACTATATGTAAGAGAAGATTAACCAGGCTATACCGCTTCCCTCCCTCTAAGTATTGCTTCATTTGAATGTCGGATCATGGGCGGGGGATTCCCGCGGTATATACATGGAGGGTGAAGGCTTGAATCCACATAATCTTACCCAGGATTACATGCTATTTATATGCTGTCCGACTATTTAAACCAAGGACGAGGGCTGACTTATAGGCCCTCTCAGTGAAGAGAGTGTAATTTATATGGTTCAACATGAACCAATTGTATGGCATTGTCAGGTTTTATATGATTACATTTCTCCATCTAAACTATATCAAATATCATGCAGCAGATAAAGGCTGCTATGATGTTTCGATTTGTTAAACCAATTGTGTAAGTAATTAAGTAAAAATAGTAACTGTGGACGTTATGGACGTTTTGTTATATTACATATGAATCTATGTGAATATATTATAACAAGTGCATGAGGGAAATTAACAACCGATGCATACAGGGATCAATGATTCAAATCGTTTATGGCAATGACGTCCATTTGGTCAGTGAGGATTGAATTACATTTGAACCTCATAAAGTGCTTTTAGGACAGGACCTCTTTAGGAGTTTATAAATAATCGAACTAAATTAAGCTATTTTTTCTCAGATTTGCGCCAAAGGTTAAACAAATTAGAACAAGAGTTCATCCAGACCTAGAACAACGATCAAGGGTACTCAAAAATGACATGTTATACACTCCCACTACCAATTAAGTGTTTAGTAATTGCCTGCTTGTTAAATTAATAACGACGCTTGCTATAATCGATACCAATACATTAATGCTTGCAACAATTATTTCACATCGCTCAGCTGTTCACTATAAATAGTCCATTAGCAGCCATTATCAAGTTACTTATAATCTAAAACATATCCTTAAGCACCGTCCTTGGAATAAAATATACCTCAGTAGGTAGGATATAAAAAACGGCAAATCTTGTAGCTGAATGTTTTGTATAGCGTGTAGTGAAACATATTATAAAGGATACAGGTTTTTGATTGTAGCCCTGAACTCCTATGTAACATGGGATTTAGTTGATGCCAGGATAATATAAGCAAAAGATGTTCTGTGATTAGTTCATGTTGGGGGGTCTTATTCTTCAAAAGCTATTGGGGATCCGAAACATTGCCTGTGTGACTGGGAGAAATGTTCCGTGCTGTGATTACCATGCATGGGAAAGTCTAGAGCAGTATAATTGACCAGCAATTGCTGGGCTAATTACATCTTGTTAGATCCACCCACTATATATCGTGCAGAGCTTGACCAAGTAAATGGTTGAGTCGTCAGGGATTGGTGGACTACGTCTGTCTCTACCCGGAGGGATCAGGTAGAATTCGACATAACGACAAGAGTGGCCTCCACTAAACGCACAAGTACCCTTAAGTGAGCACTCTCCCACACATTTGTCATGGCCAACAGCACTTATAAACACAACATTGGCCATGCTTATATCTGGGATACATAATACTAAATAGATGGCCCTCTATTCACATTACTAAACATCGAAAATCGATCAGCAATGGTATGACATGCATTAAGAGATCATCTTTTCATGTGTGTCATTCTTCAAATACAATTCCATAATAAGCTCCATGTCCCTATACTCTCCCTAAACATCCCCATGTCTATCTCCATTGGTTCTAACAATGGCTATATCCGACATGTCATACACATGCTATCAAAATTATAATAACATTGGCTGACTTAAAGCTTCCGATTCGCGTCAGCCTGCGTAATCCATTGGACCCCTCGACTCGTTAACAGTTTGGGATATCAAAGTAATTCTGATTTCATGTATAGAAAAAAAACGCATATATATGGAACATTCTGGTTTCCCATACATCAGCAGGAGAAATCACACTAGCCAAACAATTAAACAATGCAGAACAATGACAATGGGGTGTTGGGAAAGAGTTATTGACAGCGATGGCTTGGGGCTACCGTTAACTTGGATGATGATTTTCTTTCAGAGCATTTATAAGAAACGATAATAGACTAGGGCCTCGGTTCCAGCGGAGAGAGACGTGCGAGAGCGCTAATTTTATGCAAATTCTCCGAGGAACTTCCAAAGAGCCGAATAGCCCCATTCTGAAAAGAAGTCGATAATGCAGTCTATCCCAAAGGGCCTTTTTAAAGATGTATTCTTTGGAATGGAGCCCATTGTAGTCTGGTGGGAGAGAATGTCAAAGATATGAACAGCATCGACAAGCTGGTTTTCACAGAGACCTCTATAAATGGAAATGGTATTTTCTGGTCCTCCTTATAGGATGATTTTCTATGGCAATAAAAGATCGAACTATATGCATATCTATTCTACGGATGGCAATGTCTAAAACCTGCCTTGTAAGGACCTATGGGCGTGTTTCTCTGATTGATGTTTTCTGTCCAAAAGTGGTTGGTAGTATTTGTCTTGCTTTAACGACAGCTGCGATATCCTATCATAACAATCCCACCATTAATAATATCATCTTCTGTTCCGGAGTGCTGCCGACACCTTTTACATGACAGAAACAGCTCCTTAATTATTGATGACTTATGAGTCCATAATGTTTAGATATAATGGTTTGCAGATGGCAGTGACAATGAAAACAACAACTAAACCAGTGTCTCAATCTGATACCTTTCAACAAATTTACAGCATTATAAAGCTTCTGTGCACGTAAATCCTCGTTTCACTTTCAATCTGCCTAATTTCTACTGATAGTATATGATAATACAGATGTCCTGCCCAAATCTATTATTCAAACTGTGATCACCAATTCACTGAAGGAAGGATCATGTTTTTGTGTGGAGTTTTTAGGCTACCCTTATTAAACCTATATACCTAGTGTGGGAAATACAATTTATGTTCTTTCAGCTAAATTACACAGTAGAAATTGAATATACCTCTTCATTTAATTACTCTTAGATTTATCACTTGATATTTCAATTTTAACTCAACTCATATATAATGACCATAACTACGTAGTTGAATACTCATACAAAAGCTGCGTGTTTATTTTTGAAGAATATTATTGAGTCATTATGAGGATGGCTGTAGTCGACTTTTAATACAAGCAATCTCAATTGCAATCTCATTGCTCTTTCGCATCTCATAAAGGAGAGCTATAATAATAATGATATCGTTTAGGAGCGATACGTTGTAAAAGCAACTGTCATATTCTGCTCACCGTCTTTGATTGTTTTAAAATAATTCATCCATGGAAGATGAGATCTCGCATGGGGATTGAAATATTTCGGTATTACTGTTCATTGGGCTTGATACCTATTTCGTTTTTCGCATCCCCAACAAATAACTGAATATAGTATTTTTATAGCGCTTAATTATATCCCACTTTTGTAGTGACAAAACAATTAGATGAAGATATTGTTTTTATAGATGAACATGCAAATATTTAAATTCGAAACTAATTGTTATGCAATGTGTTGTAATAGTAATCTTGTTAATTTTAGTTAGATTATACGGAGGAGCCTAAATACGAATGATAGTCAATAGGGACCGTTTCTAATAAAATAAAGTACACAATTTATAACTAATATGTATAAATTATGATACTTATTAAGTAATATTGGATAACTATCTACAAAGCCTGAGGTAGGTACTAGTGGAGGCAAGGAGGGAGGGGGGGAGGGAGGAAGGAACTGGCCTAGGGCCACGAGTGACTTGTAGGTAATGTATGGGAAGAAGCAGGGGTGGAACACCTGGTTGTCAACTACTTCAGCAAAAATTCCCATTACCACGAGAAGGCACCATACTGCAGCAATCAAATCTATAAGGACACTCATAATAATATTGCTGCATTCCGACTATTTGGAACGGGGCTAGTATACCCATACTTGATGAAAAGAGAGCGTCTCGGAGATTCCAAGGTCTATGCGAAAATGGCTGTAGTCGACTTTTAATCTACAAGCAATATGATTGCTCATTCGCATCTCATAAAGATGGCACACTATGAATATGTTGTTTAAATTAAATTTATACTGAATTTTGTTGTACCAGTAAAAGCTTGAAGCGTCAATTATTGAACGCCAGAACCTCAAAGTTGCAACAGGGCAAATGTCGTGTCATTTCCAAGGGATTGATGTTTAAAGCTCATATAATGTTTGATATTATCAGCTTGTGCAATTCATTTATAGCATTCGTATTTACACCCATTCCACAAGATTCATGTTTTCATATGTGTAAACCAGAGTAAAGCTGCATGTTGCTGCATGCAGATTGGGATGTAAGACAAAACGTAAGACAAATGGAAGACGGATGGGTAACATCCCCTTGAGTTCTGTATCGTAAAGGACAGTTACTGATATGCTCAATCCTCTAATATCAATCTATGTTACACACGAGGTTTCCATCGTGGTAACGTGAGGGTCCACACCGTATACTGATAATGGGGATCGAGGTCCCGGTCCCTCCCCGTGCTATGCCCTCATACAGTATCTCCTACAGCATGTATAGGCAGTGTTTGTCTTCTAGAACGCAATTCTCCTCAAATGGAAGCATTTT
Source organism: Sthenelais limicola (assembly GCA_942159475.1). Classification (NCBI taxonomy): domain Eukaryota; kingdom Metazoa; phylum Annelida; class Polychaeta; order Phyllodocida; family Sigalionidae; genus Sthenelais; species Sthenelais limicola. The sequence goes on along the minus strand of OW804100.1, from coordinate 53,236,272 downwards.
GATAACACAATGCGCACACAAAGGACCAAAAACCGGCCACATACCACAGAAGGGAGGGGCACGAGACTAACCCGACATCGATTTTATCCTCAAGGAGCATTCACAAAAAGCGCATGAGTCCTGCAGGCACCGTCATCCTTTGGGCATCTGGGCCACATGGCACATATCGAAAAGCAACATTTTCCGATGGGCGGAAATGAGAAAATTGTCATTCATTGATCACTAAAATACTGTAGCTCTTGGCGCGTTTTAACATTCGCCGTGATTTGCTAAAGTACATTATAAAAATAAATGCACATGTATGCTGCAGGCATCAAGAATACACCTTGTAACGGACATCTATGTATATATTATATGGAAATGCCTATCTAGCATATTGCGCAGAACTTAACAGGGCAGCACACGTTTAAACGCAAAGCATTATTATGAGAAACTCTCTGAGCCTTAAAAGTGATGGGTCGGAAAACTAACCTGATTACTTCAGAACGGGTATGTGTGTGGAAGGCGGACGAGCGACATGATGGAAAGGAGGAGGAAGGACCTACCTACAGGAAATGTAACATCCTTTCGGCTCTAAAAGGGCGTACAACATTGAATCCTATTTCAAATGGAATAATGTACACTAGCCTCCAAGAAGATCTAGAATTGCATCGCATGAATAACACATTAAAGGTTTCTTATCTGAAGAGGCAGCGTTGCAATCATTGTCCTGAGGACACTCAGGTCACAAATGGAAGGACTGAGCGAAGAGCGAGTGACAACAGACTAATGTGTTTTAAAAAGACATAAAAGTGAAGGGTGTTTTTTGATGTGTGGAATCACTTCTTAATCAGGAAAATATGCTGAAATATTGAGTGTCATTTCTGCATTTAAGATCGCGATAAGATTCAATACTGTTCTTGGATTTAAGTAAACGTCACACGTACAGGTATAACACAGAGAGGAAAATGTGTCATTTGAAATCTTCAATGTATTTACAAGAGTGCATCTATAAAGAATTTTGTGTGTGCAGCTCAATATAACATCGATGTCTCTACACCAAAGCGTTAGAACTTAGAGTTCATTTTCCTCTTTGAAGTTAAACTAGAATTAGGAGAATTTTCACGGGAAGCCACAGTCCACTAACAGATGTTTCACCTGGCATAATTAAGTTAGACTTTGAAAACGGGTGGTCGTGACAAATTCAACTACTATTTATTTTAATTTGGGTTCATTATCAATTAGAGTTACTATGGTGATGGACCAATTGTTCCATATGGACGTCAGGGCTTTCCCTATCTTGGGACATCACTATAATGGATGAGCGTAAATCCCACCAAGCTCCTGGCGTAGATAGTAGCATCACAGACCTGCCAAATAGGTATCAAATTGCCGATTTGATATGCCCTTGAGATCGGATCGGTTGCTTTACTTATAGTCAAATTACATCTTGGATCTCTCCGATAAGAATATTCCATAAATAATCGAGATAGTACACAAACAATCGGTTTGCATTGTACAGTTAGTGCCGAAATAATGGGTATGTTTTGTGCATGCAGTTAAACAAGCAAGGCATCTTCACAAATGTATTAACCACATCCTCCTTTGTTTCAAAGTGTTCATTTTCCCGCCCTCTCAAGTTGACCCTAAAAGGAATAATTACCTAATTGCAATACCCAGTCTCAGAGGACTACTGACGGTTCCAGAAAGGACATTAGGCCCATGCCATGCAACCCATCAATATGCCTCTATTTGATTATTGAGATAATATTATCATCTATCACATGGATCATTAATCCATCCGAGCAGAAACTGCCCAGTGTCGCACCCTGTCCTATTGTATAACATGTATGGAAGGACTCGGAGCGCGTATTAAAAAAATGTGAATCATTCACCAAGTCATTGTCCATATTCAATCCAAATCTAAGATGAAACGCCCGGATGATTTCTAAACGGGGACTATTGGAGTTGTTATGCCATACAAGGTTACTAGGCAAGGAATAGTGAGTTAGAAGACTCTGAAAGTCGATGAAAACAACACGCAGAAACATTGCTAATAATGAGAATTTGCGTCAAGAGAAAATTGCCTAGCGCAGAAAAAAAGCGAAGGCAAACCCGATTGCAATTTCCCGCCTCGATGACTCCAAATCATGTTTTTAAAGAATGGTACTGATAATACAAATTGTAATTAGAAGAGCTCTGAAGACGAGGCTTTCCGAGGAACCGCAAATGGAAACCTCATAAATGAGATGATTTGGTAATTTGGAAAAAAAATAATGTTCAAAATTAGGAGAAGATGTGAGATGGGTTGGGATGGGATGGAGAAGGGTCAGAATGGGGTGACATATGACGCCATAACTGAATCGTTAACACTTACCTCTCTGCTTATACAATTTAGGTGAAGCCACATCTATCTGTCCCAAACCACTGTCAACGGAAATATTGAGATTATCTTTTGTCGTTGATTGCACCAATTCTGCATCATCGTTGTCATTCACAATGATATCTATCTCGCCTAGTGACGTATCGGTCGTCGTCTCGAATCCACTGCTGGCACTGTTCGACGACGTCCTTGAAACGTCAGTGTCAACGTCAAGGGTGTCTGTACTCGTAGCAGAAGAAACATCCCCAAGATATAACCATTGGGAATTGCGATAGCTCTCTGCGTAGATGCCTGCGAGGAAAAGGACATTTATAAGTGTTAATTGTATTCAGGGACTCTTCACCGTTAATAGTCTCCACTACGTTTCCGCTATGGCAGTGATGACAAAAACTGGGAAATAATAAGAGTGAAGCAGTCGACATGTTCTATGTACCATAGTGTCCGTCATGATCTGCCATGTACATGGTGGTTTGAGGTTCCACCGTTTTACTCGCCTGATGATGGCTGATCACTTCAAGGGAATGGACCGTGTTTAACAAGGAATTCAGTGAAATATATGTAGAGTAGATATTTCCTACAAATGATAACCCGGTATTCAGTGAAATCACAAAACAAAATATATAGTTGTGCCTGACTGTGCATATTTGGAAAACAAACGTTCACTAATAGTCCAGCAGCCAAGGGGGTGAACCCGGCTCTGAAGGTCCCACAATGGTTTTTTACTGATTTTATACCTTTGGACCCTGGAGAATCCAAATCCGAAGAGTGCCAAGCTGTAACCCTTGAGGGTTTTGAGAAATTCAAGATGGCCGCCATGACCTATCTTCAAAACTACCATTATCATGTTTCAGCTCATAATTCAATAAATAATAGGAGTAGGAAGACAATTCTTGCACCAAAATGCTCCCTGAAGTATGTACAAACTACATGCATAGTTTCATCAATCAATTAAACAAGCTAAATCAATAATAAATTCATTTATTTGACAATAATGGCCAAAAAAATGATTTTTTGGGGAAATTTCCATGTTTTTTCCTCCATTCAAAAACTTTTAGAATTCAAGACTTTCATAATCAGTCGGCATCATGCACAATCGAATCATCATCAGATCTCATCAAACCCTTTGAAGTTGACTGCTCCGGTACTGTCAACAAGTATTCGCTTCCGTGGGTGTACGAACATAAGTATAGGACAGGAGACATCTCAAATCATAACATCATCACTCCAATGTTAATCTAATAATAGGATGAAGATGTATCGCGTTGGGGCGGGGCCTGTAAGCACATGCATACATGTGGTCATACTGAATGTTATATTTAGGCTAACCCAGGGAAAATCCCACGGAACAAAAATCGGGGAACTACTTTTCCGTGCTGTATTTATCCCGAGGTTTATATATATAAATCCGAGACCATATTGGTGAATACCAACTCCCAATGTTAGGGTAAAAATGGTTTTGTAATATAAATGTATTCATAATTGGCAACTGATATGAAATGACAAAACTTAGAGGGTAGAGCACGTGAGTATTGTTCTGATATTCAAGCATCTGAAGATCAACTTGTACTACTTGCCAAACATCTTGATTTCCGTTAAAGCAGCTGCGCCACCATAATAAATATGAGCTGGGATAATAATGAATATAGAGAAGTATTTTTATAGTATATGTATATCATTGCCTTTAATAACGGTTCTTAAAGCGCTGGGAGAATTAAAAACATATTTAAACAGTCTAGGTCCAGACCGTCAGATCAGATAAGAATGATACATGTCAGTGATTAGACGCTACTCTACGCTACGCTATTAGACGCTACTTCGCTGATCGGTTTCCTGGCCTAGGACTCGGCGTTCTAATGGGAATATAATGACATTTTGCGGTTTGAGGCGAGAAGCTTTCCCTCCGTTTGAACTCGCTCAACTTTGGGACTAGACTGTAAAATCCATGACTTTAAATACAGTATCTGATATTGGACCAATGCCATGTACATGTTCACGTAAAAAATATTACTGAAGGAAGTGATCCCGAGCAAAAACATTTGCAATACAACTTGGAAAGGGGTTAATTACTAATGAGAAAATTGTATTGATTGATGTTGTCTTCCATGGTACCCGGGTGATCATTTCCAAGATATCGTGCGCAAAAGCAATACCAGGAAGGAAGCTTATAATTTGGACACAGATGTTCCAAAGATGATGGATTGACAATAACTGGGCACAGCAATATTTGTTAAAAAAATAGATACATAAAAATCAATGTCACGTAGGTGACTTATGTATACATATAACCCATAAGTAACATGCTTTAAACTAATCCAGATGAAACATTTACGAGCAGATCAAATATCAGTCTAACGTACGTGACATATTGTTGTACTAAGACAGTGATCGATCGATTTTAATATTATATTCCTAATCCCGGTGAGTATTCACTAACAATTCTAGAACCAAAAGCTTAACAACAAAGACAATCGAGAACCATGGATCCATGTCAGATTTTGTAATTCCCTCCAGTGAGCACAAATTATACTGTGTCTTAGGAGGAGGATGCCCAGTTGATCAGATCAATATTAATCAATTATTTAGCACTGCAACTTACCTGTGACACCAACTAGTAGGGCGCAGCTAGACCTTCCTAAAGATTCCAACATGGTTGTGAATAGGCGAACACTACCCTGAGAATTATGCAAATATATTTTCGTTTTTGTCCCAATTGTTTGCGATCAATGCTGATCCTGAATTCATATGATTACATCCAATGGGGGTAAATTCTCTCTCGTGAATTAGGGTTTCCGCTCTGGCATACGGCTTTTCCTCAACCGTCTTTCCACAAATGATGCTAAATCATTAAATGTCAATTACGGTAATTAATAAGGACTTCGATCAAAATGCTTATTTTTTGCGACACAGAACAGAGTACTGACAATGTAATCGGGTCAGCCAACAATTTGGCGTCGAAAAGATGGAGATTATTTCATTGAAACTGATCGTGTCTTTATGGGCCAATGTCTAAATAATTACAACTGGGAGAAGATATTGATGCAATCTTGTGAAAACAATTGCACGGCCGCGGTCCAATCTGATCATCCAGTATCACCAGGCCAGTAACATTTCATCAAGATATTCCCAATTTGCAAAATTCCCCAGCAGTAGCTTATGAGTGTAGGGAAATTAGCGTTAATTTTACATACACTCCTGTGTAATGATTGTAATGTTTTTGTAAACTAGCGGACAATTCATCCACCTGATATTTCCAGGTGTCAAGGTATGTCTAAAGAAGGAGTAATTAGAATCACTGGGATTAATCCTAATGCTGTGTAGTGCCTCCATATATATAATATATAGGGAACCTTGTTATTGTATCATAATTCCACTTGCGTAACATGTATTGTATCTCCATGAGATAACGGTATCAATATTATTGAAACGATCCCAATCTATTATATTGCGAAATTGTCCGAAATTCCTGTTGTCATTTGCCAAATTTAAAGCAAATTCGAAACAATGTTCCACGGTGGTGTCCTTTCCCATTTGCCTGGTGGATGCGGTCTGTTGGATCCACAATCACGGCGTGAGAATTATATGTTGACAAGAGACACGATGCGCTGGCTATTTTTATACTACTTGCTCTCGTCATTCCACCTCGCTTCCAAAGCGGGGGAGTGTAGGCTATGCGTCACATTTGCCTCCGGAGGGGAAGAGGAAAAATATGCCAACATCGGCAACTAAATATTTAACATTATCACTGGGATATTTATATAGAAACGCGAATTATTTATACCTCTCTGGTATGAACAACAATATATATAAAGTCAATTTAAATTTCAACGATTTGTATCATACGTGGCGTTTCTCATGAAGATCCATGCTACATAGGTTTAGTTCCCTTATTTTAGACGAGGGCCCGGGACACCAAAAGAAGGTCCCTATCATATTATTGGTCTTTAGACTCTGGGCAAATGCCAAACACACCGGAGGCAAAAAAGGGAGTAACACCTACAAATATGCCCATACATCTATCACCTATATTATGTGCACCATTGTAAACAGGATACAACTATATTTGTGGGAGTCTCCCCCCCCCCCCCCCCAACCACCTCCTCTTTTCTTCTAACCCTCTATCCCACGGTCCCCATATAGTTTGGGGAATTTTGTAAAGGGCGTCTTAGCGAGAAATTGGTCTGATTGAAGTGAACTACAGTCAAGGACCACATATTGAAAACTCATCCACTGCAAACATTTTCAAAGTAAATTGTTTTTCCCTAGTTGATCTTTTGTGAGGTTTCTTGTATTCTTTCAGTACAAGTTGGTTGGCTGCATGCTTTCAGGTATTATAGAAAAAGAAGCACAACTGGCTTTGACGTTCGATTTTTACCCCCTCACACAGACAATGTAAACAAGAGCCATTGACATTCTCCCACATGTACAGAAAAGCTAACAGAATTTCCTCGTTCACACATGCATAAGTCATAACCCACACTAAAAGTCGACCCTATACGCCCAACATTTCTCAGGTTCTGTGGTTCTGTGAGAGAAGCATGTCTCTTTGTAACCTCTCCTCTCCCGCAGGCCTCTGGAATCCATGGATATACACGGCCAACCTCTCAATGGAACTGTTACTTCTTTGGCATACAGCCAAATATTGCCGCCTAGAGAGTGTTTTTGACAGACAACCATGACGTTACACGTCTATTTATAGACGTGGTAATGCACTCGTATTTATTTCAATGAACAAAATGTGAAGCTCCGAACAGATGCTGTATGCCTGAGTACAATTATTATGTCACATGATCAATGATATAAGTAAAATTTTGCAAGTTTTCCTACTTAAACAGGGTTGGGAAAATCCCGCGGCCCGGTTGTCCGCACCACCCATGCGGACAACCAAAGATGAATGTATACGGGCGTCCGCCGGACAACCAGCTGATTTTATCTATCTTTAGTGTGAGCGGACAACCACATATTTTGTAATATGTCAGACAACCATATTTTGAAAAGTGGTTTTCCTGAGGACTTTTTGAAGCAATTATTCCAACCCTGTTAAAGCTGCAATCGCAGATAAATTCCCAAAGAAAAACAAAATTAATCAGATCTACGGGAGTAAATATGGAGTTATACCTCGTTGATCAGATAAGTCTTAAAAAAATTGAAAAATAGAGAAAAATTAATTCTCCATGTCTTCCCTATATTTCACTGTATACTGTATGCTCTTGCTTGGAAAAACAAACTGTTCTCTCACACAGCTTTACACCTTTATTAAACCAAAGTAACTTACCCCACCAAAAGACTTGTTTATCTTGCCTTTAAAAATACCTTTTTTGAACACCTATTTATTTTGTTTGGCCTACGTGATCTTCTCAGAGGATAGTAAAAAGTTCATCCAGAGGAATTTTATTTTTCCACATAAATAACCGGTGAACTATCTTGAAACAACCAATTGTAAATATCAATTTTCTTTCCTGTCATAAGAACCTTCCTCCTATATGATAAATTACTATATGTCTTAGATCGACTTTTAGAGTTCATGTAGGGGATAGCTAGCTGGATAGATCTTCGTTGCTGACGGCTAGGGTTATATGAATATTAAATATGATTATATAAGAGTTATATAATCAGGGCGAATATTAATGTTCCAGTAATTACTGTATGACGATTGTTCAATATTATGTAATAGCCTATAGCGAGGCAACAGCAGTAGATATGAGTCAGGTAGAAACAGGTTGAAAGAAAAGCACTCACAAAGTCCAGATTCTAGTTGTTTTTGAAGATTGCTTGTATTGCTCAAAGTTATATATCCAACAATGAGGGTTAAGTCCTGTAGAGTTTCCTGGAGAATCCTAAGTATAATAAGGTATAGGCAAAAGGCCTAGTGTTGTGTAGAGACGGGTCAGAGCTACTGGTTATAACCTGAATGCCTTCTCATTCCACACACCACCCCTTATATACCTGCTAATGTTTGTTTGTATTCTCCAGACAACTCTCAGGAACATACCCTTAATACAGTATAAATCATGTAAATTCATGTCACAGTGGAGGTAACATAGTTACAGGTCTCCAAGGGTCGCCCTAGTTATAATCCTCTTAAAGCTACCTCTAGGAGACCTCAAAAACCCTAGTTATACACAAACGGGCGCCATCTTGCTTTTGACCCTTAATAATAATCATATATAATCAAATGATAGACTCAGAAACCCAATAGATTCAATATATTATTTTAACATGGTTCCAGGGTATCTAGTCTTAAGCATTACCACTATGCTCTAAGGGAAACCATAAAATTCAGCAAGAAGGTTAAAATAAATAAATTGATACATGTTTCACTACTCAAGATAAGTAATACAGTGACTAAAAATACAAATTTCACCAAGCATGGTCAACATCTTGCAGTAAGTACAATCATAACCAAGAATTAGAGTAAAATCCAGTGTCTTCCTCTGGTTGTGTCGAAATACCTCACATAATATCTATCATATACTTATACATGTGAAAAACAATAATTCCAAAATGGACAATAATTACGTACACTTCTTTACTTCACATCAATGTATTAAGGTAAATCCAAATCGAGTCACAAATGACAAAATTATTCATAAAATACCTGCACTCACCACGGCAGCCATCATACCTGCGTATGGCCTATTTTCAAAAGCTCGCCGGGTAGCAGTTCATACATTTTCATGTCAAGTTTTCTCCAAAAATGGTTAAAATACCTAATAAATCATGAGTAAAATCAGTTTCAAATCAATACATAATATCGTACATACCCTATGGCATATGTTTCAACAGAAAATTCATTCGCAAATAATTAACATGTCCATAAAAATCCACACAAATCAATATCATGCAATCGATATTGGGAAACGTTGTCATTTTCCCCATACGCTCAATACTGTTTGAGTCGGACACCTGCTTACTCAGGCGTCCGCGCTCTGAGCTAATACCGAAGACGCGTATCAATATTCAGTAATACTCAATAAATCTTGAATAAAATCAATTCAACATCCATACATAACTTAGTACACATATCCAGGTACAAGTTCAAATAGAAAAACCGTTCCCAAGTTAATCACAAATCAGTAAAAATAAATACAATTCAATATCACACAATCAAATTCGGCAAACGTTGCCACTTTTCCATAGGCTTAACACTGTTTGAGTCGGACACCTGTTCACTCCGACGTCCGCGCTTTGTACTTATAACCAGAACGTGCGCCAGTGTTAAAGCATCGCCCCGGTGGGAGAAATGGGGCTGATGCTCCCAATGTTAGAAGGAGGTATGGTCACTTGTTCTAATGTTAACATATGAACGACTGGCAAAATTTGCCTTGAACATAAGAATAACACTAAAAAAATGAATAAATCTGGAAAAATAAAAACTGAAGCGATTCTGAGCTTCTTTTGGAATAAAAAGGTATTTATTTATTTTATTTCTGAAATCTGCTGCCGCTGCCAATAGGCTGCCAAGCTTTTGCACCTTGGTAACCTGACTGCAAAGTACTGCAAACTAGCTGTCGCTTAGCCACGGTAATGCCAAGTCAAACACTCCACGCAAGCAAACGCTATTGTTTAGCAGCTTAGCAAGTCAGGCGAAAAAGGTTGCTTTGCAAGGCAATCGTTGGCAAATAAAAATAATAAAAAAAATAAAAATTTGAAATTTTCGAGATATGAATATAGATCGATGGTTCCAGGGTATCTGGTTTTAATCGCATCTCCACTATGCGACCAGACCAGATATATATAAATATTGCTGAATAAAGTGACCAAAAAAATATATTCCTCCTATCTGACGTTGGGACCAAAAATAATTAAAAAATAAATGATAAAAATAACAATATGACAGGGTATAGAGTAATGTTTTTGGCTATATGGTGGTGTAATACATCCCAAAAGAGGATTTTTAAAGACATTTTAAATATAGCAAAAATTAGAAATTTGAGAGATACCCTTTATTCTAGACGAAATTATTCGACTAGAATTGTCATATTGAACAGACATACATATATCAATATTTTTAGGAACCCCCATCGTTATAGACCAATATTCAGAAAGCTCTTCATTTAAGCAAGGCCTAATGTCTAATGTATCTATTTGATGAGAAAGTCCCACAAGCAGAAATAAAACTTGAAAAAGAAATATAAATTCACAGGCAATACATTATTATTACCAAAATGCAATAGTACATCCCGGGGCTGATGTCCAAGCATAGAAAGTAAAATATGTATATAAACGACATCAGAATCACAATACAGAAAAATACATAAGATAAGAAATACAAATCAGAAATAAAAGGGGGACGAGAGGATCATGAAAAGTCAGAAATTGAAATGTATTTTAGGAGGTTTTTATACTTCCAATTCTGCCTTTTCTGATCTCTGTCTCTGTTTGTCCAGCCAGCTTGTGGAGGGACTAAACATGTCAACTCGTCTATTTGAATTCGGTGTAATTGAGATCATGGGGTTAGCAATAAAAGGGGGAAGTAAAGGTTTACCCTCGCTCGTTTCTTTCCTGTTGCTCTTAGGTGACTCAGGCTCTGGGTTTTTGTCAGTAATTGTGGTGGAAAAGGGAGACATCTGGGGTAATCTCATCGTGATAACTGGCTTTTCTCCTGCCAAATTAGCCCTAGGAAGTACTGGGGTTGGGATCGTTGGTCTTTCTCGTATGATGTTTGCTCTGGGTAGAGAGGGGGTTGTAACGATTGGACCTGTAGGAGGATCACATATCTCCTCCCAACCACCATCTGTCTTCAAGATGAAAGTTCCTGCAGGGACTGCTGTTCCTGCCGATCTAATGATTTCATCAACACCTTTAGCCACCCAAGAGTCAACAGGGATCTTGCAACGCATAAACTCCTCTCTAATGGCTTGTCCAACCCTAAATGAAAATAATCCGGTCTTGTTAAATATTAGATGAGAAGAACAACAAGATTTTTCCAAACGAACTCCAAAAACCTTGGGAATGGACATAAAGTCTGAAGCCCGAATAATGTGAATGCTGTGACCCACAGGTAGACAATAATTGCTTATTGGATCAGCAACTTTGTAGTAGATTGTGGTACCATCATGCTGTAAGACATTAGATTTTGGGGCCAAGCATTCACATCTTCCAGCCAGATCACACTTCCCCACACAACACTTGATGACTTGGAAGATCCGTTTCCTGAGGATAAAAGCAAGCACTATCACAAATATGGAAGTAATCATTGTGTCCTGATATGACAGTTCTCCGCTCAGCAAATCCCAAGGGCTCTGTTCCTTGGCTTGCTGCTCTTGTTGTTTCTTTAGTAGGTCCACATACACTTTAGGAAGCTGTAGGTAAGTGGCCTTGGCTGCAGCAGTTCTCACTTTTAATAATAATACAGCAGCAGCAAGATTCCTGGCCTTTATCCATGCGAGGATACCAGGAGTAATGCAAACTACTACTAGACCTAACAATATAAATTCTGAAAGCTTAATTCCATAAAATTCTGGCATACTGGAAACATAAGGGGTAGAAGGCTGAGGAGGCATATTAAAAATGGGAATATGTTGACGCATCTGGATGTCTGCTGCTAGATTATCAAGATCTTGGGCATAACCCATGCCTCCTAGTATGGCTGTGGCTTCCTCCATTGGGAAATTGAGTTCCACAGTTTGGTTCCGATCTATAGGAGACATAACTTCCGACAGCAAAGTTACATTAAAAGCTCTCAATACAGGTATGTTCATAGCATGAACTAAATTGAAAGAAGTAATGTTCTTGCAATCCAAGGTCGATCGGAGGAAGAGTCCATTCACCTCGATTCTTGAATTGCAAGGTAAGTGGAAGTGGCAATATACACAAGGTATTCTTTCTGGTGAAGATGAGCCATTATAAAAATTAAAGAAACCGACGGAAGATTGTACAAAGTACATAGCTCCTCCTACATGTTGTATATGGTCAGGGATCTTATCATGGAGAGAGACAGAGAACTTACAGGAAAAGTCCCCTAATTCTCCCTTCCATAAGGACCACATGCATGTCGATTTAGTAATCTGCTGTCGGGGTAATAAATCAACACATTCCCAGTAGTATTTTCTATCACAATTTCCCATCTGTTCGGTCGTGAGGAGGACATATTCCTGGCCTCCTTGGCTAACAGCAAGAGAATGACCAGGTTTGACGAGCTGGGTGAAACCATTAGTTGAATTATCTTTCAAGGGAACAGGGAATGACTGGAGGTTGTATTTAACAAAAACGCATTCACTCTTGGTCAAAGGAACCGAGAAGTATAATAATAAATGCTTTTTGGAAACAATAAAGGTCTTTAAATGATCTTTGAAGTAGAAACTCACATGAGAGATGCACCTCTTATATCCAAGAGAGTTGGTTGCAACAGATCAGTCGACACCTTCCCCTCATACAATTGTTCAAGACCTTGTGTCCAAGAAGCGAAAATCCTTTCGTGAGCTGACATTAATTCTATCTGGTAATTAATATAGGCCATAGCCATTGTGAAAAATGCATTACGAATATTCCCTGTTTCTATCTGAGATGTTAGATATTTCAGACCACCCATCATCCGTCTCAGAGTTACCTTGGTGTTACGTAATTCAGCTTCAGCCCGATCAAACCTAGTATCCAGTCTACGTAAGGCCTTGGCAGTAATATGCAAGGCATGTATGGTATCATTCCGGCTCTTCTCCTGCTGTCCAGCCAAAGTGCCAACCACCGTATTCAAATTAATGATACTGACTGCTAGCTGGTTTATGTCCCTGGTGGTTGCAGTTCCGAACAGACTCCTGGAGATGGCTCCAATAATATGAAAAGGATTGCTTCTCTCTGGACGTACCCGATGTTCCTTATCATCCCTGATTAATATATCCAGAGAAGCTTTGTAAACAGCAACCCTTGCCTTCAGATGGTTCCATATTTCCACTTGCATATGGATAAAATTAGTTAATTCCAAACAAAAATGAGCAGAAGGCCCATGTATGGGGTCCCATACAAAGGCATGATCGCAAGGATTGGTTATATTCCCAGGTACAACGGCCAGAAGATCTGGTAATGGAATGGCCACAGTGACCGATCCTACATGATCTGGAGCCAGTAAAAATCCAGGATCTTGTCGGAAGAGTACTCCGACATCATGTCTGGCCACTGCTTCAGGCCAGGTAGCTTCAGAATATACGATAAATACACTCAAAATGAACAAAAGAGCCATATTGAGAACTAGTTCACAACTAAAAGTTGGAATGAATAATCACAAGAATAACATCATATATATACCCTGTGTGACGCGCCCACACTTCCACCAAGCTTTCCGTCGCTTTAGGTGCGAAATCGTGTGTCGCTCAAACCTCTGCTTAGTCGCCAGCTTTTTCATAGGGACTGAGGTCGCACAGGTATTAAAAAAACAAAACAATCGTGTGAGAAAGCACTGCTGAGCCAGTCATAATCGTAAGAAAAAATACATAGTTGGCCGACTGACGGCTTTACCACTTCGTTTAGCCAGAGTGAAAATAATATCAGAATCTAGCTCACCGATTAAGGAGGCCATGAAACTGTTATACACTAAAGCGACAAAGCTTTGGCAATAAGCCAGAAAGTGGTTGTTAGGATGAAGAATAAAAAATATAATCACTACATAATCCGATCAAATATGGGTTTCATGAATAGGATTTATAATAGTAAAAATAAAATCTCTGTTACTAGAGTCAGGGATTACCTGCGTCCGACCCCTTCTAGGAACTAGCATATGAATAGATCCGTAATATATTTAGGGTGGGAAAGATAAAATATGTAATAATAAGGAATAATCTGACTGAACCTTCCTGGCTATGAGAAGGCGAATCAAAAGTCAGTTATTTTTAATGTCGAGAATTGGTTTGTTCTGGGAGGTCTAGCGTTGATCAAAGGCGACTCACCAAGTTGTCGGGATCGATTGTTTTTCTAAGCTAAACTAGACTAATATTTTACAATTTTAATCCCTCCGTCGCATCTCTCCTCTATAAATAAATAGAAAAACAGGGCACCAGAGAAAACAATACGGCCATATAGTTTCTCACTTTAAGCACATATTTATGGAGAAAGAATAAATAATGCGAGGAGAAATTAAATATGATACATAGGCATATACAGATAAATAAAGTGGGAAAAGATATCTGACGATTCTATCTTGAACGAGTGTGGGGGACCTCTCTGGCCACTAGTTCTGAGGAAATATGTTTTTGCTTGGCAAATTCATTAAAATGCTTCAGGGGGAGCCACTTTTTATCACCATCTTTAAATAAAACGCGATATTTAATCTCCTGCCCCCTGGGTTTACATATATCCAATATTTTCTCTATCGGATGATATGTCATTTCCTCCCCTGGAGTACACGACTTAGCCACTGCTGGCGTCTCAGCCTCTGTACCCAGAGTCAAATCGTCAGTATCTTCCTGATCTAGGAATTCTGGCTCTCCTGTTGACTCAGCATCTTCACCTGGAGGGTCCTCCTGTTCCACTGGGGTAGGAGTGATGAAACTGTCTATAGGAAGATCCCCAGCATCCAATATTTCAGGATCCTCGGGCTCTTCCTCATAACCCTTCCAGTCAGCCTCTACTGTTTTTCTAGACAAACCTTTCTTTAATCTCATTATAGTTACAGGTTTGTCCATGAACTTGCCTGATTTAGCATCCCTTAAAAATACTGTCGTTGGGGTATGGTAACGAACAATAAAGTAAGGACCATGGAAAAGCCTAGCCAATTTTAATTTAGCTGTGGGCTCCTCCAGTCGTGGCCAATGCAGCCATACTAAATCGCCTTCAGATAATTTAGGATCATAGACCCTGAGGTCGTACCTATTTTTCATAGCAAGTTGTGTGCGTTTCTGATGTTCTGCTGCACATTTTGAGGCTACTTCTTGCTGTTTCAACAAGCTAGCGAATCGTTCCTGTACAGAATCGCCTTCTCCCAGATCCAGTTTGATATTGGATTCAAAAGGAGAGATAGGCTCACATCCATGTACTAACTGATACGGTGTCTGTCCAGTCGAATAGCTTGGGGTGGAGTTTAAGGCAAAACTTACCGCATCTAGATAATCGTCCCAATTACTCTGGTATTTATTGCAATAGTTTCTCAATACGCCCAATATACTCCGGTTACAGCGTTCGACCAAACCCGAGCTCATCGGATGGGCTACACTCGTAAAGGACTGTGATATTCTATATTCTGCACATACTTTGGCAAAGTGTTTTGATGTAAAAGCCTTCCCATTATCGCTGATTATCCGCTTAATACCGCCTACTCTGCATAATACCTTTGTAAAGAAATGTTTAGCAAAGGTTTCAGCCGTCAGGTCTGGTACAGCAAAACAAATAATATAGCGACTATAGTAATCTGCCACGACAATGATATGTTTATTATTTGATTTTGTCGTGGGAAGTCTTTCTAGTGCATCTAGATTTACTGTGTCCCACATACGAGGAGCTGGATCCCTTATAGTCAAGGGAGGTCGGATAGGGTGAGTCATTCGCTTATTAGCAGCACAAACATCACAAGATTTGCAATAATTATACACATCTCGTGACATGGCCATCCAAAAATAGCTTTGTCTCATAGAGAGGATCATTTTACCAGGTCCCATGTGTCCTCCTGTGCAAGCATCATGGTGAAACTGCAGGATGATTTCCTTTAATTCCCCAGGAACACATAACTGGGCCTTGATACCTCCCTTTGGGCCTAATCCAACCTCCAAATGGTACAGAATATCATCCTTTATTAAGAAATTTGATTCCCTTAGAACTACCAATCGGGCTCTCGATTCATCTTCTGGGAGACTGTTATTCCTTATAAAATTCATAATATCTGAACACATTTGGTCCTTGCTTTGAGCAGATACCACCGTTTCTTTAGATATTCCTAGACCCTCAAACAGGATAGGGGTCTTTTCCTTGGTTGCCTGAAACCGAAGGCGCTTGTTACAGACAGGTTTTGGTTTCGTGGCCACTGCAAAAATAGACATCGTACTAGGGGTATCCTCATAATATTTAATTTCTGGGGTTAAATTAAAATGTACGTGTCGTTCACCTTGTCTATTATTTCTTCTCTCACGTTTGGGTAAACGGATATTGCTAGCAGGGGGGGTGGTAGTAAAATCTTCTACCGAACTGCTGCACATATCAGAGAATATAGAATTAATTTGCAGTTTCTCATCCTCTGGTTCATCTAGGCGTGATAAACCATCGGCGACCACATTATCGTGACCCCTGAGGTGTTGTACACGATAATCAAAGCCTCTTAAGTCGGCTGCCCATCTGGCTTGTCTGGCTGATAATTTGCTACGAGGATTTAATATAAAAGTCAAGGGAGCATGATCTGTTTTGATCAAAAATATCTTGCCTTCCAAATATACTCTCCACTCGTTGCAAACAAAAATAATCGCTGCCAGTTCACGATCTAAGGTTGAATAATTCCTCTGTGCTGAATTAAACAATTTGGCTGCATAGGCCACTGGTTTGGCATCTCCTTGGTCATTAATCTGGGTGAGAATTCCGGCCATCCCATAATCACTGGCATCAGTTGTGACAGTGAACTCTTTAGAGAAGTCTGGATAAAGGAGAAAAGAATCGCTTGTCAATGCATCTTTTAGATCAACAAAAGCATCCTCACATTCTTGTGTCCACTCCCATGTAATTCCCTTCTTCGTCAGAGCATACAGAGGCCTAGCTCTGGAGGCATACTTCTCAATAAATTTTCTGTAAAAACCAGTAATACCTAGGAATCGTCTCACTTGTCTAGGGGTTCGTGGGGAAGTAATTTCTGATATAGCTTTTATTTTATCAGGATTGGGACGAATACCATTTTCATTTAATAAATGACCCAAGAATGGCACTTCTTGTGCAGCAATAATACACTTGGATGCCTTAAGTTTTAGCCCCGCCTCGACTACTCTCTTGAAAAGCTCTTCCATATGAACGAGATGGTCCTCAAAAGTTGTGGAAAAAGTGATCATATCATCAATGTAGACAAGGGAAGAATTAAAAGTTAAACCCCTCAATACCAAGTCTATTATCATTTGACATGATCTGGCCGCATTTTTGAGACCCATACTCATTCGTTTATATCTAAACTTTCCAAAAGGCGTCAAAAAGGCTGTCTTATCCCTGTCGGATTCTCTGATGGGAATTTGGTGAAAAGCCATTTGGAGATCCAAAGCAGAGATAAATTTTGGTTTTACTTGTCCCACAGCATCCAAGGTATCATCTATTCTGGGTATTGGGAGATATTGGGGAAGTGTGGAGGCGTTGAGGGAACGATAGTCGCAGACCAACCTCCATGAATTGGGGGTTGACTTGGCGACAAGAAAAGCTGGACTGCCCCACGACCCTGAGAAAGCTGGTTCTATTATTCCTAATTCCATCTGGTCGTCGACAGCTTTCCTCAATTCTTCTCTCATGGTGGGAGAAAGCCTGAAAGGCATCTGTTGAACTGGAATTGCTCCTGGAACTAAATCAATTTCGTGTTCTACCCAATTTGTAAACCCCAATTCCCCAGACGGACCCACAAAAGCGTCTTGATACTTTTCCAGAAGCTTATCCATTCTGGCTTTCTGGTCCTTTGTGAGATTCGAGCGAGAGTAATCCACCTGTGGTACAAAATGATTAGGGGACTTATCAATCTGGCTGGAATTAACAGAGGGATTAACAGAGTGATTAACATTGGATTTTACCTGATTAACCTGTGTAAGTACCTTATTCGCCATCACCATAATATTGCTTCCCATAGGGTCTACACAACCGACTATGGTTCCTTTACTGATTATCACTCTTTCCTCACCTGTGTTGATTAAACGAATAGGAATTCTCCCATCAACTATCCGTACACACGTCTTGGCGATCAACACTTGAGAAAATCTGTCTAGAGTAAATCCAGTAAACCTAGCAAAAATATTATTCGGAATATTTGCCCTGGCTACCTTACCATTAAACATAACCTCTGTTTCTCCAGGTATTATCAGGTCCTCGGTTAAACACACTTTATCCTGATATATCATTGGTTTCGGATCTTTAAAATCAAGTACAACCCCATACGATTTCAAAAAATCTCTTCCCAAGATACATGCTTGTGTTAACCCTGGTACAACATGAAAAATACACTCATAATTCGTTCCATCAATCGTTATCATAGTCTTAATGTCAAACAATGCATCTACCATTTTTCCTGCCCCAAAAGTACATACTACCATTGAGGGTTGAATAGCTATAATTCTACCTGAATCTTTAAATCGGTTATAATATTCAACACTCATACAACATCTGTCGGCCCCGGTGTCGACAAGAGCTGTAGTACAGGATTTCCCCACACATAAATATACACAATTATCACTAGATAGTTCGTGATAACCCGAATCAGTAAACATACCTATTTTTGATTTCATTTGTGCCGCACATATGGAGAAAATCTGTTCCCTGGTCGAAGTCTTTGGCGATATAGGTTGGCATTTGCAATTGTTCTTGTTCGTCGGCGATTGTTTTCCTACAATACCCCCAGCATTGCAGGAAAGCTTTAGTTTTCCGACTGGCAGAAAGATGGGCACTTGTATGCCTGGTCGTCGGTCATCTGTTGATTCTGCACATAGTGGACTTGTGTTTCCTGCTGTGTCGGCAGATTCCTTGCTGTTATGGCTTGACCTTGCTGCCAACTCTGGTTCGAAGATGGACCGCTAGCATTGGAATAATTATTCCAATTCTGGCCAGAGTTGTAGTTTCCCTTGTTGTTTTGCTTACCTCTGCCATTGCCCTTTTTCCTCGTATTGTTGCCACATTCTCTGGCAATATGGCCTCTTCCTCCACAGGTATAACATACTGGTCCTTGGGGTGTAGGTGTACCAGTGGGAGGAGGAGCAAAGCTAGGAGGCACTGGAGAATTTACCATCTGATTATATAGGGGGACTTGTGGCATTGGTGGAGGCATGCTTGGAGGCAAAGAATAATTAACTGGTGGTCTAGAAGCATTTCTTACAGCCATATCCTTGATTTGATTAATAGAAATTTCCAAACTGCTCATTCGATCACTAATAGAATTGTCCTGGACAACCTTATAATCGTTTCTCCCCCCTTCGTACATAGCCAATCTATCCTTCATCGCCTGAAACTCGGCGTCTCTTGGAGAAATCTCCACAGAATTCACTTTTTGTGCTGAAAGTGTTATCATGGCTTGGGTTAAGGTTTCCATGTTCTTTTGGCATTTAGCAATCGAATTATGTTGTTTCAACTCAGCCGAACTTTCTGCTTGGATCGCCTGAGAAACAGCCTGTGCGAACGTATCAGGACTTGCAATCATAATTAAATGCCTTATGGCAGGTGTTAATCCTGAAACAAAAGTCGTGCATTTTGTTTTCTCGTCATAACTTAGAATTCTATGGGCCCTAGCAGCTCTATGTGCATACGTTTCCACAGATTCGTCTTTCTCCATTCTTAAATACATTAAGTCTACTTTCTCATCATCAGGAATTCTTGAAAAATGCTCAACAAAAGCTTTCTTGAGATCTGTCCAATTCTCCTCTTTCTGATATCCAAAATCGACATACCAGTTCAAAGCTCTATTGGTTAAATGCAAGAGGAGATTATCACTGGGAGCACTTGCTTTCCCAGGTTCCGCATTTTCACAATATCTTTCGTACATTTGCAGCCAAACAACAGGATCTTCCCCTGCTGTTCCTCCGAATTTCGTTGGAGCAGAATTGGTATGCATTCTAGCTGCATTTATACGAACAGGGGGTCTGTCTACAGTGTCTTTAACATCTCCAATGGTTTTAGATATCTTTTCTTGATCCCTCTTCATTGTACCCATATCTGTTTTTACTGCGTTAAGATTGTCCAAGAGGGTTTGAATTTGTTCGTCAGACATTATTGTTTTCTCTTCTGTATATTCACAATAATAATAATCATAAACTCCCTGCCTCGGGTTCGATTCCACCAGTGATAAATTACTATATGTCTTAGATCGACTTTTAGAGTTCATGTAGGGGATAGCTAGCTGGATAGATCTTCGTTGCTGACGGCTAGGGTTATATGAATATTAAATATGATTATATAAGAGTTATATAATCAGGGCGAATATTAATGTTCCAGTAATTACTGTATGACGATTGTTCAATATTATGTAATAGCCTATAGCGAGGCAACAGCAGTAGATATGAGTCAGGTAGAAACAGGTTGAAAGAAAAGCACTCACAAAGTCCAGATTCTAGTTGTTTTTGAAGATTGCTTGTATTGCTCAAAGTTATATATCCAACAATGAGGGTTAAGTCCTGTAGAGTTTCCTGGAGAATCCTAAGTATAATAAGGTATAGGCAAAAGGCCTAGTGTTGTGTAGAGACGGGTCAGAGCTACTGGTTATAACCTGAATGCCTTCTCATTCCACACACCACCCCTTATATACCTGCTAATGTTTGTTTGTATTCTCCAGACAACTCTCAGGAACATACCCTTAATACAGTATAAATCATGTAAATTCATGTCACAGTGGAGGTAACATAGTTACAGGTCTCCAAGGGTCGCCCTAGTTATAATCCTCTTAAAGCTACCTCTAGGAGACCTCAAAAACCCTAGTTATACACAAACGGGCGCCATCTTGCTTTTGACCCTTAATAATAATCATATATAATCAAATGATAGACTCAGAAACCCAATAGATTCAATATATTATTTTAACATATACAATAGGATATTACAATACAACCGCATGTGGGAACGAGCGTGCATATCTATTGGCAATACCGCCCTTCATTAAGTGTTGATTGCACCATCACTTCCCCAGATTCTCACTCCCAGCCATTTGCCGTCAATATGATGAGTGGATAATTAACGTTCAGCAATATGCCACTGAAAGCTTTCTTCATTTGGAATTAAAGGTATTGCCCCCAGCTAATAATTATAATGTTCTTGTACTGTAGCGCGCGTCCCAATGCCTAAATCCTACATTTAGTCCTTTTTCTATCAGTACCTAATTTGTAACACCAAATGCGCACCATATATAGTACTATGTAGTCAACTTAACATTTAAATAACGCAAACATGTGTACACTTTTCATATCACTCATATTTAATAGCGTACATTAATGCTTACATTTGAACATTAACCAATATCAGGCATCCCGGCATTATTGTTCAATGTGCGAAGCCAGTGCCCCAGAGAGCACAGGAGAGAGATCGGTCCTAAAAGCCCTCGGCTCTAGTAAAAGCGCGCTCGAAATACATAGGCCTACCGCCGCATTCAAATCGTAGGGCAATGGAACCCTTTTAGCATTGAATTCTTTTTCTTGAGCAAACATTAACTATCTTATTTCACAGACAAATAAAAGATGCTATTTATATACCACGCATACAGAGCCAGTTTACATTTGAATATTTTATAGAATGAATACCTAAAAAATACAGTCAGAATATTTCACAAAGAATTATATATAAGTAGGCTACCATTTAGAGTACGTCTCCTCCCTCAATCTTCCGTGCTGATCCCCTGCCCCTCGTTAATTATGTATTCCGACGAGCCATATATCAGGCACATCGCCAATTGACTGCTATAAATTGATAGACGAAGAGGGTTATCATATACGGGAGATTACCATGAGTCTAGACAATATCGCTTTTCAGTGATGAGAATCCACTAGACTATCGATACAGAACTCAAGGGGATTAGGGAAAATAATGAACAGAATTATTCAATTCTACACAGCCTGAGAAGGAAGACATAAGAAGACCACCATTGGGGTGATCTAGTCCTGGTAAAAAATGTAAAAAAGAATTATTATTACGAAATGGCGCTTTGGTTCGTGGAATTCTGCCCCGTAGTCCTGTTGTTTAGCAATATCACGCTGGTATGATCCTCTTCATCGCTTAAGTAGAAAGGTTATACGTGACCAATAATATCTTCAGGGTAAACATTGAACACTTTTCATATTCAAAGAATTCATGAGTTTTCTTCGGCATTCCAATTCTTGCAAACATAAACTAATACATGGCCTCACATTGACCTTTCTATCCGGCCAGCTAGAATCTGGTAACGTGATATCAGAGTAAAGTATCGTTTCTCTGGATCCTGGACGTGGCAGGAAATGACATAGGAAAGTAAGAGACGGATTCTTTCCTACCCTGCCACAGTCTTATTTTGGTTAATTAATTGATGAAATCAATAAAATACCATGTCTTTAGGACTCCAGGTGGGAGGGGGGGGGAGCTTGGGGACGAAACAATACTTTTCGCGCAGATCAAACACTATAGTCCCCGCCCCCATGTTTAAAGGCATCCACATTTTGTACACAAGATTTTCCTCGTTTGGACTTGTGTAACAAATAAAGCGCCACCCCTGATTATATCAACACTGTAGGTTTTGTGTTCCTGCGGGGCAATTTGAGAAATGTTTCATTTCTGAGTAAAGGAATACATGTATAAATATTACTTAACGGTTAAGGAATACGTTAACCAAACGATGAATTGGACCAAATAATTCCAATGAGTATTATTTAAAAATCAAACTATTGGTATGCTGATATAAATCAGGTTGCCTCAACCTAGTAACCTCAGTGTATCTAGAAAGTAGAACAAGGCTAAGCTTATTACAAATATTACCTATCTGCAATCGGTATTATGACCTTATGGATCGATACGATGGATTTTAATGGAATGTGGGCCGCGAGGTTCGATGGTTGCTTTGTGGAGGGAGAGTCAAATCATCCTTAATCAAAATATCTACCGCAACCTTACGGTCAGTTTGTCCTTAAGAAACCCACGTGCCATTAGCCATTGCCAATACACATGTACAGTGGTTAGGGCCAATTTTATTACAGCCTACAGATCATATGTGCGCAAATATTATGAACACTTGCTGTAATTATAAGTATGGACTTATAGGTTCTCCTTTCAGTAATGACACTTTGTTATGAGCATTGAGCCAAAGGAAAGATTGTGTGATATTAAACCTATATGAGATTTGAAATCAAACAGACCAGTTCAGTGAGTTGTGGATTGATTGTGACCTGGCATTCACTTGATATATAGGACAACGTTCTAGCATTGAATAGATAACACGCCTTTGAATCGATATATACTGGAATAAAAACTAATGTTTAATTGGCTATCTGCAATTGGCACATCTGATGACTCTATATGTTGTTATGGCTCTTAATATATTTTGTATATTGTATTTGAACCTGTATGCTATATTAACTATTTCACCAACAATGTGGATTGTAATTATAATTCAAGTGGTGACTTGTTTCCAATTAAAAAGACCGTTGATACACATGCGTATCCTAAACGATACTGTGCCAAGAAGAAGAGAAAGAAACGAGACCCTATTCCGTAAAAAAAATACTTGCCAGGAAGAATAATATCACAATACATGGCAATTGGAACCAGATATCTACAAGATGTGTGCATATTCCTAGGCACATTGTATGTAGTTTGGATGTCGGGAATTCAATGAGCAGGATAATAATTAACACGATGGAAAATGAAACAGTAAACTATTTATGCATACGTGGTTATGCTGGGTGTACATGTACGTAATGGCCACAGACCTCCTATATTCCACAACATTATTGATTATTCAAGTCTAAACCACCAACTGCATGTACTATATATGTTAGTGTATGAGTCTAATGATGTAAAAGAACCTGCCTATGGGAGAGAAACTGGAGCTGTAAGAGTACCTCAGCGACAGTAATGATACATGTATTGGGTTACTCAGGCGCTGGGTGTTGGAATCAGCTTTGTCTAGCTGAAGAGTATTCATGTGATGTGAATGGCTGATCAATTTAGCTTAGCTTCATCGGAATCCTAGTTTCCACACACTTAATGCAATCCTTATATAATGTATGGAGATTACGGCGTAATTATATTCAGAATTGATCATATAGTTCATGAATGCCAATAGATGATCTCTTGAAGCAGAAATAACGGTTTCTTGTATATTGAAAATGATAAGAGAGATAGAGAGAAGAGAGAAGAGAGCAGGCAGTGTAACACACATCATGGTATACAGGTCCATCCCCCAGGATGTGGAAGAATGATAAGACAGTATAGCCAAGGGGAAATGTGCATCACAAGGAGGGAGCTTTACACTAATTCCCATTGCTACTTACGAATGAGTTACAACGGATAAACAGAATTAAAGAAGTCTTATCTAAGGACTGGCATATTGTGTCTACATACATAATTTGATCATTAAAAGGCAATTTAGACCAAACAAAATGGTGATTCGGCAAGGAAAGATCGGCGATGGACAATCGTATGGATACTTGAATGTAATAAATGAGTAACATAGAGCATATAATATTTGAATAAATACATACGGCATATCCACCTAGAATCATATTCGTTTTAAATTATAGTTTACAGCAAAGTTCTACATAGCGACACCTCTCAAATCGGGACACCTAACAAAAATGAACAGTTATAGTAGTCTAGCACTGCTCACAGATCAGATAAGAAAGGTATGTCAGTGTTTGGACGTCTAATGCACTAATGACTTTCCCGGCCCTGAGGTAGGCGTCCTAATGGGATTCTAACGGTTTGGAGCGAGACGTTTTCCCTCAGTTCTGAGGTACTCACTCAACTGACCCTATAGTCATATATCATTTACTCTACATTTCTAATTCCACGACCCCTATAATTCAGATACCTCACCATTGTGGACATTTCAGCATAAATGTACATGTATTATATATCTATATAGTCCCTAGGGTGTCTATTGGAGAGAAGTTTGACTGTACATTCATTGATATGGAAATCACTACCTTTAAAGTGGAAACATTAAGCTTATCCGAGTGATAGAGGGGATGCTTTAAGCTTGATCTAATCCGGGGATAAGAAAACACGAGGCATCTCACCTGCATCATCATCATCTTCGGAGTCCTCGCTCTGCCTGGGTGAGTCCAAATCACTTCCCATATCCACACTGTTCCATTCCTGCTTCAGACGTAAGACAGGAGATCGAAGTGCGTGACGTCGTCGTGTCGCAGGTGACTGACAAGGGGAGGAATTCTCCGAATCACAGGAGGCACTGCCACCTTCATGCGATGCCTCTGAAGACTTTTTCACTGAAGACTTCTTGCGTCTTAAAACTACCGTGGTTCTAGGTTGATCTGGAACGCTTTCTGATTTATCTTGATGCGAATTCGATGATTGGGTAGCACTTGCTACTTGTTGGCCTTCACTCTGGTGTTTTACCTTAGGTTTGATTGGAGATTTCATGCTTGTGGACTTCTGAGGAACTGGCTCATCTACGGTGAATACCTCGTCTGATGAAGACCGGTTTCTTCCATCTGACTCATCACAATTCTCAAATATGTCCAAATTCTTTGGTCTTGAAGCATCGCTATTAACAATAGCAATATTGTCTTTCCTTTTACTCTGCTTTTTAATCTTACGTAGGTGTGACGATCTTTTAAATGCCTCACGAAGACTATTGAAATTAAGCACTTTACTCACAATAAAACGAGCATGCTCGTGAATGCGAGCCTCGTACAGCTCTGGGGGTAATTCGCATTGTCCTTCAAATTTACAAGCGTTCCGTTTAACCTTATTTTCACTACTGTCTAAATTCAATTTTTTAGTACCTTCCAATTTAGTTTCTGAATCAACTAATCCTTTGGCTTTGGTTTCGTTATCTGCTCCACTTCCATTTTCTGCGACTTCGTCCTGACGCGTTGGAACTGAATCATTTGCAACTACATGAGTATCTTTAACAGTGGTATCACAGGGATCTTCGATATAGTTTTCATTTGTTCTTTTCCCGTCCAGAACGCGACCTGAGAACTTACAGCTGTTTCCTGATGATTTTATTCTTTCTAACTTAGAAATCCTTTCACTGACAGAAATACTGCCGACATCCGCACTGACTTCAGAATCAGGAGATTTTCCTGTCCCTTGTCCAGCAGTGGGTGTGTTAGAATCCCCGCTATCTGATGGCATATCACCACCATCTTTAATTTCACTAGAATTCACACAGTTGTCCGGAGATCTCGTCCTTAATTCAATTGGAGCATCCTCGGTTCTTCCCCCATCTTCATCACTCCTAGGCAGACTAGAACTACCTTCTCCCTCTCCATTGCCAATGCTAGAGTTTCCATTGGGAGAAATGAAGTACTTTGTAGAAGGTATGCTATCAGGTGGAGGAGTTTGGAGATGAACTGGCGAAGATGGGAGCACAGGGGCCGAGTTTCCATTTACATGCCCATCATCTTCTTCCCCGTCCAGAAATAAGAATGAATCGGTGATGATTTGTGAGACGCGATTGTTAGAATTGGGAGATTCTACCTCGGTGCCCATTTCTATATCTTGGAAGTTTTTTCCTCAGCTGCTTTGTTTTCCGCAGTCATCATCTAAAACATAAGAGTATGGTTTAGTTGGTCCATATGAAAGTTATTTATACATTTATTACACAGTCACACATATTCAAATATATATAAGTTGCCCCTACAACTTTGCATTACCTAATGTACCAGGAGTATGGACACTGTTCTTATATTATTGCATTGACTTATGTATACATATGTTTAAAATAAGCTTAATTTACCTATCTTTTCTATGTTCGATAGAGTCACATAGTTACTATATTATTATATTAAACTTTTGTAAATGAACGTTCATCTCGCTGTATAATGTAAAAAATATTTTTCTAATAATTCAGGCTGTCCTGAAAATATTTGTGCTTTATGTATGAAAATGTTGAAGTCCTGAATAAAATATTTTAAAATCTAAATCTAAAACCCCAAAAGAGATACGTTCTGCGTATTGTGATGTAAAACAGATAATCAAGATAGGCAATGATCCTATCTTAAGCGTAAAACAATCGATGATACATGTACTATTCAATATGGAATAGATTTTTATATTTTACGTTAAATCTTAAGAGTAAAGGAATCGTTTTACTCTAAGGATTAAAGAAAAATAAATACATTCATAAATAGTGTTTACAATGATTGTTTGTGTGGTTTACGACGGTCGTCTGAAATCTTATATGTTATCAGATTCTTTGCTGTGTGGGAAATATGCTTAATTTAAAGATATAGCCCAACCTACATAACTACTCTGTCTGTGAGTTATTTGCATAACCATAGATCGTAGAACCATACCTGATTTTTTAAAAATCGGATTTTAAAAAATTGGCCTAAGCACCAACCATATGTATAAACAGACAAAGCGATCATTTAATTTAGGCCTAATGTAAACCCACGTTGGGTAATTGTGAGACTAAATCCAAGAGATATAAAACTTGCATGTAGTTAAAAACATTTTCAAAAACCTCCCTCAAAAATGGGAATTAAGAAAAAAAAAACCCGTGAGTCTAAAATGTGTGATTATAACCGGAACGCTTAACTTCTTCAACCTAGGGGCGTTGGTTGAAGATATTAAGTAGTATCATTACTGGACACACGCAGGGATTTATACTCTGCACTGATAAGGCAACTCGAGAACGGGAGCTAATTTGCGCAGCCAAGAGTCCACTTATGATAAGTAGGATGGACATTCTCTGATAAGGCCCCTTGTAAACCTCTATTAATTTACTGTAGGATTTCCCCAGTTAGTTGTAGATAAGGAGATGAGTCTGGCCAACAACTATTATAATAAACGCATATATATAGGGCCTACATATAATATAATATAATATACTGGGTAATTGCATCACCTATCATAATTATATGTATATAATATGAATATCCTTTGATTCATTCAAAAAATGTGATATTCAAATACATACACAATACACTCTTTAAGAACAAGAAAATGATGTCCTTATTTATTCAATTTTAACTACTTTATGCGAATAAAAAGGTTCCCTGTATTGACTATTGGTTCTAAAGGGCCAAAGTCTAACCCCAGGCACTATAGTAGCCTCAGAGGCAGAGCTGAACTCCAGAAGAAAAAAACACCAAGGCCGCGAACAATCGGATCCGAAATATGACACCAATAGCTACCAATTGCACAAATCAGTTACATAGTCACAAACACATTAAATATTCAACTTAAGTAAAACGATCAAGCTATCACATGTGTAAACTGAAAGCGCGATACACACAGGATACGAGCAAATTAACTCCTTCTTTGCAAAATTTAAAGAGCTGCATGACTCGATCGGTGACTGTGTTATCATCCCATCCCTTGAAGCAATCGGGGGCCAATCGAGGCCACACTTATAATTGGGTTGTTGGGCTTCCCCTAATTGATATTTACTCACGATCAAGATGAAAAATTACTCCCTGTGTTCAGTTTTACAACCTCTAAATCTATGGTGCGTGGGAACCTATGTTTGGAAACCTAGCCGAGCTGGGAACACTGGAGTATTGCTGGAGTATTGCTACCAAAAAGTATAGCCTACCTCGCAAATGGGAATTTGACGATGGCACAACAAGATCCAAGATGAGAACTCCCCTCGAGCCGATGTTCTGCAATAATGTAATGCTTTCCACAGCAATCGTATTCATTCTTCATCCATGACTGCAACATAAGTCAAAATGCTGAGTACCAATATATTGAAGAGATCCAAGCCCATGCCCTCAATGTGTTGTTTGACGGCTGTGAATATAGTGTGTGACGAGTGTCTCACTGCATGGGCCTTTCATCGACATATTGATGACCTGGCAGGCAAACTTCCGCTTTAGGTCAAAATGTGCTGCCACCTAGAGACGATAAGTAGAACAAGCACCTGCTGGCCTAGGTCCCCACCTAGCAGTTACCTCGAATGTCAGGACTGAAACGACATTGAAGTTTTGGTCCCAGCGTCCCAGCGAGTGCAGTGGAGGATACAGGCTGGATACCCGTCAAAATATGTATACGATTTGGATTTCAACACCAATAAATCAACTTAAATAGTCTTAATAAAAATTCGCTTGACATCATCGGGACATCTTCCACCAACTTAGTATAATAAATAATTAGGTAGGCCTAAATGAGTCACCAGTATTTAAATAGCATAATGGTCTTGTACAGTTCATTGCAATAATAACTCTTTTCTTGAATTTTGTGTTTGGCCCCTAGTAAAAAAGCGTAGAAGCTTTTAAACCCTATGGAGCTTCACACGTTTTCGTTCTACACTTGGAAAAACAGTATTTGTATTAACAGTACATGGCCTATATCCCATATCAAATAAGCAGCATTAAAGTTGTTGCTCACGCTTGCTTTTGTTTTTTTAGCGATCATTGGCGTATGTGCCTGATCCTATTTCATTTTAAATTGAATAAAATTTATAATTATGCATATCGGTCAGATTGTCTCCCGATGTCCAATTATATATAGTCGCATGTGACACCATTTTGTATTCGACACTTGAAATATTTTTTCATGCAAAATCTTTTTTGGGGGTCACAGTAGAATCTGATGCAGAACGTGCATGCCTATCAGAAAATGTAGGTATACTTCATTGCAGCTTTTATTTTTAATATAGTTCAACTAGCAAATAGCCGTGCTTCGCATGGGATTTGCTAGTGGCAACAGTGGGGCCCACATCTTCCCACTCTCCTTGTTCCCTCTCCAACCATCTTTCTCTTTCAAGTTGTCTCTGTAAGTTAGTATCTGTATTAACATTCATACCTCAAATGGAACCCTGTTAAAATGTTTTTTTGTCACTGTTGTATTGTTGTTGCCTCCCATTCCCTCCCCCCCCCCCCCCCCATCCCTCTCCCCCCTCCCTCTCCCTCCTTCCCCTCCCCTGCCCCACTTCCCCTCCCCCGCCCCACTTCCCCTCTCCCCCCACCCCTGTCCCACCGCCCCTCCCCCCCCCCTCTCCCCCCCTCCCCATATACCTCAAATGGAACTCTGTTAAGATGTTTTTTTGCCTCCCATTGCCTCTCCCCCTGCCCCCACAATGGACATTTTCTGAGTTCCTTTTGGTGGAAATATGGTGAA
Source organism: Sthenelais limicola (assembly GCA_942159475.1). Lineage (NCBI taxonomy): Eukaryota > Metazoa > Annelida > Polychaeta > Phyllodocida > Sigalionidae > Sthenelais > Sthenelais limicola. The sequence continues at coordinate 53,206,061 of OW804100.1, read as the reverse complement.
ATATATATCAACTCCCGTCCCGTAGTGAAGCAACGACTTGCCATGGTACCTGTCCATGACTTCATGCTTTGGGTGACCCAGAAACCTGGTGTAGGGGCACTGATAGGTTTGTTTTCAGGCAGTGCTGGGGGCCCTGGATGGGGGTGCTCGATGTAAACCCATTTCTAACCCCTTTCCAACCCTAATTTGTTAATGAAACATAGTGGAATGGTTCGGCACCATTTTTGGCAATGTGCATGTGAAATATAATGGAGATCTGGCCAGCGGTTTCAGAGAAGATAGCGGTTTAAGGCTCCAAACCCTTATTTTAATAATATAATATAATATAATTATATGGGTGGGCAGCACTGATTATTATAATATAATTTATATTTATATAATCCATATATTATATGGATATGTAATACCCATGAACCCCCAAAGCCGGCTTTTTGTCTAAAATAAACCAAATTAAGTAAGCGATTTATTGGGACCTACTAAAAAGTGGAATATTGTGTACTTTTATGTGTATGCCTGAAATAACGTTTAACTAGTTGACCTTTTATTATTTCTATTGAATCCCTCATTTTACTTCCATATTTTCTCCCTATACCACCTGGAATAGTTTTTTGGCAATGTGCGACATACACACAGGACACCCCTCTAACCTGTTTTTAACAGTTATACTAATATATAAGGTTTATCAGTGAATATGATACAGTTTTAAGGCTCATTTCCACAGATCATGATTATATGTGTAGTATATTGTGCAGGCATTTGCCGCAAGATGAAATATTTTTTCGACGGTGAAATGACCTGCCCAATAAATCCACGAAAGATACTATATACAAATGCATCATTTTGTGTATACAATTTTGGAGCACAACACCGCTTTTACAGAGTATAGTAATTAAAATAACAAAAATAACACAAAGCGACATATTTTTAATAAGTTTACATTTATTTTTCATCTTAAAAAAACTTAAAGTGTTGTCCAACATGTAAAACGTTTCCTATTTATACAATGCATGTAATAAATCGCTTGTTCAGCGAGTAACTTGTAAATACAATACCCTGGAAGAAACGACAGAATATAGACACCATTGTAGAGGTGTATTGGAATATGGTAAAACTTATCGACTCATTGGAAACATCTTGTGTAACACTGCATACGTATTGTAACAACTAAGGAGAATTTCTAAATTCATTATTGAATCAGCACATTCGAAAGGAAAGTGGAAGATAGGGATACAACATGTCCTAACTTTGAACATTATACACCCCGTTGAATATTGGGTTATACCGGTCCTTATACATACTCAAATATGAAAGAAATATTTATGACAAGCCAGGGGCGTGAAAAATCCGCAAAAGTTTAATAATCAAAAGAGCGACGGTGCATTTACCGCTTCAATAGTCATGCACTCAAGTCGCCTTTTTGTGATCTCAAGTCCAACATCCAGGCTAAGGTATTGGGACCCCCTGGCTTAGGTCTCCGTTGTCTAGAGCATTTAGATGCTCTAGATTAATTTCGAATCCACCCCAGTATTTAAACAAATTAATGTGTCTCAGTATTTGTGTATCTCAAAATAGTTCACAAATCAGGTGGGATATATTTCGTTGATAAAAAAGGACGTCTGTTAAAGGTTGCAGCTGCTGTAATAGGGTTTTAATTACACATACACAATAGTTTGTTTTATCAGAGTAGACAAGAATTTAGGATAAATATCTGTAATAGGTTATGGTTAAGATATTCTATACTTTTTTCTCATTAATGTATCCCAAATAATAAGATTGTAATACACAAAACATTTCAATTGAATGATGAATATTTTCATTTCTAACATAACTTAATAGATAAATGAACATCTAACATGGTTCACCAAGATCATGTTGCCTAAGAAGAGAAAATTGTAGGCAGCTGGTTATTGTCAATCATTTCCCATCTTCTGTACTCAATTTTACAAACATGAAGAGAATTTACAGTTTTATGCACTGTTTCGATGATTTAGCATTTTTCAATCAATACCTGTTTACGCCCGTGCCGTCTCCACCATTAAATAAATCAGACCAACTTTGACTTCGCAGAATAATTCGTAGTGTCAATGTACATTGAACATGTCAACCGGGCATGAGGAATCAAAGTTGAACCAATGGCACTACACATCCCCAGACCACTGGAATGTCACGGAGCATATCAAGGAATAATGAGGACAATGGATTGTTCCTGTACACTCAGATATGTTGCTTAAACAAACACAATATTCAGTGTCTATGTACGGCGATGAACGTGGCGTAACATTGAACATGAATACCTAGAACAGTGGAATGAGAGTAAGTGATTCGTAAACCTAATTCAATGGCACATCTCGGAACCATTTTAACCCTCGTACAGATATTTTTTAAACAATCCAAATTTGGACAGTAGATTAATATTATTTTCGTTTGATCGGCGTGATAACTACCCAAGATTAATACACAACGAGTATCCCATAACTACCGGAAAGTCAAGGGCACAAGCATCGAGCTTGATACATCAATATAAAATCCATCCGTAGATGGCAACTATTTCGTACATTCATCACGACGAAAGGATGAAAGGGCTTTATTGGGACAGAAACGGATTATTAAGATTGGGTTGAGGATTAATTTTAAGAACTATGTCCGTACGAAATTAAATGCAATGCAATCTCCCTATCTTATTGAAATAGGAAAAGTGTAATCACAATGCAACCCTAGGATATGTCTGAAGTAACTAGATGAGTTAGTTTTCTTTTAAACCCGTCGACGTGAAATCTCCATCTCATTCCGAGTGTATGTTTCCCATGAGCAGCTAATGGTTTGTAAATGAGCTTAGACTTGTGAGTGATCTTGTGGTGAGTTTTTACAACACAATTTTTTTTAACTTTGCTCTATTATCAATAGCTGGTTCAGCATCAATATTGCATAGCGTCACTCTCTCTCTCTCCTTAATCTTTTATAAAAAAAACAATAGGGTATAACTCTCCATAAACATACCCATGGCTGGTGAATATTTTCTAGGAATAGCATCGCAAAATATTGTAAACTCGTTTACAAGACTGTTTGAACAATATTGATTGTATGTATAATGAAATACACTTAACAGAACCCATAGTAGAGTATATAAAATGCGGGATGTATAAGTCACAAGGTTTGATAAGATTACACGGATAGGTATTATGGCAACTTAACATTTTTGTGAGGTTCCTTCGATTTTACATCGAGAAAATACAAGTAGTCTAAAAGACCCAAGAATGGCGACAACTCTTTATTTACAAACTATTTGACATAGTTGAACAAAGTAAAATTTTACTTTCTAAGAGTAAAGATCTTCAAATATTTTTTAATGGGGGCTGTAGCTAGAGATCTTACAATTCTTTAGTTTCCTTAAGAAACACGCGAGGCATTCACAGCTTCAGAGAAATTAATATATGGAAAAATTTTCGCCAAAAATATGGAAGATAAAGGGTAAGAAAATGTATAAATAACTGAGGAACAAGATATTCTGGCCGGATTTAAAAAAATATATATTTGTTTTGTGAATTTCATGAGGGTTTCGTTCTACATGTACGAATTTTACTGGGCGGAACAAGAGCGAAGATAACGGTCTAATATCAATGAAGACAATGCCCAATATGAGCCAGTCAGTGTGGTTCACATGGTACCACAGAAAGATCAATACCAATTACAGAATATGAGTTATATAGGACAGTCGACACCCTTCCATTGTTTCTCTCACAACCTATTCAGTGATTCTAACGAGTCATATAAATATACATTCCCAAGCATATTAAACCTATCATTTGTTTTGAAATGTTTTTTCGGGTATACAACTACTAGTACTACAGGAATCCGACCAGAAAGATAACATTGGAACATGGAACTTTGAATTAATAGAATTAGAGTGAGATTAGAGGGGTTATCCTCAAGGTCGCTAGAAACTAGTTATTACAATGTATGCCGTTTCCAATTACAAAAGTATATTTTCATTAAAAACCTTTCGGAATAATTTCTTTTGGAATACTTACTTTAGTGGTATATCAACAACAAATGTTCTTCCAGTACCGAGATGAAGGAGATTATTGAACCAACACCAATTATCACACATCGGCCGTCTAGTGACGGAGGGATGAAATAGATTTCACGCATGGAAACGGATTAAATATATCAAAATGTGATTACTAATAGCGATTTGTTGAAAAATTAAAGCAAATATTATATTTGATAAGATCTAATCTTCTCACAAAAACGTCCGTTGCATGACAAACAGGACAAGTAGAATTTGTGATCAAACATAATAGTCAGAACATTCTGAGACACAAGCTGTCAGTGACATAACATTTGTATTCATCCGAAGTATATCAAACAAAATACATCAACACTTTCTCTTTTTTTTTTATAAACCAGGACAGTATTCTCATTCTTATACGTTCTCTATTCGATCATATGCCTTCAATGCACAAACATTGAGCTGAATAATCCAGGGAAGGTAATTAATATTAAACACAGATCTCAAATATTACAGGCACTGTAAAATTCAATTCAACTTCCATCTAACACACCTTTAAGTCAACCAGGACTAAATTATTTAGGTTTTGTTCATAAAGTATTTCACTCGGTTACTTGGAGGTTTCGGAGATGATGTGACATGTTGTCTATTTCCCGCTTCTGGAGGACTATATTCTGATTTTCTGCCTCGGCCAATTGAATTTTAGCAAAGTCAAGTTCATCTAAAGAACGAGATCGTTGCATGCTCAAATTCCTCTGAGCGCACAATTTCTCAGGTGTACTGGCGTTAGAGTTACTGAGTTTGTGGTCGGAGCCGCCACGCGTTAGACGGTCAGGTGTGGTTACAACAGCAACCGAAGCTGCCAGGTGAGAGTCATTGTTAGATGAAGCTCCGAGAGACGTGGAATAACTACTGTAGCAGACCTCAGCTGTGTGCCTCCATGGCACCTCGTAGGGGCGCTTAAAGCGCTTTAGCCTAGCTAATTTCATTCGAGATAATCTGGAGGTTCGACTATCTCGTTCTAGCATATCTTGAGAATATTTAGCACCAAAAGGTGGCACCGGTAGAGAAAACCCTTCCTGGGCAACAGTAAGTCTATTGCTATCAAGGAAACCTGAGGATCTCAGGTCGGTGGAACTAGTCTCTGGATGCAATCCTGAGTCTTGGACTGTGGTCACGCTTGCCACATACTGTGGGTTTATATGAAGAATCCTGTAAGTGCCTCTTTGAGGGCTGTTGGTCGGTGTGGCTGGCATAGAACCTGGTTCGCTCAACTTGCGGTCCCTTGGTCGACGGATTGGAGTAGACGGCGAGACAGCAGCAGGGGAAGTATACTTCTCCTGTAGAAACTGTCGCCTGCTTTCTGTCACCGTACTCAGCATACCAAGTTCATTCAGAGCAGCATCAATATCCATACCCGACATGTTGCTTCTCTCAGTGGTTGTCTTTGAACAGCAGTAGCACTTATTCTGCTCCTCTTTCTGCATCCTATTTATAGCAAAGCCTCTGTCAAAGCATCCCTAGAAACAAACAAACAATTGTTTTAGATCATCATAATTTGAGACCCCGCAAAAACATTTCTTTTTAAAACCCCAGATGTAACTATAGGGTTGGGCGAAAACAAGACCAACAGACCATGACACCAACAGTTTCCAAATGCAACTAATTCAATTGTTCATGTTGGCCCCCGAGTGCTAAGAACAAAAAGACAGGTTATATATGGCTGCTATGCGTGAAAAACAAATGAAAAATGTGGTATAAATTCAAGTGTAGAAGTCTTCATAATCTGTGATTTTAAACCGAGACTCAACTGTGAAATAAAATATTCAATGTAGTAATTAAGATATCCAAGTCAATTAAGTATGCCCCTTGGAATAACTAGTCATTTAACGGTGTCCCTCGGAAATTATAAGACGGGTATACATGTCGTGAGAGAAAAATGCCGTAAGAGATATTTTTGTTTCAGTCCTCGTGGAAAGACGGGATGCAAAAAGTATGAGATTCCAAAGTGCATGTTACTTGTTAGACTGAAGACCGAATATCCTACGCAATCAGTAATTACGAATTCTATTGAAACTAGAACAGAACAACACTACACTATGTACGGTACAGTGTATGTTGATCTTATCCCAATGTTACCAATCATGAGTGACTTGGCCTAAATGGTATAATGTGAAACCACTCAAGAAAAACTAAAAATATGTATTTTAACCATTTAAGAATAACTCCGCCATATCACGAGAATAAGGTAAGGGCCTGGCTCTCGTTATAGTACGTGGAACCGTTTTGGAGATTATAATCTACAATACACAATAGTCAATAGTCTGGATTAGAAGGTTAGGAGAATTGTTTTGAACTCTGTTTCTTCACAAGGCATGGTCGATGATATACAGATTACCGTGCGTAGGCCTACTTCCTTTAATAAGTATAGGCTAATTGATAAGAAATATATATTTAGAATTATGTTCAGATAGATACAAATCAAGATCTGTTATCGGCTGATCAACACAACTTTTGGGCAAGTATATGAAATGAAGTGTATTCTACTAATAGGCTTAATAGTACCGTAGTGATCGAGGGAATTTTAGCACTTTATTAATAAACTCCCGAAATCCGTATCCTCTATACCAACGAGGGTCGAGGCTACATAATATTAATAGGAACCTAAAAACTAAAGCCTTAACTCAAGTACAGCAGGGTCAAGGATAACAAACAGGAGGATGTTATTTGAGAGTCAGGAAATGGTAGGCGATTTCCCTCAAACACACACAAATATAAAGGGTCCTGGGTGTCGTTGGGAGGGCCAGGGAAAACTACATTCTTCCTTCTCCTGACACTATTGTCACAAACCCAAGTAGACGGTCACATACTTGACAACGTCCTCCCTGTCAGTCAAAACGCGAAACATAACAAAATGACTGAAATAATAAAGTCATATAGGTTTCGAGAGAAAGGGATAACCGTACTTAGTATGTTAGATAAGAGATACGCAGAACTCAATCGCCAAAATAATAACATGGGTGTGAACTGGGCGTTTGTTTCCGAGATTGACAGCCGGTGGTAGTTCGCCTGACTGGGCCAACGTGTTGAACAAGCCAGTTCAGACAAAATAGTTGGCACATCATATGGTAAAATTCTAAAACAAACCTTCCGATTTCATGAAACTAGACGATACTCACCTCTGTCGGTCACATAATTCATGAACGAGGCAATATCTTAAAATTGGTCGCCATTATCCAGATACTAAATCTATGAAATGGCCTGACTGGAATCTGGGAAACCACAATCTCAATGTTGTGGCTCGGACATGTGTTTACACACATATGCAAATGAGGACAAGTTGACAAGGAAAGCTGAAAATTGAAGTACGTTATAAACACTCTTGATACTCTAATTCGCTTATAAAACTATGGATGTTTGTTAAGTAACATACAAATGACAAGAGACCGGAATATTATCCATAAATAATGCAGTTATATGGAGTTTTTGATAGAACAAATTTTACTCACCGGTTTGGTGCGCGCTCTAACTGGGATGGAACATCGCAACAGCAGCGAGATTTCCCAGCATGCGTTTCGAGGTTTACCACACTTTTTTCACTTTTCTGATAAAACCGTCGTAAATTTGCCCATAAATGTGTTCTAGATATCTGCATAAAGCCTTCAATAGTTTTTTATAATTTCTTTGAATAATCTCTCAAAATAAATACTTCTTTCAGTTTCAGTCATAAAAATTTATTTCGGTTCAATAACGTGAGGTCACGAGAGTGACCCAAAATGGCGGATCCCCAGCTGCTCTCTCAGACGAAACGTTTTGTTGTTTTGGGTGGATATATTATTACATCTTTTATTTCTTTCTGATATCAACTGAATAACATTACTAAACAATATCATTTCAATTGTAATAATTTCAATTCATTAGTTGCCATTCAAGAGTAAGGCCTACCGTGCGTCATTTTTTTCTGAATGCTTTGGACGCGCTGTCATTGACGGTTGCCCCGGGATCATTGGGCCCCGGTCTTGGACGTTTGGTGGGCCCGAGCTAAAAGACGTTTGGGCCCCGCCGGGCCTTGGACGTTTGGGCCCCGGCCTTCTGACGTTTGGGCCCCAGCCAGCCCGGTGGATTCCTGGACGTTTGGGCCTGGGATCATTGGGCCCCGGCCTGGTCGATTGGGCCCCCGGGGACCGGGTTGGACGATTGGGCCCCGGGCTTGGATGATTGGGCCCCGCTGGGCTTGGACGTTTGGGCCCCGGCCTTGGACATTTGGGCCCCGGTCAGGGTCTGCCTGGTTTTATGATGATAATGACAATATTCCTTGACATCAAACATTTGGGAACTATTTGTCATAAAAAATGACCGAAATTAGCAGATATAATTACCGTCATTCCAGCATGAATACACATATATTCACTAGTGTGTATTGACTGACCCAGCATGAATACGCATATAATGGTAGGGTTACATGGAGGGGGAGACCGGCCTCAAGGTAGACAAGTTGTCGGCACTGCCTCGCTCTTCCTCCTGTGAACAAGCAAGCCTGTGTCACGGTATGGGTACCGTAGTCTATCTATGAGGGGTGGTCGGGGAATTTTTTTATTCTACGCCTGGGTTATGTATTCTGTTTTCATTTTACACTTGGGGTTAATGCTTTCCTTAGGTTTATTCAATCAATCGGGGGCGGGGGGGGGGGGGGGGGTGGAGGGAGTGTCAGGGGGGGTTGTGTATTCTGTTTTCATTTTAGCAATATTAATCACATGTAATACAGTATCATGTACATCCATTCATCAAAATGTCATTTTTTAGGCCCAAATATGTATTGAGACGAAATACATTGATATTTAGGGGGCTGACCCAGTATGAATACACATATATATTCACTAGTGTGTATTGGCTGACTCAGCATGAATACGCATATTCACTAGTGTGTATTGACTGAGCCAGCATGAATACACATGTATATATTCACTAGTGTGTATTGACTGACCCTGCATGAATACACATATCCGGCTACCCCTACTAGGTAGAGTAATGAGTGTGGGTAACAATAGAGTACACAACCCAAATAAAATGAAAACATGGAAAAAAAATTCCCCCAACCCTGCGACCCCCCAACCCCCAACCCCCGACCCCAAACTTGATAGAATGCACAAAGTAAACAACCCAAGTGCAAAATGAAAACATGAAAACGTCCGGATACCTTCAAAGGCCGGGGCCCAAACGTCCAAGATCCAGCAGGGCCCAAACGTCCAAGCCCGGGGCCCAAACGTCTTTTAGCTCGGGCCCAAACGTCCAAGGCCGGGGCCCAATGATCCGGGCCCAATGATCCCGGGGCCCAAACGTCCAGATAACGCCCGGTGGGTTGGGTTGTATATTCTAGTTGGACAGGGTTAGTGTTGGGGTGGGGGGATCTACGTAGCCTTCTCATCCTAGCCTATCTACACTGTATAGGCCTCATTAAACAACTTATACCTTGGTCCCCCCGTGTATTGTAGGGGGAAACCATAGCGTAGGCCATTTAATATTGTAGTATCGTACTGGTGGCCTGTTGAGTATTTTTCCTACGCCGATATGTCCATTGTGGTAGGTAGCATCTGTCTAGTTCACAGTCGGATGAACAAGTGCTGTCCATGGAAGTTGTGGTGCTGTGCGGCGTACACCGTTCCACAGCATTAGGTTGGTGTATTGTAGCATGTTCTGCCTCCGGGCGGTCGGTAGATACGGTTCTAGCTGGTGATGTGTTCATCGTATGGGCATCAACTCGGTCTGGTTTGTTTGGTATCAGTATGCTGTCTTTGTGCTGCTTTTGGATCGATTCATAACCGAACACATGTGCCACAATCTCTGGATATCTGTTGTCGTTGGTATCAGAAACTGTAGCCCCAGAAGATGGGCCGCCATGTTTGTTGTTTACATGCTGGTCCCCGGTATTAGTCCTTCCGGTTCCTGTTATGGCCGCCATGTTTGTTGTGTGCAGCTTGATGTCTGAATCACACTTTTGTGGAATAATAAAAGGTGGTAAGAGTATATTTATGAAATACCTGTTGTTTTAGTGTGTCCCTGAGTGGAGTGGGACACACTATGCGTTTTTTGAATCAGCTTTGGAGGAGTCGGCCCTACTCTCAGCTGCAGTAGAGCGAGACCACTCTCGCTTCGGCTTTGCGTCAGATTTGTTGTTGTTGCTATTATTATCACGACTCTTATGGTTATTGCAGGACTTGGCGGTGTGATTAAATTCCTTGTGCTTGGTTTGGAAGTAGCACCATCCACAACAGTGCAAGAGTGTAATAGTGCCTTCCGTGTGTGATTCCGACTTATTGCACTCCTCTGAATTGAAAGGGCCACATATAGAAACCGAGCCACTTTTCTTTTTCTTAGTCGTGACTGGGTTAACGCAGTTGTTCCAGCTAAGCCTAGCCCTCTGTTGTTGATTGTAGTTTGAGTCCAACCAATCAATCCTGCCTGCAACCATGTGGTCAATCATGGTTTGGGACCAGAAGATGGCGTTTTCTGGAGAGCGTGCAACTGCATCCTCTGCAACCTCAGCGGAGTGTTGCAGAAGAAGTTGGAGAGGTGAATCACATTTTGCCTGACGGGAGGCCATAACTGCCAGGCCACATAGGTATTCCACAATAGAGATTTCCCTTTTCTCTGCTTTTACTAGTGCTAATAGATCGGGGGGTAGGGAGTTTTCTGGGGTAGATGTTAACTTCTTTTTACCTTTCGTGTGTCCCTTAGCTCCATACTGTTTGTTGAGGGCCTTCTCTGCCAGTTTATGATGTTGGTAAGATCGCTTGAGGTGTTTCGGGGAGGGCAGAGAAGAGTCGTCGCTTGAGGAGGACGATGAGGACTGGGGCACGTCCCTGAAGGGGTGTAGCTTTTGAGAGGCTGATCGTTTATCCTTCTTTGCCTTTTTCCTCTTTGCCCTTTTCCGTTTAGAGGACTTCTTCACTGGGGAGCTCGAGGACGATGAAGATGAGGAGCTCGAGGAGCAAGACGAGGTGAGGGACGAGGACGACAACTACTCCTGATAGTCCCTTTTTACCAGGGGCTGAGTTCTTGCTTTTGTTCTTGGAGGGTGCCTCAGGGGCCAATTTCTTCTCCGGTTTAACGGGGGACTGGCCCTGGTCTTCATTAGATGAGCTGTCCTCCATGGTCGGTTTGAGGAGTTCCAGATCGATCTTAGGCTGAACCTTTTTTCCCCTGTTTTTCTTTTTAGTTGACTTGGGGGTTTCTTGTGCATCCCCTTCTGCCAAACGCCTATAGTCCATACGAGGCCCGTCTTGGGTGTTCATCTGGACCCCGCGGCACATGGCTGGAGAGCAGAGGATTTAAAAGCACGCCTTCACTCTGCTGTAGATGGTGGTCAAGTGGGCAGAGTTGAGTGGTGGTGCGCAGGAGGAAGTGGTCTGGAGGGGTCAAGGGTATTATGGGTAGCCCTCCAGGCTTCTGGGGAGTATGGTTGGCGCTTCATCCCGGTCTGAGTTTAATGAGGAGGAATTGTTGATAGCAACAATTCCTACCCCATTAAACAACGAAAACTCAAGATGTCATTTAAGATATATTTATTACCGTTTGGAGTAATTAGTGTATATGGTTATAGTCAACACTGATGCTGTCTCTGACTTGATGTGAGGTAGTCGAAGAACTTATGGAGTACACAATCACACCCAGTTATAGATATATTTATGTAGGTGTACCCGACAGCAGTAACACATATTATCCCAAGCACAGTTCACAGTGCCCGCAGGGTGTTGTGGACAGATGTGTTGCTGTGGGTATTGGGCCTGATATACAACCTAACTGAATCTGATGACCAAGTGCCATGGGCCATGATATCAGCCAGATTGGCCCCTCCCTGGTGGTAGGAGTAGGATGCTCCTCCACGTCTCAGGCTGTGCATGGAGTGGGATTTGGGGCTGTATCCTGCCCTCTCAACTAGATGGGCCCACTCCTTGCTCTTGAAACCGATGGTTAGGGGGTTCCCATCCCTAAACCTGAATAGTGGGGCCTTCCTAGGGAGGCCTTCCGACTTTCTGAGAACTCTGTCTAGCGCTCTCTTGGGGCAGATCGGATCCCTTGGTTTGTGGGGGAGAAATATAACCGTAAGGGTGCGAGATGACTGCATTGTCTTGCTCCATTTCAGTGCCACTTTTACGCCATCATGTTGGAGGGTGACGTCAGAGAGGCACAGGTGTCTGGTGGGGTCAAATGAACTGACCATCTTGGGAAATAGGTTGGACTGCCTCAAGAAGGCCATGAACATTAGTATTATTGCTGCTGCGAGAGGGGTGCGATCTCTGGATGTTTGTAGGAGTTTGATGCACCGTCACAGCATCTTTGGCGACACGCCCTCCTTGGGTTTGGGTATGTAGCCAGCTGTATTCCTTTGATAGCCAGGGTGACGTGGTAGTCGTATAGTGGTGTGGAGTCTATCCGGGCCATCTTAAAGAAAGTCCTTAGTGACGAGAGATTGTTAATTATGGTACCTGGGGCCAGCTGGTTTTGGGCCAGGTATTCTAGGTACCAGCATATGTGCTCCGGGGTAGGGTGGTCGTATTTGATACCCAGAGCCATGCAGAAGGAGAGATAGAGCTGCGTTGCGGAGGTAGGGTTGGCATTAGTACCAGGGCGGTGTGCTTCCTTCCTTCTAGCGGTTGACAGGGCCGCCAGAACTTGTTGCTTCCGACCTAAAAGAAACAGGAGATGTCAAAGTCACTATCACACTTGTACAGGTGTAAGGTCAAATTGGGCGATGAGATATTGTGCCTTAGAGGCATGGGTTTTAGCGGTGTGAGCACGGGAGAGAGTATCAGGGAGGTCCATTAATACACCGGGGATATGGGCAAAATGGAATACTATCTCTCTTTCTGCAGAGAGGTACCATAGTGCCCTAGCACAGGCAGCCAGGGTGAGATCTCTTGGCTTGCCCCCTTTAAAGGCTTCTATGGCTGCCTGGTTATCGCAGCAGATCCTGACCGTTTTGCCTCTGTCGTTGTCGTTGGTTAGAAGGCGAGCTGCAGCAACACAGTTGTTGGCCTCGAGGTGGTTTATGCTCCTGCCTGTAGTGATGCTTTCTCCCAGTGGATGTCTGTAGAAGGCAGCGCCGTTAGTGGCCCCTCCGCCTGTGAGGCATGCATCTGCCCACAGGGTCTTGGAGACCACCTCTCTGGGGATGATGGACACACCGTTGTATGCTTCTAGGAACTGGTTGAACCATCTTAGGACACGAATACAGGGCTGCCTGTTGCTCTCCTGAGGGCATCTAGAAGTCATTGCATAAAGAGGGTGGCCGGGGACACAGCCTTGGCTAGGTGGGTGACCTGGCCGACTATACTCTGCATGTTCTTGGTTGAGAGTACCCGCTTATTGGCAGCTGCCGCCAAACACTGCTTGATTTCTGACAATTTTGCGGCTGGTATTGAGAGGGTGTGGTTTCTCGTGTCTATTATAATACCCAGCCATTTGATGGAGTGAGATGGCGGCTGTGTCTTCTCGGACGCCACCTTCAGGCCTAGTTCAGAGAGTAGTTGTGCCCTAGTAAACTTTGGTGTTGTGTCCTGGGTTGAGTGGGAAAGCAGTATTATGTCGTCGAGGTACATGAGTGTAATGATGCCCTCCGACGCCAGTGCCCTGACGATGTAAGAAGCAGCCATCTGCATGATGTAGGAGGACATTCTGGCACCGAAGGGGAGAGATCTGTCGATGTAAGTACTCCCTGTGTGTTGTATACCCATCAGGGGCCAATCCAGGGGGTAGACCTGAAAGTGTTGGTAGGCCCGTGAAAGGTCCAAGACCGCCATTGACACATTGCTCGAGACCAGGTTACCGATGATTTTAGCAGCCATAGATACGGTTGGCAGGTTATGGCTGGCTGGGGTGCAGTTAAAGTAGTTCTTGGAAGGATAGGTCGACTATAATCCTCCTCTTCCCCGGGTCTGATTTTGGCCTGGTCATAAGGGGGCTGATGTGGCACCACGGGACAAAGGGTTGAAAACTGAATGGGCCTGCCATGGCGTCGAGTCTACACTCAGTGTCAATGTATTCACTTACATGGGTTGGAAAGGCAAGGGCAGATGGGTGGTCACTCACTCTGGTAGCTTGGGTGGTTGCACCTCCGGTGTATTGGAGTGGGAATCCATACAATATACTTTATTATAGTGCCGTCATCCTGGTGGGAGGTTGAGTATTTTCTCCATGCTTCTGGATTCAATATAGAGTTCAGCCTCACCTTGGCTCCTTGCCAGTTAGGCAGGCCTAGGGCCCTGACACGTTCATAGATAGAAGCCATCTCCTCGGGGAGGCCTAGTGCAGGATACGGCCACCTAGCGTAATTATCAAAGTTCAAATTCGGGGGTGGGTTCTTGTCTGAGATCCTTGTGTTGACAAGCGATAGTCCATGTATATAAGAATGTTCATCTGATACATCATCTGGTATACAGTGGTCAGCGCCTATTGGTGTCTGAGAGTGATTCAGTATGGTATGGGATACCTGTGGGGTGTTGTTGGTTGTCTATCGGTTGTGGACTAATGTGTGGCGTGTGCCACCCCATTGTAGCTCCATGTTTATCGTTGGCAGTAGCAGGGGCCAGTGCAGTTGAGTTGCTGGCGTGTTGCGATGCTACATCATTGGCTGTGTGAGTGTACGCGCCTGGCGTAATATCCTTTAGCGCTCGGCTACAGGCGAAACCAGATGCAATTGGGCACTCATCTTGGTTTATACCATGAGCAGAGTCACTTTCAAAGCAGTTCTGTAAGTTATCCGTATCTGAGTTGTGGTTTGACACAGTAGTGAGGCAAAGATCGCTGTCAGAATGTTGTTTATAGGCCATTCCGGAAGTGTGGTTTGACAGCGATGTAATAACATTTGATGGCAAGTAAAGCATTTGTTGAGTGTCACAATTATTGGGAATAGTAGTTAAAGGTTGCAACTCACTGTTATTCACTTCCCCAGGGTTGCCTTCGGGGAGGGCAATTAGTTTTTTGGCTTGGTGGTGGCAGACTCGCTGGTGTTAGTGCGCTGCCACTCACGTTTAGGCTTTAGCTGGGTGTTGTTTGGCCTGTTGTCCCGAGCTTTTCTGTTGTTGCAGTTACAGGCTGAGTGGGCGAATTCCTTGTTTTTGGTGTTGTAGAAACACCAACCACAACAATGAAGCAGAGTAGTAGTTTCCTCCGTGTGGGAGTCTGTACGGGTGCACTCCTCAGAGTTGTATGGAGTGCAAGGGGAGTGGTAGGTACCCAACTTCTTGGAGGTGTTGAGGTCGAGGGGCTTTGATGCACTCCAGCTAAGTTGGGCACGTTGCTGTTGGAGAAAGTGGAAATCCTTCCAGGTAATCCTTTTGTCAAGCAGGTGGTCAACCACTGTCTGTGACCAGCTTAGTGCGCCAGTCCAGGGTCCAGTAGATGCATCCTCTGCGACCTCAGATAGGTGCTGCAACATGTATTGCAAGGAAGATCCAGGTTTGGCTTTATACATGGCCCAGAGAGAGAAACCACAGAAGTATTCGGAGATTGACAGGTCACGTTTTTCTTGTTTGAGGCGAGCAGCCATGTCTGGGGGGAGGGAGGTCTCAGGGCTGACATAAAGTTGTAGTTTACATTTAGATTTAGAGGAGGCTCCATATTGCCATGGAGAGCCCGAGAGGCCAGCTTGTGATGGCGATAAGTGCGCTTGAGATGTTTTGGTCCAGGTAGTCTCTCATCGTCGTCACTTGAGGAGGAGGACGAGGAGGAGGAGCGTGACCTCCCGCGGTAGGGGTGTCGGTGGTGCAGGGCAAGGCGTTTGGTTTGCTTACATCTGTGTGTTTTTCTCTTCCTCTTCTTTCTCCTTTCAGGGCTGGAATCGCTGGAGGACGACTCAGAGGAGGTGGACGGGGTGGCTGAGGAACTCGAGTCACTCTCCGAGGAGGCTGGCTTGCATCTCTTGCACTTAGGTTTGCACCTGGGTGACCGTTGGAGCTTAGTGGAGACACGTGGTCTGGAGGAAGCGTGGGTGCGTGCACGTGTTGGGGTGCCTGCCTTTGCCACATGTTTCAAAGCATGGCAGAGAGATGACACAGCTTTCTTCCCTAAAGGTATAGATCCGTCCCACTGTAGAGCTGCTCTTGGGGGAGCCTTTTGGAGATTTCCATTCGTTGGTGAGTTCCCCGGAGTAGCCTTCTCTGGGGAAGGGGTGGTGTCTTGGCATTCCTGGCCCTCTTCCCCATTGGAGGAACCGTCCTCCATGATGGGGAGATGGGGATGCTTTCCATCGGTCACTGGCCTATGACGACCTCCTCGGCCTTTGCCCTTTGCCTTCTTCTTGGGTGTTTTCTTAGTTGGCTCGGGGTCCGCCATAGCTTTGTAATCGATCTTCGTCTTTGGCCGAGTCCGCATCGGGGGAAGGGGGCCTGTGAGTTGGCTACCTAAGTTTTTACCACCTCTTGGTTGGTGTGTGGTCAGCAGAGGAGTGAGAGCGAGGATGCTGACTGGCCTCTGACCCTTCCGGTCCCGCCTCCAGTGTGGGAGAGTGAGTCCCCTCCAGAGTTCCGGTTCAATGAGGAGGAATATGGTCCTTTGGACAATTCCTACCCAGTGGGCCCTAGTATAGGCCTATTGCTATTTATTATTTGTTTCTAGCTGTAGAGGTAAAACAATAAGAACAGTATCATTGCGTTAACAGGTATTACCTTGTTTTCTCTGTAGGCCATTAAAAACTTGAATGTGCATTTTATTAACAAGACAGTGTATAGGCTTTTGAGTTGACAGACTGCTACCAATAGGCCTACACAATAGTCAATAGGCTACTATATAATATAGGGTAGAGTAATGAGGGTAGCAATAGAATACACTTACAACCCAAGTATAAAATGAGAACATGAAAAAATGTCCAAAAATGTTACGTCCATACATTGCTATCAAGTGACTGGAAGGGAAGGTCCACCAGGATTCACCCTGCCTTCATTTAATAGGCTGGGGCCTGTTGCACCACTTTTTGGTGATATTGTAGCGTTAACATTATATTAAGTATATGTTAAGGATATATTAACAATACGATTTTGCCAATGTTGCATGAGACCTGTTGTATCTGTAACCCGATGGGTAGCAACATATCCGTACATTTTGTCATTTTTTAACATTTTTGTACATAAGAAAATTATTTTATCATTTGTATCATCACCATTTCTGAGAAAAAATACTTTTGAAAATACTCACAGTATTGTATAGCAGACAACGGAAATCATTTAGCGCTATGATAAGGATATCCCATGCTCAAAGGCACCTCAAAGACCTCCATTTAAGGACACACAACATGACTTAAGGACACAATATTTGCTGGTGCAACAGTAAGGTGTTAAGGATATTTTAAGGACACGATTTTTACTTAACAATACCTCATGCAACGGGCCCCAGGGGAACGGTTATCACATGAAATATATTTCAAAATAAACGTAGCAGTTTCATTTAGATAAACCTGTGAATTATTTCACAAAGAGTGGTAAATAGGTAAAAGTGTTACGTCCAACCAGCAGTTTAAAAGGTCAATTTATTGTAATTGATAAGATCCTATGAAAGAAATACAGCTGTGTTGGAAGCCAATTGTAATCCTTTATGTCATCCAAACACTTGTTTTTGAATTGATTAATAATATCAGTGTCAAAGGATGAGGAAGAAATATCGTAGAGTCAATTTCAATGACGGTTGGCCATGCCTGCTAGATATCCGGCAGAGTCTAAATACTCCCAGACATTCCCATCCCCTGAAAGGGGGTAATATAATTTTCCCCAATTTGACCACTGCAATGGTTTAATTTTAACATTATCTGTTTTAAAAGTTTAAACATTATATAATCAGATATGAGCAATTCCACCAAAAATGCATCATTTGACCATCCAAAAATGCATCATTTGCCCACAACAACTAAAACAAAGCTCCATAGTCCAATCATGATCTTTTTTTTACTTTTAGCTCTCCTATTTGCTTTGAAAAAAGACCTTTTGTAACTGATGTTACTAATATGAATCTAGTCCAGAATAGTGAAAAGAGTCACTTCAATGGTCAGAATGTGTTGAATTACATACTATTATGTACCATGAACATGCTCATGTCTAGGAAATGGGCAAAAATGGTCTTTCGATCAGCCATTTTGGATCGTAGAACCATTTGGCAGCCATCTTGGAAATTCTAAATGTTGATGCATATCAACGAAATTGTGATTATTAAAGAAATATTACATTTTAGTACATAAAAAATAGATTTTACCCAGAAAATATGCATAAAATAAATCAATTTCAGATCAATTTTAGCATATTTTCAGTTGCTTAGCAACCGTAAATAGCCTGGCAACCATGGAATCACCTGAAATAGTTACCTAATTTATAGAACTACTGTATAACTACTTCATTTGGGTATATTGATAATGATAATTTGATAGAAATCAGTTTTTCCAGGAAAATTGATGAAATTGTAGTTATAAATATGTTACTGTAGTGGTCGTGTGTTTTATGGGTTCCGAAATAGTGCAGTCCGGGAGTCCGAGACTGTCCGCTAGTTGATTCCAGTCCTTTCGGACTGACGCCAGAGGGCAGTCAAGGGCTCTCGGATCTATCCGAAGCACAGACCCTGGAAGAGTGGTCTGTAGCTTATTTACTATTATTTGTATTCATCACTTTATATTGTGTCTTTTCCTTGTATATTGTCATTTTATGCTATGCAAATGTTCCTTTATGTGTTCTTACCCAATCTCTGGTTTTACTTATTCTTAACTTCGCTTTTATGAGAATATGTGTGATATGAATATTCTCCACACCTTGTTTATACCATTTTACAATGTATATGTTTCCTTTCTGGCTGGTCCAGAAAGGTTGGTCTAAGGTTGTGTGGTAATAAAACCAGAGTATGAGAGTAATTCTTGTTCCGTTTTATTCCTAAGCTAAGAGTCCCGAACCGAGTTCACTACAATTGGTGCCGTGACCAGTTCTTAGCCACAACCAGAAGTTAGCTTTTCAAAAAGCCTGAAAAGTGTTCGGATCCATCCAGGTAGAATTCTATGAAATAAAAAAAAGAAAGAGGTCAGTAGAAATGTCAGACCTAAATAGAGCGAGTCAGACGGAACAGCCGGCCGGGGCTACTGGAGGTGCGGGCAGAGGCAGAGGTAGAGGTACAGGTGCTGTACCGAAGGTCCGAACCGCAGTGCCTAGACCGAGTCCAAGCACAAAGAAAATCACACAAGATGTTTGGGCATTCCGCGATCCTCGCGAAAGATTTTTTTCGGACGATACGGATGAGGGCTCCCCACAGAGGAAAGAGTCTACTCCACCTCTGCAGTCTCAGGTAGAGGCTTGGCGCAAAGCCTATGAGCGGGCGCACAAGTTCAGCTTGGGCCAGAGAAACCAAGTGGTGATGCTGGAAGACCAAAATGCAGAGCTCCAGAGAACTCTACAAGATTTTGCTGAGAGGAGTGATCGTTCAACAGCCAGGTTAATGGCTGAAAACGAAAAACTCCGGGCCGAAGCTTCTAGAGTCGATGATTTGTCCAGATTAATAAATCAGGCAGATCAGACAGTAGAATCTCCAAAGGCACAGCCAACGTTAGAGCAAGTGGCTGCTATTTTCGGATTGGGGACGGGCACTGGACCCGAGTCCCCGATAGAGAATCCAGCACCCGAAGAAGCTGGCAATGTGAGGAATGAAGGACAGGGGGAGTCTTATGTACTTAGGACTCCTGCTTCCTTCGTTAGGGGATCCGAAAAGAAGGTCCAGATTATGACCCCGGAAATTCCCCAAACTTCCTCACCAAACCAGGGAGTAGTCACCCCACCCACTGGTACAGCGGGTAGACCGGGCATAGGAGCTGGCATCTCCACCATTAAGAAACTGTCGGATAATACTATTGGTGATCCGGGTGGACATGTCACGGATGGAACCTATGTCCGTCATAATGTTGTTGGTAGTGCAGGTGCTGATTCCTCGCGGAGTTATGTTCCTGTGGCTCATAGTACAACAATAAGGAGAGAAACCCACTCATTCAAGGATAAATCCTTGTGATATGACGGGCCCGAGCCAGCAGCAAGCTCATTTCATTATGAGTACATGCGGGATGCGGCAAGTCATGTCCCGAAGATGTCTTTCTTGAAGCAATGGGATTCTTCCAAAGACAGTTGGAGCATCCATCTGGGAGAGATGAGGGTGATGGCAGAAGCTCAGAATTGGTCAGATGATATTTTCTTGATGTTTCTGAAGTGTACCTGCCGCCGCCAAGTTCAGGAGCTGGGGGAGTTACCCCCTGGACTGAAACTCCCAGAGTTTGTCCAGCATATGGAGGCAAATTTCGGGGAACACAACTCCCGGAAGAAGGAGGCCATCTTCTATGCTTCGCGACAAACAATGAATCAGACCAGCCGCAACTTCGCAAATGAAGTTGTGAAGAAAGCCCGAATTGCTTTCGGCAATGTAATAGACTATACCGGACGCACATTGTGTTTGAAGGTATATCTAGATGGCCTGTCCAATGCCAAGGAAGCTTGGTGGATACGACTCCAGGAACCTTATGACTTGGAACAGGCCGTCCATTGGTCCGAGGTGTTCGAGGGAGCTGATTTGGATGCTGTGAATACTGTATCCATACAGAACACTACCACTAGTTCAGCGCCGGACTTTTTCGGACCGCCTGAAGCTAGTGGAGGGCATAAGAGCAAGACCCCGAAGAAGTCTGTCATTGCCCAGATTACTGAGGCATTGCACGCCAGTGATAAAGTGGAGTCAGAAGAAGAAGACTCTGGCATTGGCGCAATTGTACAGGCCGTTCAGTCATGGCAGGCTCACAAGAAACCAACCCCGGATGCCCCGAAAACATCTTATTATGAGAGGTCTGGGTATAGGGGGAAGAAAGAGTTTCCGAAAACTAAACCCTGCTACTTCTGTGGTGAATTTGGACATAGAATCTCTGAATGTTCAAAGAAGAAGGGGCTGTTCAAACTCCTTGCAGCATCCGAAGCAAGGACAGCCGCAGCAGGGAATCCGGAAAACTAGAAGGGGCCCTCACGAGAAGCGTAGTGAGGGTTGACGGCAAGGCGCTTCATAATACCGCAATCCGAGAGGAGTATGAAAGTAGTGTAGAGATCGGGAGTAAAACCCAGGCACCGCTTAGTACGCTCGAAGGAATCCCAAGTGTGGACGAATCCGAGTCGAAAGGTGGAGAATCTAGATCGTTGCCGGACGGTAAAGCTCTTTCAAAGGTCTGTACTCCTTTGAGAAGTCCGGAGGATGACCCTAATATACGATGGGGGGAATCCGGATTCCAAGCTGAGGAAGGGCAGATTTTAATGGTCAAGAAGAACCGTAATAAACCTGCCAAGATTCAGAAGGTTTCTGTGCTACGGAAGGAAACTCTGGAGATCCCGTCTAAGTTATTAGTTCGGGAGAGATGGTATGCCCCAGTGCTAGTAGGTGGGATGAATGGATTCTTTTTGGTTGATCCTGGTGCTACTACCAGTTTGATCACTAAGAAGTTCTATGATTCCCTTCCACATCCACCGCCAATGATTTCGGTCCGAACGGTGTGTGCGATGGGAGATGGAACACCTATTAACACTTATGGTAGCGTGCTATGTCCGTGGAATATAGGTGGACGGACCTATATGATTACATGTCTCGTTGTCAGTGGTTTACAAGGCCCTGAGGATGGGATACTCGGTGCAGATTTTTATTATGTGCATCGATGTAGTCTTGATTGGTCAGGATTACTTTACTTGGATAACTACGGTCATTCCGTGAGTTGTAAACTCTGGAAGAGACAAGGTAGTGGTAAAGAAAAATCCTCTGTGAAGGCGGTGCAGGTCGGAAATTCACTTGCAGGTATGGAGGTGACACTCAAAAGAGGTGTAACCCTTGTACCCGGCAAAGTGACTCTGGCCGAATTAAACATTCACGGTGGCTCAGACACATCGGATGGATTGATGTTCGAGCCAGACCAAAAATTACTAAGTGACTATGCCTTGGGAAGCTTGAATACATACGTATCAGGTGACGGGAAACCGGCTGTGGTGGCATTTAGTAATCCGTCCGGGCGAGCTATTAAGCTCGGAAAGAAAAGAATGGTAGGCAGATTGTATAGTGTGACTTTACTTTCACAAGATTCAGTCATGTCTGGGGAAGAGGATGACAGTGTGATCGAAGAGGTAATCATCAATTCAATACAGGTTATGGAATCACCTGTGGCGGATGATGATTTGATCTCACCTGAAATGCCCGAGAAAATGCCCCCCACTGTGTGTCCGCTGGCTAAGTTAATAGCGGACTCAGACCTGCGGGATCAAAAAGAAATTAAAAGTGCAACAGATCTACTGAAAGAATATCAGGACTGTTTCTCCATTCCAGGGTCCGGGAAACTACTGGGATGTACACATAAAGTCCGACACGCTATTAATACGGGTGATGCGGCCCCTATTAAGCAAGCGTATCGTCGGATACCAGTGGCAAAGAGAGACAAGGCCGAAGCAGAGATCTGGAAAATGTACAAAGAAGGCCGGATTGAACATAGCAGCAGTCCTTGGGGTGCTCCTATAGTTATGGTGGCCAAGAAAGATGGGACCCAGAGGTTTTGTGTCGACTATCGTCAGCTAAATGCAGTGACCATAAAAGATAGTTTTCCATTACCTCGGATAGATGAGTGTGTAGAAGCCCTTGGAGGGAACAAGTGGTTCTGCACCCTAGATCTAGAGAGTGGATATTGGCAGGTAGCCATGGATGAGGAAAGTAAACACAAAACTGCTTTTCTGTCCACTGTGGGCTTATTCCAATTCAAAGTTATGGCTTTCGGATTGTGTAATGCCCCGGCTACTTTCCAACGCATGATGGATCAGATGTTAGACGGACTCAGATGGAAGTCCTGTCTGGTCTATTTGGACGATATTGTGGTTTTCGGAGAGACTTATGAACAGTGTCAAAGTAACCTCAGACTCGTCCTAGACCGAATCCGAGACTATGGTCTAAAACTAAAACCGAAGAAATGTGATTTCTTTCGGCAAAGAGTGGAATATTTGGGAAGAATTGTATCTCCGGATGGCATTCAAGCTGATCCGAAGAAGGTACAAAAGGTCAAGGACTGGCCTATTCCCAAGAACGCCAGAGAGGTGAGGCAATTCCTTGGTTTTGCTTCTTATTACCGAGAATTTCAAAAGGATTTCGGAATAATAGCAGCCCCTCTGCAAGATGTAGTGACCGCGGCAGGGAAGGAGAAGCGCTATAGCAAGCCTATAGTGTGGACGCCACGGTGTGACGATGCCTTTAGCAAGCTGAAAGAAGCCCTAGTAACTTCTCCAGTGTTGGGATTTCCCCGAAAGGTGGGAGACTTCATTCTGGACACGGATGCTAGCGGTTTCGGGATGGCTGGGATCTTGTCTCAGATCCAGGATGGGAGAGAAGTGGTATTGAGCTATGCTAGCAATAGTTTTTCTAAATCACAGAAGAATTATTGTGCTACTAAACGCGAGCTCTTAGCCGTTCTGACCTATCTGAAAAAGTTTCGACATTACCTATTGGGAAATCGGAACTTTGTGGTTCGGACAGATCATGCATCCTTACGTTGGTTGCTAAACTTTAAGGATCCAACTGATATGCTCGCGCGGTGGTTATTGACGCTGCAAGAGTATGGTCTGGATCAGAATATGATTGTCCATCGTGCTGGAAAGAAGCATGAAAATGCTGACGCGTTATCACGACTTCCCACTCGGAAATGTGGAAGACTAGATTGCTCGGATTGTGGTATTCATGATGCTGTGGCCATAGGCACACAGGAGCAAGTGTTGCGGGAGGCTCAGCAGGAAGATCCACTCATCAAAAGATTACTGGCTATTGTTGCGGGTACAGAGGATGTCCCTAGCAGAGAAGATCTAGCTGGAGAATCCAATGAATTCCGTACATTTGTCCAGCATCTGGGTAATATGGAAATGAGAGAGGGTGTGCTATGTCTGGGTTGGACAAGACTAGCCACAGGAAGGAAGTATTGGAGGAAACTCATTCCTGCCTCTTTGAGAAAGGAAATATTCCAAGGGATGCATGGTCCGAAGATCTCGGGTCATTTCGGTACATTTAAAAATTCTTGGTCAGCTAAAATGAAATATTACTGGCCAGGAATGAGGTACGATTTGAAACGATGGATCCGGGCCTGTCCGGAATGTAGTATGAGGAAATCCAGACAAGGAGGAGGGACTTCTCTCCTTAAGAAAGAAAAACATGGGGATAGGTGGAATCGGATAGGATTGGACATCTTGGGACCTCTTCGGACAACTCCCAGGGGAAACAATTATATCATGGTGGTAACGGATCATTTTTCAAAATGGGCCGAAGCCTATCCCATGGCAGATCACACTGCAGAGAGTTGTGCAGATGTACTCTTCAGAGAATGGATCCTACGATTCGGGTGCCCTGTTGCTTTGCAAACCGATGGAGCTCCCGAGTTTAGGTCTCTGCTCTTAAGATCCTTGTTAGAAATGTTGGGGGTTGAGAAATTAATTACTCTTCCCTACAGACCCATGAGCAATGGTCAAAGCGAGACTCAATCGTGTCCTCGTGGAACAATTGTCATGTCTAACAGATGGAACTGAAGATAACTGGGATATATTAGCGCCCTGTATTGCTCATGCTTATCGGGCCACGGTACATGCCAGTACACTCTGTACTCCGAATTCTGTAGTCTTTGGGGCAGAGCTGGTGGCACCAATGGATTTAGTCTATGGTGTGACACCAGGAGAATTGGATTTCCCATGCAAAGTGGGATATGTGGAGCACTTGAGACAGTGTATGAGAAAGGGGCACCAGTACGTAAGGAATAATCTCGGAATTTCTGCAGTCCACCAGAAAAGGGATTATGACAAACGTTCTCGTCCTCCGAGATTCCAAGTGGGGGAGGTAGTATACCGATTCTGTCCCCCAAAGGCCTCTAAAAAGATCGGACCCAAATGGGATGGGCCTTATGTCATCAAAAGATTCATAGGAGGTACCACCTGTGAATTAGAAACCTCGGAAGGTCTGATGAGATATCATATAGACTACTTGAAGCCAGCCTTTGACGAAAATGGACCCATACAGGCGGCGAACCTGCATCGGGCGTCCGAATTCCAGAAACAGGCTAAAACAGGTAGAGATATTCTCCGACTTATCGACGGGAAAGTAGTAGCTGGGAAAGATTGTATAGTTCCTGCGGCGAAAGCTAAAATAACTATAGGGGCCAAGCCGAGAGGCAGGCCCCGAAAAGTTAAACCAGCAGGACAAGAGAAGCCCGTCCGAAAGAGGGGTAGGAAGACAAAGAAAACGGATACTGTAAAAACTACAGCTCCTGTGTCAACTATTCCTCCTCCTGTGCCAGGGAGAGGCCGAGGCAGATTGAAAAAGAATGTAGTAGTGCCTCCACCTGCTATACAGGAGAAGAAAAAGACGAGGGCTAGAAGGAAACCGGGAAGACCCAGGAAAACAGTAGTGCCGGATAAACCCGAGGCTCCCACAACTCCGAAGAAAAGAGTTGGGAGGCCTAGGAAGTTACCAGGCGCTGCTGTTCCACCAATCTTACCGGGTGGTAGACGGACAAGAAATAATCCGGGTCCGGATACTAGTAACCCTTCCCCAGCTCTGACAAGGGCTAAGCGCACGCGCAATGCCCCAGTTCGGTTGCAAATCAAATAGAATGTGGTATCAAGTGAGTTAAAATTACCGGACTGATTTTGGCTCAATAAAAAAAGTACACAACGAGAAGTCCGACTGGCAGTAGACCGGAGAATTACTGCTGTGTCCCCTACCGGCGTAATAGATTCATTTCTATTGTGACTGGGAGACGAATCTTTGTCTTAATAAGTATTTGTTTGAACGATAGGTATTGACATGATCTAGGCTTGCACTGCGGGTCAATGAGACCTGGAACTTGCTGTAAGATCAGAATCTATTTATAGCAGATAGAATGTAGCAATTAGACCTATCCTGATGGCAAAGAAAGTGGAGATTAACAAAGGGCCTGTCACGTCTCAACAGGCAGATCAGAATAGCTATTGGATTAGCACCCAATCATGCTATGTGAGCGTGCTCGGAGAAGGAGCGCGGGAAGCGTTGGCGCTACCATCGCGGTGTCGGGTTGGAGTACTAGCGTTGCATCAGGTGCGGCGAGAGTGTTCTACCCTTTGCCATTCTGCTTCCGGAACTCGTATGAGTAAGCAACTGACAGACTTTCGCCAACCGTACAGTAAGTTTATCAAGCGATGATTTACATAAAGGACTTGTCATGTTGTTGATCTTGTATGAATGTAAGATGACTAGAGATTTGAACGTATGGTACCCTGTATTTTGTTGCCGATTGGCATTTCTATACTTCGGCGGGCTGGTGCCTGGTACCGCTACGTCCATTTTGATATACACACTGTTAGAAATTCTGGCTACGGGTATGCGTGTTGTATGTTGTTCTCTAGCATAGAAGTGAACCATCATGCCCTGTTAACTTATTCCATTATGATGTTTGGACGTAATTAACCCTTCCGGATTGGTGGGAGATGTGGCAACGGTGTGTTGGCTCGCTAGAAACCTAGTTCGGATCGACCCACGCTAAAGGAGTGGGGGACTGACAGCACAGTTCGGATCCGAAGGGCCATCCGAAGCTCAGTCCGAGAATGGACAAGGCTCAGAAATCGGGCTTTGTTATTTCATGAAGTCTTGTCATTAAAATGCTTTGTTTGTATTCCTTTTCTAGCAAAGTAATCGAAGATGGAGAAGGCTATGGCTGAGCAAGTCGAGAAGGAGTTGGCCGAGGCGGAGAGACTGATGTCCGAGGGCATTGAGACTGAGCTCCCTGCCATGACAGAGGCGGAGGAGCAACAGCTGCTGCTCGAGGAGGGGGCTGCTAATCTCATGGGGTTAGCAGCCGAAGTCAGTGAAGTGGTGGAGGACGAAGGACACGACCGTTCTGAGTCCGAGGCCATGGAAACTGAAGCTTCCGAGGAAGTGGTGAAGGAGGAGCTGAAGCTTCGGGTGAAGGCCAAACCCGTAGCTGAGGCAAGTCCGAGGGACAAAGGGGAGACTGTTGTCGACCCTGATGTCCTACGCCGCTCTCCGAGGAAGCAGTCAGCACCCCGGAAAAGTGAGGATGGATCCCAGTCTCCATCGAGCCCTAAAAAGGCTGACGATGAGGACATGGAATCCCGGGGCAGATCCCGAAGTCGCAGATACCCTGTCGGTGGCAAATCGGGATCCGCATCCATGACCCGAGGCGGGTCAAGTAGGTCGGAGGAAGAGAAGAGAAGCAAGAGCGCGGTGCCACAACCAAGCACCAGTTCTGTTTCTGCTGGGACCACCTCTTCCAAGAAAAAGCAGAATCCGAAGCTGTCCTTCAAGAAATTGAGGAGAGTCCACAGCGCTCGGATGTCTGTGTGGAGAGCTAGGGTTGGTGAGATTGGGGGAAGTTTGGAACACTTCAAGGCTGTAATGGATAAGCCCGAAAATACAGCACCCATCAACCCTGGTTCGGACAAGCCAGGATTCCGGTTCCCTTCTGATGGTCCGGAATCAGACTCGGACGACGTTGATTTCCCCGGGACAATGAAACGCTATGAGTCTGAGATCTGGCCCGAGCTGTTGCAGGAGGACAGCTTGGATGAGGGCACCTTGGGAAAGCTCAAGATGTCCCCCATGCTCTGGAAGCCAGGACACCGTTGCCCCTTCTTGGTGTGTCGGTACACTGGCTTCCGAGATGTGGGTGTAAAAATTTACACCACCCGGGAGAGGTTCTTCCGCCATTTGTGCGAGTGCCACGCCCCCCTCCGTCAAGCCTGGACTTGCCCGTACACTAGTTGTGCACAGGTCCTGGATCGGAAGGGTGAGCTTATTCAGCACTTGATGAATGGTGAGGTAAGACAACACAACCTCAGTCGGGAGAAGGCCCAGGCCCGCATGGTGAAGGACACGGTAACCGCCGGAAAAAAGGAGAATCCTCTCTTTTACAAGATGGTGTACTTGTCCTTCAATCACCTGAAGGTCTTAAGAAGGGCACAGGCTGCAGTCCAGACCCGGCTAAAGGCTGCAGAGAAGGCCGAAGCAAGGAAAGCCCCCTCTTCCTCCAGTTCTGGGCTTAGCAAACCCGCAACTGGACAGCAGGACTCGGTATCAGTGAGCTCTGCTTCCAGCAGCGTTGGCCCCGAGTCCGGAAGTAGGCCTGCTTCGGACAAAAAGACCTCCAAGAAGACGCACAAACGTCAGTCTTCGAGCCATCCGGAGGCACCCATCACCAAGAAGGGCCGCAAAACCCAGCAATGGGTAGAGCAGGCCAAGGAAGATCTGCCCTCTCGACATGACACTCGAGAACTGGTCCGGGCAGTTGATGTTAACGTTGAAGCTGCCCTGACGGATCTAGAGAAGGCAGCCATAGCTCTAAGCGAGGGGGTACGTCGGTCAATCGCTTCGTTGACCACGCCCCTTCAACGTTTGGAGACTGTGGAGAGTAGAATTGATGAGGTCGCCAACCTCCGAGAGGAGAACAACCAACAGGCGGTCATCATCAAGACCCAGCGCGCGTCCCTAGCCCAGAAGGACAATCAAATCCGCGATTTGATGGAGGCTAACGCGCGGCTGAGGTCAAGGTTGGAGTCCGCGGAGTCCAGTTCTCCGCCGGAGCAGGACCCAACAGAGAGTGTGGGAGGCACAGATCCATCTGCCCCCACTCTACATGTGGATGGTGGTCAGGCTGGTGCGATCCAGGTCAACGCCCTCCAACTGGATGTACTATCACAGTTGTTGGGACAGATCGGGAAACTCCCCCAGATGGCCCAGATGGGTGTTAAAACACCTAGCCATCCTTCAGCATCCCCCTTTCGGATGATTGTGTCCCCCGAGACTTCTCGGACGGTTCCCACTGCTGCTGCTGGATCCGCAGCTCAAGCTGCAAAGCAGCAGCAAACGCAGAGGTCCGCGCCCCGACAACGCTCACAGAGCAGGGCCCGGACTTGGCTAGAGGGAAGTGGTCTGGGACAGGGAGGAGTGGGAGAATCAGATCTCGGAATCCACCAATTGTTTGGACCCGAGAAAGTGATCTCCCCTCTAAAGTCGTCGCCCGGCTCTGGTATGCAGGCACCCCCCACTCCTGGAACCAAAACTGGCCACAGTGACGTGGAGGATGATGCCGATATGGACATGGAGCAGGACGACGAGAAGGACTCTCATCACTAGTGAAAGGATGGAGGATGACCATAGGACGGACCAGATGACAACACGGATCGCCCACGAATGACGCTCGGACTCGGAATGGAACGACCTGTGTGAATGATGATGACTGGACTGATTTATGGACTTGGAAATGGATATGGACACATTCGGATGGACACAGAGATGAATCGGCATGACCCACGGATATTGACCACTGGAACTTTTTAAAGTAATGAATTTTTCTCTCTATTTTTATACTACAGAATGTAGTAGTGAGATTTGCTTTTCTCACAGAGAGCCGGAGGAATTTTTTTACTTTTATTTCACCATTTACACCAATCATTTTTTATCTTTCCACTTGTATCAGTAGTGAGGACACTGAATGCTCCTGCTTGTACTTGTCTATGATTTTTATTATGTGTTGAGTGACTTTTGTGTTTACTCGTGGTGATTTGTATTATTTTTCCTCTTTTCATATGCTTTATTGTTCTATTACCCGATTTTTAAACATGGTTTTAAACTCTTTAAAAGAAAGAGGGGGTATTGTAGTGGTCGTGTGTTTTATGGGTTCCGAAATAGTGCAGTCCGGGAGTCCGAGACTGTCCGCTGGTTGATTCCAGTCCTTTCGGACTGACGCCAGAGGGCAGTCAAGGGCTCTCGGATCTATCCGAAGCACAGACCCTGGAAGAGTGGTCTGTAGCTTATTTACTATTATTTGTATTCATCACTTTATATTGTGTCTTTTCCTTGTATATTGTCATTTTATGCTATGCAAATGTTCCTTTATGTGTTCTTACCCAATCTCTGGTTTTACTTATTCTTAACTTCGCTTTTATGAGAATATGTGTGATATGAATATTCTCCACACCTTGTTTATACCATTTTACAATGTATATGTTTCCTTTCTGGCTGGTCCAGAAAGGTTGGTCTAAGGTTGTGTGGTAATAAAACTAGAGTATGAGAGTAATTCTTGTTCCGTTTTATTCCTAAGCTAAGAGTCCCGAACCGAGTTCACTACATTACCATGGCAACAGAAGCCAAGAGAATAATTCTTTTCAGAATGGGTCAATATACAAAATTAATTATCATATCAAAATGTATCTCTGTACCAAATTCCAGGTTCTCAGATCTATTCTAATGTTCAGAATTGGTTGAAGCAGTCTAGGGTTCATCGCCACAGCAGTGATACCGATCTCCACACTCCCTGCTGCTCTGACCGACCCAATGTATATAAATTAATGTTCACTTCACCACAAATTTCTCAAGTTTCAGAGAATAGGGCTCTAGAAGCTAAACTGTACATGGGGTTTTTGTAATTTTGATGTGTGTCTGTGAGGGCTTAGATTGTCTGGACTATGTATCGTTGGAGGCCTCACTGATGCCACACATAGTTGTGGTTAGGCCGGTCCTTCCACTCGGTCATGTTGATAACCCTTGCTTATCAAAGGTCCCATCCGGGTCCCGAATTTGGCGTTAGGTCCTACACTGGAAGTACCTAGGCCTACAGATATGAACAATGAATGAGCTTGCAAACTAAAGTCAAGTCAACTAGGAAGTGGGCCCGAAGGGTCTTTTGATCAGCCATTTTGGATCTTGGAACCATTTGGCAGCCATCTTGAAAATTTTAAAAGCTGAAGCATATCACTAAAAATGTTATCATTAAATAAATGTTACATTTTAGAACATAAATAATTGCCATACCCCATAAAATATACATAAAATGAGCCATTTTGGAGAAATTCAGAATATCATCAGTTGCTTGGCAACCATACATAGCCTAGCAACGATATAATTAGCTGAAATAGTTAGAAAAATTAGAGAACTATTCCATAGACTACTTTATGTGGGTAACAAATTATTTGTTAGATTCAGTATTTCCAGGAAATGGCCAAAATTTCACTGAAAAAATGTTACCATGGCAACAGAACCCAAGAAAACAATTTTTCAGAATGGGTCAATATCCAAAATTAATCAGCATACCAAAATCTATCACTGTACCAAATTTCATGCTTTAATACCAATTTGAACAATTCTTGCATTTTTTTGCACCAATTAATCTACCTGACTAATATGTAATGACCCTCGTTATATATTGAGTAGGAGAAAGGAAAAGAACGAAGTTCTAGTGTTGGCAAATCTAAAGTTTTAATAGCTGATAAAGTGACATATCAAATGGTCAGAAGAATACATAAAGGTGTTGATATCAAAAGTAGTAGAAAAGCACGTTTATGAACAGCCCGCAGGTAAAATAAGGAAGGATGTGAACAATCTGCATAAGAACGCCCTGCATACTCATGCACCTTGTGTGCACTGAGTAAGTTCATGGTTAAAAACATGTAAGTAGTACAAGCAGAGTTGCCTTTGGCTATGGCAATGCAAATAAACCTCCCATATATATACGTATGATGTGTCCATGATTTGATATATTGATAAACTTATGATGACGGAAACAAGGTCATCTTCAGATGACGTTTTATTCTCATCTATAAATCTGTAGCATATGGCCTCATGTAAATGTGTAGCAAATCTGGTCATTTTTGTTTTATTCAGGAAAACTTGAAAAAGAAATCAATTTTTCTATTGACTTCAATAGTAAACCAGGTTGTTTCCCAAGCCACTCTAGAACAAAAACCTAACAGAGTGACCTATAATTTTTATTTGGTTAATTTGTTTCTTATGTAAGGAATAACCCCCTGGAAGTTTATATTAAAAAAAAGGACTTGTCAATTCTTTTTCAGTGAATACTCCTGCCCAAGAGATTGAGGAATAACTAAAGATAAATTACTTTAAGACACCTAAAGACTGAGGAGGATGAACTCAGGGTTGAGATGCACATAAATACCTGCTGCAAGGGAATCATTCAAGATTCCGGAACTTGTCTACATCTGCTATCACCAAGTGTCAGGAGGAGTCAAGGCTGATGTAGCTCTAGACAGCTAAAACTCTAGGTTTGCTTATAATAGCAGCAGAATATTAAAGAATTCACGCCATGATAGGCTATTAGTAAATTTGGCAAGATTGTGGTTGTTTATAATAGCTGAGGATGCAACTTTAATGTATCAAAATATACCTTATAAGAAATAGTCCTACATCTCAAGAGTCTGAGGTGGCTCAATTGGAATGAATTGATCTTTTTATTCTTTCAGTACATTAACTAGTTATTGATATATTAAGTACGGTAACAACATCCAGAAAGTGTACCGCCTTGAATTGAATTGTTTTAATAGTTTGGTTATATTTCTGAAGATCTGAACGCCTAATATTGTTTTTATACGAACTCCCCTCCACCTCCACCCAGCCGTCTCACCCGGTGTCAATTGATGGAACTAAGCGGCTCTTCCATACTGCTCCCTGCGGCCCGCCCTGCGGCTGTCCCATCAACCTTATAGATCCCCCTGTATTTGTTTTCTTATTTTGTTATGGCTGACTGCCCTCGATTCGAATCTGCGGTAAGCGATAACTTTGTATTTTATCAGTAAGTGACACATGTTCCCATTTGAACTTGGCTACCCTTGACTGACTCTAGCCTCTGGGATCGGTTAGAAAGTTCCCGAAAAATAAAAAGCACTGAAACAGAGGTTCGGAAGACAGTGTCGGTACATAGTCGTTTATCCCTCGGGGGGGGGGCAACCGGTCATGTGATTCGATATCATAGCAAAGCTATTCCGCCTACGGAATAGCGGTGGGTTGTGCTCGTCAAGTATTGGAACTAACATCTTCCCCATAAATGGTTTAGGTGGATAAGCTCTCAAACAAAATCAAATCTAACCAAATAGTTTATCAAACTTGTCATGTACCTTTCTGTCTTTGTATAGCCCCAAAATACTGGGCCAATTGAAAAACCCCACCGAGGGAATAGGGTTCTTTTGAATTGGCCTTTTGGCTTAAGATAGGTGCAGCTGACACTAATTTAAGTGTACAAAATATACAAAAGGACAACAACTCTAAATATCTTCATGCGTTATCCCTGGATTATCTATGTGTTAAATTTTACAGAATTCTTTCATGATGTCTATGATGATGTCTTTAGTGTATGGGTCAGGGTGTATTTTAACCGAAAACCACAAAATAAAAATGAAATTTTGAGCGAAAGGTTAGCCAACAAGGTGGATCAAAGTTGGTAGAATATTTGTTCGAAAAAAACGCTGGTCTAGAGTCGGCATTAATGTTATTGGAGATATGTTGAATGAAAATAACCCATTCTTTGAACGTTTAAAATTGTGTAATTTTTGGACTTTAAATCAATGCCATACCAAATATATCATTTTTCAGCCTAATTTAGCAGAATTTACTAAATGTGTAGAGCTGCTGATTGTACGTTTTCTGAAAATCTGACCCATATGGGGGGGGGGGGGGGCATGATTTGTGTACACACAATCTTCTTTTTTAAAAATAAAAACAATGATTTAAATTGAATATGCCTGTTATGCCCTACTGCTATGTACATCATTGTATTATGTTCCAAATGTTTATGCACCTTCATGATACGCGCCAGAAGTAAGTTTCCCTTCTTTGTGAAGAAAGTGTTAGGAGTGTCACTTGTTTCAGGGTCTTTGGAAGTAGAAATGGCCATTTTGCGATAATGATGAAGATAGGCAAGGTTTGAATTGACTGTGGTATATGTATAGCCTGGCTCAAATTCCCACACAAAATGTATTCCCACATGCACTGGTCCGATACGTTTCACAATAAATTTACTTCGTCGTCCTGATTGAAAAATCTTCTTGTGTCCTTTTGTCACAAACAGTGGTTCAACTTTGTATCTAAAAGCTTCCTCTTTTTGGTTTGGTTCCCCAAGAAATGTTTGGAGTTGATCTGCCCTCTTGCATTTCTGTAGGTAAGTTGTGTTAAAGAACCTGTTTTTAAATCGAAGGGAAGCTATTTTTGAATTATTTGTAAAGTTGGTCTTCGTAAATAGCTCATTCCATGGAAGCGCATCGTTTGTAACAATGATTTCATCTAAATCAAGAAAAGCGATGTAATGTGAAGTGTTGATTGATCTGTAAAAACAATCATTGACAGCTGCTAGTTGAGCAAAATAATGGATGTTTTCCCCCAAGGCCTTTTTAATAATTGTAGGTAGTCTCCATTGTATAAGTTGAGTTATATTTCTCTGGTTATAGTAGTTCAAATATTTATTGACATTTTCAGCAATGGAGTAATTGTACATGATGAATTTGGAGGCACCCATCATGCTATTGCCTTCAATCATTTGGACCAATTGGTTAGCATTGCTGTACCTTGTATTTAGTGTGGGGATGCAGATAGTGATATTGATGCTTGGTTGGTCTTGTGGCTCTTTTAGCAACAGAAAGTTAGGCCATGCTCTTACATTTACCACTGCCAACCCATAGGGTATTGCATTCCCCTTCAGTGGCAAATTGCAGGTGTAGAGATAGGCTGCGTATCTGCAATATAAAGTCAAAAAATCATCTCATTGGAGTTATAGTACGGTAGTCCATTTGTAAACTTCCATCACACTAAATTGACTAGATTTGAATATAGTCTCTTAGGGGAAAATTGATTTTTTCAACTATCCACGTTTAATGGAAAATGAATGGAGCTCATTAGGACTCAGTTAAGTTGAGACATTTAAAGTTTTAATGAATAAAATATATATTGTATTTTGTCATTTTTTTTCGCCCAAAAGTGAATTCAGGCGATTTTCAAGGCAATCTGCCATGTTTATATAAACAGAATTTACCATATAATTTGAGATAACATACATACTTAAGAACATTTTCAGGCGACCTAGTGGCCGAGGTTTCAATTGTATTACATACAATGGTAGTGTTTTCAATTTTGCCTGATCTACTACAAGATGGTCAATGGATTTTTATAAACATAAAATCGATTTTCGTTATCAGTAAATATCCAAACAGATAATATTTCAGGATGTATCGAGGTGGGTAAATATCGTATTTATACCAAGGGGTCCGGTGGTTATTGGTAGTTGAACTGATGTGAGGTTGGAAATAAAACCCTTGTGTTATGGTTTTAATGATTTTATTCCACATAATATTTCAATTTATTTTTTAATAGAAGTAATTCCTACTCATAAATATTCTGGGTATCCACTGCCCTATATATACATGCAGTCTAGGCTCACAGTCTCTCAGATCAGATCAGTATGGTATGTCAGTGATTGGATGCCTACTGCGCTAATGGCTCTCCTAGCCCTGGAGTAGTTGTCCTGATTATTATGGCATTTTGTGGTTCTGAACAAGAGGCTTTCCCTCGGTTTGGAGGGACTCTCTCAACTCTGAGCTTATAGACTGTTTACTCAGTCTAGGCCCAAAGTCGAGAGTCCCTTCAAAGAAGGGACAGCCTCTCGCCTCAAACAGCAAAGTGCCATTATAATTACATTAAGACCGCAAAATGTCATTATATTCCCATCAGAACGCCGAGGCCTAGTCCAGGAAAGCGATTAGCAAAGTAGGCGTCTAATCACTGACATACCATTCTTTTCTGATCTAAGGGTTTGGACCTAGACTGTACTTACTTTCTGCTATGGTGTTCTGGATTCTGTCTTGGGACTAGTTTGGCCACAACTGGCATCTTTCGATGTGGGTAATAGAGTAAGCAGAGTGTAGGAGAACCTGGGCAGAACCTATATAAGATAAAGCCAATCTAGTGCGAAACCTTGCAAAGGATTAATACACCATTCAAAATTTAAAACTGAACTTAAACTTGGGTTAAGGAATTCTTTATCTTGTTTTTTTCTAAATTACTTAGATGGAATGTACTGAGTGGATGTTCTAAAATAGCATATCAGACACATGAGAAGTGCAAATGTATTTATCACCCAGGAAGTGTGCAGAACTAGTCCTGCATTCACATCTTATGGAAATAGAATGCAG
This sequence comes from Sthenelais limicola, assembly GCA_942159475.1. Lineage (NCBI taxonomy): Eukaryota > Metazoa > Annelida > Polychaeta > Phyllodocida > Sigalionidae > Sthenelais > Sthenelais limicola. The sequence continues at coordinate 53,170,040 of OW804100.1, read as the reverse complement.
TTGCAAGATATATTTTTATGATTAGTTTGAGTTATTAAATCACCTGCGGCGAACACAGGGAGCTTCAAAGATAATGCATTTCCCCCATTCTCCTCAATCCTCATGAGGACAATGGGGGACTAAAGTAAACCTAAACTGTGTGAATCAATATAACTGTTTATATGCATGTGACCACCTATAGATATTCCCCTATAGCCTAGTGGCTAAAGCATTGGACTTTCAAACTGGACATTGTGAGGTTGAGTCTCAGAGCAGCCAGCCATTTTACATTTGTCTCATTTTATTTTTTAATTTCACTTATATCTTCACAAAAACTCACACATATAGTTATTGATACAATTCCTTTCGATTGGTGAAAGAATTAGAATTAAGGGAGAAAAGTCTGTAGGATATGGTTTGGTCATATATAGGTTCTCTTTTATTGAGGCATGGGTGGCGGTCGTAAGCTTGTGTTTATTTTCGGCGAAAATGGTTTTCGCATGGGCCACAAATCGTCAAGAGTGGTGAATCCACATGTGGTGTTCCAAAACAAAATGCATAGTGTAGATTGATTAGTTGCGGGGTTGGTAACAAGGTAAGTTGTGATATAAATAAATGGTAATGCACCTTTGATAAAGCAGGAGAACAGGTGTTCTATGATATTACACAGCAAAGGAATTATGCAGCAAGCTGCATCATCTATGAAAACCAAATGCATGATGGGAAAGGTGGGGGCATGTCATGGAAACATGTAAAAGACATGGATATTGACATGGATACATAGTTCATGTTGAACATGACATGATATCCATAGATTTTAGACTGTACCATTAGTCTCATAATTCCATGCGAATCAAGAATCAAAATGGCAGCTTTGCAAATCCCCTATTTCATGGCTGCCTAATTTCAAGGCAGCAATACTGCTTAATTTCATGGCTGCAATATTTCATGTGTTCTAGCACTTAATATTATAGTAATGATTACGATATTCTAAGCGACTGACACCAACAAGCTAGTAAACTGGTTTATCATACGCTTTTAATAATCTAAACAAAACTTTTTTTTAGCCAAAAAGTTGAATTTTGGGGGTACATTTCTTGATAAACACTGCATTGGTTATTCACACTGGATAACTCTATTGTTGAGTCTGTCCAAATCATCACCCCATCTCATTATTGACCACATCATTCATTCTTGTTTAGTTATAATATTTCGATGTAAACCATTAGAATTCACTTAAATATTCTAATACCCATGCACTATCACATATTATATAAGTTCCAAAATTCAGGGTTCAACAAAAAACGTTCATTGGAACGATCTCGAGGGTCGGATTTTCAGAAAATGTACAATTCGCCCTCACCAATCCTCTCAAATAACCCACATTTAACTTATTTTTAAGACAGAAATGCTGTTCAACATAACAGAACTGATACTTTAAATCGATTCAATACCAAATATACTCAGATATACCCAAAATTTATCATTATTTTAGTAGAATTTAGCAGTAATTACTAAATATGTAGAGGTGCCAATTGTACATTAAATTTTTCTGAAAATCTGACCCGATCGAGAGTTCTATTGTTATAACGTATTGTAACATATGGTATTTAGGGCTTATCCCTAAGCCCAGGCTGGCACTTACCATCTGATACCAATACCAGCTGTATCTCTGTACGTTACCATCTTACAGAATAAATACAATAGAAACATCATAGATCTTTCTTCAATCTTCTAATAGTGTTACACCAAGTATAACACTATGTACTATATCAAATCCTGAACAAAAACATTGTCCAAAAAACCCAACTCCCTCTAGATCGATTCGTTGTCCTCAGAGCAATGCATATATACATATTATACAAATATATTTAACTTACCCGTCTTGTGTCTAGATATGCTGAAAAAACAAAGCAATCCGACGTGACCTCTTGCCAACCTGACTTAGTCAAGTTCAACGGGAGATTCAGCCAAGCCTTATTTCTTAAGATGTTGGTACTATCTTCCGTATCTAGAGTAAACTTATCTAGGATAGCAAACCTTGTATAGCTGCTGATATGTAAAGTGCAAAGAGAATTAACCCAACGCATACAAAACATTGGATTCGATGGGATTTACGCAGACTCCAAAACATGATTACTTCAAGTAGTAGGTTGATTTGTTGATCCGACGTCCCTTTGTGATTAGCTTCTGTGAGGGAGATATTTTGCTGCGTGGATAAGTGTTTCAAATAAACATATACTATATGTTAGGTAGCTTAGTACTTCCAGCTTTCTAGTCAGTGCTTTAGCAAGGTGCTTTGTCCCCCTCGAAATAAGCAATATAGCTAGTTAGCCTTGCAGAGCGGTCAAATAAGGGTTGGAGTAAGTCTTACATGCCTACATCAGTATCTTATCATTAACATCAACATCTCGTGACTCGATCAGTCTCTGAGGAATGTTCTAAACTCTCTAAGGTCATACTTCTTAGCATGGTCTGGGATGCTGTTCCAAAGAACAGGTGCTTGGTATATGAGGGATCTTTTTATTTTTTCATTTTTGGGGTTTGGTACTAGCAGTGATTTTCCTGAAGCAAGATTTCTTAGGTTAATTTTCCTGTTATCAATATTTTCTTCATTTTGACATAATTTGAAAGCGTATTCTAATAAATGTGCCTTTCTTTTCTAATGTAGTAATGGTATTTGCAGATCTTTATGTAATTTTTGTACATTACTTCTTTTATCTAGACCCTCAGATATCCTCAAAGCTGTGTTTTGGACTGTTTGTAGTCTGTCTAAAATGTTCTTTGAAGCAGCATTATACAAAGTGTCTCCATATTCTAGTATGGGCATTCTTTATAAAATGTCATTTCAAGTTTTATAAATACATGTCCCGAAGTTTTCGGTTCCTGTTATTGTGGAAGTTTAACAAAGGTTCGTGAATTAGTATCTATCCAGTGCATTTAATACATCTTTGATCGTAACCGTATCTCTCCTGCTCGATCTTCTATTAGACCATACTGATATATATATTGTTAGCCATTATCAGAGTGCTATTCTTTCCATGTTAATTGGCCCCTTTCTTTGTAATTATAAGCCCTTATTAAGCCCCTTTTAATTGCCCTAGCCCCTCATCCCTTTGTCTCCCAGCCCTGGCCGTTATTGGAATGTGCCTAAGATTAATGGGAGCCCAGTGACCCATATGCCCTGCATGCCCATATTAGGAATATGCCCCTTCTCCCCTAGTATATAAGACGCCTGTCTCCCTCCATTTCCCATTATTAGAGTTAAGTTGGAACCAAGTCAGAAAGTTACCCTTAGGATTAGAAGAGCAGCAGTATTGGAGATAACTTGGATAGACTCTGTTCTTTACCCCACTGGATCCTTATACCTCTTGTTTAGCCCTAGGATAGTTGGGCTGGGACTTAGCTGTATTCTTCATTACTATTTGTGTTTGTTTTCTTCCTGCTTGCTGCAGGAGTCAGTTCTCTCTTAGCTAACTTCTGTTTGCGTTGTTCTGCCCTTGTAGCACTTTCACTACCTGCCTCGGCTTCTACTTCAGTGGCAGATTCTGCCGCCGAGCTAGGCTGGCTTTTTGGCTTCGGTTTCCACTTTTTCTTTTTATCTGTGTAAGTGTTGGTCCCACACTTACAACCACAAGCTTTTGGAGCCGACTTCGTTGAAGTTGACTCCACACTGCTGTCTCTTTGTATGAATTTCTTCTTAAAAGGTTTCTTGAAGGTTGTTGTAGACTTTTTGGACTTGAAAGATACTTTCTTGTCTTCGTCATCTGAAGTCTCGTAGCCAGTCATGTTCTTGATTAGTGATCAGCTGTGCCCTGCTGCTCTCCTTCCTTAGCTTCATCATGTACTGCGTGACGACTAGCTGATTCCATAGCCTCTTCTAAGGTTTTGACATTATCAGCCAACACTCTCTTAGAAAGGCTAGGTTTTAAGTTCGTAACATAAAACTTCATTTGCTTTTTGTCATCAACGCCCGACTTAGCTAACAGCAGGTCCATCTCTGCATCATACTCCTGCAGAGACTCATCAGCACCTTGTTTTCTGCTAGTGTAGTCCTTCATTCTTTCGTGATAAGTTAACTTCTTGAATTTTTCCAAGAATTTCCTTTTAAATGTCTCATACCCAGCAGAGGGGTTTCTTATTCTGTACTGTTTGTATTCTGTAATGTTTTGGCCACAGAGGCATTATCTTTCCCCCTCTGTTTCCTGGTCCTATTGCTAATGGATCTTACACAACTCTTTTCCGATTTCTCATCATCACTAGAGGATGAGGAGTCTGTTAACCAGTCCTCCTCCCATTTATCATTATCATCGGAATCATTCTCAGCATACCTACGCCTCTGACGTGATTTTCTGTGAGAAACAATAGGTAATTGGCGTGCTTGCCTGGCTCTAGATTGACGATTCTCTTCTGCTTCTGCATCAGTAGTATCCCACTGACACTGAGTTCTTGTTTGTCTTATTGGATGGCTGACACCAGATCTTCCATGGTCGCACTCGCTATAATTTAAGGTGGCTTATTGTGATCGGTTATCCGACTTGGAACTGGGCGTATTGGGGTTATTCCCTCTACTGGGAATGGATCCCTTTGATTTATCTGCCTGTTCGATTGAGGTGGCACATAAATATACTGTGTCGCACCGCTTGAAAGCCATCCAGTTTCAAGGGCGCTGTCGGCATGATACTTTCACGCCCCAAGTCCCGATTATACGCCGGCGGTGGCATGTTTTGCGGAATCGCCGATCTCTGTGCAACATTTCGTAATGAAGAGACGGGCAGTGCTGTTCTATATATACTGCCATAAGAGTCATTCATATCAAAATGATGTTGTGTGTTACTCACGCCCTTATCTTCCTGCCGATCCAGTGTTGACACACGCCCCCCTTTGATTGGGTTCGCTGTACATTGAAGTCTGAGTTTGTCTATCCATCTTCTGCCTAGAAGGAGTCGGTTGCTGGATTGCTTGAACTTGTAGCAATCTGTTCTAAATTTCCAACTGTCGAATTTTCTCCTTCATGTTATTCAGCTCCTGTGTGTGTTCAAATTCCAGCCGATCAATTTCCATAGTACAGGTGTATATCACCTCATCACCCCTGAACTTACACTTATCTATTTCCCACCTACATGGGAGTATGTTGTATCTTCCTCCCACTTAGTATGCTGCTCCACTCCACCTAGGTGAGCCTTACTCACCCAAAGAAGGTTGGCTTGCCTTCCCCAGGCAGGCTATTTATAGCTCCCCTGACTGAAGTTCCTCTACTCACTCAGGTAGTGGAAAACTTTGCTGGGACTCAGCAAATCCTCCACCCCTTAAGTTGGGGATAATTTGTGTATTAAAACACAATTAACCACGATCTTATTTGGTTCTCCACCAGTGATATAATAGGGTGTTGACCCTGTAATATATACTTCTATAAATGTATCAGTCCTTACACTTATATGCTAACTTAAATTTTGAATAGATTTGGTGATCGAGGATAGAAGCAACAGATGCGGTGGCTGGTAATAGAGTGACTACTCTTCTGGTAGCCTACTAGCTTTATTCAAGGATCATAGTGCTGCTCGCGGGGGTACAGGCATGCACCCCAGGCCCGCCTCACTGTCGAGCCACTCACTAGTGTAACAAAACTGACATAGTAAAAATGTTAGTCATTCCAAGTATTGATTATGGAGATATATTCTACTCCTCTACAAGTATGGTACCTGTTGAAAAGATTAGTCGCTGCTTAACTCAGCTCTAGGGCAATATTTAATTCAAACAAGACAACATACTACTGCCAATTGCTACAGTATCTTTCAATATTAGGAGGCTAGCCCAGCTGATTAGCGTAACTGTTATTTACTTTCTGCTTTCATTATTTAGTATAGAGTTCATTCCGTGTAATTAGCCCATCGTAAAGTTGAGATAGCCCATCGTAAAGTCGAGATAGCCCATCGTTAAGTCGAGATAGCAATAAAAATAAAGAAAGAAAAAAGAAAAAAAATCATTTTTTTTTTAAAAAAAAAACATTTTTTCGTCAAATTGTCAGCATGGCCCACTGGCTCACCTATGGCGGTGATGCACAATAATAATACACAAAGAGAATACAGGTTAATTTAAACATAACAGTGTACCCCTTTCGTCAATGACGACTGGGGAATTGTTCACTGTACATGGATTATGTAAAACATCAGAGAACATGGAGACCTCCCTTTAGTTGGAGAACCATACTCTGTCAGCGATAAAATGTCGACAATAAAAGTTTCTAAATCTAAAATCGAGTTTGATGGCGCCGAGAGATTACTAAATCCTATACGAATGCTGGCCCTAATATCGCTCAATGGCGGACATGCTGACCTCACCGGGCACTGGAGGAACCACTGGAGGAATTGGGGCTACTGGAGGACTAAGAGCATCAAGATCGCAAAGTAGAACCAGCACTGGAAAAAGTCCCACTGGGAGACAGAAACCTCTGAAACTAACAGAAAAGAAAACAAACAAAACCGCCTCAACCCCATCTCCAGTTCAAAAAACAACTAGTAAGAGTAAACCTGAGAAAACAGAGGGTGGAAGAAGCAAGATTGACCTAGGCCATAACTCCCAAACGGACGCAGGAATGGCTAACCAATCAAACGATTCAACATCAACAACCCAGACTCAGAAAACACCGCACGCATCGGAGATTAAGTGTTACATAGTACCTGATAGGATTAACCCCTTGACTGTAAATAAAAACACCATGGAGGATTCATCGTTACCACCAACCCCACAGAATATAGATGAGCAATCAAATTCTACCCAGTCAGGAAAAACAGATGAACAAGTCCAATCATTCGATGATATGAAAAGGTATTTCACTGACATAATTGCAGGTTTAAAACTGCATAACGAGAATATCCTCTCTGCTCACACATCGAGCATTGAAGAAAAAATCAAAGCCTCAACGGATGCCATTATAACCAGACAAGATGAGTATGAATTACGCCTGGGGAAAATTGAGTCTGAGTTAGTCGGAGCAACAGGTGACAAGGCTTCTCTCAACGAGGCTATTAACTCGCAAATAGATGTTAAAGTTAAAAGTGAAATGACAATCATTAACAGAAATATCTCACAAAGGGATGCAGGCCACACAAATCTACTCACGAACCTCAGGACTGAAATCAATGAACTCTCGGACAGAACACCTACATCAAAAGAAGAAGCTCAAAAATTGAGTAAAAATATGGATGATGCTTTAAAAAGAATTGGGGACCTTGAAAAATTACAACAAAAATTAGAAGCCCACTCGACACAAGCAAGTAAGGTAGGCATGAAACTATCCACTCAATTAAAACTTGCCAACGAGAAGATTGAACAACTGGAAGAAAGAACCAGGAAAGCAAATATTATATTAGAAGGGTTGCCTGAGGAAAAGAACGAAGATTTACCAAAGAAGATCTACCAACTAGTGAGAACAGCTGTCCCAAACATTAGAATGGATGATTTCGATGCGCTATACAGGCGCGGGAAATTCAGTAAGAAGTGCGTCAGACCGGTCATGTTGACGCTCACGACCCTTCAGGCCAAGGATCAGATTCTACAGAATGCGGTTAACATCAAGAATGCAAGCGGTTACGATAAATTGTGGCTGAACAGGGACATTCCGACTGAATTACAAATGAAGAACTCAATGGTCAGGGAATGTGGAAAACTGCTTGCCAAAATAGACGAAACCCCCCCCCCCCCCCGACATTCGCACGAACCACTTAGTTTACAAAGGCCAAAGATACTACTACAGTGACCTTGACCTTCTGCCTGAAGGTAGCACGCCACAAGATACAAAAACTCAGGCATTTGAAGAACAAAACGCGTTGGGTTTCCAAGGAGAGAAGGTATATCTTTCAAACTTTTACCAGAGAGACTTTTGGTTTGAAAACAACCTATACAGTTCAGTTGAACAAGCGTTCCAACACCAAAAAGCTCTGAGTATCACATGTCCAGTGAATCTGAAACTCGCCACCGAAATATTCCACGAGGACAATCCATACAACATCAAATCAAAAGCTAGTAAAATAACGCCAAGCAACAACTGGAATACTAACGAGGCGGAAATCCTGAAAGGTATGGTGAAACAAAAGTTCCAACAACACTCAGATCTGAAAGATAAGCTTGTAAATTCTGCATATGATTCATTCTACGAGATGACCATGGACCGAAAATGGGGCACAGGTTTTAGACTATACGACGATGCCTTCAAACCGGCAGCGGTACAAGGAAACCTGTTCGGTGCAATCTTGGGGGAGATCAAACAGGAATTGATCAACGAATAATTCCCATTAAACCATTAACTTAGACACTTGTGACTGTTATGCGCTCAAACTTTTACAGGTTCTGCTCAGGACTGGCGTGCGGTGAGTGGAAAATGGAGAAAATATTTATAGTTGGTGACTCAAGACTACGTAATCTTCGCCCACACCTAATCCCGTTCACTACGGCAGCCCAATATAACAACATCTCAGTATTTCCTTTCTCAGGGGCTTCTATGAAGCTTTCGGTGAACCTCGCATATGACAGACTAGTCAGTGAACGACCGGGAGTGGTAATTTATGAATCTGGCCTTTGCACAATTACCAAGAAACAAGATGGACTGGTAAACTTAACATGGCCCTCCATAAATGACTCGGTAGAGAAATACCGCGAACACATGGATTATGTTGAGGCACTCACAAATCAGGCAATCTACCCCAGAGAGCCAATAGTAATATTTGGGACCATAATCGGAATGGATTTGGCGATATACAATAGGCAACAAGACTCCAACAGACAACAAGACACCCTGAATGACATGATCACAAAGATAAATCCAGCTATAATAACCAAGAATGTTTCGAATGGACTTCCTACTCCCTACCTACATGACCACGTCCACCACAACTGAAAAAAAAACCCACAAAAATTATTACAACAGACTTGATGATGACGCCTGCCATCTAAAACCAAAAGGACTAGACCATTGGGCCAAACAAATTGCAAAGACAATTGATAAGTTATTGAACTGAGACCAAAAACCGCAAGTACCAACCCTCACTCTCATTATCTTGTTGTATGTTTTGCGATGTTGATTCGTGCCGAAATAATTACTTCATATTTCTATTGTTTATAGTCTGAATCTTTACCAGTCACTTATGTTAGATCAGAAACGGAGGGTCCTCTGTTTCCTACTCGCTGTATGCGAGCCCATATGTTCATTATTGTATAAGGCAGCTTACCCCAGCGTCTTCCAACTCGATCATCGAGATTATAACAATTACGCGGTTAAAAACAAGTTCTATGAGATAGACCGTCAATCTGTCTCACACCGTTGAGCATTATTACCATTGTATTTGATAAGAACTCCTATATCGACTGATATATAACATTGCAGTTATTCAACTATGTATGTAGAGTTGCTTAACCATAACAAATTTTCGTAGGCGGAGCATCCAGGTTTGCCCCCGCATGCTGTGAAGAAAGCATCGCAGCGAATCAAAATGATAATGTAACAAACATTGAAATATCACTCTCAGATAAAGAGGAATTTAACAATGTAAAGGGTTTTAAGATAATGAGTCTAAATATTAGAAGTTTATGGAACAAATTAGCTGAATTAGAAGTAGTAGTTGATCAACTACCGATGGACGTGCTGTGTCTGTCTGAAACGTGGTTAGATAAACGAATGTATGATAGCTTAATACACTTAGAAGGCTTCAACTGTCAGAGGCAAGACAGAAACACAGATAAGAGGAATGGAGGAGGTTTAATAACCTATATCAAAGACAAATATGAAATACTACCAATCAATGATGAGATTCAGATCTGACCTAATGACATTGAAATTCAAACAATCAGGATAATGATAAATAAGGTAAAGACCATCTCCATCCTTAATGTCTATCGGTGTCCAAATGGGTCTCTGACAGAAGCTATGCAAAAGCTATCAACAGTACTGGAAACTTTACCAAAGAATGACGAAGTAACATTGGTCGGGGACTTTAATATCAATTATGCCATACCCTCAAATGGCAGAGCCCACTTGCAATCGCTAGAATATAAAACCTCATTAAAACAGGTAATAAATGTTCCAACCAGAATAACCTCAAACACTCAAACTACAATCGACCTAATTTTTACTAACTCTAAATTTGTGAGGAAATGTGGTACGCTCAATATTAACATGAGTGACCACAAACCAACATACCTTATAATAAAAAAATTAAAGGAACAATACAAGCTTATAACATTTACATGTCGCTCATACAAGAAGTTAGATGAGGAAATCCTGGCAAACAGGCTTCTGTCTCGCAACTGGGCTAAGCTATTCGAGTCACAAAACCCTGAAAAATGCTGGGAAAACATGCTACAAGTAATTACCGAAGAGGTTGATAAAATGTGTCCAAAGAAAGAAATGAGAAATGTAAGGGCGAGGAAGTCATGGGTCACGGGGGACATATTGGAACTAATGAAGGAAAGAGATAGACTATTTAGAGCTGCAAAAAAGAACAATAACCTGGGTCTACTTGAACAGGCAAAAGCTATGAGAAGAAGAGTAAATCACTTGACAAGAAACTTAAAAAATAATTACATAAAGGATGAATTAGAACAGAACAGAAATGATCCAAAAAATTCTGGAAAAGCCTAAACCCACTATTAAATAATATGAAAAAAGGCAGTACGAATGAAATAACCCTTATGAAAAATGATCAGCAAGTCGATCCAAATCTAGTCCCCCATGAATTCAATGACTTCTTTGCATCCGTAGGTAATAACCTAGCTAAGAACATATCGCCTCCAACCGAGGTGGAGACCAGACTGTTCCAGGGGGTAATCAATGATGAAACCCAGTCGAAATTCTCATACATACCAATCTCAGAGGATGAACTGGTTGAAACCATAAAAACCATTCCATCCTCAAAGTCCTCAGGCTATGAAAATCTACCATCATGGCTACTAAAGAAAATCCTAGTAATGCTAGCAAAACAAATGGTACAAGTAATAAATCTAACCTATGAAAAAAGTTGTATCCCAACCGAATGGAAGCGGTCAAAGGTTACTCCCCTCTACAAAACTGGTCCCACCTCAAACCCCAGTAATTACAGGCCTGTCTCAGCAATAACCCTCCCTGCAAAACTATTAGAAAAGACCATGAATAAGCAAATAATGTATTATCTGGAAAGCAATGATCTACTATTTAATTTTCAGTATGGGTTTAGACAGGGACGATCAACAAAAGATGCCCTTCTAAACTACCTATTGGAAGTATACAAAAATATGAATGATGACAAGATAACTAGGGCAGCCTACCTCGACTTCAGGAAAGCTTTTGATACTGTAAATCACTCACGCCTCATCGAAAAATTAAAAGCAATTGGGATTAGAGATAAAGAACTAGAGTGGTTCAAAAATTATCTGACAAATAGATTCCAAGCGGTAGAGGTCAACAAAAGAAAATCCAAATTAAATGGCATAACATGTGGTGTCCCACAGGGAACAACCCTAGGCCCACTTTTATTCAGCATCTACATTAATGATATGCCAAAGTATATAACAAACTCTAAGATCCAGTTGTTTGCAGACGACACCATAATTTTTGCGAATGGCACAAACGCCCTAGAAGCCACAAAACTGCTTCAACAGGACCTAAATGCCTTAATATATTGGTGTAAAACAAATAAAATTTCAATAAATTATGATAAGTCAAAAGTACAAACATTTCTCCCCAAGCAATTCCTGAGGTCGAGGTGGGTAAATCAAAACCAATCGATGTTAAAGGTGCACCAACTGACCCTGGATGGGAACACTATGGAAGATGTAGAAACCTACAAATACCTGGGAGTGGAAGTAGATAGAAACCTAAAATTTAAAAACGCAGTTAACAAACTAACAAACATTATGAACTACAAGTGCTGGCAAATATCGAAATTGAAAGGGAAAATTCCACAAGATACACTTCTTCTAATTTATAAAGTTATGGTCCTACCCCTTATCGACCAAACAGATCTCTTCCATGACTCCCACACAACAACAGGTACGAACAGGTTACAAATTATACAAAACAAGATACTTCGCAGAATATATGGTCTCTCATCCAGGGCCAATGTGGAGGACTTACATGTGAAAAAAAACCTGTTAACTCTTAAACATAGAAGACGATTACATATTCTACAGGCGGGACATGCTCTGGCAGGCGATCCAAGATTTTTAGACATTAGAAACTTAAACACAAGAAATTTTGCAACAGATAGAGACCTTTGAAACAGATTATTCCGAAAAATGAGCAAATTAGGAAATCAATATTACATAGAATCCCATACTCTTGGAACGCCCTACAGGCCATACGCCACAGAATAACTGACCCCAGTATATTTAAAATAATTGCCAAGAAAACCCTTATTTGGACAGACCAGTACTTCATTGAGTGAAAAAACCTAATCTGTAACTAGTATTCTAATAACCCAAAAGTCACTAGATCTGAGTTTCTACTGCTTATAAGCCTAGTGCGCTAGTCAGCTAAAATAATTATTGTAAAATTCAACAAAATGTACAAGACAGTGTGCTACCTTCGTCAATGACAACTGTAGATTTGTTCACTGTGTCATCTTTAAATGTAATGTCAGGAAACGTGAAAACCTCCCTTAGCTGGAGTCATGTTCTCTGAAAGCGATAATATTTCGAAATAAATGTATCTTAATCTTAATCTTAATCAAAGTCCCCTATTCTGTCAATCAGGTTCTCTCTCTCTTGACTCTCCCACGACCGCCGCTTTTTTTTAAAAAGCCGCCACCGGCTACTCACTAAAACTATAGACCATTCGTACCCGTTATCACGGTCCTACGTACATAGTAGAAGAAAAGGGAATTGCTGCTGTCTCTGCCCACGAAATAAATGCTCATTCAGCTTTGTGTCAGGTGTGAGAACTACCGTATATTAGTAAGCAACGATATTAGCTAGTGATTACTGGAACAATATTGTCTATATACAATGATAGGGTCAGGTATAGCTCGAAAGATCCCGTCGGGAAGATTCGAATCGATGGCCATTGCCGCGAAATATATCAACAAGCGCCGAAAATGGTGTCTCCCAATACCGCCGCTAGCGCCACTGCATAGGCCGCTGCTCAGTGCCTACGCACTGAGCAGCGCTTGGGGTGGGGGTGGGGTGGAGGTGGTAGAGAATGGACGGGAGTTCGTCGGCAACTGTTTTTCTTTATTTATACAAGCAACTAGCCTAAAAGTCAGATCCCAACACAACCCAATCCAGCGGTATGCTTTCTGGATCATCAGATAAGCTGGTCACTTGTGCAAAGGACCATATTATGTAACCACTAGCCATGGGCTCTTCTCACTCTCATTTACATATCTAGAATAGGGGATTTTCATGTGCCACTCTGCATGTCTATTACAGTGCTTTATACTAACCTAGTATAAACTTGTTGGTATAAACTTGTTGTTCATTCACACAACACATATATACATGTATACAGTATATTATCATAACTCCCAAAAGTTTCAAAAGTATTGTTACCCTAAGCCAACCCCACCCTTCCTCCTTTGCATAGTAGACAGTTACAGAACCCCTCACAGGCCTCTGGTACTCTCTCCCTCCCTGTCTTACACAAGATAAGCTGGTCACTTGAGCCAACACCACATTATGTAACCACTAGATGCATGGGTCCATACTGGGAAATATGTACACTGATTTTGGTACACAAATCTACACTAATTGAACATAAAATGTGCTAAAAGCTTGTTCAAGATACTCATTAAACTTCACATTTAACAAAATCCAAGAATATATCTAGTATTTATCCAGGGTTCAAACTAAAGAAAAGAAAAAAAAAAAAAAGAATCAACTAGATGTGCCACAGAACCAAGTGTACACTTTTTGTCACTTACACCACACACACTCAAAACAAACGCATGTGGCCACGTATTAGCCCCACCCCGATTTTCTACTAAACCTGGGCTGCGACAAAAGCCTTCAGTATAGACTTTCCTACCGTATATCCTATAGTGAGACTAAAAGGAGGCTGTGCCCATTCAATCGAATTACAACTTAACACACCCAATCAGTTTAGAGGCTAGCCTCCTAATAAGAGAACGACTGTTGAGTGGAGAGAAGTGCATATCTTAGAAAGTAGCTACTACCTAGCACAAACAAAATCAAATTTAAATAACAGAAATTTACCAACTAGAAGCCATTCTTTGAGACGGGAATCCGGGCATTTGCAGGTAGCGCTGCAGTCGGTGGTAAGAACGCCTCGGGATTATTGGTGACAACAATTGCCGCGTCCGATTGAACTCTTATGTTAAATTCCCTGGATTCAAGTCCTGTGAAATCAAACATAAACAGGTCAAAATGTTATGATCTTACATCGATATACCAAGTATTGTTCATACATTGCAGTCCCCTATTCCGCTTTGTTGACAATTGTGCACAGTTTAATATACTGAGGAGGAAACTTGTAGATTTTAACGTTGGTTTCAATCGTCGTCAAGGGATGTTGTCACCTCCGACCCGGCCGAGTGGGGCGAACATAAACAATGAATGAAATCTCACTATTACCAAGATATGCTGTTCAAATGTTGCCGATGTTCATGAAGGATCGATTTCATGAAATGAAACAATTATGTTATCTGTTGATATTTCAAAATCTGATAAAATGAGCTCGTTGCTAGACTTGTGTATGCACTGTCACGTGACTGGATGAGCAGAGGCCGTCTCAAAGAATTCGACCAACAGAAGAAATTTAAAAATCAACAACCCAAAATTAGCCTTATTCCTAAACAACTTCTTGTATAAAGCAAAAGTGGCCTGGGATTCACTATCAAAACGAGGCCCACTATAGAAGAAAAACAGTTTAGAAAACAAACAGAAAAATTATACATGAATTAAAACCACAAAAATGATTTATAGGAATACGAACTCCTATCTGAAAGGGAGATGAACATGTATTTTACCTCGTTTAGTCTGTTTTTTACATTTGTGTATTTAGCATAGAGGTAGTATATCCTACCAGAAAGTATATGGAATTACCTTATTTTGCTATATTATATTATAATAGATTATAAACACTTAGCACTGTATTTATTACACACGTGAGCAGTTAGAAAGGTGTAGTTTGGGGGGTGCAGTTTGGTTGATCTAAACTGTTCGCGTGAACAGTTCGGGCAAAGACGCAATCTCATTGGCGCAGCGTAGGCCTGACCTACAAAGCTGTTACAAATGACGTCGTCCCGACCGCGTAACTTAGGCCTACATCTGAATCAAGCCTCCTCAAGCTAAACTATAGGATAAACAAGTTAAATTAGCCTTATTCCTAAACAACTTTATCTATAATAATACATCAGGCTGAGTAACCCCTTGATATTGATTTTCCTACACCACTGCATCATGTATTTAACAAGTTTTACATCAATCATCGGGGTCTTATTTAACTTTTGCTTCCCGAATCACACATGCAGTGTATGTGTTATGAAAGGGTGCATCTTAAAAAATGTCAAGGTAGATCAACCGATTACATAACTATGAGGATTTTGTTATGAAGTCTGTTGCCCCAAAATGGATATCGCCCATCGCCATATATTTATATGTGAATCAAACGGAAGGCCTACATCTCCCCTTTTCCTTTTTCCAGCCTTAATTAATAATTCATGACAACATAAACACCCTTTATTCCCAATTATCTTAATTGATTTTTATTTATGATATTATACGGTCGCATTTTCTTTGGGAATTTATAGATAAGAGTACTGAAGCATACAAACAGAAAGATGGCCGAATATCGTATTTCCTAGGTACTGGTCCATGTCTCTTTCACTGTTTTTGAGCGGCCAAGAAATACTGGTTTTACACAAAAATACAGACGAATTTTACATTGATTATATATGTAATGCAAAGTATATGCTTTATTAGCAAAAATAGGACATGAACAATAAAACAGTCACATAGTCAAATATATCACCACAAACCAAGTTTTCACCGTGGCATACACTATAATTAGGCTAGTTCTCATCGTTAAAATATGCATTTTCGAAATCAATCATAGCATAACATAACATATATACTCGTTTACGTATCTTATGACGTTATGTAAAGAGAAGGGTATTTTCAATCATTAACTGGGTTGACTAATCGGGGAAACCGATCCTTGGTGGAAGTGAATGATAGACCTTTACCACAAAAGTAATAGAGATATTGGATGATTCATTATGAGTTGTTCCAGGCGATTCATATTGCACAGGACTTGCCATCTTTGACAAAGATGTAAGTCCAGTATATGGCCCGGTCCTAAATGAGAATAAAATATGTACATAAACTGGATGGGGAAAAGGGAACAATTCGACCTGCTGTAAACTATGCCCCTGACAGATTTGTGTAACTCAATAGATATCGCCTTTATTTCCTTCAGTGTCAACGAGGTATCCATTTCCCGGGATTGAGATAATAAAAATCAACATAAAATTAGAAGAGATAATTTAAAGTAAAGATAGTCGTATTAGCATTCAACCTGATTTGGATTTCAATCGGAACCAAAGTTCCCTATTTCAATCGGAACCAAAGTTCCCTATTAGATTACAATCATGGCGAAAGAAGAAAGATCTGTCGTTTTAACTCTCAGATCGCACTGCTACTTCGAATGGCATTTGATAATCATGAAGAATGTGACCTTAAGCACCGATGCCTAGTGGGTTCATAATATTTAAATGTAGCCTCTTCAAGAATTCTTTAATCGAAGGGAAACAAAGAGGCATTTTAATGACTGACATTTCACCTCAGCTTAAATCGAATGGCAGGATAAGATTTAAGGGGTGGAATAAAACCCGCGGAACATAAGATTACACAGGGCACTGAAATAAAGTTTTGGGGCTTTTCAGAATCAGTCAATATGACCCTTTTTATATATACATCATGTTTACAACCATATTTCCCAACAAGAAGATAATATATAACAGGAACATTTTATACAAGTTTATGCTACAACATTACAAAAAATTGCAACTTTTTCTTGTTACCTCATTATGAAAGCACTGACTACACTATTCACACTACCACAACAATGTCTTCTCTAATTCATAGGAAAATAGTTTAGACAAACAACAGTGGAGGTAATAGACTGTAGTGCTATTGATATTATTGATTTCTTTTACCTCGACTTTTTATATTCATTGCATTCAAAGTCAGTGTACATTAAAAGTATCCGCATATATATTTACTGTTTCAAGATACGCAATAATGATAAAGACTAAAAAATTATCGCAAAAATATTTGCTAAATGGACAAGATGTCTCATAATAGACGAATAGAAACATATTCGTATTAGAAGTGCCCAGGTTATAATCAGTTTCACAATGGTAGTGAATGGTGTCTCATCCAGCGATTGGTAACCTTTATACTGAGTATAAGATGTGGATGTTATGTGTAGTGGGAACAAGTACTTTCTTCAGATTAGTCAGGTTCCCAAGACTGCATCTAACACTTTAAATGAATCAATGTGGTTACTGTGGTTAAGCTTCTCTGTGTGAATCTACAGTGGTAATGAACCTTGGACGAAAACCGTTTTTTTCTTGTTAAGTCAGCTATTCATAGAATAACTATTGGTATCCTCACAGGAACATGAAGAGTTATTGATCACAGATACAGAAAATTCACCATGGCTCGGGAGAAAATTTTTAACATAATCAGTTATAGTGAATTGTGTCACCATAATGTAAGGGTTTTGACGAGCTATGTTTTCTTCTTTCATTTTAGTTGGTTCATTTACATGGAAATTTGTTTTGGAAGAAAATACCTCATCACTGCAAGCAAAGAATTTGTCCATTTTCCCTTTTCTGTCATGTATGTCACCCATGTTTTATGTTATTTTAGGTGTCTCCAAATCATGAATATCAACAGAAATTAACCATCTGCTGTAGAATCTTTATAATCCCCTAGACTTTTGGTGAAGTACACATTATATATATTTACTCCAAAAAAAATCTATCACAAAAAACATGTTCAAGTTTCCCATCTTATCTATGGTAATTCTGATTGCAGTATATTTGTAAATAACATTCATAGCACTCAGAACATGAGTGAAAGGTGTACAATTCATTCCTAGAGGTGGATTTCTTTTGATCCGCTTTATAGATATTTTCGGAACAAATGGTGGAGCATTACCTACCAAAACGTATAATTCTATATACATGTATATAACATATCTATGTACAGACAAGGGGTGGCCTAAGCAAAGGAGATATATTCCACCGACTTGGGGGTGTTCTGAAGCCAATAAACTGATGCAAATTGAAACAAAATAAATTCATACATATATCTATACCATTTAACTTGGAAAATAACACCCAAAAAAGTTAATGAAGTATTTTAGAAATACTTAAGATTCGAAAACGATAATATTCAGTAAATGAATTAGTCATCCAAGGATGATAGTTAAAATCATATAATAAAATATCTTTATATAGTCTAGAAGTATTAAAATTCGAAGTTTGCATCATCAGTTGGACCCTGCCTTCATAAACACAACCCAAGCGTTTCGACTGAAGGAACCATCCTGCACTAATGGTTTGAGTTGATTGTTCAAGGATCTTAGTAAGCAAACCTTCCTAACAGCACATCACATGTATAACTGCTAAATATACAAGTACGTATACATCTATCACCATAACAAGCTGAATATAGACCACTATATATTAATGTATGTAAGGAGAATATATAATTGATAGATATTTTAATATATGCGTGGTGAGTTGGGGGCACATACATAATACGTGACAGATTCTCACGCTTTACCCAGGGTTTTGCAGAAAACAAGTTCGCCATAAAAATTATCGTGTATCACCTTAGTATTCATACACATGGCCCTGATTTGTGTTCAATACTCAGCACATTCTATTGGTGAAATAACCAAAGGGACAATCGTGGCTAGATTTCTGGGGACACTATGATAATGAATACACGACATAATATACAGTTGTTACACCAAAGATAACATAAATGATATCCCCTGACTCAGATATAAATGATGCATATAAATGATAAAACTCATGGTATTCGCACCATTTTTGTTAATCTAAATTATGGTCAACACGGTACAACATCCAGTACTATATCGTCTGAGTTATTCCCAGCAGATGCTTCCCATTTCTTACGACTATACTGAAATGGATACTTTAGGGTAAGGCGCACTGATATATGTATACTATTCTGTTACCTGCGGTTACAATACAACCAACGACCTTTCTTTCCTACAGAATATCATATTGGACATCATTCCCGATAATATCCGTTATGTACCTCAAATTAGATCATTATTTTTCAATATTGAATTACAAAATGGAAGTTAATACTATCGGACAACCTATGCCTTCACATAGATCATGGGTCCTTTTTTCAGGTTTTATAGATCAGTATATATGCTTTCCCTATTACCTGTGTCTCTGTGCTTTGATTTACCACTACATATGGTCTGCCTTGGCCAGCCCAAGCCCTGCGTGCTGCAAGCTTTGCCTACATTGACGCATTTAGAGTAGATACTTTCGAAACTTTCATGCATTTGAATATAGAACACAAGATACATCTAGACACTTACGTCAGATTAAGGTCAATACTAAAGCCGTATAGTCCCTACTCGTGCATATCTCCCCTGTGTCCGCAATATATATATATGTATATAACGTAAATCTAACAACAATCTTACCCCCTCAACCACAGTACTAATACAGCTTCTTTCGTGTTTAACATATTGTGAAACTTTTGTCTAGACTTCACATGATTATTCAAACTCAGGTTTCATCAAGTCCCATAATGATCCATTCTGTATCATAAAATGTATGCATGCATACATACATTCGACGGCCACAGTCGAATAGAATGCGCATAAAATAACCAAAAGGCTGGCGTAGGATAATCTTAAACCCCCAAAAGTGGAGGAAAAAGTAAAATATTTACACATATGGAAGTATCATATATGCACCTTCAGCTTAGTGTATGTTGTGATACGAAATATGTGCGTTAGTCTGCCGAACCCCAGATCCACCCCTTTGAGAACCCTGCATAGTCTTGTCAAAATATGGGACACCTTTATCATTGTCTTAAAAATGATATGATCCGTAATAAACGAGTGATTCAGTGAAGTAATCAATGAGTTCATTCGTGGAATCTAGAGCAGGCTTTTTTCCATTTGCATTGGGTGCACCACATGTCTCTGTTTTCCATGCCGTAGACCTTGCGACACTTTTTCACTTCGCTCCTGGATTTCTTGTGCATTGGTGAGGACTTCGGCGAGGAAGATAAATGGGATTTGTTGGCTCTGGAAACACTGGGCATCGTCAACCTTGGTGGGGGAGAAACCTTAAAAACATAATGTGAATTAAGTTAAGGCGATATGTCTCATGATTGCATATACATATACAGCGACGACTGAACGAGG
This sequence comes from Sthenelais limicola, assembly GCA_942159475.1. Classification (NCBI taxonomy): domain Eukaryota; kingdom Metazoa; phylum Annelida; class Polychaeta; order Phyllodocida; family Sigalionidae; genus Sthenelais; species Sthenelais limicola. The sequence goes on along the minus strand of OW804100.1, from coordinate 53,149,639 downwards.
AGTTATACAACTGTAATTGCATAGCAGACAAAGGAACGTTCTTGTTTTAATTTCTTAACTTCGCAATCGCAAGCCTGTACAAGATTCCCTATTATATTCCGTCAGCCGCTAAATACTCATATAGGCTATAGGTCTCTCAAGAAACACTTACTTGGGATGAACCTGCTTGCCACGACCGGGAGAGGGGTCCTACTCCATTGGCTAACGTGGATGCGGCACTAGCACTGTGCGCCATCTGTGGTTGTGGTTCTGACTTCCTGGAAGGAATATTCTGTGGGGCAGATCTTGGCTCCTGGAGTGACACGAAGAAAATATATTTTTAATAACCTGGAAATAGTTACGATTGGTGTAACATAAAAGGTAACAAAGTGAAGTACCGTAGTGGCCCGTTTATAAGCCGGGCCTGTTTAAAAGCCTATCTTGAATACAGACCGGGGGTGTGGGGGTCATGCAGAAATAAAATCCTCTAAAATTTAATTCTCAATTAAAAGCCTATCTCAATTGCATGCCGGGGCTAGAGGGGGGGGGGGGACAAATACAAGCCCGGACTTATGAACGTGCCACTACGGTAGATTAAACAGATGATCCCATGAGCACTTCTATGTATAGGGGGCTCATCCTTGACTTAAGCACTGAAATATTCATTTGTTTAAAATATTTTGCAAAATAAACTGCATTTCAGCAAAAATACTGAAAGGGCAATACAACATTAATGACGTCAGTGTTAAAGAAAAGTGGAGAATGATTTCTTAGACATTTGTTGATCCTGGTGTGATATAAACAAACAGAAAATGTAATAGATTTTTCAATAATTTCTGTATGCCAATGGTATGTTTACCTTCTTCTGGTAGTCGTGGTCTTGTATGGAACGCACACTTTCAGCGGGAGGCTGTGGAGGGGATGAGGCTGTGTGCATGTCAGCAAATGTCTCCGTCATGCTGTCCATCGTCATCTCCACCTCTGTGTAGTAAAACTCTTCCTCATGGTCAGAATCGGACAGATCCGATTCACTCCCACTTTTGGGACTAAAAATAAATCAGGTTCATTAATACATATTTCTATTTGTATTATAAAAATGTGTATATATTTGTACTTGCTTAGATACATTTTAGCATTGATAATAAGCTTAAAATGTAACGTTAATAAGGCAGTAACAATATTGATGCATTATTAGATGATTACACGATTTTTTTCGCACTTAAAAGCACTCTACTTTGAGCAACCTAATGGTCAAATTTCATATTTGTTGATAAATATATCGTATTTTAAAAATAAGTGTTAAACGTTAATATTAAAACTTAATTTTCTTTAAAGAAGCGTACTTTTAAAACGTCTAAATAAACATCTTACAACCAAATAAAGTCATGCCGAAATATTTATCTGACAGAGTTGCACCATAACAACCCATATCAATGCCGTAAGAATTTACATATTTTGACTCTTACCCAAGGTGCTGTTTTCTGACATGGGACTCGATTGCTGAAGTTGTATTATAGATTTTGCCACAGTCGCGCCATGTGCATTTGAATACGGTGGTCGTAGACTGAAAAATAAATAAATAAAATATTTCTAAATATTCCGATTCATTAAATTTGTCTTCCACTCTGTACTGAAATATATTATTAATACATTGGTATTGATCATTGATCACTTGTTTTCATCGATATTTACACGTTCAATGCAGTCCGAAAACTCCCAATTATTCGTCAATGATTATACACAATAATATTTCCAGTGCAAGTATGAAATCCACGAGAAAAAGAGAGAGAGAGAGAGAGAGGGGGGGGGGGGGGGGGAGGGGGAGAGAGAGAGAGAGAGAGAGAGAGCGAGAGAGAGAGAAAGAGAGAAATTGATCATTATTTTCAAATAGAATCACACCGTACTATTTTGTGAGTAAATACATGTGGTCCACTATCCGATATATTATAGCTGGTGTAACAATGCGTTAGGTTTGTAGTGAACTCCGGGTGACCTGATGGTGGACAGGAATACACACCCACGCCTTTGTATACATATAATGTGTATACCTAATATTACGAGCTACCTCATTATCAAATCCAATACAACCGCTATAATGCATCAATACAGAATGAATATACCTGGGGGCAAGTACTCGAACAATTTCGGATTTTCCCCAGCATGATTATGACCAAGCCATAAGGGAAATATATATGCTACAGAAGGAATTGCGACATATATGTGGTAGATAAGAGATATAGGTAAACACTATATATAAGTGTATATTTGGGACGTGCCATCATTACGTTTCAATGGATACATGCCAAAGCAAATAAATTGTCAGGACACACGTATAAGAGTACAGCATATATGACAGGTCAATTGGTATACCAGACTAATTTATAAGTGGAATTTTTATTTCTAACCGCGACTTATGTATCCCTAGCATAAATAATTAATGCGTGAATAAAGATCACTTTTTATTGCATCGAGGTAAGGACGAAATAATAAATCCCCCACCCCCAACAATGTCTCGATCAGCAATATATTAGGAGACATATTCATTGGATATGATTAATTTCCTTAGCTGCTGCTGGTACCTATTTAGATATATATATTCATGTTGTTGCTAGTTTCGCTATATAAGTCTTCACTCAAATAAAATAGTGGACTGGGAGGTGGCATCTCTTGCCTGCGTCCTCATTTAAGTGTAATCATTATTGGCACTACTTTGGGGCAGTGCGGGCGCTTTTTATCTCACCGAAATCATTTCATCACGCAACAGACTCTGTGAAGTTGGGGTGGGGACGGGGTAGGGGGCATCCGCTACTATAATAAGATTGAGTCTGTGATATCTATAATGACAGCATAAGCTGTTTGATCACCCCCTTATGTTTTTTTAAAGTATGGTCTTAATACGAGTACATCAACAGTTTATACATGTTTATGAACCAAGGGCAATTAATTAAAGTATTATTATCAGACCTGACAACTTAGAATTAGATCCTTCCCCCTAGAGTGCTACCATGCTACTGGTTACAGAACGTTTTCCAGCAGTGAGTACCTACTATTCCCTTAGTGATAGTCTCGATGACATAATTATGACATACAGGGGTGTTCTAGTAACTGAGATACTCTCCAAGTAATATTGGTTATTGTTAATTATTAGTTAGACAATTACCAATGAGTAATTTATTATGAGTAATTTCTATTTTTCAAAAAGTGAAAGTAGTAAAAATTATACACAATGTACTCCCTCTAATACTAAAAGCAGTATAAAAATAATTAAAGTATCATGATGGAGACACGTACATGTAAAACAATTTGTTATGAATAGCGTGCAATGAAGCTTGAAATGGGTGGAAAGGGCAATTGTAATAAGATTGCTATTGATTTTTAAGCCATCTAATCACTATTACATTTGCAAAAACTGTAAAGGAATACCATATATCCCCTGTATATACATCAATTGATTATTTAGAATCCCATGAATAACAAAGCTAGAAACTGTTATAGCTGATGTAAGCGTACTGTTTTGTTCGACGAGAAGGACCATAGCAACATAGATTATATTCCCCAGAGGAAGAGGGGCGCCAAGAGCCTAGACCAGTTTGTGTCAGTGTGTCACTAATTCTCTTTATTTATTTACCAACGTGCCGAGAGGGCGGATAAAATAAAAACAAAAAAGAGCAGAAACAGAAATCTACAAGTAGTCAAAAAGGGTACTAAACATGTCGCTCTAGGTTATAGTTATACGCACAAAAAAACACATCCATCTCCGCCAATGTGTTACTTGTTACAGTAACTGTCATAATGTAAGACTAGCTTCCTAGCTCCCGATCCTGCATTACAGATGAGATCCATCAATGGTAATATTGCCAATCATATGTAACGGAATACAGACATATGGAATTCTTGCCCTTTCAGTGTGACACTGATCAGAGAATTTAATTAAGGTATGAGTCAGAGCCTACAAATTTATCATCATTTTGAATCTTAGCTAATAAGCGCAGGAAAGTGAGTATTGTACTAAATGAGCAAATGATGGGATGTGTACAAGTCTAGCCGGCCAGTATCCCAGGCCCGTGTAATTGTATATTTTAGGCACAGCGGATCACTACTCTGCATGTTAGTGTTTGCCACTGCTTTCTCCAGGGCGGCCCGAGGAGGCACATTCATTCTATGATAGGGGAATCTAGGTCATATAGACCTAGAGCCCTATAGCAAGTCTTCTTCTCTGCCCCTCCTCCCACCCTCACTCCTTGCCATTCCTCCAACAACACTGACATACCAGGCTCTCCCATGCTATCTATAACTGCACCATGTTATAGACCCTGGGAATTTAAGTACCACTTTGATTAAGCATTTTGTGAGGTGTCCCGACCAGTCCTTTGATGCCATAATTATTATGGCATGCCTAATTTGGTCAAATTCTAAGTGTCTATAAGATTAAAGAATGATGCAATATGCCACACTGGAAAATATTGGCCTGGGAAATGAATATGCATGCCAGTTTAACTGTTGAAAGCCTTTTGCCACTCCCACAAAGATGACAATAAATTTATATTATTGAGGACGATAGGGGTATGAAGGAGGTTTTAAATTACGTGATGACGTACTTGAGATGTGAGATGTTCACACTGCACAGATTTTAAGAGATAACAGTAATGGTAAGAGCAAAATCAAATCATATCACTTGTGTACATAACCTATGGGAGACCTACATTCAGGTGTATTTAGGTCTACCTGAGGAGTAGTTGGGTAGCTAAGTCAGTATACCGAGTACCTGTCTGCACCGCGGTAACTAACCATGCATCGCCTCCCATTACTTCATGTCATCGCTTCATACCATCTTTTTATTTAAGCCTTCAGGCTTCGATAACATATTTTCCATGTTGTCTAGATGTAATTCATGAAGAATATATATTTGCATGAAATACATTTAGTTAAATCCATGTGATTGATTCTCTATATTTTTTAAAGGGTAGAAAAATGCTAAGTTTGAAACCATATAACAACAGGGTGTAAATCATACATGTAGGTAAGGTATGCGTTGAGGCAAAACACACGAGTTTCTATGTACATCTGGTGCAAACTTTTCCGTGGAGCAGCAGAGGGAATCAGACTAAACCTAAATTTCTACGTACACTGGTCACATTCTGACATCCATATGTGATATATTATATATGACAGCTTGTACATGTGGATTGACCTTGGCGATCACAATATAAATATGCCTAAATATAAGTCTAAATATGCAGATTGATCATTTAAAGAAGGTACAACCCATAGTTTGTGCTCACACTAATATGAATCTGTGGAAGAGATAGGATTGCTCCATTATCATTGTTGTTACAAACACCTATAGACAAATTTACCAGTCATTTGCCTATTCAACTGGGCGTTCTGCATATATTTTGCACAACCCAAATATATTAGGCATTATCATACTTGACCAACCCCATTTGCAAGTCATTTTCCCAACCCCAATATGGAAAACTCCACTTCTGAATATTCGACTACTCGTAGGGGTGAGAAATTGTGTTGTTTTCTGTAGCGTACACAAAGGTTATTAATCAAATCTCACGCCAGATAGAGATCCAAGCGGTTGCTCAGGACTAGCCGGTTTGTTGATTTGCAGCGCCATGCCTTTGTGTTGATGTTGATATGCTAATAAGGTGAGCACGTGACCTAATCAGAATGTAGCCGGCCGGCCATGAGCTATGCAGAAACCCAGATATGTGCCGGCTAAGAGGCCCTGAAAGGGGTTTTGGTTTGGGGTTCCTGGGTTTGACCCAGTAAGATTTGTGGCTACAGTATAGCAGAGGACCGTGCAAGAATTTTAAACACCACAGTGACGCAGTTATTATTATCAGCTGGTGTAATTACAAAATGATTGATATTTACAAACCACAGTTTGTGTTACAAATAGATAGGGAATGTTCACTATATGTGAGAAATTAAACGTACGTCAATGTTTGAGACCAGTAATGTTCAAGTCAAATTACCAGGCTGAAGGCACGCCCCAAAACCCCATTCCTGTGGGTTCTATTTATTCTTACTAAAAAGGCTGGAATGAAATTGAATCTTCCAAGGAAACATTTCTTTCACTTTCACCTAGCTCCAGCTCAGATGATTTAATAACTAAAGTAGCCACAAGGTTTTCTGGGGTGAGAAGAATGGATCTGGAGTGAGTGGGTGGCGTCGATGTCACCTGGCCAGGACAACCGCTCTATCAGAAAGGACTAACAGATGTAGGGTAATGAATGACACCACATATCTCCAGCGCCTCAGTGAACAACAGTGAACTAGTTCTCTTTGGCTCATGGGGAATGGAGCATGGCTACTCTCGAGCTCTGACTTTCTTCTCCATACGCCATGACATACTTATATACATGTTCATCACGTAGGTTTAACATGTATGTACATGCTCTTATATCGTCTTGCGTCAATGTGTCCCTTATAGGGGGCGAGTTGGATAGAAAACACGGAAAAAAATCCACTTCCCCGGGTCATATGTAATCCCATTGTAAAGCTCTTCAATGAATCTTGGCATTATTAAAGGGCTGGAATAATTATAATCCTGATTTAAAAGAAAAAACAAATCAAGTTTAATACATTTTTTTCATTACAATTTAGATTACGTTTTCGTTCGCCAAGAATTAACAAGGAAATCATAGAAATGAGCTTTAAAACAATGGGATAAAAGCATTTATAATCTCTTAGCAAATTATTTGCCGAGGCATGCAGTTACACCCAAAACCGGAAAACTGCATAGCTAAACGTAAACATTATACAAAATACACTAGGGTGAGTAAAAAATATAAACAAATACATCCTGCCGGCCGTCCGGCCGGCACACCTATAAACCTATAAACGATATCATGACTTCTCAACCTGTCTACCTCGATCGTAATGTATAGTCTAACTCGATAGCACACCTTTTCATTCAGGGACGGCTTCATTGTAACGGTAACTAATTACCGGTAATAAATTTGAAAGTAAGACAAAAAGGAAATATTGTCTATTGTAGAGTTGCTATAGCTAATAGGGACTTGGTACATAAAGCCAGTGGTGCCTTACACTTGAACCACCTGCGTTTGTTGCCAAACACCAGGGGCAACGTGCTAGCAATCTCCAACATAGCACCGTCAAACAATAGCAGATACTAGCCTTATTGATATACTATGTGTGACGCAATCCAAAAGGAAAACTGGCTATAATTCTTCAGTTTACATCTTATTGGCAGATTGTATATGGTATGCTCCAATACATAATACTAGATGTACAACCATAGTTACAGTTCAGAAGCAGTTGGTAGAAAATCAAACCATCATTAGATCAATAGATGTCTTTTTGTCTCAAGTTCAGTTTCGGTTTGCTCTTGGTTTAGAAAATGTGGTAGGGTGTGAGTAAATTCTTGATAATTGAGCTGTGGTGAAGATGCACAACTGTTGTCGAGATAGTAGGGAGTATCGGTGGTGCTGGTGCTAGTGGTGGCAGGGAGGCCACCACTGGGTAATCACCGCCACAACTGAGGCAGGCACGCAGCACCACACCATCGTCTACCACCACCAGCACCATCGCCACTATCTTTTCTCTACTAACATGAATGTCATCAGTGACCTCATGATTATCAAAGCATTAACTGTGATATTTGGATAAGAAAATAGGAAATGTACATAATAAGCCGCTATAGTCGAACTAATATCTAAATTTAGACGAAATATCTCTTGATACTAGAGATCTGATATCAATATATTAATATAAGATGGCAAAATATAAAAACAAGAACCGATTCCGACGACAGGGTAAAGGCATACGTGACAAGTGGCATTTCGCAATTAAACGAGATCAAATCCCATTTATTCAACAACATTGCACGTAGCACTTGTCTAAGCAAGTATGTCACTATCTCATAGAATCCCACAAACGATCATTTAACCCAACGTTGAATTATATATGTTATATGTTTCAACTCCCATCCTTGCCCTCCATAATATCTTCTCAGCTCTCTGGACTCGCTCTCTATATATGATCTACATCAATGTTTACAATGGAGGTGGCCTTGGGTAGGAAAAAGCTACGTACGCCACCAACCACGTGATCATGTTGACAATGATCAGCATAATTTATACAGGAAGGTTGAGGATCGAAATGATAAATTCCTGTGATGTTCTCTTGTCCATCCATTTGTAAACAAACCATGCCAGATTCTCATGACTCGGTATTTATTTTCAATGTGAGTAGTCACTTATGTCCTAAATGCATTCCAATCCTGAGTATACCGTAGCTTAAAAGTAAACAAAAATTGGGCATATGGCAGTACTGGTGGAACAGCATTTCTGCTTTCTGACCTGAACGAGGACGTATGCACTAGACAGGTTGGTAGGTGTAACACGGATACTACAGGAGTGAGGTGCGCTTCTTCGGTGGTATTTATGATGGCGCAAGTATGGGAGCTGTGGGCAGCCAAGAACCAACAGGATAGGGTAGAAATGTTTATGTCACATTTTCCTCGCCAGTGGTTATATTGTTGACTCACTTAGCCACCCGACATATACATGTAGGCTATATATACAGCACAAAATATCCATTGTCATGTTTTCTCACGATCTCTTGGGTTTTTTGTGTGAGTGACCAGCGGTCATTTATATTTTAAAAGATTGGTGTTACTATCGGTTCTCATCAAGTGGCAAGAAATGTTATTTTGATTTAACCATCTCGAAGTTATGTTTAGCACCGTTTAACTTTCAGTTTAAATCTATTCCTAATCACAAAGATTTTTCTTGACAAATCATGAGACATGAAATCAAATCGTTGGAATCGCACATCAAAAATACAACTTGAAAATAAAAATCACTTTATAAAAATCGCTGACTCTCTGGTTTTGGTGACCTATCTACCTATAAGAATATAATAAAATGGTAAATGCAGACTTGTCATGCATGAGGTTATGATGGGATCAGGATAGGCAGAACAACGCACTGGTTAATGCGAGGTTCGCAAATAAATGTGCGACACATCCTTTTGGAAACAAAATAATTAGCAGGAAATTCCAAAACATGGCGGGGGAAGGGGGAAGCCACTTGAGGTGAGTTGCGTATTAGAGAACCACTGCATATAAGCTCGCCAAGCAAGCTGCTCCATGCGTCTCCATAGCAACGTGTCCTGACACGACCTTCCTCACCGGCCGGCGTAGGTTGGCAGAAACTACGTCACATTAGAGGGAATGCTGCCGTGTCCTCAGCAGGCCAAGGGGGAACTGAAGGGAACGACGAATGCAGACATCTAAAACTGCTCTACTATTCCATGTAATATAGGTGACCTTATATAGCACCCAATATACCCATGTACATCAGGGTTCTTAGCATCTACTTGTACCGATCGCTGAAGAGTGACTTTGATAATGACATCAAACAATTGTGTGGACTACATATGGGTTTCATATCCCTTTTCTAGATTCCTAAACATTTAGAACCAATAGACTATTTGACATCGATTTTACAGGCAGTTCTAGAGCTGGGGATCAATAAATGCCAAAATGATTTTATTGGGTTAGAGTAGCCTAAGGGTGGGGTGTTGCAAGTATACGAAGAAAGGTACAGTATAATTAACTGGTTGGAGTTTGGAATAAATATAAAAGTATAGGTTTAAATTGTAAAATGCATCTATAGGCGCGTTTCATTCACTTGGGACCGGAACCCAGAATTTTATGGAAACCCCAAGGAGAGTCATCAACATTATTTACAACGTTTTCAAAAAGGCCTGAAAGAACATTCATCTCAAAATAGCATGGCTGTTTTTACTCACAACATGCATACCAGTGGAGACTAGATCCTACAGTGGCTAAAGGTATAGAATATCTCAAATATATCGGTATATATAGGGGATGGTAGGTTCGCTCTTTTTAAATTCATTGCCATAGGTTGCTATTTTCAGGTTCGGTATCAATAAAAAAAACGGTACCGTCATATGCTTTACAGTAGATTAAAGGTATGGCCGAGGGACTTAAATCATAATCTACGTGGATATATGCATGACGGCCCATGGGCATTTTTGAATGGGATCCAACATTATGTGAATCAACAGCTGCCAGGTAGGAAGAAATATGCCCACGATCATCAGATCCTAGTTATTGGGATATTATAGTATACCAACACATGGCTAAGCCCTGTGGGATACACGCGTACTTCAATCGCAATAGATTGCAAACTATGCCCATTTTATTTGTAAATATATATATCATTATTTGTGGTCAAGACAATTAAAATCCACAATGTTAGAGCGAAGTTTGGTAGTAAGAAAATCAAGGGCAAAAGCATTTTCTTTCGTGAACCTATGTTCCTTATGAATGAATGAGCGACAATTCAACTGTTTTCATGAATCCGGGCGATATATTTATAGTACATGCACACTCTTATTAGATGTGGAACTGTGAACCTCTTAATGATTTGCTATTTGCTTTCTGAATTGATTATTGAATTCAATGTTCGGGTTATCGATCAACGATTATATATACGTAGAGATAACAATAATAGCTTCCGAAAGGCTGGATAGCTAGGCACATGTTTGGGATCCGGTTCGATCAGCTGACGGAATGAGGTTTGGGAGATAAGATGACAAATAATGGTGACATCAGAAATAGAATAACTTGACAAGGGAGATAACTAAAACCTTTGTTTGTCCATGAATATCGAAAACCAGGGACACATCGCCAACTACATTGAAATGAGTACACTATTCTCAAATATTGATTGCAATATTATTATTTTTTTGAATCAGGTAATTTGGAATGATACTATTAGAGTATTATAATTTTACCCGAGCTATAATATAAATGAAACGATCTCACTATAATCCACTGAGCATACAAAATGAATCATTTTTTCTATGAACTTTACAAAATAGTTGTTGACGAGTTTGGAATATTGCTAAGCTACTGAAGACAAAGTAATTTGGCCTAGCAGAGGTCACACTTAAGGATACTAATAAATGTGTACATGATATATATACCATCAGTACTAGTGCATTGGATTACATATTGAACTTTAGCTGCAAGGGTCAAGAGTACGCAGGAATGGTCAACTGCATGAAGTGCTCTTAAAGTGACCACTGTGTAATCACTGATCAAATATACAACTGTGCATGAATACCAAGAACTGATCGATATGCGGTTTGGCAATCACTTATTGAGTCTCTGCCGCACGTGATGATATAAGGCAGTGCTACTGGGTTCATCGAAAAGTACAAGGCCTGAGACGTTAGCTATAATAGTCACATTTTCCCCTTAAAATAAATAATGAATACAACCTTGGCTAAAAAAAATGTTAAAATATCGGGCCGACTTCAAAGAAAGATTCCTTTCCAAAAAGCAATACCAATAAATTATATACGTCTTGCCGCTCCGATTCCAACTGATATATTTTGCGCGCTTAAGAAAGTGCTTGTTATACCTTATTGTGTCATATGTATGCACATATAATTTACATGATTAATGCACATGTTTACTATGGGTCGGCCATAATTGAGACATTTGAGCCCATGCTTTTGAAACAATAAGTCCCTGCACTCGTGTTATGGACATCATATCTTGAAACGAGATATATAAAAGAATACCAAGTATTTGCAACTCAAAACATAGTTAAGATCTGTACCGTTTGACATTATACAATCCCAGTACTACCAGTAGCCTAAACATGAATTTACACATACAGCATACATAACAAGGTCTCATAAAATGCCATCCGCTTTCTTATCTCGCATACATGTGAGAGAATCTATAGCATATATGGGAGAATATGAATCCCGTATGTAAGTATACTGAACAAAACGTGTTCAAAGTCTACCCATTGTTTCATTATTTCTAAGTATATATCGCTTGGAAGGGAACATTATAACCTGTATAAATAGATATAATCAGGTTCAACGCATGGCTGCTTGACTTCCATTTGACATGATCATTTTTCATACAAAAAAGTGTAAAAACAAACAAACCGGAAAGAGTTTCGCTATCTAAAGTCAACCAGGCGGATCGATTGGAAAAGTACTAATGTGTGCATTTGAATGCCTGACCACACAACTTCATTAGATTCCATAAAAAAAACCTAAGTAAACATCACTTAGCTATTTAATTTGAACAAAGGATTGTAAATATGCACGGTCTAGCGTTGAAAATGAAACACATAATTCATAATTCCCTAATTAATATAAAAGAAGATATTTACTTATACATGGAATGAATTGTCATATATAGGAATTGAATAGTGATGTCATAAAGACATAGCATCCTATCTACCGGTAATGGAAAAATCCATGTTCTGTTCGAAAATTCAGAGACGATTTTGTTTACTGATATAGGGTATTTAGGAGCTTAGGAACATGTCGACACTCTTGAATAAGACTAAGTGCTTATGATGATAGGTGATATAATTTTCCGAGAAAGGAAACAACCATTATTCACTCTAGGCCAAATCATTTACCGACGCAAATGTTCCGAGGAACTCTCGACTAATTTAGATTGATCCATAACCTGACTGTATATATTACCACAAAAAGGTCGTGTCCTCGTCAGTACAGACCATACAGTGGAGTGCAATAATATCCACCCTCCAACTCTGGGTGACATTACGTGATATAAGACACTCGTAATTGTGCCAATAAAATTTGCCGGTGCATTGGCTCCAGTCCTTCGATCTTTTTTTTCTAGGGTGGAAAAAGTTTACTGTTTGTGATCAGACGCAACTCGAATAAATTAATATTATTCCGGTAGACTGCATCTTTTATATTTCACATATGTAGCGAGGGGGGACTTGATATATACCAGTAAAATATATATACCGTACTTTCAATTAGACACATCAAAGAAGACACCTTGGCTTCCTAGACAACACAAAGAGGCCGGGTCTTGCTGAGTTGCCATTGTGAATATGAATAGAGAATGTGTATGAATAGAAATGGGCCCTAATTAGGACGTGGAGAAAATGGTGAGGCGGTGTATTCAGCCGATTGAAGTAACAATAGGTAGTCAAGTCCATTCTCTTACAACATACATACACGGGTCATCATTAGTTCATCAGGTGACAGGACACCATCTCTTCGTGTGGACTACTCCAAAGTGTACTATTGTTCGAAACTGTCCCCCATTGAATTATTTGATTTTAATTTCCATCTAGTCATAGATTTGCATGCACGCGAGAAAAGTTTTCGTTTCACGGGGAAAAAGAAAGATCTTGGTGTCAGTATAAATAAGCATTCGTTTCAAGTTAAAAATTCGACTTTAAAGTTAATTTCAATTGATTTGGCATAGGCTATTCTATTGCATATTCTTAAATTTCATGGACATTTTTTTCAAATAAAAACTCTATATGAAGAAGCCACTAGTCAATGATATACAAAAAGCGCGAACCAAGAAATGGGGAACTGTTTTTTTCCCCATATCGAATACCTTGATATCATCATTATTATTATCTAAACGGAGCTCATACGTCTCCCATTTAGTGATTCCAAATTTCAAGTCAATAGAAGACAATACAAAGGTCTGGCACAAAAAAGATGTCGGAATTATGACAAACTTACAGGTATGTCTTCCACAGCGAAGCTTAGAATGTAAATATCATTTTAACTCGTCAGATTTCTATGCCTCTCCTTTCCGAACTTGTTTACCTGGTCCTGGCCCTCTCACGGCCCCGTCCTTCTCAACGAACCACGTGACTGTGTTTACTAACAAAGCTGCACCGGCCGGCGTAGACGTGCCACGGTCTATACATACTTTATTTATGATTATTCATGTCCATGGCTAACCAGTCCTTTTTTTATGTTTCGAAAGTTTGGTCACAGTTTTGTGATTGTAGATAGTTCGGAAATGATTTCAACATATCCTCATATCCTGATATGCGTGCATCATTAGACCACATCGATTTCCCGGGGAAAAGGAGTTAGCGACGTCGCGTTCTTCCAATATGCATCACCGGCCACCAATAACATTACAGAGAACTGTATCCGTCCAATCCCTCGTTCTCATCCCATTTCGCAACCAGGCCGATTGAGCTAATATTAAACGGTTCTTTCCCATATGAACAATGTGGATCTTCGAGTGATTGATAGAGTTCAGTCGTCAATCGTAGTAGGAAAACAGGAATTTGGGCAACAGGAGCAGTGCTTGAGAGTTATGAAAAAGTAATTGGAAGGAACATTTGGAGACCAAAGAGTTATTAATAGTATCTCTGGACGCTGCTCGGTTAAATGTTATATAAGGGTGAAATCAGCGTGATCGACGAAGACAGGGCGGGGGAGGGAGGGGGGGGGGGGGGGGGGGGGGGGCAACAGGGAAAAACATCACATGACTGGAGAAGCTGCGTCATTTCTGAACATTCTTATGGTGTGTGTACATTCATGAAGCAGGCTTATATCAGTCAGCCAAACCCTGGCGGTAAGGCCCCACTGACAATTATGTATCATGTGATGTAACATCCGGATATTTACCACCGAATCAAATCAAACAATAATACTTACCATATAAAAAAACTTGGGCCATCCATCATTGTTTTTCATGCAAAGCTGGTATATAACGTCCACTCAGCCGTTTATTTACCCACGGGAATGTTATTTATTGGAATTATTCTATTTACAACATACCGTACAACAACAATGCCCGGCGACAATGTTATGCTTGACTATGCAATGTCCTTGCAAGTCCATACTTTACAATGATAACAACATTCTCTTCCAGAGCAGAAGGGGTTAAAAATTAAACTCTAACTAGCCGGCATATGTGGTTAACACAATTTTGTGGGTGTTTTCCCTCCGAGATGTTGTTCAGAGATGTCATGTTTTAACCGTACGCCAGTAAACGTGTTTGTAGAACAAAACATACATTCAAACAATTTAGATTACGGTAGTGTGCGAATTTGGCACAGCGGAAAGATAGTCTCTTCTTGGGCGTAATCGATTTTTCTATCAACTCCTCTGGGAGAGACCCTTTACCTTCCTTCCTCTCTCCTCTTCCTCCCCCCCCCCCCCCCCTCACTTAGATCGCTCAATCTCTCCCTCTTTGAGTCTCTCCATTTCTCTCTCATGCATATAGGCAAACAGGCCAGCACACAAAGAGATTACCTGCAGGTCCCCATATAAACCAGAGATATACAAGTAAGCCAGAACGTAGAACCACCACAACCTGTCTACCGATCCTTCATATGCCTAATGTAGAACAGACCACGCCCACTTTTCCTGGCACAGTGCCAACTGCTTGCAAACCCTGTTGGTTTGGCCAGTACTGTATGGGTTTCGCTGGGCCGAGACCTCAAATACTCTAATCTAAGGACAGCTATTCACAATCAAATCCCCAGCCAGATCTATAAAAACGTTATTGTGTTGAACAACACACAAGATGGCTTTTTAAATGGAAACAAGTCGGGGAGGGTTCAGTGGGTACACATATCATATATATCGATGGTAACTGGGAACAGATTTCTATTACTCTGGGCTAAACACTGAAGCGAAAACAAGACTGCCATGAAGGCTGCGGCCTACAAACAGTGGCAATCACTGTAAAACATCATATTTTAGTCCCTTCCCCTTGTGTGACACATTCCGAGACATCTCTATTGTCATGGTAAACGTCCTAGATATGACACCATACTTTTTTAATATTACGAGAGTAATTGAGTTAACCCTTCTCTGACGGTGTTCAATCTATATTTTCGTCATGGTCATGACGCCATGTTACAAAATCCATCTTCCCCATCCTTTTACAGGCATGGGGAGAGGGGGCGAGCAGAATACATTTTAAACCAAAATGTAATATTTTTCTCTATCGTAATTGACTGTGATGTATAATGAGAACTGGCCACAAGGAGCAAAATCAATATCAACACTGAGAAAAAATGAAGGGATTTACAGTTGGGCTGATGCAAGCCTCGCTCACATCAGCTTTTCCATTCTCGGTCTTCTGCATACATTATCATGTCACGTGACCAGTGATCTAAATTTAACCTCTTGTATACCAACATAGGCACATGGCTACCCAGCGACAGCGGCAGCCGACTCGAGAAGGAGGGAAGCGGCGACTCCGGGAGTGGGCGGTGGTTGTGTTGGTGCAGGTTGTGGTATGGCGGTGAAGGCCTAATATTGGCAGGCCTGTTTGGGAAATGACCCAGGATCGGATCAGCTGGTGAGCCGGCCGGCTTCACCTAAGAGTGAACTCAGAAGTTTGCACAAAGAAATGGATTCATGACCAAATGCAGGGGAAGGGAGGGGGTACAGACAAAAGCTTACGTCAGATTTTAAAGAAAATCCATGTTCTTATCAGAACCTGGTTTCTGATAACTTTTATCATTTGTTTTATGTTTAAGGATTTATGGGTGCTAATTAAGGAGTCTCTTTCTTTAGAAATTCTTAGCTCCAGAAGATCTAACTAGTTTCATGTACAATCCAATATACCGGTATATGTATTAAAACCAAAAGAAATATTGATCATCTTCGTCTGGGTGACCAAATGTAGCTAGAACGGTATTTGAAGGGAATTGAATTGAAGAGAGTTATGTGTCTGATGACATAGAAATGCCATGGGTAACGCCCATCTGATCAAAGGCAATATCTCCCAGATTTCTGGAAAGCGTATCCATATATTTTTAATTATGACACGCGTGTAAAAATTGGATTTTCAACGTGTGTTCCAGCAGGCTTCTACCTGAATTATACTCGATAGAGTATTATTAATTTTAGGATCCAGTCCAAATACCGCACGTAACATGTGTTATTGTTAGCACTCAGGTACTATTCATGACCTCCAATGATCCCATCTACGTAAAAATTCTTTCAGGAGTTTCGCAATATGCTGGTCGAAATAGGCAACCAACCTTAAGCACACAAGGGTCCACTGAGGCCATATGGACAGTTCCTCGATGTATAAACAGGCTTATAATGACTTGCTCAAAACTTGGACCGGAGCAGAAAGGTTACGTGATAATCTGCCTAATACATGATCCAGGCAGCAAGGGCGGGGGCAGGACAAGGTCAGTCGGCCGTATTCATAGTTATCCTCCCCCAGAGCAGGTTAAAAACGCCCGAACATAAAACCTACACTGTATCTGGATACCAAATGCAATACCATGACAGATGATTACATGTATTTTCTTACAGATAATAAAGTCATAATGCGCTAAATAGCTGGTACAAGAATTGGGTATACCTGACAAAACGTTTTTATTGACATTCCAATAGAATGCAACATGCTCTAGAGTCTAATTTTTCGTCAGTCGCTTTCAATAGTTTCATCTGTCAGTTTGTGTATACAAATGCAACGAGTAACTAGGGCAAATAGTATATAATTGATATATGTTATACATGTATATATAATTTATATATATTAGAACAAAGGAAGTTTTACTATCCATTGTCCTTGCAGTCTAAGTCCATTGTTGGTCCTAAGGTGAATGTAGAGTGTACTTACTGAATGAATGCTAATAACTGGGGTTGAAAACAATCGATAACTGTAAGACTGCATTTACAAACAGCGGGGAGACACAATTGCCAAATGTGTAGGGCAGTTGGTCACAGCTGCAGTATTAACATACCTATTTTATTGGAAAAATTCATTACGTTTTCACAGGTTACCCCAAAGAAATACTGCATCGGTCCTTGTAATGAAACATCTGCCAAAGTATTACCCAGATTATATTTCATAAGAGCAATAATACATTAGAAATGTAAAGGTATCCTAGTGTTAATATTCAATATTGCAAGTAGCAAAGTAAAATTGGATTTAATCTCAGGAGGGGGTCTCATAACTCTGTACTGGTAAATAGAGATGTGGTTATGAGAAATAACCCAATGGTCAATATCAAATAAACGTTTCAACACGGCCAGTTCTCATGACATCTGTTCGTGATTATACAGGTGGAAGGAAGGGAAGTAATGTGGGATGCCTGTCCATCCCCACGTATTTATCTATAGCTAGGTGTGGAAGTTATGTGAAAACAAGCAAGTGAAGTATTTATTGATTAGGAGCTGGGTAGATCATAGATCTGGAAGCCTTTCATATCTGGGTCATTTAGCCGGCCGGCCGGTGTGTTTCACACCATGCTGTGTATTACATATACGACGGTATTCTCATACAATGTATGCACACCTATACGTTACTAAATGCAGGCCACCATTGATACAATGCTTTGAGATACTATGTCATATATACAATACAATTTGTGACAATGAATCATAAATTTCATGCTTATAATATATATGGGCTTCGTATGCCCTGAGGGATACCATACACTTATATGACTAATGGCAAAATCCTCACTAATTGACGTGGTGAAAATGTTTCAAATTGTCTCATCAATTGCCACACACTGGTCCTTCATGAAAATAATGATAAAAGTAAATGTGTAAGTACAACAATAAGATTAAACCTTTGTGTAAGCACAAAGACCCGCGACTTATGTTTATGGCACAGTTAAGACACGGGCATTCTTTCACTAACGGATAAGCTTAGGAACTTCCAAAAACCTTGGGTGGTTATTTGTGCCAATATTTAGTAGAAACTCATCCTATTAACAGGGGAGCGAAACTGTGAATGCTAAACCACTGGGACTATACAAATCCAGAAAAATAGACATAGATTTTAAACCTGAAAAAGCCTGTTTAAGGCAATCTGGGCCAACATGGATTGCTCATGAGAAACAAAAGCACATTACCACCGAAGGCCATGAAGAGAGGAGAGTAAATTACGACATTATAAAGTAAGTCTGGGCCCAATATAAATCTTCCAGGAATGTGACATGATAAAGCACGGTCTATGATTGATAGGTATGCTCGGCCTACCGCATTCCTAAACATGAAATGGCTCAATGAGATGGACTGCATGCCCACTGACCACCACAACGCCCGCCACAACTCGCATTAACGATTGTATTAATGATTGATACTTGGCCGAGAGCAGCCTTCACATCAACTGTTATTTCAATTATCATGCTCTGGACGAACAATTTAACTTCCCATGAGATTAAACAGAATATGTATGGTGATAAAATAAAGTGTCTTCATTAATTGAAATGAAATGGGTAATAATTTTGTCAATTAGTTCTACTAATACCGTTTTCCAGGGTCGCGCACCGTCTGATATATGAGGGTAAATTCATATTGTACGTTACATTATGCGTGCAAGGATGATATGTTGGTGTAAGCTAGACATAGACCGACACTTGCGAGAATAAACTAAATTAATTGCAAATACCAGTAAATATACCCCCTTCAATTATAGTCTCAAACCTAAAATTCCAACGACAAAATCTGGAAAAAGATAATTTGATAAGAAAAATGAACAACTGTACTCACCCTCCTCTTTTTAGGCGACACATCATCGTCAAAATAATCAGTTGTATCGTCCAGTTCGATGCCCTCATCTATTGGAGGTGTGCCGAAAAGTGGAACGGAGGGTGCTGAATGGCTGAGGTGCTGCGGAGGGGAGGGAGTGCTGGATTCTGATTTCATGGTGAAGACTCCACTGGAGCCTACACTGGAGCCTGGGCCTGACGTTCCTCCAGGTGATACAGCTCCTAGAAACACAATAACATAATACATATTTTTATCTCATTTTCATGTTGGCATTTAAAAAACCCATCCAAGACAATACATCAGCCATCGCAGGGAAGAGGACACATGCAGTAAATGGTTCGATATATTAACGAAGATTGTCTAACATATGTGTGTGTCCAATAGGAATGTCTATGATTAAGGTTTACAGAAGTCGGAGATTGGGGGAATCCGATTGCACGATGAGGAGTTGACCCCATCCTGAGAGTGTAAATATACGTTGTTGCGTCACTAGCTCAAGAGAGACCTGCAACCAGAGCGCCTTGCCAAATATTGGATACCACTATTACCAGTGCAACTGGACATCAAAACCTTAAAATGCCTAATCAGCACATGTACTTGAACAAGAGTAGTTTTTTGTCTTGGGGGATTTTCTAACACAACAAAATAAGGCCCCTTCATCTGGAACACATTTGCACTGTTATACATAGTATTGGGTTGGATTTCTGTCCTTTATTCTAATTTTCTGATCTTCACTATTTCTAAATTATATGCCCTCTGAGCACTGATGGTAGTCGAGCGCACGATAGTGGTTAGGTTTTGTTTATCAATGCTCGATAGCATGCAGTGAGATCAGCTGATCCTTAGTGAAACAAATACTAGACCATGCTCATGTGAACCAGAATCCGTGGCTGAATGACAAAGCACACTGTCCCATTTTATACATCTGTGACCTAATACAAGGCTAGAGCTCTACAATTCTAGCCTTGTCACCATGGCTAGAAATGGAACAATATCTACGCCCGGCGTATGGGGAGACCGGTCATTCACAACGGTATATATATAGACTAATAGGGTTCTCATTTATATGCTGAACACTGCCACTCCTGCTACAGAACTGAAAGCTTTCATCTGCCCTGTTTGTTCACAGAGGAATGCGGACTTCTCCTTTGCCAAGTTGAATATTGATTATTTATTGCCGGAGATTATGTTTTAAAGCATATTTCAACTTGTACCAATAACTTATAACCATACACGGAGTTCTTTAGTGTTACAGGGTTTTTGAACTTATGAATATCATCATGCGAAAATTCTGCATAATATGAGTTTACTTTAATAGACTCACGAACTCAAGATTAAGAACTCCGGTAAGATTTGTTGTTGTGCTGATTATGTAGGTGA
Organism: Sthenelais limicola; assembly: GCA_942159475.1. NCBI lineage: Eukaryota > Metazoa > Annelida > Polychaeta > Phyllodocida > Sigalionidae > Sthenelais > Sthenelais limicola. Next base: position 53,128,966 of record OW804100.1, on the reverse strand, counting down.
AGAGGGGTAAGAACTCTTGGTGAAAATGGTAACCAATCTGCACTAAGGACAAACCCAATGCACTGATCGACCATACAAAAAACCTGCTAGTCTGGCAGATATTAAGGGGGCTATTTTGATACGCGCTCTAAAATGGGACAAAGTTTAAAATAGCTGTAACTAAATATTATAAGGAGCCTACACAAAGAGAAAGACACAGACTCGCGGCCCAAGTACCATCGCTGAAGTTAAATCGGAGATTCACTCATCCAGGACCGCGCCTTTCTCCCTAGCTGTGAACTCTTGCCCCTGTTGCTCCCTGTGGGCTGTTTCCTCCCTTGCTCAAACATGGATTGCACTGGTTTAATGCGTTAGCAAACATGAATTCAATGCCTCCACATAAGGCACCATGAAGTTAATGAATATAAACCCCAATTTTGAGAGTTGAGTTAACAATTAATTTAAGTGGTGGTCAAAAGACCCACACAGGACCTATTTCCCTAAATAGAACAGGTGTCAGGGGATGGAGATAGTGAAGTGATTCCTGGCGTGCTTTTCAGTGCACAATGTTAACCATATGTAATGTTGTGTAACCACGACGATCGAGGACTAGGCGGTCCTATATGCTCAGTTGGGGGTCGGATGTGTGGGATCTGTACCTGGGTTATGAATCCTCGCGGTCTACACATTGGGTCTGCCGGCAGTTGTGAAGTCTGTGATTAGCTTTAGGCCTACATTTGTGAAGATCTTTCACCCATACTGGCCAGGCATAGCACTTTCTTTTGTCAATGACTTCCCAGTTGAAGCGCGCATACACACAGTTGCATATTAATTGTAGTCAACAATGATCTCTGATATAGAACGGTTTCATCTTATCGACCTGGGTCGAATATACAGGTCTGCTGAACTTTAAAGTTTAGATCCTCTGGGCTAGGCTGTATCCGGGGTTATATACTTTTTATTATTAGGATTTTTATCTCAGAACTAAACCAGCACTCAAAGAAGAATAAGGGAAGTGCATACATTCAGGACAAAATAACATTCTGAAACAGCAAGAAAACCATTCAGTTCAGGTGTGGGTTTCTATATGTTGCACAAGAGAGCTGTTAATGTATGCTATTCTCCGTTGCTCATTCGCCTGTGAAATTCTAAAGCGTTGTGACGTCATACGAGAGAGGGAATAACATATAAGGCAAATAGTGGTAGCATCAGAACAGAAAAGGAACGGAATAGAATTAATGTCATGGTGACAGCTATTACTAACTTGTCTGTGGAATATTACATAGTAAATTGGAAAGATCTATGGTACTCTAGCCAAACACGAGAAACTGACCGGAGAGATTGTGGTGAATTCTCTTCTAAATTAAATGGTCGAGCAATCGGTCATATTACAAACAATATATACATTGTATCTACCTCTAAAATAAGATGACCTATCAAATTGTGGGTCAGCAATTTTAGTTTCCTACGCAAAAAAAAGCCACCTTCATAGTACCGGTCTAAATACCCAATGCCAATGGTAAGAATGATACTTCAATAAGTTACTAAGACTAAAGTAGGTGTTACCTTTATCAAAGAATCCTGGAAACTGAGGTCGGTCTGAGAAACTACATGGGAACTGTGGAGACTGGGGACTACATGAGAGACTTGTGAGGACCATTGCAGCCATATGTTCATCCATTGTGTCCATTTCCTCGTCTTTGCTTCCATCACATTCCATGCTCTCCTCGGCATCGGGAAAACTTTTCCGGCGCCGGCTGAAAATGTATACATTACTGTTAAAATCAGCGTCATAGTTGACACCCCATTGCCAACTGACAGTGTCACTACTTCTAAAATAGTCACGATTACTATTTCTATCCCTGCCCTGGGTCTAAATTGTAAGTCCCCCCCCCCCCCCCTTTTTTTTTCCCCCATTAAAATCAAGAAGGAATCCCTGAAATCAAAAAATAATTATCAATCCAATTGACCACATTGAGTTCAGGTTCTGCAATAACAAAGGCCGGCCGGCCGGTCACATCGAAAACCTTAAATCTAATTTCTTGGAATATTAAAGTGGGCCTTGGTGGGGACCCGGCTGGGGTCAAACCCAAAGGCACCCTAACGAAAAGTACATGAGCTCGACCAAAGACCGTCTTTGCCTTTGGCTCGACCAATCATGATATAGGAGGTTAAAACCTTCCCATACGTGGGACAGAATATAAATTTATACAAAAGATATGTTAACATAAGGAGTAAAATAGCCAATGTTGGTCCCAACCCCAACACCTTGGGAATAAGTAACTAAATATTCCCCCCAGCACAGGACGGGCCATGTTTAGCCCGAGCCCGGGCAGGCATTGAAAACGTAACTAACTCACCTCTTGATGTGAGGGGTGTGAGAGGGCACCTCAATGATCTGAGAAACAGTACGTTTTTTTGGCTCAGCATGAACATCAGCGAGCCGGGAATAATCCGTATCTTGGTCTTGTAGCCTCGCAGACTTTCTACTTTGTAACAATCTAACTTCATCAAGTCTCCTTATGACTTCCAATTCTGTCCCATCGCTGTATTGAATACTGATCACAACTTCATCCAAATCGGTGTCATGGTTGAGGACAAGGCCAGAGACTTCTCGGCCGTTATGTGTGAGAAAAACACGTTGAGCATGTTTAAGTCTGCACATTGAAACATTCTGAAATCCTGGTCCGATAATGTCTTGTTCTAATGCCAGTTTCGTGTAGCCATCATCGAAACGGATGATGAATAGATCGTCGCCATTTGGACCTGTTTGAGTTGACTGAATGATGCCCGGGTAATACCGGCCATCTTGCCAAGTCGAGCAAACTCGGGTTCCAATAATGGAACGCTTTGCAAGTCTTCGCGAACTGAACATTTTGCCCTCCAACACTGATCACATCAGGAAATGTTAAAACTTGTTCACGAAGTATCCCAGGAACTTTCCGGTGATGAAATGTCCGTCTCTGATCGGTGAAATTAACGTCTGATTTCGGTCTGATCTAGCTCAGCTGTTTCAAGATGCCGGGTTTGTTTTGGTTTTAGCAAAGGCGGAGCCAGAACTAATTTATTCACCCCAGCCACGTGACTGGTTTTCTGCATTCTGATTGGTCACGCCCTGTTGCCCCATACCAGTGATTGGTCGGATCAATCACCTTCATGTCGCCGGAGCCGGGTTACCTCCATGTCAACACAATATTTCACTAACTTATGCCGGGTATATCTGTCCAATTCTGGGATCCCCAAACCCCAGTGACATATTCAGGTCGATAGCCAACTGATCACCACCTTTTTCGTTTGATAAATCTTAGTTCTAAGGACGTAATTTAGGTATGTTTTGGTAGAAGGCAGCTGTCAATCATTTGATGTCAAAATAGCGATGTTTATGTTGGTTCCATTCTTCCGCCGATGGCCCCTCTGCATATACAGTAATCAGTTTATTTAAATCGTTAACATCTGGAAATAAGGTCCCCAAAATATGATATTTAGATCCGAATTACACGAACGTGTAGGTACGTGATCAACTGAGGGAAATCTCATACATGTCATGAATTTCTTCGGTGAACATGGAGGAAATGATTGTCGACAAGGGCATCGGCTAAGGGAGGGAAACGCAAGATCTACTCAGCTATTGACCTACATATCACGGAAACATTCGGGTTGTGTGGAAAAATATTCTGTTCAAGCTATTTTCAATGAAGAACACGTGGCGCCAACTGTCGATCCAACCGCTACAGAGAAGCGGATAACAATAACATTCATTTGACTTCCCAAGCCTTATGGCCATGCAAGCGCTGCTGGCTGCCGCTTGGCGCTTCTCGCGCGCGCGCACCGATGAAACAAGAGCCTCACGAAAGATGGAGCAGAAACACAGCGGCCTCATCAGACATTGCAGAATATATTATATGCATGGTGTAGATGAAGACAGGAGAACAAGGCAGTGCATGTATACGTAGGCCTACTGGAAGATCTGCAGGCAATATTATTGGAGCAAGACAGCTATAACCACTAAATAAGGCCCATAAACATTATGTTTCCAGACATCTCTCCAATTGAACCCTGATAGCTTTTTATTTTTTTATACGAGTTCTGAACAAGTATATATATTATCAGAGCTTACAATGTGGGGAAGAGTTTGGTACAACTGTCACTTTTTAGAAATTATGTTTGATGGTCAAGTTGCCATGGCAACTGTTTCTGAAAAATTTTGAAATTGTAAAAACATAAGGACCTTGTGGCAATCAAATCTCTCTCATTTGATGAAAAATTGATGAAAACTAATTTTATCTCTGCAAGTTGAAATTAACAAATTTCCGCATCTGATGATATATCACATGTGTGATTCCAATATTGTCCCAAGGAATAAAAACAGTAGGAGTCAAGCAATGAAATGGTAAAAAATGACCAATTTTGGCCTGGTTTGGGGAGACATCAAAGATAAGGAAACATCTTGTCTTTAATCAGAATGATAGACCCCCAGATTATTTCATAAGGCTGATGTCCATATTCCATTGACGATATGATGTATTGTAGATATTGAATTCTCAAAAAATTAGCTCTAAGAAGAAATGAAATGAAATTAAACTATTGTAAATTCAATTGGAATGTTAGTTAAAAGGCAAATATAGCCCAAAATATGGCCAAAGTGATGACATTACCAAATAAGGGAGCATAGTTAGGCTTAGTTGGTCGCCATGGTTACATTAGTGATTTTAATTAAGAAAAACAATTCAAATCTCAAGTATGGCTCTAAAATTATAAGTATACCAACTTATAAGTTACACATTCCAGATTAAAGCGCTGAATTTTATATTTCTATAAGTGTCCACGTCATGGGCCTTATTTAGTGCAATTACCTTTTAGTACTATGGAAAGCCATTTATGTACATATCGCCAATCCGTAATAATGGACAGGCAGAAATCCTGTTCTACGTCATACAGTTCCTGTTCAGCAGTATACAGTGCCGGGGTAGTAGCACACGGCGGCCGGGTTAGGCTTCTGCCCTGCTGATCAGCAACAGGTCTCTAGTCTCAGATGTGGGGCAGGAACTGGTCAGCAAAATTCATTCGTGAATAGACTTTTTTTTAAAAAAACAAATAATTAGTAATACCAGGCCTGTTATCCATATTTATGTACATGTCCCCATAACCCTAAAACGGGAAGACTAGCATGCTGATCAGGAATACAGAAGGAAGAATAGCCATAGAAAAAGCGTGCGGACTGGGAATTTTATTTTCTGTTCAGCTGCGGGATAGCCTCCAACCCGCACTCTGACTATTCTTCCAAAAAGTTACATTTTAGGATTTGCCACATATGAGAGTGTGTGTCTGGGGCGGGGGGGGGGCAGTGTACAGCTGTCCTAGCTTAACAATACCACCCCCACCCCCACCCCCCAACACACACACACACACTTGAAAAATGCCCTGCCCCTGCTGTGGAATACCTCCAATATTGGTTCATCCCTGGATTTCAAACTTTTTTCTTCTTCTTTTTTTATATATATTAAAATCGATTTTATTTCAGTTATCCTGCCAATATGGCATATATAAATCTAACGTTCTCGCGACATCTGAATGAACACATACTGGCCAACATTTACTTTTCAAGAGGCTTTCCTAATTTTGCTTCTTTTTTTTAACGATTTTCTATTTCACACAACACTCTACTTCCAACCCTTTTAGGTTGACTGTCCACCTCAGAGACATTTATTACACCGACACAACTCAAATGAATCAATAAACTGAACATGTACCAAGACACACATTGCTAGTTTTATTGTTTTATTGTTTCATAAGTATACATCCCTAAAATTTTAATCCATTATACCTGTACCTCCTTCCTTCATTACTTCGTTACCTTTTGTGTTACACTAGTTGTAACAGTTGTTTTGTTTTTTTCCCATTGCTTTATAGCCTTTTCAAGAGTTAGACAACCTGACCCCAAAGTCGTTTATGCATTTTTGCATGCTTGGCATTTTTTTCCTCTACCTCCTTCAGTGGCGTTAGTCTTCTCTCCATATTGAATGGCTCTAAACCTTTTGATCGTTTCTTTGCAAAGAAAACCATACTAGATTTCAAACTTAATGACACTATAAATTATATATATGTTATATTTGGATGGGACACTAATTCCAAAAGTTATAACAGGTTGAAAAATTCTGCCTTATTCTTATTAATAGATTGGGCCATCCTTTCCCCCAAATAGGGGGTCTAGACCCCCCTAACTAAATATCATTTGCAAAAATATGATAGTGTGGTATCTTTACAAATTTAATAACACAACATATGTTAAAATTGGAGTATCATTAGAGAAATTCTATAATTTGAGTGTTTACACCTTACCTGTTTTGATGGGTTGAGCCCCCTCCCCAATTTCAGGGGGTCCAGGTCCCCCTAGTTAAAAAATACTTACTAATATGGTTACATCTCGTTATTCTAAAGTTAATGACACAAATTATGTTAAATTCGGACTATTATTTCAATAGTTATGACATTTTTACTTGTAATGGTCTGTAATGGTGAAAATACCCCTGTACGTCCCGGAAATAGGGGCGGGGTTCCTAGAGCCCCCTACTTTAATATTATTTGCAAATATATGATACTGTGGCATCATCACATATTAGATAACACAAGATATGTTCAAATTGGAGTATTATTACTGAAGTTCTTTTTTTTTTTTTAGATTTAGAAAATATTTTATTCAGGTCTACAACATTTCCACATGTATATAGTATGAATATTTTCAGGACAGCCTGATCGAAATAACAGATGGTGGCAAAAATTTATACATCAACTCTACTGAGGACAGTACATGATACATTTACATAATCTATATATAAGTTAACTTTATATAATACTCATGTTAGGTAAGGTATAATAAAATGAAAGAAGAAAGTTAAAAACAAGGATTCCAACTCATTTCACCTTATCAATGGCGAGTTTTTGAGAGGAAGAAGAATTAAAGAACATTATGATACACTTTTATCGACGCCATGCTCTTTCATATTAACCATTAATAATCAAGAATACATCATGTATTTGTACATTATATTTAAAGACAATGTTCCAGTGCTACTCTAGACAAAGAAAAAAATATTTCAATGAATAGTATACATAAAAGGAGCAACCTAATACAATATCTAGTATAACATTCCAATAAATACCAGTATGTTAGTTTTTCACATCATTTTTCTATTTTTTTGTATCTAGCATTATGCAACTATTCCAGACCTTACAAAATTAGCTAGATAGAGTTGTTTTATCCTAGCTTTTAAGCGTTTGGGATCTAGTTCAATGTGTATAGCCTCAGGTAGTCCATTCCAAATGCTAATACCTTTGGCTAAAATGCTTCTACTGATTCTTGCCTTTTTCCATCTATACTCAGCTATATGTCTCCTATTGCCATTTCGGAGATTATGTCCATGTTCTACCTCAACGAAATTACAACATCTTGGTAGAAGACATTAAAATCGAATTTCCCTCCTCATAGCAATAGGTAGTAATTTGCTCGGGTACAGGTACAGGTAATTGCTCTATACGATAGAAAGAATTTCCATAAATAATCCTCAGAGCTTTATTTTGAAGCTTCTGCATACAAATATAATTGGTTTTATTGGCAAGATCGGTAAATATGCAACCTCTTTCAACAATTGGTAGTATGAAGGTTTTATAAACCAGTAAGCATGTTTCCTTGGATAATAGATGTTTAGCTTTTATTAACCTACCCAAGTAAGAACTGCCCATGCCATAATTAATATTCAACTGCTTTGTCATGGATAATGAAGAGTTCAGCCACAAGCCAAGGTATTGAAACTCATCAACATATTCCACCTGTCTTCCATTCATATAAACAGGTACAGGATTTCTTATGTAATTATCTATCGTGCTGTGAAAAATCAGGATCTTGCTCTTATTCTTGTTTACTTTTAAAAAATTGATGTCAGCCCAGCTTTTAAATTTATTTAAGTCATGTTGTATAAGAGTGAAAGAATCTTTTCCAAGGATTGGCATGCAGATCGCACAGTCGTCTGCATATAATGTTACCTTGCCATGGAATTTCACCTTGAATTGATATAGATTATAAACATAAGAGGTCCAATAATACTCCCTTGAGCAACACCTGCTTTCATAGTAAACGAGTCAGAGATATATCCGTTAAATACAGTACATTGTGTCCTTTCGGTACAGTAAGATGTTAATAATTTTATTGTTAAATCGTCGAAAACCTAGACTTTTCATTTTTCTCAGTAACAGACGGATGTTCACGCTATTAAAAGCCTTGGCTATATCGAGAAAGATTATGGCACAATTCACCGAGTGATCTTTATAGAATAATACATCATCCAATACATTCTACGTTCTAGTAGTGTAAAATGTATACCTTACATATTGTGGTGGTTTAAGCCCCCTCCCCCCCCCAAATCAGGGGGTCCAGGTCCCCCTAACTAAATAATACTTACTAATATGGTTACATCTCTTTATTCCAAAGTGAATGACACCAGTTATGTTCAAATCGGACTATTATTTCAAAAGTTATGATATTTTTACTTGATTGCTGAAAGGGGAGTCAGTCTCCGATTATAATTGCCTTCCACGGGCCCGCTGGCGTGATGATCGTTGTACACTCGGACCATAATTGTTGCTTAGACCCTAAGCTTTCATTTGGTACTAAAAAGTTAACTTTTACACGATTTTGAACTGACTCCCCATCCAGGCACCCCACTATAAGAGATGAGTGAAAGTAGCCCTGCGGGGCTAGAATGTTGGAAAGGTTCAAGTATTATGGGCACATAGGCCTGCGGTGCTAGAATGACAGGAGGCCGGAATAGTGCAAACTACCCCATTAGTTTGTGCATGCTTTCAATATGTCATCTGTGCTGCTGAATATTAATATGAAAATGATCCATACAAACCTTATTCAACATAATATGGTCTCTATTTTTATAAATAGTGTCATAAGATCAAAAGATTAAATATCATGATAGAAGTCATTTGGGAAAATATCATACATTTTGAAATACAGCAACTGTCTTCTCACTTTAAGCGGATCAGGAATACAGAATTGACTTCTACATTGGCAAACATGATTTAACATCAAGATCATACAAAAGAGTCAAGTGATATGAGTTTATCCAATTTTATGGCAAAAATAGCATTTTGGGGACAAAAATTTCCTTTCATTTAATTTCATTTCAAGAATTCTTTATTGCTGATGTTTTTACATACAGGTAATTTGATTCTGAATAAACTGTTTTCCTGAATAATCAGTTCTTCCAACGAATGCCCTGATTCTTGTTTTGTCTTAAAGGGGAACACTGGACTGGGTATAATGCGTTTTCAGACGTAGGGAAAAACTATAATATGATGTTCTGTAAACTGTATTATGCAATTCACCCATTTATAAGTCACTGGGGAGTAATTGTCTGTGTTATAACTGGCTATTATCCGGAATGCTGGCAGCTACTATATTCCCAGAATCCTATGTGAGAGTGACTGTCAGCGAAGCGCAGCTAACTTCCGTCACTCTGTAGGTAGTGTTATTGTATACAGGCTGCTGTACTGTAGGCTACTAGTTTGGTGCACTCAAATCACTTCTTTTCAACAATACCTGCCTGTGAGGCCCATGGATATTACCCTAGAACTAATGAGGAATGAAAAGACCCTATGGATCTCTTCTATTACATTTTCAATGGAAGGTAAATGAAGGTGCAAAGAATAAACTTCCTCCTCCTCATTCCTGATCACTACCCACTTGTTGTTGACTAGTCAGGTTGACAGCTTGCATGCATTACTATGGAAAGCTATCTATATACATAATATATAAGTTGGGTTCAATTAACATATCCTATATTGAAAGATCTTTACTACCTTTAGAGCTGAGCTACCCCTATATTATGCCATAAGGTCCTATCATTATTTATGTAATATTACCTCACAGGTAGACCTGGGAGTGTGTTTGTTTATTTGGGAAGATCAGTCATTTGTTTATAAATGGCTTTTCATACATACACTAAAGTGGGCACTGTTTACTGTAACAGTAAGTAGACCGTGACCACAGACTGACCAGCAGATCGGTAGTTAGCCTGCCCGTTTTAGTGTCATACATCTAGCAATATGGAAGCACTCAGAGCTAGCTTTGGGGAGAGAGGGACAGCATTTACTCCATTGAGTCTGGCAATATCATTGCACAGAAATGAGAAATATAATGAAAGATACCAGTTATTAATGATACTTGAGCTGTATGACCAGCAATTGTTCCAACCCAGTGTTTTACTTTAAATTTTTGGTACAAAGTTACAGCATGAATAACAAGAAATAAATTATAGTTATAACAAGTGATAATTAAGATGTTTTATGAGGTGATGAGATGAGAAATTAACAGATCATGGGCTTTGATAAAAGGCGAGCAAAATGACAATAACAAGTTTTTAGTTTTGGGTTGCTGCTAGGGATATTTGACATTCAAATGTCAATAATCAACAGGGTTACATTAAACCCTTACCACCACAGTCTTTATTCACAGAAAGGTACAGGTAAAATACAGTTCAAGTAAATACATTGACCCTGCCCCCCCCCCCCCCCCCCCTCGAAGCTTCTCGGCTCTTCCTAGCGTACACCCAGGTCAATCAGATGTTTCCTTTCCAGCAACTTCGTATTCATTAGCATTGTAAAGGCCCCGAAGGCAGGATACCTTGAATAAAAGCGTTGTGTAAAAACAAAATACATTGTTTCAAAGATAGATACAGGGTAGATATATTATTTCAGGGGTAATAAACAGTTTTATGTCAGGATCCAAAGGGGGCAAGAGTTTGTCCATATAGTTCTTAAATGTCTGCTTGTCCATTATTTTGTGGGCGTCAGCACTAAGATCATTCCACCTTATTTGACATTAAATAAATCAGTGAGTTAGTGATTTTGGATAATTTTGAGTTTAAGACAATTAGATTCTTTCTCCCTTTGGCATGACTTCTTGTTGGTAAAATTCTATTATCAATATAATCAGGGTTTGGGGAAAGATAGAAAGCAATAATTATATAGGCTTGTTTCTGTAGTGTCCAAATATACAGAAGTTTATGTTCTTGATTAACATTATCAAATCTTGATTTATTAGATATAATGCTGAGTGGCCGATTCTGTTGTGACTGTAATTTCTGCAGCATGGATTTGGGAGCTGAATCGTAAATGAAATCACAAAAGTAAAAATTTGGAAGGATTTTTATACAAGTCATGCTTGGCCTTGGATGTTAATGAATTTCTTGCCCTGTATAATAATCTGATTTTGGCTGAGACCAAGCTTAAAGTATTCTTTGTATGTTGTTTAAAGGTTAGTAATTCATCCAGGGTAACACCAAGGTACTTATAGTCATGGACTTATTCTAAAGATGTGCCCAAATTCAGACTGTTAGCAGAATTTTGAAGTTTTTTCTTAACTGGACTGTGAGGTGTGTTTCCTATTTACACCCCCATCATCCAAGTCTTGTTCTAATTGTGGTGATTATGACGTCCAGATAGTGTACCGCTTGAAAGATATAGTTATTTTAGACCTATTTCAGCAGATCTGAACGCCTAATATTGTTTTTATATATACAAATGAAGCATCGTCGCAAAAACGGCCCTCGCAAACCAGCCGGAAATCCCAACTACTAAACTATTTCTAGCCGCTTCAAGGCAGGGCTTCGCCCTCGGCCGATTGAATTCGAATTTTGCAGACGTTTTGCTTTGAGTTTATTCAACCATACAGACAACCAACCCAACGACCAGCAGACATTAAAATTTTAGCAGAAGAATCTATATTTCGTTACCTTTTTAATGGAATAAATGATAATCCCGGATTTTCTACCTGCAAAAGGCTATGAGCTTTGTTTTTCTGATCGGAGGGCTTCCCCGACCTGCCGCTATATATGACGTCATTGTCCCCATGGTCACATGACTGATTCGCATGATCTGATTGGCTTAGAGTCGTAGTGGCTCTTTCTGTGGCTGTGGCTTCTTATTTTGTTATGGTTGACAGCACTCGATTCAAATATGCGGTAAGCGATAACTTTTTAATTCATCAGTAAATGACACATGTTCCCATTTGGACCTTGCTCCCCTTGACTCACTCTAGCTTCTGGGATCGGTTAGAAAGTTCCAGAAAAAAAAAGCATGAACAAGTTATAAGTTTATTAAGTTAATCAATCATTTAATGAACTATTTTTCTGTTTAACTTTATAATCAGTTTAAGTTAATGTATATATTGTGCGTTTCCAAAGGAAACAAATTCTACGGTCAACTATTTGTGCGCAATGGCTAGATTATGAATATCAGACGTACTGTAATCTGAAATGCCTCGAATGTCTGTATTAGAAGAACACAGGGGTGGAAGTAAAATTCAGTTTATTAACAACTAGGAAAGTTGCACGCTCCCTGTTTACAAAGGCAGTTGGATAAACATGAAAGTACAATGCAAGGGAATTAGACTAATTAGTCTAATAATACACAATTGTCTTTTAGTCTTTGCTTGAATGTCTCCAAGACTTGAAACCCAGAAATCCCAAAGGGTGTAGTAGGTGTAGATCACTCAGATTCAGTCATGGGTGGTCCTCTCTAAATGGGTTCCTCTCAAAACCTATACAGTGGCCTTAAGTGGCAACTTGTCAATCAAACCAAGATAGCCAATAGAATACAACAAATGTCAATCAATAGGATGTCACACTGGCCTTCAGGGATTTACTGCAGAGATGGTAGAAGGTTGTCAATCAAGCAGTCCTTGCATAAGTGCAAAGTTAGTAGTGTTGGTGTGAATTACATCACACAGAGATGGGCAACCAGATATCCTCCCAGATAAGTGTCCACACTCCTCACACCAATCCTCAACCAACACCTCAAAATGTATCACACAAACTTGCTACTCAGGATGATTGACAGAATGGTACCCAATTCACTAACATTCACGATTTTTTTTTTAAAAAAATACCTAGAATGTAAAAAAGGCCTTCGGAAGACAGTGTCTGTATAGTACCGTTCCCCTTTCGGGTCGGCCACCGGCTACTTGACTTGAGTATCATAGCAAAGCTATTACTAGTACGGAATAGCGGTAGGTGGTGCTCGTCCAGAATGTTCTTTGAAAGTTGAAAAATCTGAAGCATGTGGTAGGAATTGTTGCTAGGCAATAATTCCCCCGCATTAAACAACAACCATGAGAGAGAACGTGGTATCCCACAACCCCACAGCCGGAAGTGCTCTCCCGGCCTCCAGGTGGATGGTCAAGCCTCCGGGCTGCGTCCATTCTGCACCCACACACGCTAGAGACAAGACTGAATATAATATTTGTGCGTGCTACCTGTGATGAACGGCGCTGGCGCCCCCTTCTCCCCTCGAATAACAAGGACTAAGCCTAAGGTTGACTACTGTGCAATGGCAAACCCTCAGAACGAACCTAAGAAGAACAAGCCTAAGAAAAAGTCCAGGGCAAGGAAACCAGTTACTCAGAAGCCCAGGATGCAGACCATCTACGAGGAGGACTCCTCATCCTCCGAGGAGGAGTCTGCCCACGAGGAGGGAGAGGGGGGACACGATCACGACACGAAACAGTCTCCTCCTGAGTTTAAGACCCCTAAGGCCCCAAAGAAGCCTATGACAGCCAAGAAACAGCTATCCAACGTCGTTTCAAGCCTCTGTAGTGCCCTGGTCGAAACATCCAAGGCGAATGCCACTCCATCATCGAGATCCCGCCACTCCTCACGTGGTCAAGCGTCCTCCAGCGCACGTGCTAACCCCGGGGGACACCGCTCCAAGCGCCGCAAGCACCACTCTCCCTCGTCAGACTCCTCCAGCGAGTCCACCTCCTCGGGCTTCACATCTAGCTCCTCCTCCTCACCCTCTCAAGGGCGAAGCAGAAAGAGGAAAAGAGCTGCAAAGAAATCAAAAAGAGAAAGGAGGACACCTGCAGCTAAACGCCACCCATTCAGGGAGAGGTGCCACTCCAGTTCATCGAGCTCTAGTGAGGATAGCGACATACCAGAGCCATCCCACCTCAAACGATCCTACAAGCACCACAAGCTAGCATCTAGGGCGCTAGCCAGGCAGTACCGCTCAAAAGGAAAAACCAAAGGTAATTCAAAAAAGCTTTATCTAACCCCTGAAAACTGCCTCCCCCCGGACCTCGCCACTAGGGTCAACTCAGAGAAGCGAGACCTTAACGTTGTGGAATACATCTGTGGCCTAAACCTGATGGCCGCAAGCATGAATAAGGATGGGTGTAGCCTCGATACACTCTACCATGTTAACATACACATCGCCGAGGTAGCTGAAGATGCTGTCTCCCGATCCGGCCAGGCAACAGTCATCTGGTCCCAAACAATCATAGATCACATCTGTTCTTCCAAAATTAAATGGAAGGACAACACGTTTATACAACAACAGCGGGCCAGAATCGCTTGGAATAGTAAGCCAATGCTCCCAAAATCCAAGAAAACTCGCGGAATTACATCACCATGCACACCGTATAACTCGGAGGAGTGCCCTCATAACGACTGTCACCAGGAGGGTCCAGCACTCATGCTCCACTGCTGTGGATACTGTTATTTTAATACCAAGAATAAGGAGTTTCGACACCCTGCAAAGTCGTGCAACAACAGGAAGGCCAGCCAGGGCCGTGATAATAATAACAACTCCGGCCAGCAACACAAAGGTAAGCGTGAGTGGTCACGCTCAGGCCCCTCCGACTCAGCTCCAACCAAGCCAGCTGAATCAAAAGGAAAAAACTAACTACCCGTCCCCACGCCACCAGGGACAATAATAATACCGGTGGCCCCGAAACGTACTTCCCCAGGTTTAATAAGACTCTTACCGCCAGTGATACATCTCGTTCCCATTATCAAAACAAGGCCGCCATTGCCGGAACAGGAAGTACCCTGAACTCTCTAACGTGCCCGGACATAAACAACAAACATGGCCGCCATACTTCCGGAAGACTCGAAAACAGCATCTCAGACAGTGGAAAACCTACATGTGTGACTCCCAATGACAACCCGGATCTACATAAGGACTCTATCTGTGATAATAACAATCTTATAAAGCATGTGGGTGGTTTGGAACGGCGTACGCCGCAAACTCCCATCAGGAAGACTAAATCTCTCGCTGGCCCGCATGGGCACCACTCCCCAGCCGGGGAGACTGACTACTCGGATCCCCTCGATGGTCATAACATCGCACCCGAGGGACCCGTACACACAAACTACGCCGATGTGGAACAGCATACGCTGCACTCGGATGAAGAAATAGGAATAATAACCGCCTCCATCATTGATGCCACCAACAAAACAGGTACAAACAATTATGCTCTCGGCCCCGTTACCAACTCTCCAATCCACACTGTTGACATAACCCCTCGACAGGCCTTCCTCGACGGCTTGGCCCTGGTTAACAACTCAATCTCCCGTGACAACCCACCACCTAACATTGACTTCTCAAACTACTCGAACTGGCCCTACCCTGCTCTTGTGCTCCCGGAGCAAATGGCTAACACTTACGAGAAGGTCAGATCAGCGGGTTTACCAAATTGGAAAGGAGCAAAAATACAAATAAATTCGAACATGGACATCTCCTCCTGGAAAAAATATGGCACAAACCACCAAGACGACCAGGTTATATACAATGGCATCCTGTACGGATTCCCTATCCAATATACAGGAGGCCCCATCTACAATGACAACACCACCGTCAACCACCCATCGGCCCTGGCCTTCCCCAGTCACATTGAGGAGTACCTGAAAACAGAATGTGAACTACAAGCCATGTCAGGCCCCTTCAAGTCACCTCCCTTCGTGCCCTGGCTACACACAAGTCCACTGATGACTAGGCCCAAGTCAGAACCCCACAAAAGACGCATAATTGTGGATCTTTCATTCCCCCACGGGGGCGTGAACGCCTGGGTCGCTAAAAACTTCTACAACGCGCTACCTGCATCACACAACTTACCGACTGTTACAATGGCATGTGACCTCATTAAAAGCATGGGAAGGAGGGACGTGGCCTTGGCCGTGTTGGACCTCTCCCGTGCTTATCGCCACTTCCAAACATGCCCCTTGGACTGGCCCATAATGTGCGTAACACATGACAACCTCACCTACGTCGACAGAGCACTTCCCTTTGGCTCAAGGATGTCTTCTTATGTCATGCAAATAGTTGCCTGCTTCATAGTGAGGGCCCTCAACACCATGAATATCAGTGCGCTCATGTACCTAGATGATCTCATCATAATGGCCCCCTCAAAGGAAGAGCTCACACCTAAGTTTGCCGCCGCCAAACAACTCCTGGCGGAACTAGGTCTGAAGGTGGCTGAAGGAAAAACCCAGCCCCCTTCCTCTGAGGTAAAATGGCTAGGTATACTCATCAACACCCGCCTCAACACCATCTCTATTCCACCGTGTAAATTGGCAGAAATAAAACTTTGTTTGGCAGCCACCGCCAATAAACACGTCATCAACACACGGACCATGCAAAGTGTCATAGGCCGAGTCGCCCATCTTGCTAAGGCCGTTAAACCAGCAACACTATTTATGCAAAGACTCCTACATGCCCTGAGGCTCGCCAAAGGAGGCCCGATCTTCATCTCACCCCTCGTGAAGGCCGACCTCAGATGGTTCGACCGATTCATGGCCCAGTATAACGGCGTCTCCATCATACCCGAAGGGTCGGTCTCACTAACCATCTGGGCAGATGCCTGCCTCACGGGGGGCGGGGCCACCAATGGCTCACAATACTACGCACACCAACTCAAAGACTCCCACACGAGGGATAGGAGTATAAACCAAATTGAAGCTATCAACTGCCTCGCTGCTGTGAGGGCCCTCACGGGGCCCGCAGACAGGGGCATGATAGTCAGAGTATGTTGCGACAACCAGGCTGCAGTGGAGTCCTTCAAAGGGGGAAAACCCAAGGACCTTGCACTAGCAGCCTGCGCCAGGGCCCTCTGGTATGAGTCAGCGGAAAAAGAAATCTCCCTGGAATATGTACATATTCCGGGCCGTCTCATGGACCTACCAGATGCCCTGTCCAGATCCCACACCTCTCGTCTATTTTATGATAAGGCCCAATCTTTAATTCAAGAACTCGACCTTAAACAAATTACCACAAGTGACTCAATGTTTGACATCTCTGCTTTCTTTTAGGGAAACGACAGGCCAAGCTAGCCAGGCTTGCTGTGGCCAGGCAGAGAGAGGCTCATAGGCCCGGGACAAACGCTAACAGGGAGTCAGCGATCAAGCTCTACGTCGCATTCTGTGTAAAAGTAGGAATAAAATACGATGACCCATCACCTGCACACATATGCTGGTACATCGAGTACTTGGTCGCGAGTGCCCTGACCCCGGATACCATAAACAACAATATATCCTCACTTAGAACCTTCTTCAAGATGGCAGGCATCGACCCAGCCCCTTTGTGCGATTATTCTGTGACCACTGCCCTGAAGGGAGTGAAACTATCAGTTCGTCACATACCCAAACCGAAGGGGGCTGTGACCCCTGACCTTCTACGACTGTGTGTGAAATATGCCTCAAAGTGTGAATACCCCAAACAGGTGAAGGCAGCCGTAATCATCATGTTCATGGGATTTCTGAGGCAATCTAACCTCTTTCCCCAGTCGAAGAAATCGTTCGACCACACTCGACACCTCACCCCATCGGACATAACTGTCGAGGAGACCGGTGTTACCATCAACTTGAAATGGTCCAAGACCATGCAGTCCTCAAAGACAGCAGTGAACGTGTTCCTCCCTGCAAAACCTGGTGACCCGATATGCCCCCGCAGGGCTATTTCAAGGCTCATAAGGTCGACGGCCAACGCCCCCTCCAACTCTCCCCTATTCTGCTTCCGGGACGGGAACCCCATTACCACCGGGTACATGAGGAGGGTGTGGGCGTGGCTCGTCACATGTGCTGGCTCGAATCCTTCCACCTACTCAATGCACAGCCTACGCAGAGGAGGCGCATCATACGCCTACCATCAGGCGGGAGCGAGCCTGAACGACGTCATGACCCATGGTACGTGGGCCAGTGACGCGGTCAGGGCCTACATACGACCCTCAGCCCAGACGTCCACCTCCGTCCACAAGGCCCTAACTGCCTTGTGAACCTGGCAAGTTTGGCTGGATTGTGGACCTGGACTGAGAAAGTGATAGAGACTTATACAGAACCACTTGAACATTCAAATCTGCTATAATCTTATCTATATACTCATATATTGCTCCAATTGACATTGCCTTGTCTTTGTACCACACCATATATGTTCACTCTCATAAATATCCCACTAAGAAATAAAGACCTTCAAACGTAACTGGTTGTTTATGTTTTAATGTGGTAGGAATTGTTGCTAGGCAATAATTCCCCCGCATTAAACAACAACCATGAGAGAGAACGTGGTATCCCACAACCCCACAGCCGGAAGTGCTCTCCCGGCCTCCAGGTGGATGGTCAAGCCTCCGGGCTGCGTCCATTCTGCACCCACACACGCTAGAGACAAGACTGAATATAATATTTGCCACCCACCCTCCCTACATCATCAAGAAATGATACTTTAAATACAGTAGGTAAACTTGATAGGGCTGGATTGTGGACCTGGACTGAGAAAGTGATAGAGACTTATACAGAACCACTTGAACATTCAAATCTGCTATAATCTTATCTATATACTCATATATTGCTCCAATTGACATTGCCTTGTCTTTGTACCACACCATATATGTTCACTCTCATAAATATCCCACTAAGAAATAAAGACCTTCAAACGTAACTGGTTGTTTATGTTTTAATGTGAGATTAATAACAGGAAATGCCTATAAAGCCATGGCATGCACACATGCAGTAATTGGCTGACCTACATATTTCTTTTTAAAAACTATGTTAGCGAAAAAAATGTGTGTTGTTGCCACGCATCTATTGTATATAGAGAGAGGATGGAATGAGCCGGCAATAATCGAAAATTTATTGGACAAGATTCGTCCGTATAAGCACGATGCTGTAGGCAGAGTGCTTATATATATGCGGACAAATCAAGTCCAATAAATTTTCGATTATTGCAGGCGAGTTCCATTCTATATTTATTATATGGGCATAAAACTTTCTCTATGTATTTTACTACTAAGGTTGTTGTCAGTATATGTTGGAGAAAATATCTGTCACAGTGTTGAAGAGAGGTGGGGATTAAGGAGGTCATGAGATCCACTAACCGTAACGAGTAGACGTAGGCTATATAGGTAAATAGGGGCGTACATATGTGCAGGGTATATATACTGCTTTCGGATTTTATCCACATCAAACATACAATGAGGATACACAATACCCATGAGCGGTTGATTGTTATACACTTAGTCATGTAGTTGTGGTCTCAACTCGCGGAAAGTCCTGAAAGTATCAGCTGGAGTCCCCGGCATGGTGTGCGCTCCTTTTCTTCACTCCACTAGCATAGTACGGAATAAGAGGGAGAACGACTGGAATTGGAGTCAACTGATACAAATAATATTCAATGAAAGAATAATGTGAATACACATCGGGCACCAACAATTACGGAAACCAAACAATTATAATGGACTCGGTGTATACCATTCCCATTAGGACAGCGCAATATATTCAATAAAATGTTGTGAGGAAAGACAAACATCAGTTTATAAGTATAATATCTATACATCCGGAATGGATATACCCGCTGGTAGTGACACTCCCAGATCTTAGATTGGAAGGCAAAAGGCTATCCCTAATGTTTTTCGGTATAAACACGGATATCTGTTGACGTTTCAGTAATTAACATGGATAGTTTCAACATGGAGAACGATTTGGGGTTGTCACTGCCTCCTTTGGATCTGGACATAACTGACGAAATACCCCGGGCTGCAAGCCCTGATTCTACGTTGCCAGGGGACAAGGGAGTGTGGGTTCAATTTAATAATGAAGCCTCGCATGAACCAATATCTGAAACACATGAAAAGGTTCCAATAAATGCAGAAAAACAAAATGCAGAAACACGAGTGAAGGTACCTGTCAATTCCTCAAATGTATCACTCACATCTAACACCCAAATCAAAGAACCAGTAGACACCCGCTTGCAAGACCAGACCGAAGTGAAAATACCGGCTGTAAAAGAGGCAACTGGAATCCAAATGCCTTCTATTACTACACGCAGTCCGAAAGAGAATCCTGCGGTACACAGCATAGACATTTCTGGGGCTACAACCACAGATACTTCAGTGGATTCACTGCCCTCTTATCAACACAATCATCCATCTTCACTGCCATCATACCCAGAACCACCAAACTTCCAAGAAACTGTTGATAACCCTGATGTCGGCTTTGCAGTCCTTAATCATATTAATGATAATCATCCAACAGCAAGACAAGTGCTAGGGAATACGAATGATGACACAATTCCATTCTTTGATGACGATTATGGAAGGTGCGGAGCTCCAAAATGGGCCATCGTGTTAGCTGTGGTTTTGACTCTGTGTATAATCATTTCAGTCATAGTTGTTCTTGCATTTTTCTTAAAGTAATACGATCTGGGAGTAAAAAGTGAGTCATTTTTGCCAACTTTCCCACTGGCACTGGAGTGGCACTAGTAGCTCTATTCATTTCCTGTTGGGAATTATGATTAGTTTCTCTATCAAACTGTTTCTTCACTTTATGTGGAGCTGATAGTGACCTTCCTTTGCTGTAATTAGATGTCTTTAATGCCATCAAACGGTTCTAGATAAAAGTGGTTCAAAATGTTCTTATATTTTTAACTGGTTCATGTTGAAAACAGGATTTTAATGTCATGCCCTGTATTATCTTATGTAAACAACATAACTACTATGCCCATACCCGACTGGTCAATGGGCAAATTACTGTGGATAAACCGATACATTTCTAAGGTTACCAGTAATAGCTATAGCAATGGAGCCATCTTTACTAAACTTTCACCGAAATGTGGTATATGATATCTCCAAATAGGAATTGTGTCTAGTTCTTAGATCAAACCGTACCATGTACATATATATATATTTATGTAAATAACACAATTATACGCACTTGCCAGACTGGTCAATTTGCCAATTGCCAAATTATTTTCTTGTTGAAAACCCAAACGCAAATACCACATACATTATGGCACCTGTTGGGAAACGGCGCGAGGCAGTTTTTACACTGACTAAGCAGACCTTCCTGCATTATGTCTGTCTAATGGAATTATGGGACTCAATCCATGAAATAATTCATGGTATTAATAAATGCTTCTGGAATTATTGTTTTCTGAATGGTGCTTTTGGGTATGTTAAGGATTCAGGGATTGGTATGAAGACTTATAATCAAATGCGGGTATCTGATGCCATAACTTCCGGGATTAGATTACACCGTTTTATGGAGATATGCCATTGAATAAATGTTAGGGGGTTTTCATGGAAAGAAATTAAGTAACAACTCAGTTAGAAATATTCTTTTACTCTAAGGCTGTCGAAGCATCCTGAGAGAGAAGCCAAGGTATTGTAAAATAATAGTTGATTGATAGAATGAAGAGAAACCTGAACCCAAAACACAGAATGAAAGATTTTAAAATTATCCCAATGATATTGTATGAAAGAAATGATTGGTTCAATTAATTGGCAACTAATTCAAGTAGGATAAGAACAGTCATAAGGCAAAAAAAAATAGGTGTGTTTCCGATTTAATCCCCCCCCCCCCTACCTAGAAAAACCTTACCCTACCTAACTTTTTTTTTACCATACCTGATTTTTTAAAAATCATATCTTACTTTTTGGGGATTTTTTGACAAAAAAAGCTTATGAAAGCAGGAAAACGGGGTTTCCTAAGCCAGAACTGTCAAAGAGCACATTTCCCATGTTTAAAACAACTATTGTTATGAAATAGACATTTTTTTCAGTTCCTGGGAGGTGGTTTCCAAAAAAAAATTAAAACAAAAAATAGTTACCATCCCCCCCACACACACACTACCTAGTCTTCAGCCAGATAAATCGGAAACACACCTATTTTTTTTTGCCTAATGCCTACAGTAAGTCGAATAGATTGTATAACTGTGTTTGTTTTACTTTAATGTAAAATTCCCACATACCCCTAATGTAATCAATGATTAATACCTTCTAATCTGTTGCCAGCAACATCCAAGATATATGTTGAACTGTCCCAAAGGTTCATGATAAATGTATTATATAATATAATATTATATTAATTGTATATGTATATATTATATTTCATTTCTTGTGTGTTGGTCGATACCTAATAAAACGAACGGTCACACTACTTTTATTATGCTGTTTTTCCAGTGAAGTGGTAATTAAAAATTACTTGTGTGTCTCAAAGTTGCGTCTTACGTCGTTATTCACATCAATTTGTCTTTAAATAGGCTTCTTCATCTGCTGTACTAAGAAGTACAGACGACAACCCGATACCACTTATTTGAGCCTCTTCGCCTGGACTTTGATAACTAATTAATTTCTGCAGGATGGAAACAACAACACACATTTCCGCAGGATGGGAAGCTGGGCCGTTCTTCGGGTCTTGCCCCCCCCCCCCCCCCCCCCCCCACCCCACCCGGGGAGAATGAAAACTATGGAAAGCCATTTATGTGCATATCCTCAATACTCTAAAACGGGAAGACTAGCATGCTGATCAGGAATACAAAAGTAAGAATAGCCATAGAAAAAACGTGCGGACTACAGGATTATCCAGCAAACTGACCTGCCTTATTGCTTTTTCCTCCTCCTCCTCCTCCTCCTCCTCCCCCTCCCCTTCCTACACACACCTCTCTCTTTCCCTTCTGTACCGGGAAGACTAGCATGCTGATCAGGAATATAGAAGTAAGAATATCCATAGAAAAAGCATGCAGACTGGGAATTTTTTTGTTTTTTGTTTTTAAAAGTTTTTATTCAGTCTATCAACAGATTCTTTCTTCATACGGGGTCGATCACACTGTTTTACATCGTACCCTCTCTTTTCCTGGAATTGGTATTTATTTAAACATGAAGATTGAGAAATAAAAGAGAAAATATTAGCTTCATGCGCATAGAAATGGTCTTTTTTGTTAATAAAATATGACATGTACAGAGAATGACTATTTGGTAACGTTCAAGGTTTGTGTACGGAGTATGACACTTTGGTAGCCAGTCAAGACAAACTACTCTGATTTAAAATTTGTTGTCTAAAAGATTTATGTACCGGGAATGACTTCTTGGCAGCACACAGGCTATACATTTGATATGAGACTTTATCACCTTAAAAAAGGGGTTTTTAACATCGACATCGACGTTCCTACGACTAGCTTAAACCTATAATTCTCATATGTACTGAGGATGACTTTTTGGTAGCCGTCTTAAGACATATATTGAAATTTGTTATCTAAAGGGCTTATGTACCGAGAATGACTTCTTGGCAGCACGAACAAGCTATACATTGGATATAATTTTTCTTTTCCTAAAGAGGGTTTTTACCATCTACAGCACCACTTCTACAACTATCATGAACCTATAATTCTCATATGTACTGAGAATGACCTTTTGGTTACCGTTTTTTTAAAAATATTTAAAAATTCTATGTAACTTGGTTACGTATTATATACATTTCCAGGTTTAAGCCTGACTAGAATATTTTAAAATCTCAAACCTAACCTGAGAGGTGTTTGGATTTTCTTATCACCATTTTTATTACCTGAATATTTTGGCGAGGGAAAGTGTTATTTACATTGTGTTTTGAACTATATATTAAGAACTAAAAATGCAGAAAGGAGATCTTCTTAGCTAACTAGTTGATTCCCTGAGAATCTGCTCAAGTGTACGCCAAGGTAAGGATTGAGCTCTGTTTTTTTTGTACATCGACATACTTTTCACCTGGATTTCAACTCTAAATTTCAGTTCCAAGAGTACTAAGAGTCTGGAAATTTCTCCCATATGGAATAACTTGCGTCTATATATAAATGCTTTCACCTGTAGAAAAATCCAATTAATAATACTTACATTATTATTATTTTCGTCAATACCAAACAAGATTTCAATTGGCTTGATAATAACTCTTCCTGACGAATTTTTTCTAATAATAGGTTCTTTTTGCGCGTTTATATTAAGAAAGTCTGTTTCTACTCTCTCTTTAATCAGACTGGGAATTTTATTTCCTGTTCAGCAGCGGGATAGCGCCCACACCGCACTCTTCCTATTCTTCCAAAAAGAAAGAATGCGGGTTGGTTGCTATGCCATGGCAGAACAGAAAATTAATTTCTATACATTTTCCTACTCCACACCATGTCGCACTACTCCGCAGGTAATGGGGAAGGAAGGTGCCTTTGGCGCATGTATTTTCAATGCCTGTTCTGACTAGTAGGATTATCAGGCGCTATTCCGCGCTATTCTGTGGTACTCTGCATAATATGGAAAGCCATTTATGTACATATTCCCATAACTCTAAGACGGGAAGACTAGCATGCTGATCAGGAATACAGAAGTAAGAATAGCCATAGACAAAGCATGCGGACTAGGAATTTTAATTCCTGTTCAGCTGCGGGATAGGCCCCAACCCGCACTCTTCCTATTCTTCAAAAAAAGTTACATTTTAGGAATTAAAATTTTGTTTGAGGAGCATATATAGGCTGGCATTAATAAATCATTATTTTCTTTAAAAAATGCCATTCAGGAATGAATATTGCTGACCAGTTCCTATCCCGCATGTAAGACTAGAGACCTGTTGCTGATCAGCAGGGCAGAAGCCTAACCCGTCCGCAATGGGCTCCTACTCCGGCGCTGTGTAATGCTGAACAGGAACTGTATAATGCTGAACAGGATTTCTGCTAGTCCATTTTTACGGATTGGGGATATGTACATAAATGGCTTTCCATAGTAAACCACCCGGCCACTGGACGAACGGCAACACTTCCGCTTTTCGCAGGAAAAGAGGCAAAAATGACTCCTATAGACCTCAAAAACCGTTGCAACCCCCATAATCGTTTTTCGCTTAGTGTCTACTGACTCCTATACTTATTGGCTTGTTCTCCTTATTTTTCCCGGTGACAAACATTTTCAGTTATTGAAATCGTCGTAGATACCATTTCTGTACACTTCAGTTTACTGCAATTTTGTAATCTGTTCTCAACACTTACACAGTCTGTAATAATCCATTGGGTGTTTTAAGATAGGCATTCAATCGGCGCCATCGTTCACGGCATGTTCGACGCATTTTAGTTCCGAAACAAGCCGCTCCGGCGCTACCGTCGGCAACACTTCCGTAGTTGCATCAACTGACACCAGGGGCGCTGTTCACTGACTGAGTGAACAGCGCCTAGGCTGGGGTAGGGTCGGGGGAGGGCAGCTGGGTGGAGCGTAGTTCATCGGCAACTGTTTTTCTTTCCTAACGCAACCATAGCCAACCATACAAATCATACAAATCTATCTCGCAGCGGTTATATATCTGGATGTCTCTCGTCATCTGCGGTCGATGGGAGGGAGGGGGATGGCCGGCACGCGCCTCCGCGATTAGATTGTAAGACTTCCACGTGTTGCACTCAGCGGGGTCTCCCTTAATACATCTACCCTCCCAAATCAGTCAATAAAGTCAGTCAATATCATTATTATGAAATGTAATCGTACTGGTGTGGACATGCACATTAGCACTGATATTGATTTCTTTCTACCATACGTCTCAACACGTATTCGAAAGTAGGATCGTTCGTTGAGTATTCGAAAGTAGGAAGGATAGCCAAAGATGGTCCTTGGGATAGCTATGTTTTCATATCGGTTAGTTTATAAATATTCATTCAAATAAACCCGTCTTGGACGGTGGACAATGAATAATTAGGGACATTTATTTGTGTGTGCTGAAACCTCTTCTGCTTAGATTTCATATATAAATATAATAATTATACGAGGAACATCTAGTAATGGAAGACGCGATAAGAGCTTTTTAAAATCATACATCTCAACCAGGAAATTGCCATACATCATACATGTTTGGCTAGGTTCAACCAAAGCTATCAATTGTAGTGATAACATTTTTGTTGTTGTTTTAAAAAAAGGATTCTATTTGGACTCAATTTAGACAATGATCTATATTCTGTTACATATCAGCCTGGAAATAATTATGTTATCACCCACTCGTTTTATGTTGGTAATTATTCGAAAGATTCCATGGTCCTTCATTATTATATTGGATTAGATTAGATTAGAAACTTTTATTATCGATCTTGTCGCTGTCAGAAGACATGTCTCCAGCAAAGGGAGGGTTGCAATCTTTCTGTTGTTGTTACATTATAGTTTTGCAGTGAACAATTCCACAGTTGTCATGGGCGAAGGTGGTATATTGCTATCTTTAATGAAATTTAAATAATACATTCTTATAATAATAAATATCAAGCACAGTAGTTCTTTTCTTACTATAGCGATTCTCACCACCGTCTCATTATTTGTATTCTTATAAGGCAGGTGGAGAGAAGATCGTATCACGGCGATGCCATGAGCTTGTATACTGCCTAATATACAAAATTTTAAAAAAATAAATAAAAAAAGGAAAAACATGCATGCATGTGCATTTATTTTGTGGTATATGTACATGACGACGAAAATCAAAAGGTTGAGAAAGTATCAATATATTGCAGGTATGTTATCATAATTATGTAAGTGCACTTTGCACCATGGCGCCCACTCTTCGGCATAGATATGACGATAAAAAAGGAGATAACGGATACATGTTATAGTGCCAGGTAGTGATTAGGCCCAATAAATCCCATAACCTAAAAGATGGCGATTCAATGATTTTCCTACAGGCCAAAATACAATGCGAGATATTGGGGCAGTCTTTATCTACGGTGAAATCAATTATACAACAGAGAGAGTAAGAGGGAGAAAGTTGGTATGTGACAACGGGAGGCATATTTTCACCGGGATTATTTTTGCAGTCGGGTAGGGATACACCCCTGCAATCTTCAGGATGTCAAGTCCTGGAAGTCTGAGCAATGATGGGGTAAGTACCTGTACTTTAGATAATTGGACCATCAATAATTCATCGTAATATGCTGTTTTAGGTATCAGCTAGTATCATCGTTAAAGTGTGATATGTACAATGCTTTGACTGTGGACAGTGCTTAGTATATAGCGTCGTTTTACCTCTATTACAGTGGAAATTATTATTTGTAACCTTTGTTTCACAATCACAAGTGAGACTATGACTAATGACCCATTACTTGAATCTAAAATACACGAATCATCCTCTTATCTCCCTCGTATAAGGTCATATACGCGAATTAAAGTATCCTGATTTAAGTATTCCACTGGTTTTGAATTGGTTCCTTTTTAATTCCCCATAGCTTCATCGGATAGTCCCTATGCATCTTACTCTAAATCGATCTAGTATTTAATTAAGAAGGCATAGTTTGAGATGTTATGATTTATCTATAAACAATGTACCATTGCAATGCTATAATAAATATGAACATATTCATCTATTATATTCTTATGTTTACGTGATTCTAATGGCGAACTTTTACGTGTGAAAGATATAATTAGAATTATATCATGGAATAGATTATTTTGGGCAACATCACCTAAATATTCCGGCTATCCATTGATTCCAGCGAATGCAAACGCCTATCCCACGAATACCAACACCACTCGGACCTAGGTATACTTCGGATGATATCTGTGGTCTAGACAGATCAAGAAGCAGCAGTCGCCAATCTTTAGTAATAAATCAGCCAGATGAACAAACTGAACCGCAAAGCTCAGATATTGATACAGTAGAAGAAACAGACAACATGGGCAGTGAAAAGCGCCCGCCCCTTACAAAAACTCAAATCTATACCCTATGTGCAATAAGCTTTGCTAATGTATGCTCTGCAACTTTCTACTCTCTTCTGGCTCCCTTTTTCCCCACGGAGGTTAGTTGGCCTAATAATTATAAGCCTTCTTTGTCTTAACACGTTTTAATTATCGATAACCGTACAAGTAATGAATATGCATGAGTTTAATATAAACTTTTAACATGTAGATTATCATTCAAATGGGAGATTAATCCCATTAATCTTTTCTGGAATTGATTGAGTAGGGAATATAGCGAGTAACAGAGGGAGGGGGGATTTCAGGTGAGCATATTATATTTTGAAAATCGCCAACATTGTTTAACTTTCAATATATCTCTATTTAGTTTAAGTACATGAACTAAATTAACAATTAAATATGTTGAACAGTTAAGGACTCATTTTGTACTACGTTTTACAGGCTCAAGGAAAGGGCGCAAGTTCGACAGAAGTTGGAATAATATTGGGTGTTTTCCAAGGAATAGTTTTTCTGACGTCACCATTATTTGGAACATACGTATGACATTGTTATAACTTTTCTAATTGTTGATAATGAAATTAAGCAATAGATTTATAGGTATTATTTGATATTTAATACATGATTTGGATATATTTTAGATGACAACGTTTGGGCCAAGATTCATGTTCATCACAGGGACGCTTGCGACAAGCACGTGCGTAATATTATTTGGGTGAGTATCTCTGCGTTAATACTTCCTACACCCGGAGGTTTCCCCCACCATTAAATGATTGCTTCAGACTGCCCAATAATAACTATTGCCATAATTTCTGCTTGAGATATAAGCACAATAACCGCTATTGCCTTATTCTTCTGATTTTGTTGTTGTTAAAATTGTTTTACACCAACTCATCATAGAAGGAAAATATTTAACACGATATTTAAAGTGAGGAACACAATCAAGATCAATGTCATATCCCTGGACATACTGTCCTGAAAAACACTATGCAATTGAAAGAAGATCCCAACACTTGGCCATTCGACAAATTTTAGAATAATTATAAGTTGACAATGAGTTAACTCTATAATCTCCAACCGTTGAAAGCATAACCCCTTCAACCTATAGCTGTGAGTGTAAATACACCTAATGTCTTGTGGTAGGTTGGTTTTGTACAGTAATTAAGGGGTTTGTTCTTTCTTACAAGTTTTCCTGTACATCATTTTGTTATCAGCTGTCAGCGAGGTCCAGTGACCAGCCAACATTATCCACTTCTCAATGTAAAATGTTTACAGACTTACAGTCGTGAAATGTAATGAAAAGCACAGATATCACAAGATATTGAAGCACCTTTGCAAGCTTTCTGCGCCATAGTTCTCTAAGAATGGTAATACTCATTGCAAAAGAGCAAATTGGTATTTTTTTCATTTCATTTTCCCCCATTGTAGTATATTCATTTAAGCTGTTCATTATCGGTTCATTCATCTCTTAAACCCATTCCATTTCATTTCAATCATGCTCATATTTGATTGAAATTGTCATAATTAATACTTGAGATATGATACAGACATTCCGATCACTTTGGGTATATGTACATATTATATTAGTGTTCACACGTGCTGTTTTACTATGGCACAATGTATTCAAATCATTGTGTATGAATTAAGAATTAAATACTTTCAACCTATTTGTCAACTGCGATTGATTTGTTTTCTGTTGGCAAACTGCACAAACATATTGGCATTTTTTCTCGCTTGAAACAATCGAATGGATTTATAGCCAGAATTGGAAAGTCAGATTAAACAATGAGGTGAGCGTGGCTTGAGAAGAAGGAGGGAAAATTTCACAAAAATTATGAAGGCGGACAACGACAGAAACTTGAGGGCAAAGGGAACGAACAAGAACATTCCCAGTAGATACAACATTGTTACAATTGTTAAAACCTCTATGATATATAAATATCACTCATAACCACGTAAAATCAAATAATCCATGGACATCCTCATTGCGTGCATTTATTCGCTTCTGTCTTAATGTCATTGTTACAGGTTTTTAGAATGGTGTCCCCCAGGTAGGATTTTTGTTATCATGTGTCTACTAGTGAGAAGTGTGGAAGCACTCGCCGCAGCAAGTACCACAACATCTAGTCAGGCAATAGCAGCCCACTCATTCCCAGCCAGACTATCCACTGTGATGGTAAGAACAGATCATAAGAGTATGTAGCTCTATGACAAAGATATACTATAAACACATGTTCTAAAGGAATTTGGAGCCTCCGCTATGGAAAGGACACTACTTAACCAAATTCACGTATATAAACTACAACTGGTTGTCCAAGATACCATTGGTTCTTTAAATGCTTTATTCTGTATGGTCATTCGAAGGATCCCCCATGGGGGGAAATAGTCCACACTAATGATTTGATACAAGATTAAGTACAGAACTGTTTTTAAAGCAATGAATCCTTTTCAGCGTAGAAACAATGTGAATGATAAGCAAAACATATATTCTGAAAAAAAACCCCAGAACGATCAATTGTTTTGACGAATCAGTTCAATCCAAAGAACTAAATCTTTTTATACAGGGCATACTTCAAGCCTGTGGATGTTTTGGGCTTATGATTGGTCCACCTGTTGGCGGTGCTCTTTTCGCGGTGAGTTCGTGATATATTATACCCGATACCTTTTGTGTATTTTGTTTTAGGTAAGAAAAATCTTTCATCACATGATGCCTATTTTATTAAATCATCTGTAGGTGGGAGGATTTTCGTTGCCCTTTCTAGTGAGTGGTGGACTCTTCATGCTTGGTGGCATTGTCAGCTTTTTTTTACTACCTCCACAATCAGGTAAGAAATATGTTAGTGCAAGAAGAGGAAATATGAAGCTATATGATCGAATATTGACATACCTCAATAAGATATAGATTAATATATATGCAGACGTAGATGTTGTAAAATGTGTATATGCTGTACAGTGTAAAAGTGAGGATGTTCTCTTAAAAATTACTTTGTTGTTGTCAATGGGCCGGGGAGGTGTTGCCTATGTCAATGTATGAATGAAATATGAAATGATTTTCCTATGCACGATAGGGTTTCCATCCAATAATAAGTTTGTCTATACTTAAATCATATTCTAGTGGAGCCTAAAGTAGAAGTTATTGAATCAAAGTGGACGCTATTGAAAATGCCGATTATAACTGTGATTGGGCTGCTGACAGCCTCTGGCCAATTTGCAATGGGCTTCATTGATGTTGCTTTGGCAAATGCATTGGCTGAAGTAAGGATTTAGAGCTTTTTCCTCGTGACATTCATAATCCATTAAATATTGTTGTAATTGAATATGGAATATAAATTATTTTTTTAATTCTGGATCTGCTCTGATATTTTAAGAATAATTTTGAAACTTATTTTAAGATCACTTCTGTAACTGACCTGTTTCAAACAAGTAATTGACTTGCATCATGCAGCTGTCCCATTTAAATAAATAATTGATTCTGTATTATGCAACTGTTCTAATTTAATTGACTGTGCATTATTTTCAAAAACAGTACAATCTTTACCCTGCCATCACCGGTCTCATCTTTCTGATTCCACCTGTTATTGTCGTTATCCTCGCGCCGATTGTAGGATTGATCACCGATAAAATGCCGGTATGTCGGATTAGATTTTGATAGTTAATCTATATTTAACCAATTTTTCAATTTATTACGTATTTCTCTTCAGTCATCAGTACATGGTTTCGCGCCTCATGACCATCTGTAACTACTTTTCGGACAGCATATATAGCATGAACCCAAATCCATTCAGGATATATTCTATGTTAAAATTCCAGGTTATGAGAATTCCATTTAATCAGGGGGAATAAATAAATAAAATAAATAAAAAGTCTAATTTCATACGCATTCAGATAAAACCTACGTACCAGCCACAATCAATTATGTAATCATTATAATTGATGCTTATTTTCATTACCTTTAGTGGATGAATCAACCGCTCCTTGTCGTTGGTGGCATTGTTGGGGTTGCAGGCTTTCTGTTACTAGGTCCCACACCATTTGTGAAGCCATTCTTGCCTGAGTAAGAATGCATTATATCAGTACATGTTGCACCCTGCTTTATCTATGTACATATCTATAGATACCGGCATCATTAGATAAACTCTAAGTCATTCAATTTTGTATGAGAGAAAAATCCTTTCATTTATTGCGACAGATTAACAAGTCATTATTTGACATGTCATTGTGAGCCATAATCAGTTACACACATGCATGTGTATGCACGTAGACTTTCTCTCGAATATAATATTTTTTTTTTTTTTTTTTTTTTAAATAAATTTTATTGCGCAAACATTTTCAGGCGAACCTAATAATCTCATGTTCCATAATATTTTGTAGGGGAAACCCCCTGTGGGTCAGAATGGTTGGTCTGGCAGTGTCGGGTATTGGATGGTCTTCAATGGTTGTCTGTTATCCCGAATTTGTGAAGGCAGTACAGTGAGTGACAGTTAGCCTTTTTTGTGTGTAAAATTCAAGTTCATATTGAATATTTGTGTAAAGGCAATTCACTTTATTCTTAATGACTTGGTATTTATGTATATATATTTGTGTGTGGATATGTTTGGACACTTACCTTTATTCTAGAAATACTTCAATGAAATTTAACCAAAAGAAAAAGAATTGTTGTGAATTGTCCTGTCATGGAATGATTATTTTTTCTAGATTGTTTCTTTGATATTTTTATATTTTGATTTAAATAGTGATCGCGGCTTTCCTAAGAGTATGGAAACCCAAGGCCTCGTGTCCGGGGTGTTCAATGCATACAATAGCCTGGGGTAAGTTTTAATATATATAATAGATAGAGGGACAGATAAGGTAGATATGATAGATAACTACTATACTACCTCTATAATTATTTCCTTGGTTCTACCTATAGTTTTCATCAGGAAGCCATCAAAACAATTCAATAAAGTTTCCAGTATCTAACACATTTCCTACTATAACTTATGCAACATTCACTCATTATTTTTTGATATATCATACTAATTTCACCCTGTTCACTTTAGTTGATTAACATGATTGAAAACCATAGTATGACTTTGTATCAAAGCAGGATAGAAATAGAGTTAATATCACTCTATCAAACTTAGCTTTACCCATTAGTGTTCTATCCACCTATACACGGTACAACTATTTATTGCAATATTTTCAGGACACAACGAAAACCGTTCTACGGAACGAGAATGTTTTGGTTGATTTTGTATTAAACCTCCTGAATAAAGATTTTGTTAAAAAAACAAACATAAAGAGTTACTTAAATATGAGAAATCACTCAATTAATTAGGTCGCTGCTGGGCCCAACCATCGCTGGCGTATTGGTTGAAAAATATGACTTTCCTTGGGCAGCAACAATGGTTGCTGGAATTATAGGCGGTGCTGTGAGTATATCTACTGGGGATTCCTAATGATTTTCCATTGCGGTAAAATCAATATACCATTCGATAGGCTATATTACTACTTTCGATTATAACAAGTAAGGTACATATATACATGGTTACAAGAACGGGGCCTGTCTCACTTTTAAACTCTGTTTGATACCTACTTAGAGTAAACATCAAAGCGATCCAATGGTAACCCTAGGGCAAGCCGCTTCAAGTAGATCTCAAATAGAGTGTATAGTGCAATTCTTTTCCCAAGCCTTATCTACATAACTAAACCTGATTCTGCAAGTTAGACCTTCCTTTTGTCATTTTTCACATCCGAGTTAATGTTACAAATCCACATCCGAGCCTTCACAAGAGGAAGCCAGTTTAACACAAGTCTTTTTTTATTTTCAGGTCATAATTCTCCTTCTTTATATGATTATAAATGCCATCGTTGCTTGTTGTAAACAGGGAGACATTGAACTCACCGAGAAAACTGCCCTAGTCGATTAAGGATGTCTTAACCATATTATTAAAAATGCCTCAGATCTGCTTTGATATACTACATTATATATGCACAATGTTTCCTTTGTCTGATATTTTCTTTAGAATATCTTCGAGTTGTAAATATGTTGTTACTCCGGTTGCGACTGGAGCCGAAAAGGGTTTGCCTTGGTAACTACTTTATTTAATTCCAATTTGTGCAATATGATCTCTCTTTGAGTCAACGTTCTATATTTATGCGAAAATAAGTCTCTTCCATTGGCAAATTGTTCATCGTACGAGTATTTAGCCCAACGTTTCCCCAGTGATGTCTTCATTAGGCCAGTTAAGTATTAATAGATCGAATTTAAATAAGATGATAAAATTACGACTTGTTTCACTGAATGATTAATTCAGAATTTCATAGCTGGGAACGAAATGATTTTCTCCCTCTCTTAAAAGCTAGAAAAGGGGCTGGGGTGGTTATGATACGCAATACAGCTAGGCCTTTCTTCCTACCTCAAACATGCTTTTGCAAATGAGTATTCTATCCATCTTCACTTCTACTTGAACTTAAAGGCGTATTATATACATTCCATTCCTGTTATATAAACACGTGCAGCCATATTAGGATAGTCCACACCTCAACAATGTTTTATGTACAAATAAAGAAAACGAATGAATGTACATTTCTCGTTCACTATTTATTATCCTAAATTCAGCGAATTGTCCAAGGCTAACAGCATTGAGACCAGAACACTTTTTACATTTATTAAATATACATTTTCACGTCAGGTAAGCACCAACAACAAGGGTATTCCCTTCCCCATTGTTCAGTTTGATATACATATACAAAGAAACTCAAGGCGAGCTCTACTAAAACAGTGGTCCATATATCAAATCAAAGTATTTCTAAGAATAACCCTGATACTGTGATTAATGTAATGTAATACCATTGTAGAATGATTTGAGGGAAGCAACTTTTATGTTTTACAGTATCCTGATCCTTAAAAACCTGTATGTAGCAATTTTTAGGACTATACATTTGATAAATGACCCTCTTAAGCATTTTACAGAGGATTCATGCATTTAGGATTTTCATGTCGATGATGTGTATGTACACAGCGATTTAACCATCTCACGTGCAATAAGGAAATTATGAATACAGTGTATGGGAATCGATATGTCCGTGGATTTCTTTAGGCCATTATATACATTACATTTGCTTAAAACTAACATGCCCGCTTAGAATCAAGATGTTGTTCGCATAACATTTGTAGTAGTTCGGTAAATGGTTAAGTAATCTAAAATATAGCCCTTTTCTACAAAGAGGTATTCAAGATAAACACATTTTAATTTTCTAACATTAAATCTTTACAAGGAAAGGTCATCTACAATATTATTTACACAAAACTCAGAAGTTTCAAGTCAAAAGGAGGAATTTTCCAAATATAATGAAACAGAATGTAATGAAAAAAGTCAGACACTTATATAATTTTCTCGAAGTGGCTCTGCTGAAGTTGTGTTATGAACAAGGTTGTTCACACAAATGTACACAAGACAGTAACTGCATTTATAGGATCCTATTAATTAATAACTATGAAAGACAAATTCAAATATAATTAATATATTTCATTGTAACAATCATTCAGAGTCCAAACATTACAAAGCATAGCTACTTCAACATGTTATCATGGTTATGTATCTTACATCATTTTGAGAAAACCATTTGACACAATTTAAAGGGAGGTACCTAACTGTACAATAACTATTCACAAAAATACGCCTAACACTAGCTTCCACATGCATATCATACATCAGAGGCCACAGTGATGCTTTCAATACGAAAAAAAATAATCATAGCATCTCCCCATCTTTTCATTCCGACTCTGAGTGAATACGACCACGATATTAATATATATTTAATAATTACATTAATTTAACACCTTCCATCAGTGAAAGTTTTTTTTATTCCATGAGTCTCGCTGCAGATTACAATATATCACATACACAGGCCAGCCTTTCCAGTAAAACACCCGGGTCAGCATAAACATCTCGTCTAAATGGTCATTACATTACGAGTGATGGTCTCAAGAGGAAGAGACAACCGCAGGCGGAGGTCCCGAGCCATGTCCATTTTGCTCGTGCGTGGTTAGAGGAAGCTCGGTAGAGTTAGAAGCCATCGCACTGGCCATAGCTGCTGCTGTTTTGTTACGAATTTCAAAAACCTCCTGGATTGCTTTCCGGAAACAATGGAAGTTGTAATCTATCAAACCTGTCAAGCAAACAATAGGTTCCATATTATACCACACTAACTACTCACATCCCATGACGTTTCTCTTTTTAAATGACGCTATTATATGTTTCGGTGACAATCACATCAATTTTAAGACATCTTTACGTCTTGTTTTTTAGTTCTGGAGTAATTTACATTTCATGATGATTAAAATTAAAAGTAGTCTCAATGACTTATTACAATGTTTATACCACTTAGTCCTCAACTGTAGGGGTTTAAAAAAAAAGAAGAAAAAAAAAAGATTTCTTACCCTGCCTTTCAAAGCCATCCTCCCGTAAAATACACACTAGGGCAAGATACCTGTTGACTTCTCTAAGGTAGAGGATTGTGGCATTATTTAATTTGATTACAGAAGAGGATTGGTTGTCAAAGGCGCTGTTTTCTACATCCTCCTTGTCGCGGAAACTGAAAGGTAGAATTATACATTTGAGACGCCCAGTCGTCAGTCTTCAAACGTAGGCCTACCTATACAAGAACACCACAGCATCTTCGAGAGTATTATGTACTTACTTCACCAGTACAAAAGAGAGTTGAATGATACAATTGTTAAGATACGGTCGATACCGTTGAAAGACTTGATGCAAACTTCAAGAGTGTCTGCCCTATTTTCTTAGATCTTTTTCTACAACTGAGTAATCAGCCAACGATGGAATAAACAAGACCCCGTGCACAATGGTTAAGTAAATATAATGACTTACCCATATATACAAGATACATCAATAACTACATCTATCATATCACAACAGAGTTCGTATGATTGCATGTCCACAGGTGAGTTGTCGGTGGCTATGTATATTTTACTCACAACGTCAAATAAAAATGCCTTTTCAATGCCCGAATTCTGAAATTGAGACAAAAGTATTTTCAGAACACGTATTAGATTTATACATACTAGACAATGGACTCTTTCTAAATCATGGTTAACGTGTGTGTCAACCGACTGTGCTACCACAACTGAGCGATGCGCTGCTCAGTGGAACGTTCCACCTGGCTCACCTGGTAACACGGTTGTGTCACCATGGTTCAATAGGTGTCAGTTGGCAACCTAGAGTTGTTGCAGAGCAATAGTATCCAGGTTAGCCCAAAATAAGCCTCCAACAGATTATATATCTCTGTTTATGCTAAGTTTTGGGGTGGAAATTAAGTAATTATGATAATATATATGCATAATTAGTATCTGGAATGTTCCACATATGTAGATTTTAGAGTTTTCCAGCTTAATTCCTGCCAATTGGTAATTGTGGTTTCGACCCCCAAGGGTCTCATCAGGCGCTAGCTTGGTCACTTTGGTTAATATAAGGATAATAACTCAGGACCTAATTGGGATGGGTATCCCTCAGGTGGGAAACACAGGTGGGAATGTGTTTCCCACATACTTACAAGTAGTGTGGGGCTGATACTATTGAGAAGTGGACAGTCATCCAAAGAGGGTTATAGTGATTTTGGTGAGTGGTTTTGATTATAAGTCAAAACCAGCCCACACCTAGGCTCCAGGTTGTTCCCCCCAGATAGAACTGTTGGGTGCTGGTGTGGGGTTAGATGGAAATAGTGGTAGGACCTGTGTCCGAGATGCCTTATAGGGGCAGCCTGATAGAACCTCCCTCAAACGCTGATGAGAACATTATTTTAAACGTGTATGTGATTGAGATTGTTCTACCAGATATTTTAATCCAAAATATTTAGTCCGCGTGGAATGAGTGTTTTTAGTCTAGCTATCCATCTCCTTTCCTCCTTGTCTCTCTCATTCCTGGCCTCCTGGGAGTCAGAGTGTTGCCGAATGAGATTCAAGATGGAGATGGATATGCTCTCCCACTTTTGTGTGACATCAGGATGTGACGAGTGCATGTGTCTCGCCACTGTTGTGTCATTATTTTTCCTGATGTCTTTGTGGTGTTTGCCAAACCTCATAACTATTGTATTCTTGGTTTGGCCCACGTATTGGATATTGCAAAGTGTGCATGTGATGAGGTAGATAAGATTCAAACTCTGGCAATTCACAAATTTGTGGCAGGGTACTTGTTTATTGGTTTCACGGCACAGGATGTATCCACTAGTGTTGATACGGGGACAGTATCTGCAACAATTGGGTCTTTTGCAGCTGTGTGTAACTATTCTGTGGGGGCGGTCCACTTGGGGAATGGTGGATGCGCGTACTAGACTGTCTTTGAGACTCTTGTTCCTGCGGAACCCGAACGCGAGTTGGG
The DNA here is from genome assembly GCA_942159475.1 of Sthenelais limicola. Classification (NCBI taxonomy): domain Eukaryota; kingdom Metazoa; phylum Annelida; class Polychaeta; order Phyllodocida; family Sigalionidae; genus Sthenelais; species Sthenelais limicola. The sequence goes on along the minus strand of OW804100.1, from coordinate 53,090,836 downwards.
CGTTCTGTAGGAATCTAGTGTTTTTTGTTTTTTCCACATAGTGCCAGTTCTTCTTGACTACTGACTTAAGATCCGGGTTAATCGGATTGTAGGTTAGTATCAAAAAGAACCGGTTGGAAGGTTCGGTCAGTGGGCCTCTGTTTCGAGGGGCCAGGAGGGCTTCTCGGTCCAGGGTGTCTACTGTTTCAAGTGCCTTTTCTACTAGGGCAGGAGGATATTTCCTTCTTTTGAAGCGTAGGCTGATGGCCAGAGCGTTGCTGCGGTAATCCGCTGCAGTTGAGCATATTCTTTTTACACGGAGGAATTGCGAATATGGGATACCATTCTTGACATGATTCGGGTGACACAAGTCATATGCAAGATAGTTGTGACTGTCCGTTGGTTTACTGTATAGGGTTGTCCTCAGGCAGTCACCACTCTTGTACAGAGTGGTGTCTAGAAAGTTAACACTTGTATCAGAAATCTCGGCAGTGAATCTGAGATTTCTGGTACATTTGTTCAGGTGGGAGATGAATGTGTCCAATGTGTCTCTCCCATGGGGCCAGACCATTACTATGTCGTCGATGAAGCGTTTCCATAGTAATGGCTGTTTGGGATACGTGTATACGTGTGTATCTTCAAAGTTACCCATGTATATATTAGCTAGGGAGGGTGCCACCCTTGTGCCCATTGCTGTGCCCCCCACTTGGAGATAATGTTTCCCATCAAATTGGAAGTTATTGCAAGTGAGGACTGTTTTGAGAAGTGTTGTTAGGGAGTGATTGGTAGGGTTGTCCCCCGGGTCCCTGTGTTTAGCTAGTGCTCTTCTCATTGCCATACATCCCTCCAGTTGAGGGATGTTGGTGTATAGGCTTGTCACGTCTAGAGTGACTAGTACATGGTCTGGGGAGATGTCCCCAAGACCCACTACTGTTTGTAGGAAGTGTCCCATGTCTTTAAGGTAGCTTTTTAATGTTGGTACGATGGGGTTAGCAAAGTAGTCCACGAAGGCCGATATGCGTTCAGTGGGACTGTCGTTACCTGAGACTATGGGTCTACCTGGAGGTGGGATTTTATTTTTGTGAATCTTTGGAAGCATGTAGAAATGTGGGGTTCTGGGATTTTTTACTATTAGATAGTTACCAGTGCGTTCCGAGATTTCACCTCTATTTACCATTAGATTGACTTGTTCAGTTACTATGGTGTTGTGTTTATTGGTTAGGTTGAACGGGGTTTGGAGGTAGAATGATTTGTCCCCTAGTTGCCTAAGCCCTTCTGCTATGTACATGGATTTATCCATAACCACTACTGCCGACCCTTTATCTGCAGATTTAATAACTCGAGACTGGTCCTTTTGGAGGTTTTTGAGGGACTCTCTTTCAGACTTGTCTAGGTTAAATTTGGATCGTTTTGGTGGGGTGAAGTTCTGTACTGACTCTTCATTGTTGATGAACATGTGTTCTAACCAACCCGGTCCAGTGGGGTTCCACTTGGAGGGGTCTTTGAATTTACTATGTTCGAACGGTTGCCCAGGTTAAAATATCCGGTAGAACAATCTCAATCACATACACGTTTAAAATAATCTTTCTAAATCATGGTATAACAGACAAAGTAACAAGCTTATTCATTCTTCAATTTGAAATTATACGTCTAGGATATATTCCCAGATCGGTTAAAAAATAAGATCCAAAGGTGAAATTAGCTTTACTCACTGATATGAATATATTGAGCAGGTTCTCTAACGTAGGCAGCTGAGGGATGAGCTTTTGTACAACTTTGCTGAACGCTTCGAAAATAGAGTGGTCGTAGATGCTCGTCAAATAGAAACTGTTAAAGAAAATATTTATGCTTTGTTTGAAATGGAATCAATTCATAGCATCACATGTTTTTGTGAACATTTAAAAAATGTTATGTTTACATTTTCAAAAGAAAGATGGCAAGTGGCTCATGTTCTTCAGATATCAGCTAACTCAAGTTCAATTACAAATTTACTGAAAAGGTAAGTAATTAAAATGTTAAGTATGGAAATCGGAAAGCACAAAGCATGCACTGGGAATTGCGTTTGATTTGCGCCTCACAGTGGAAACAGATGTCCAAATGTAGGGATGGTTATGCCCAAATTTATCTCCTGAGTAACACAGAATAAATAGGTTAAACATATACCAGACAACAAAAACGGGAAAAAGCCATCATGTGCCACTTCTTTATTTCAAAGTTCAAGCAGGGTTCTTCAAAATGCGGGTAAACTATGTATAGGAAATGGAAAAGAAGTTCTTGAATTATTGCCGCTGAGGTGACTAGGGCGCTCGACCTAGTTACGATTTGTACGACCTAAAGTTTGTTGGCTAGAAAAGTAGAATAGCGCATTGCATAACTAGGATTGTTCAACACAAGTTGACCTAGACGATTCCGACCATATAACACTCTAAGCTCTAAATCAAGATGACCTGTTATGACCGGTCATATATGATGTAGGTAGCATGCTATTTGAACATTTTTAAAAGAAATTGTATTTGAGCTCTCTTTCATATTTGATATAATTTATTTCTAAGCAGTATAAGATCGGTTAAATCCAAGCCAAATCCCTAATTAGCAGAGAAGTATTACAGGTTGGTCCTATAATTGAAATGTATATATTACATACTCACAGTGAGTATAACGAATATAAATGAGAAAGAAGAAATTAAAAGTTTATGCAACTTCAAAGGTTAATATGGACTAGAAAATTAATGAAATAACCGGAGAGCCGTGATACATTTCCTGTATTCAATGGCATAATCAATGCTTACCTGAGATCTAAGTTCTCTAAGCCAGCATCAGATAAATCATCATTTGCACGTTGGTGAATATCACGCTGTGTTTCTATCTTGCTGTCATCAGAAAGTCCATCAACTTTGTGAATGAAAACTTCAAACCGAATGGATGGATTCACTTTATACGCTCGAGAGACTGTCATATGCAACTTTGCCAATGCTTCCATATAATCATCCTAAAATAGATTAGAATGCGTCTGTAAAAGGGCTGACTAAGTCGAAGAGATTGTCCATAATGATACTGACAACTTCTCTAATCAGATTTACCATTCTTTTTATATAATATAAAGTGAATAAATGAGGAAGCCTGAATTATCCTGATTCTTTCGGCTTGAAAAAATAAAGGATTTAAATAATAATAAAATAGCATCATTATGGTAATCATGGCTAAAATTAGTCTTGAAGAATTTTCAAATAAATATTTTTTTAAATGATCAAATCAATTTACCTGAGCATCAATGACAAATATCAACGCTCCACATGCACCAAAGATCACATCCGAATCAAAGGCAGGGTCGAAGAAGTCTATTTGTCCGGGGAAATCCCATATTTGGAACTGGACAAATGAACTATTTGATATATCTTGAAAAACATAAGAAGTACGGTTGGTTAGAACCAGAAAAGACATGAGTGCGATTGAATCTATAACTTCTTTCTACAATATTCGACAGCGTTTATTTCATTCAATAGGATACAAACAAATACTTACCATCTTTGACTATTTTGTTAGTACTTTCGAGGAATAGTGTTTCGTTGGGGGACATTTTGTGGAAGACTACCTTCTGAATGGAGGATTTCCCACTCCTAAAATGAAATGAAACCAAATGCTAAGATATATTGGACATATTTATGCACATCATCTCTTTGCTTTATAGGTGGGCCGGAAGTACAAGTATAAACAGTTTTTCACATCCTATAAGACAGATAAAAATATATTACTTTTTTACTTTTTCTGCATTGCCATATCAATCAACTAACCTTCTGAGACCCATTAGCAGGATCCTGGGCTTAGATTCCTGGCCTTCGCCCACTCCCTGTCCCTCATTGTCGTATTCGTCTGGGCCATAACCAAAGTGTTTGGGAAATGAACCCACGTTCATACTGTGACTTCCAGGGTAGGCATCATCATCTTCATAAGACTGAAAATCGCGAAACGATCGAATTAGCTTCAGTTACCTAACCCATTCGATCAATACAAAATATTTCATATTTCCAATATAGCCATGTTAAACTTTATATAAAGAAATCTCCCTAGTTTTACATGAAAAACAGGCTTAAACAACAGAGCACTGTAAAAGACTACATATAATGATTAGTTTATATGGCTGCGTTGAAACAGAAACCAAGGCAACCCAATTATCAGCACATAATCAAATGAGAATCATAACAGATCAGATAGAATATAGTTTATACATTTAAATGAGGGAGGTCTAATAGTTTACACCTGCTGGGCATAAGGCTCAACTATTTAATTAATATTGGAAGGCAATTTGAAGAAATAATTTGATCCACGATCGAAAAGCCTTTCAAATTTAACACAAAATGCATCCATATTCACAAATATCCTGACTACAGGGTTCAATGATGGACGCAATAAGTATCACTAAATATAGCTAGCGAAAAACCGAGGTGAATTGACTAGCCAATAATATAAAACTTTGATTGAATCGATCACATGCTGGACAAAATTCTACAATAAGACAAGAGGTTGTTTCGAAGAAACTCAAAACTGGGGTTTCATACAGGTATTTTTTTATTACCGTATCCAAAATTTTCTGCATTAACAGAAACATTGTGTTCAAAAGGGTACAGCAGCTTAGAATCCCCTGTGTGCATCCAACAAAGTTTAGCTATATGCTATTTCAAAATGTCATGCTGTGATTCCACAACTGTTCATATTTATAAGCAAAAAGCGACCAAGTCTACGTAGAGATTGAATATAATTCACTTCCACTCTACTCTAAGACGATTCTAGATATCAATATACCAGTTGAATGTGATCCCTAAAATGTAGCAAAATGACCAGGGAAAAGGCATACGAACCTTTGATGCCTGAAGACAAAAGAAAATCCATAAGATAACGAATACTCGTGGGCATTAGAGTCAATTACTACGGATCATCGGTTAATGGTAACCCGAAACGAATTGATATAATTTGATCCTTTGACCTGTATAGCATTTAATTTAATAACTGACAGGATAACGAGTTTGTCCTAATCAGATTTCACAATGAAGTATTTGTAATATAAATGATCATAACATTTGGCATGTTTTGATTCAAAAATATGCCTAGTAGGCCCTTTAAGACGATTTAAATCGGCAGGGTCTGAGAAGGAGCATTTACTCGAAGCATACTAACAGTGAAAATATCTTTTTGATACGGTACTCCAAAATCTCAAAATGTCCTGCACATCAAAATTTGGGACAAATAGTTTAATATCCCATTTTATTAGCTTAGTTTACTACCGGTACCAGTATATTTTTATTCTATTCACTTCTGTTTTACTAGGAAGAGCTATGGTTTTCATAGAGGAGAGGCACCCTTTTCCGGTGTGAAATTGCGGTACTGTATTATTATTATCTATATACACGCATTAACCGAAATAAACATATGCATTAACATTATGGTACATTTAACTTCAAGTAAAGCTTCAAGAAGGAAGTAACCCACAGCTGAGGTGAGGGTATGTCCATATAAGTTATGACGCAAATAGCAGGGAAATGTGTGTCCTTTTTGCTACCATGTCACTGTTAGAAATCCTATTTGCACGGAATAAATTGTATATGAACCTAAATTTGCTGCTCTACCCTCTACATGTTAGGAGATGCCGTTTTAAATGTCCTCTCTTTTTAAAAAATCTGGTATCGACAATCGGACATGGATTCTCAACTGAGTCTGAACACAGAACTATTCTAGTTCTGTGGTCTGAAGCAGGAACTATTTTCTGAATAGTCACTGTACATACGCCTGTCTACATAATTCGAATTACATGGGTACCAGGGGAGTTCAGCTCCTCTGTGTTTTCTTTCAATTATAGTTCAATGAATGATTTGATATAAAATCTGAATCGGCAGATCCCTTGCAATGTTGTTTAGCAATGGTTTGGTGTGGATTAAGAGGGCAAAAAATGTATTGTTGCTTCATGATCTGTGTTTCAACAAAATCCATAGTACCTCTGTAACTCCGGTCTTGCCGATTCGAGGTACTTCTGTAATTCACTTTTAATACCACTGTAATTCAAGTGTCTACTGTAGAAAAAAAGAGGTGGCAATAATGTGAATATTGAAAAATATTATTCTATTATGAAATTAAGGGATAGTTACAGGTAGGAAAAGTTTCTATCGAACCTTGCAGAGAAGTTAGACAACCCTTTAGGGTAATATATTATTTTAACCATTGTCAAATATCTGTTCATAATTATATCATGAATGATAAATTGTCTACTGTAGGCAGTTTAATTTTTACCAAATTACAAAGTAAGCAAGCATTAAGGTGTGTAGAAAATAAGAAAACCCCCCAGAAAAAAATATAAAAAAATATCATTAAACAATGAATCAAACAACTGTTATACCATCAGGTGGCGGCGTTACTCCCAGAAAGGGAGGTAACTATCAGCCGTCAAATTAAGGTTAATCTGGTTTTTAGTTGATACCCATTGCTTGGAGAATAGTAAACCCCCACATTAAAGGTTGGAACCTCCTGACCAATTGGGTGAATTATAGTAGTACTTGCCAGAAAGTCAGTTAGAATTACAGGGGTACCAAAACTGAATTACAGAGGTACTACCGATTTTGTTCATGCACCGATATTGCTCAACAACATTGCAAGAGATTTGCCGATTCAGATTTTATATTAAACCATTCATTCAACTATAATTGGAAGAAAACATAGAGGCGCTGAACTCCACTTCTGCCATCTTGTATCCATGTAATTCGAATTACGGAAACAGGCGTCTGTATAATAGTGTTCCATTAATCATTTTGAACAAACTTCGTATCTGGGAGGAATGGGATAGATAGGTTAACATGTATTTTTTGACAAATTGCACTTCTTTATTAGGCGGGATATGTATTCAAATGTCGTTAAATAAGGTAGGCCTACATATTGACTGCGCTATAGCTCTTAAAGAGTTAAATACACAATTATATTATTGATGTTAAATTATAGACCTAGTCCAGATTTGGGGTCAGGTGATTTTTGTGTTCACTTGGGCCTTGGCCGCAGGTGGGAGGAACGGGTGGATCCATGTTTATCTGATCATTGATGATATCGTAAAATGGTCTTGGGTTTTAAGGCTCTAGGACTTTACTGTACTACTAGTCTATGTAATACTCGGTCTACTGACTGTACTGTCAGTACTGTTCGGACCATCTATACTGCACATGTATCAAAGAAAAACGTATTAGTATCTTTGCATATAGGCCTATATGTAGATTAGTGGTGAGACAGTGTCAGCAGGGAGTGTCAGTACCGTACCAGTGGGAACTCTGAATTTTCTTCCATTGATATTATATTACCTCCCATTGGCATTGCACTAGTCTTAATAACTGACACTGGAAACGAAACACTGAGCATCATCATCATGTATAACCTCTATAGGCAGAACTTCAGACAGTAAAGTTACTACGGTCGTCGGTAGACAAAGTATCCCCCAGTGGCAGTGGCAGTGTTGGGGAATGGTGGCCAGCTAAGGGCAGTAAGGCCAAGCTAATTGTAGGCCCTACATCATACATAAATACTGACAAAACAATGGCCCTTTAAATATTTTGTATTCTCTGAAGATCAACTTACACCACAGACTATGCAATAAATAACCAAGCCGGATCCTACCCCTAACATCAGTAGCCACATAGCAGATTTCATTTTCGGAATTTAATTCTCAAAACCTACTACATTACCAACACATGTACCAAGTATATCGATAGTCGGCCAGGCAGTAAGATGGTCCGAAGATGGGAGACCCAGTCCGAATGTATTTTTTTCCTTTATGGCTATTCATAGTTGGACAAGTTTGAAGTATAACATGTCTCAATGCCAAAGAATCTAACAATGAATTGTTCCTTCTCAAAACCGTAAAATATCAATGCTGAAATGATCAAAATGAAATTAATGCTCAACTCACCATCTTTCAATACACTGCAAACAACATAAGACAAGCAGACTTGTCATGTGATATTTTCAGTGACCTAGAATTGAAACCCCTCTCCCGGAAGTCACGCCATGAACGAGAAAGTATGGGATTGGAGATTAGAAGAACACATGGTAGGGGGCAGCACTGCCATAAGTTTATTTCTCCCGCCCAGTCAAAACGACGTTATGTTTCACTATAGTGCCTTCGGCACTTGGATTGTAGAGGCAGTTGTGTTTTTACTTCTTATAGGAAACCAACAATTTACTGGACGTTTTTTTTAAATTTGGAGATAATAATTTGATTGCCAAAAATGGCTAAAACCACAGGGTGCCTATGTGGGGTAGTAGGCCTAAGCCTAAGGTCTTTAAAAAATGATTATTATTATTCATCTTTCACAACTTAGTACCTGAGCATTCTAAGCATATGAACAATATATTTGGAAAATGTTTGACAAAATGGTCAGAAAACTTTACCCTGACGCTATATTCTAGCCTTCTAAATTTTAAATATAGGCCTATTTGAAATGGCATGTACCATAATTTTAACATCTACGCAGGAAAGACACTTGGGATAAAGCAGGTTTGATGTCCCTTCTGAAATCTCTCTTTTCCCTCTCCCCTCTTCCTGTTTCTCTGGCTAGGCCTACATAGGCCTACTGAGAAAAAAATGGATCAATATCGGGCCGAAAACGGAAAATATTTGTTTTAATTATGATTCATTTATATCCGATTTTTTTTTTGTTTTGTCCAACATCGGATTTTTATTCATGAAAACATGTTAACATAAAGTGTATATTCAACAGTATGAGAGGAACATTTACTTTCTCATTTTTGATTTTTACTCTTTGGGATGTTCCATACGGAAAATAAAATACGAAAGTTTTTACCAAACCCGCATTTTGTTAATTTGTTAAATCGGTACATTTTTATGCTTGTACAAGAAAATTATGACATAGGATTTTCAAATATTAAATACAAAGTTCTTCCACCCATCGTCAAGTTTCTTAACTGATGGATTGTATTTAGCAGCTACCCTCATCGCTTCGACTCTATTCAACATGGCAGCCTGAATGTATTGAAACTAAAAATTTCCAAACCCTCCTTTCTCTTTGAGCAATACAAACTCGACAATCGGCATCCATCCGCGTTTTAGTTTACAAAAAGCGTCAGCTTTATATAGAGGTTTCTGAACGATGCCACACCAATAGTGTCCTTCGCCGACCAGTACCGCTCCCTACCTTTCTGTGTCTATTTCACACATTTCCTCCGGTAAAGCCCCGCCTTTTTTACTGTATTTCAACTTCAATGATAAAGTTTGACAACTCAACCACCTCAAAACACTTTCTACGTTTCTGTAGCAAAAAACCGCTAAAAAGGTAAAAACATTACAACCTGGTTATGTGGGTACACAACCCGGGGTACACAAACAGTACCAATTCAAACTGAACTCTCGCTCCAATTCTCGCTTGTGTACACGGCGCCTCATCCCCTCAGGCAGAGCAGGCATAAAGCGTCCCGCGGACACGACGCCAGTGGCGGCGGGCTGTGGGACACTAGGTAGGAGGGAGCAGGAGGGGGGGGTGATTTTCGTACGACCTGACATCCTTTTCTTTTTCAATTTACAGTACAGAGAAAACGTAAATATATATAATTATGATATCACATTTCATTTCAGTATGAAACTATAATTACGGTTTTTGACATAGGAATTTAGTCCTTAATTACTGATGATAAACTTGGCGAAGTTTGGTGATGTTGAAAGAATTATGAGATGTGATGGGGTGATATTTACAGTCTTAGTCATTTTACTTTCTTTTTTGTGCAGTGGGAGTATGGTGGGGTTTGGATTCCAACGAACGGGACCTCGGAGCGAGGATTAAAAGTTCGCCAAGTTATTTCAGTATTATCCTATTTTTGGTTACAAACAAGGATTGAAGAGTGCAGTTAAATAAATCATTTTTTTTCTTTTCTTTTAAGTCTAACAACATTTGTTGGGGTTGCTGATAAGATGGACAGTGTAGTTTTACGACTAGTATATAGGTATCGCTATTTTGCTGGTGGCTGTCAGTTTTCATATGTATAACTGAGTGGATTTTTAGATGGAGAGTATATACAACGTATGATAACACATTTGCTATAAAAAGCTTCGACCTTTAACAGACAAGACAACGGTATGGTCCCCTGTGATGGGGAAGATAGGAATATATCAATTAGTCTACCATGTTTACCCACAGACCGGCCAACATCTTTTTTTTTTTTTTTTTTTTTTGATACTCATATATGTACACATAGAAGCGAGTATCTCAATATAAATGTAATTAAATACTAATATGAATCGGTGTTCATATAAGCCCCGGGTTTTAGAGCTAGTGTCACTATCCATTAAGTAAATGTCTCTTCAGTACACTATTAAAATACAATTTATCATTAATATTTCTCAATGCAGCTGGAAGAGAGTTCCAGGTTTTTGACATGTAATTTACGTAGCAGTTTCGTTCTTTTTCAATCTTTGGGAAGAAGCCCAAAAGTGTCGGGCATCAGCTTGACGCGTAGCCCTTGGTGGCACCGTACCTTTATTTTTTATGTACACATTATCATGAGCAATTTTGCTGAGATTAAACTTCATACGAGTACTGATATTCATTACTCTAGCTTCATTATACATGTCAACAATCGGTGTTAGGTTATCACATTTCAGAGCTACTCTTAGTATCTTATTTTGAAGAATTTGCAGCTTCTTTGTCTGTGTTACTGTTAATGGAGAGAGACTGAAGAGGCTGTAGTCAAAGATTGACATGAGTTTAGATTTAGCTATTATTATTGCGGCTGATTTGGTTAGAAAAGGCCTGATTTTTCTAAAGATATATAATTTCTGATTTATTTGGCTCACGAGGCTATTGTATTGTGTGACCATTGTAGTACCATTGTCAAACATTACACCAAGGTAAAGATATTTATTTACTTGTTCTAATTGGACATCATTCAGGCAAATTTGTATCTTAACTCTGTCAACCTTTTTCTTTCTGCCGGAAACCATGATTTTTTTTTTTTTTTCATTTACTTTCAACTTGTTACTAGTACACCATGAGTTGAATTTCCTCAGGTCCTCATTCATTTTTACACACCCTTGGTCTAGATCGTCTGTCGAGTAATATAGGATGGTATCATCTGCGTATTGCAGTATTTTCGAGTTCAGAGTTACATGTTTTAAATCATTAGCATACAATAGGAACAAAGTGGGGCCCAAAATTGACCCTTGTGGTACACCATACTCTATAGCTTTCATATCGGATTCATTAGTCTTCATTACCACCTTTTGCTTCCTGTTTGTTAGGTAAGAATCGAACCAGAGTATTACTGGGGGGGGGTAAACCAGCGTCAGCGAGCTTCTCCATGAGCACCTCAGGGACCACCGTATCAAAAGCTTTGCTTAGATCTATGAAGCATGTTATCATGTATTTATTATTACTTTCTGATATGTTTAGGTCCGTGATGTACTCAGTGAGTGCCTCAGTTGTCGAGTGACCTGCCTGGAAGCCAAGTTGTCTTTTGCTCAAAATATCATTTTCGGAAAGGTAACATTTTAGTCTGTCGGAGATAAGTTTTTCAGCAATTTTCCCTGCTATATGGCATATGGAAATAGGTCTGGTGTCTGAGGATGTGACAGGTATTTTTATCTTGGGTATGGGCGTGACTCTGGCTCTTTTCCATAGGTCTGGGAATACACATGTGTTTACAGATTTGTTTATTAGCAACGTGAGTTGGGGTAATAAGATAGTGAAAGCATCCTTGTAAGTTCTGCTGTTAATATTAGGGCAACCAGAATTTTTATTACAATCTATCTCCTTTATCTTGCATAGAACCTCATCTTGTGTATAGGGAGCATTTCTCCAAGGTATATTCGCATTTTCTACATATCGTATGCGTGTGACTTTATTTATTTCTTGATTTATTTTTGACCCAACATTGCAGTAAAAGTCATTTATCTCTTGGCTTAACTCAGCACCTTCAACCTGTTTGCCTTTTATTGTAAGACTATTAAACGATGGTTTTTCTTTTCCTGTTACCTCTTCTATAACTGACCAAAACTTTTTGGAATCCTTCTTATAAGTCCATAGTAAATTTTTATAATACTCTGCCTTCAACCTGCGGATAGTCTGGTTACAGATTTTTCTACAATTTCTAGCTGTTTTTACGTCTTCCATATTTTTACTTTTTTTTGCCTTTTTGTATGCCTCTTCCCTATTCTTATGGAGTATGGACAAATCCTTTGTATACCACTGAGGCTTTTCTGGTCTATTTTTAAATTCTTTCAGAGGAGCAATTCTATCAACGCAGGATAATATATTGCTAGACATCACGTCCCAGCATTCATTTACATCTCGTGCGTCATTGAGTCTATTCCAGTCCTTAGTGGAGAGAGCATTTTCTAATCTTTCATAGGTATAGTTTGTGAAATTTCTTCCAGTGAAACTGGTTTTATTTTGAGAATTACATATCTTTTTTAATATAGTGATTACTGGTTGGTGATCAGATAAGGAGTATGAAATTGTGTACGGTGATCGGTCAATTTTGGATCTTATCATGAATATGTCCAGAATGGAGTCTTTTTGTAATCCGAATCTTGTACAACCAGTTTTTTCTATCATAAAACTGTGCTTGTTAACAAATGCATTCAGGCTTCTGCTTTTATTGTCATCTATAACCAGGTCGATGTTTAGGTCTCCACAAATTATCACATTTTTGTCATTTTCTACAGTGCAATTGTTTAATACACGCTCTAGTTCTTCAATGAACGTCATGACATTACCATTTGGGATTCTGTAGCCCATTAACAGTTTCAGTTTCGGTACCTTGTCTTTATACACATGTAAGTTTAAAATTTCACTATCAGCCGACATAACATTATCATCCACCTTGGACATGAAATTGAAATCCTCTCTTATGTAACAACAAATTCCCCCCCCTCTCTTAGGCAGGGGTCTATCTAACCTTATCATGTTATAACCTTTGCAGTGAAGCATACTGTCGGGAGTGAGTTCATTTAACCATGATTCAGTAAAAATTACAACCTCTATATTTAAACTCAAAATCTCATTTCTAACTATATCAATTTTAGGTAATAATGACCTAATGTTATATTGGAGAATCTTTATACCTTTCATGCGTTTAACTTCAATCCAATCTTTGGTCGTTACATCATTCATTATATGTGGCAGTGAACGTATCCAGGTATAGGTCGATAATAGGGTAGACTGCTAGATGGTCGCCAGACGACACATCCCACAGTCCCCCAGTACCCTCCTATATCAATCATTCTATATAATAGCAAACAATATACTGTTTCGTGAACCATGAGAGAAAGATACCAATTTAGATAATTTAACTGACCAGAGTCCGGATAGTGTCTGTGGTTCCATGCTGTTGCAAGACTGTCATTGTGGAGTGGAAAGTATTCACTCGAGAAAGCAATGTTACTGTAGGAGGTATCACAAAGGTCAGTCTGACCATTTTCCAGCGACAATAGGTGTATGCGGGGCCCATTGTAAGTCCAGTATAGTTTACGAGTTATATTGGTCGCCGATAGTTTGTGGTTGGTCAGTGCATTCAGTTGGTTCAAGTGGTCATAGTAGCGCGAAGGTGAAGGTATATCTATTGGAGAGCTATATGCGTGTGCCTGGGGTGCGTGTGAATTGGTACCCAAATAGCCCTGGTGGGTGGGTCGCCAGACGACACCTCCCACGTGTAGGCTACCAGGTCCCTTTCCACAGGCTCCCAGTACACACACGATATCACTATTTATAAACACATCACAGCTGGTATCATGTAACGGCAGGATTATGTAATCAGAATGCATTGCCATTTGTCGGGTCTCGGTGGTAATTGGTGATCTGTCTCACCCAGGTGTCACGCACTATGGAGTCGAAATGGACCCCATCTGGTAGCCTTTGGAGGTGATGACGATATCTTGTGCGATTCTTGGCGAGCACTTTGTTAATCAAGTGAACGTGACGCACACCCCTGCTTCTGTTTAGCCCTTGTAGATTGTGGTTTATCTGGATAATTGCTGAGTTTAGCATTTCTTGAAGATCCGATATTGCTAATTCGTTATTTGCTTTTGCTATGTCTATGCCAATTAGGCCACCAAAGCTGATGTTACATCTATCCATTATGCTAGATAGTTTTGTAATCGATTGTGTATACAGCGAAATCATGTAGTTTACCAGTTCATTCTCATTATACTTGATGAGAGTAATCGCCCGGGTTTCTTTATCCATTACTGACAAGTTACATATACCACCAATGATTAAAATGTTCGCCGGTCTGAGCGCATGAAACAAGGCAATAGCTTCTGAGCATAAGTATTCCAATCTCGCACCACTATAGACAAATACCCTAATGTTGTCTTGTCTCAGGCGGTTGTCCAGATATTTGCCTCTGGAGTCGGTAATAACGATCGTACTCATCTTTGCAAGATTCCAGCTAATCGTATGAACCAAAGGTTTCTCCATGTACCGGGAAGTAGCTGTCGGTAGCTTCGGTTCGAGCTGTGTATGCATAGTTCATGTTATGATGTTGCCTGGATACAGAGGGATCACAGTTGTTATTGTATGATAGTAATCTGTTTTCCATGACTCGGGGGTCTGGCCTGGCCCTTTCTATGTAGGATTGGGGTACATTTCTGGGGCTATTTGCCCTTTTCGCCGGGTTGAATTGGTAATCATCCCCACTTCTGAATCGCTTCTTGTTGTCTTGAGCCATATTCGAGTGGAAATTGCCTCTACCCTTACCCCTATTTCCATTGGTTCTTCTTCTACCACCGTCTCTTGTTTTCCTCCTAGATTCTCTCGATTGGGAGGCTGAGGCGTGAGAGTTATCGCCGTTGGCAATTGATGATGAAGCGTCTTCTTCTATTTGAACACCCTCCTCTTCCTTTTCACGGCCAGATACTGATGGTGGTTTATCTTGCGTGCATGGCTTCCACAGATAATTTCTCTTTTCGATGAGGAGAATAGCTAGCGGAAGGGAGAATCGCTTTACCTTGTGCATCAGCTATCTTGTAGTCAGCTGGAGTGTAGGTGGTACCATCGATTAAGTATTTGCGATAATCAGCTAGTAGTTTTCCTACCATATTTCCACCATTGTGCTTTCCATCTGCAACTTCCTTTGAGTTTAGTGTGCTCCCGCACGCCCAGAATGGGCATTTGGTGGCCTCGTACAATTTTAGGTCTCCAGTTGCTATCAGCTTATCTTTGAGGTGTGGATTCTGGTCAAATTTCGCCTCTATCAATACATTCATAACATTTAACTTTTCCTTGTCCCAGCGAGGGGATGAGGATGTTTGGTGAGACAATCTCTTTGCTTCTTTCGCATCGTGGCACTCGTACACCTGTTTTGCCAGGTCTGGTCTCTTAGCGGCATTGAAGCGGGCGAATTGATACGCCTGCTCTATCGAGTGGAAGAGCAGGCCGTTTATCTCAATGTCACTTGGATAAAAGTTTGAGAGCCAGCTATGGGACGAGTGGAAGTAAATCCTTCCATTGATGGTCTTTGTTTTTGCATCAGAGATCTTGTGACCTTCCTTCAGATTTTCAAGTTCGTCATAGCGATAAGACGACCCCTGAACTCTGATGCGATCCCTAATGATCTGACAGTCATTGATGCCTTTGCTTCTGAGGTGAGATTGTACGGTGTTTAGCATCTCCTTCCTCTCAACTATGGGTTGAGGTAAATCGGCGTTAAGATAAACTCTGTAGAAACTATCGGATTTGCTGAGCAGTGCCCTTCTGGTATAATAATAATTTCTTGCTTGTTCTCCACAAAAGCGGACTCTGATTATACGAGCACCCATTTGGCGATGATCCATACGCCTTGCAAAGATCACCTCTTGGTCGGATGTTCTCTGATCTATATCCTGGAGTATACGGATGGTAAGCGCTTTCGTATCTTCATATTTGTTTTCAGTCGCCCCCGATATTAGGAGATTTAATTTCCTATTTTCAATTTCTGATTCAAGGAGGATGTTTTCCATTCTGATATTGTGCCTTTTCACTGACATTAATTCCCTTTCCATGACTCTATATTGTTCACATCTGGTCCGATCTTTTTCTACTAATTCATTTACCTTGCCCAAAACTTGTGCCTGGTTTAGCTGCGTAAATTCTAAGGACTTACGTAATTCTTCTGTTGAGCAAGGGTCGGACTTAATCCCCAATTCTTCCTTCGAATACATTTTGTGTATGGGGACCGGATTGAGTGGTAATCCCCTCTCACGTAACAAAGCACGCTCCGTCGCTTCACTGCTCGGGTGAGCAAACAAGTCCTGATCCTTGTTGTCTGTGTCCATGTCCGCGTATTCCAACATGATCGACAATAGGGGTAAATACAGATTTTTCAAGAAAGAATCGTCTTTTCCAAGCAATCAAGAGTCCAACACGTTAGATCAAACCCCTCACCAGACTCCCTATGGCGCGTTCATGATGATGAGATGAGAATGATAGAAATCGCCTCGGTAGATCCGGAGATAGTATTGAATTTACACGGAGTGTGTTTAGACACGTCCGTCTCTCTCTGCGTATACTCTAATGTAATATATTATTATATATATATATTTATATATTGGTATATATAACCATGCAAAACACTGCTACCCTCTCGCGGTTATACCATCTGGATAACATTGAGCAAAATATCTAGACCTTGTACAATATACCATATACATAAATACTTCATGAAATCTCAAATGACCTTGCCTATACTTTAACACTGGAAGATCTGATTTAAACCAAATAGGCTATTAATACATTTTCCAGTGTTTTTACCGAAATAAAACTTCAAATCATAGCCAAAATGATCTGCCCCATCAGAGAAAATCACAAATCTCGCCACCATACAGGATTTGTATAGGATTTGCTATGAGGTTACAGATCTCGCGAAATCTCGTCATCTCATGTGCAGGTTCCGGTCACTGAATTGCCATTGACTTGTACCGAAAACTCTGCAAATCATCCTTTCTAAGTACTATGTTGTATTGATTGTTGATAATTACTTTAGTATATTATAGTTTAAGGGAGATACTTTCTAGAAATGATAAGAAAATTGCTGGTTTTCATATGTACCCATCCAAAAACATCACTTGTCAAACCGAGGGGAGGTTTTCAGAGCCCTTCTCTCTTGACTTGCAAGTTTTGGGTCTTGTTACGAGTAATGTAAAACAATTACCAACATTCGGCAACAGAAAAAAAAAAAATTCTAATCCATTTAACCTTAGAAATGCTTTTTTATAACTACTAAACATCAATATTCTAATAAATGTGAAAATATAATAAGATTATGAACATGGCTTATGACGTAAAATCCAGATTGGTTGTTGACAAAAACAAAGTTTTGACCTCCGCCATCCAGTTCAGTCAACGACCATGATATAAATACAAGTTTAACAAATGATAAAATATATAACAAGTGTCCGGAGAAAGACATATGGGTATTGTTTAGATTAAATCAGTTTATTTATGTTTATCAACCTTTAATTATGTGTTGAGCCTCTAAATATGTTGGCCCCTATGGCTTAGGCCTTGCAACAAGGTGCGTCTGCCTGCACGCTCGCAAGGCATTATGGGAAACCTCTGGAGGGCGAATGAATTTTTTTTAAATCTTTTCGTCTGGGTGCTATATGATGGTAGGAGGTCCCTAGACAACATGATCACTGAAATAATTTTCCAGAATTTTTTAGTGAAGTAAAACTTCAAATTAAAGCCAAAATAATCCGCAGCCACAAATCACTTATAGCGTTTTGATGACTGTCTTCTAGGTATAGGCAGTCATGTTCAAATACATTCAGTTGACATTTATTTTTATTTTTCTAATTTAACCAAAAGTGGTCGACAGTAGGCATTTTGTTATATTATAAGTGTCTTCCATAGTTGATATCCTACAGTGATTTGTGGGTGCAGATTATTTTGGCTTGAACAGAAAATTAACCTATGGATAACATATATTTTAAAGCTTGTACCAGATACATACAGTAATATTGTTTAAAACCAAAATCCCTAGAACTATAACCCTTAGGATCATCAATTTCTCATACAAAAACGTGAGACACCTCCATAAGGAAACAATAGTATTATAATAATGCATGATTCAGAGTTCATTTTTTGAATTGCCAGTCTATGGCAAGATTTTCCTATTTAAGCTGGGAACATTGTACATGTAGTTGTCTGGGATCCGTATAACCTATTTCTCCAGGTAATAGTCATATGTTTGGGTACTTTTCACATATTTAGGTGTTGGTCATATTCGGTTGAGGCCTTGATTAGGTGAGCTTCTACCCATGGATGAGATGACCACTGAGTGTATTGGTACTGTCTGATCCTGTGCTGGTGTAGTTGAGATCCTGTTCCATTGGGCTGTGGTATTAAGTAGCAGGTCTTTCTGATCAAATATTTGTCATAGTTCCTCAGGATTTAAGGCTGCTAAGTCCTGATTGTCCAGTGTCTCTACTCAAATTGCCATGCTAAGTAGGTTCATATAAGTATATTCCTGTGTATGTTGCCATTCCTGGTCAAACTCTGACCAAACAAGTCCAAACAAGTTCTCCGCTGCCTGCTGCTCCTCCATAATTAGTTGATTTGTTTCCAGCAGCTCGAGAACGCATCCTATAGATAAAGTCAGGGCATGAATTAAACATCATTGACATGGAAAACTTGACAACTTGAAAACTTGACATTATCTACACAGTGCTTGTAACGAAATCAGAAATCATTAGGGACCTCAGTGGGGAGAGGAAGAATATTTCATTTTTTTTTTAAATAAAGCTTAAAATCATTTGACTAGGGTATCCAACATCTCCAGGTGGGGCTTTTCACTCACCCCATATGCGATGAGGAAGAAGTGATGGAATGATGAAAATAGAGAGGAGAAATATATATGAAAGAATAGAGATGAGGGATTGATGTGGCCTGGATGTCTAAGACCAACACCTACAGCGGAGAGGGCGAGGGACAGGGAGTTTTGGGGCAAATCGCACACCACTGACCTAATATTTAGGAAAAATACTGAAATTCAGCCGGACAACGGCTCTAGTACCTGATACCTATCTCCTTATAAATGTGAGAAATATATTTCTCCATGACCACAGTATCATCAGAATATTCAGTCTTGACACAGTGACATACATAATATAGGCTAATCTTCTTGCTAACATAGATAACTTGATCTCCATGCTGACGAAAAACATGAATCTGTTATACAATATCAAAATAGGCTTATAAAATCACTAATCAATGCTTTGGATTTGTAAACTAAGAATATAGCCCCGGAGACTTCCGGTTCGCGCCTTTTCTGAGAGAAAGCTTTTCGCTCCACTGGGAGCATTAACCCGTTCTTTTTTTCAGCAAAAGGTTTGAGCAGCTCCTCGTGTAGGAGCAAAGTTTAGTGAACTATCAAGGACACTACAGAACATTGTCATTTACCTTGTCGTGAAACGTATAGGAAGATATTTACAGAAAAAGATCGAAGTTACCTAGGATCGGGATTATCGCCCAGGGCGCCATCTTAGTATCCTCCCGGCATGGTCTGGAGGAAACGAACGATTCTCAAAAAGTGGACAGTGATTTAAGTCGATAAACATAGAAAAAATCAAAACGCACCAGTGATATTTTGAGAGGAAAGGATTATCAGGAGGATTATCTCGGAAGACAACACCGAGTCTGGAGTAAGACGTGTGTCGTGAACTCTAGTCTAAGAATTTCTCCGATAATAGCAATCGCCGAATGATGATCACCCAAAGCTAGGGGCTAAAGAAATATCCAACATACAAGGATATTCGGATATACAGTGTTTATAATCCAGGATTATAAGTATTCTAACAGATTATCAAGGTAGGCAAGCATAGGTAGCGCCATCTTCAGGATCGAAGTGACATAAACCAAAGAACTAGTAGTAATAAAATCCACCAGGTAGGGCCACCATATCGCCAGCAAAGAAGCTGCGAGGGACCCCGAAGGAAGTGTTGAAATCCAAAAAAACAGTAGTTGCGGACTTAGCACAAGCATATAGGTACAACAAAGCTTCCAAATCTGAATTAAAACGATTTAAAAACTTTTAGCAGATGTGACAAGTGTTCTAGACCCTAAAATGTTGATATGAAGTGAAAGCAAAAACAACATAGAAGCAGAGCGGAAGTACATGTCGGCCATTTTGAATAAAAGGCAAAAGTTTTAAGAAGCCATAGGAATTACCAATCTGTCCTACCTCAAATACCCGTTGCAACGCTAGACATCCATGTCGACGACTAGCGTGATAACAGACAACAAGGGACAGGGTGTCAAAAGAGACCTTGAAGAATCGCCTGAACACTCAAGCAAGCAGTCGAAACTGGTCAAACCAAATAGTAGAGAGAAGCCTAATCTAAACATGGCTGGTGGTAAAGGTGCAAATGCAAGCAATAGTGGTGTTAAACAAAAAGATGAAAACAAAAAAGAGACTGATCCGGGCCTTAGGGGTTTGATCGCATATCTCGCTTCACATCAGGAAGAATCCAACAGAAAAGCACAAGAGAAATATGCGGCGGTGCTAGAACGTTTAGATCAACTTGATGCGTTGGAACAAGATGTAAATACAATCAAGGAGGGCTGTCTTTTCAGGGATGAAGAGATGTCAAAATTCGAAGAACGACTGAAAGCCCAGGAGGATAAAATGGTTGTTGTAGAAGAAAATATAGCACACCCAAGGGACACAGATTACCTACACGAACAACAGGCTAAAAGAGAGAAAGACCAAGAGTACATGGTGAAAGAAACCAAGAAATTGGAAAGAAACTTGCTGATTCTAGGCATAAAGTCAGGAACAGGAGAGACACAAGAACAGCTAGACGAAAAGGTAGATAACATAATTATGAACTACTTAAATCTGGCCGACATTAAAGTGGTGAAATCCCTAAGAGTAAGTTCAAAACAGGACATGCCTATCAAAATTGAGCTTAAAACTGCCGAACAAGCAAACCAAGTGTATGAGGCCCGAGGGAGACTTAAACAACACGACGATGTCAACGTAGAGAAAGGGAAAGGAATGAACATTCGTAGGGACACTCCCCACATCGTACGACAAAGATTAACCAAAGTCAAAGCAATAGCCAGTGCAGCCACAGCCCAGCAGTATGATGTCGAAAAGTTCGGGACCAATATTAAAATCAACGGCATATTTTACAGACACGACCAACTAGATGGCATTCCGTCCAGCTTATTACTGTCAAATTTGTCTAAGAGGGAAGACCAAAAGGCAGTAGTGTTTTTCACGTCAGAAAACCCCGTCTCCAATCATCACAAATCTCCATTCCGACTAAATGGGGTTAGGTATGAACATGTGGAACAATACCTGTTCTTTCAAAAGGCAAAGGTGGCTGGAGATCCAGTCAAACAAGACATGGCAATGGCAACGAGAAACCCAGTAGAATGCAAAAGGTTTATGGCCAACATGGAGGACCCTAAGAATCGTTGGAAAGATCATCGAGAGGAGCTGCTCCTTCAGGCGCTCAGAGCAAAAGCACGACAGAATGACATGGTGAGGAATTACCTAATCCTTACTGAAGACAAAGTCATAGGAGAAGCCTCACCCACTAACAAATTATGGGGCATAGGAATGGGGTTAGATCACCCAAATGTACTGGATCAGGACTCATGGCCACCCAATGGAAATTTGCTAGGCAAAACTTGGATGAAAGTGAGGAAAGAGATCGCTGACGACATGAAGAATCAGCAACCCCCCGAAACACAGATGGATGACACCCCATCTACATAATATGTACTGAAGTGTGACAGTAATCTTGAAGAATGAACCATCTTTAAAATGTCTTCCAGGTCTACAACGAACAATACAGCCTCGATAAAATTTATTTCGTTAAATATTAATGGTCTGAACAATGTGGTTAAGAGGAAAGCTGTTTTCACACATTTTAGCACATATAATAATACGATAGTAGCCCTTCAAGAGACACATTCTAGTGAAGCTAAAGAAATTATTTGGAACTCTCAATGGAGAGGACAAATATATTATTCCCACGGAACCTCTGCGTCCAAGGGAGTGCTTTTCCTGATACCGAATGATTTAAAGAAAATGGTATTATCTACCCATAAAGATAAGAAGGGAAGATGGTTATATTTAATGATGAAAATTAATGGAAGTATTTCTTGTGTATTTAATATATATGCACCAACAGCTGATAAGCCTGAAGAGCAATCATTATTAATTAAATCGATAAAAGAGAAAATACAAGAGTGTGACCACGATAACCTGATTATGTTGGGAGATTTTAACGCTGACGTTTCATATAAACCAACTAGTGTCCAAGGGGTCAAATTAAGAGATATGATAAGCGACCTGGATTTAAATGATGTTATTGATTCCAAAGAATTGGGTTTACCTCCTTTTACTTGGTCGAGACTAGAACAAAACTCTAGGCTGGATTATGTATTTGTATCAAATAATATTGCCAGTAAAGTTACTAAATGTTCTACGATTTATAACACACAATCTGATCACAGAGAGGTACACGCTGATATTATGGTGTCCAGACCCGATAGGGGAAGAGGTTATTGGAAACTGAATAATATTCTGTTAAATGATGCTAAATTTGCATATGAAGTAGAAAAATTATGTGAAAACGCCCAGGAAGACAATTTGAATCCAAAACTATCTTGGGAATTTTTTAAACTAAAAGTTAGAGAACTTGTGATAAAGCTAAGTAGTGAAAAAGCAAAGTTAAAAAGAAGCCAAATCGAAGAGAATAGAAAAATCCTGATGTCATTAGATACCAAGAAGCGGTTGAATCTAGAAGAGGTAAATGTACGAAAGAAAATTGTACAAAATATTAGAGAATTCGAGATGGAAAAAGCAGAAGGTGCTTTACTAAGATCCAAGGCTAAGTGGGCGGCCGAAGGAGAAAAGCCCTCAAGATATTTTTGCTCATTAGAGAGGTATTGATCAGAAAAGAAAGTTATCAATGTTTTAAATGTTGACGGTGTGATAAAAAGTGAAAAAAATGATATAATTAACGAAGGTCAGAAATATTATGAAAAACTGTATAGCAAGGATTCTATTGATGTTAAAGACATGAATGACTTTGTTAACCCCGAGCATTACATAAAACTGGATGAAGCTGACAACAATTTACTATGTCGTGAAATTACTCCTGAAGAGGTAGAAAAGGTGATAAAAAGCTTTAAAAAGCATAAGTCCCCTGGCTGTGATGTTTTTGGGGCTGAGTTCTATCAGTTTTTTTGGTATTGTATAAGTGACCTTTTTATGGCCATGTTAGATACATGCTTGGTTGAGGGAGAAATGTCTGAGAATCAAAAGCGTGGTTTAATCTGTGTAATCCCGAAAAAAGACAACGATTTAACACTATTAAAAAATTGGAGACCAATAACACTGTTGAATGTGGATTATAAAATCATTTCAAAAGTCTTAGCAAACAGATTAGCATTCTTCATTCCTAATATCATAGCAGACGATCAATTCGGTTTCATAAAGGGTAGATTTATAGGATCTGCCATAAGAAAGATTGACGATATACATTCATGGTTGGAAGATCGAAATGAATCTGGATTAATCACATCAGTCGACTTCTCAAAAGCTTACGACTCAATAGATTGGGTTTTTATTGAAAAAGCCTTGAGAGCTCATAGTATTGATGAACTGTTTATTTCTTGGATAAAAACATTGTTAAAAGAGTCTAGAGCAACCTTTATGAATAATGGCTTTAGCTCAAATTGGTTCAAAATAGAGAAAGGTGTAAAGCAAGGGGACCCCATATCCTCGATTCTCTTCATAATTGTAGCAGAAAAGTTGTCTGAACAAATAAGGAGAAATGAAAATGTAAAGGGAATATCATATGCAAATATTGAAACTAAGCTGGTACAATTTGCAGACGATATGACTTTGTTAGTCAGGGATGAATTCTCTCTGGTCCAAGCTGTTCGTGTTATTGAAAATTTTTCTTTAGCATCAGGTTTGTCCTTGAACCCTAGTAAATCCAAAGGTTTCATAATCGGAAATATAAATATTACAAATAGAACCTTGCTTCGTATAGATTGGACTGACAGAATGAAAATCCTGGGAATCAATCTTCTAAACCCCAGAAACGAGAGCGAAATGTTCAAGATAAACAGCGCGGAGTTATTAAACAAGATTAAAGATACTATTAATGCATGGGGAAATCGTTTCCTTACCATCAAAGGTAGAGTCATGATCTGCAATGTTTTTTTGTTGCCTGTCTTCCAGCACGCTTTATCATGCATTCACTTTAGTGACCCGCTTTTGAAAGAAATAGAAAAAATTGTTCTAAAATTTGTGTACAAAAGTGACTATCACAATATAGGAATAAACTTTCTGGCACAAAAAGCAGGGAAAGGTGGATTAAATTTGAGGCTAATCAAAGAAATATATCTTACAAATAGGATAATGTGGGTAAGACGAATTCTTTTAAACAGAGAAAAATCCTGGTTCAAGATCCTTGAAGCATATCATCAAAGGGACATAGACGAAATATTCTTGTGCAGATTTAAGCCCTCGATAGCGATCAATAGTTTCTATAAGGAGCTGTTCGAAATATGGAATAAATGTTATTTTAAAATAAAGCCAGAGAGCATTGAGCAGATTCTTAAAGAAAGAATATGGGCGAATCGGTATATAAAGGATAAAGGTCAGATGTTATATTGGTCCACATGGAAACAAAGGGGCATAACAGCTGTGGGGGACAGTTTCAATGAAAACGGAAATATGATGACCACCAACGAGCTTGCTTCAAATTATGATTTTAACCCTTCTTGTTTTTCTAGACAGCTCCTAAAAAAAGCTATACCTAAGGAATGGATTAGTACCATAAAGAGGGAAAGGAATTATATTCTAAATAACTCTGTAAATTTTGTCGTCGAAGACAAAATCCTGAATATTGTCGAATGTAATGCCAAAATAGTATATGAGCAATTCATAGCAAAGCTGAAACCAAAATGGCAAAAGCTCCAGAAATGGCAACAAAAGTTAAATATGACCAAAGAAAAGTATGATGAAATCAACTGGGAAAATATTTTCTCCTTACCATACAAGGCCTATACCGAGGCAAGGTTACATGTGTTCCAATACAAAATCCTTCATAGTGTATTAACGTGTAATGGATATCTTAAGCAGATTGATGTACTAAAGAAGGACACATGCTCTTTTTGTAATAAGAAGGATGATATCGTTCATTTTCTAGTATTATGTCAAAGAACAAAAAGCCTATGGCTGAATATACTTAGATGGATATATGACAGCGGTTTTATGAACAAAAATATAGGTGGAAAAATGATACTCAACAGAAGGGGTAATAATGTAATCATAAAACCCATTGATATCATATTTGGAGTGGAATTAACAAATACAAATTCCAAGGTAATTAATTGGATTATCCTACAAATAAAATCATTTATATACAGACAGAAGCTGTTTGCAAATGGCTTCGTAGATACTCTATCAGCAATGTACGAACTACGTATGCGATGTAGTGTGGTGCTCCACACTTTTAATTTCAGTAATACAAGCAAGGAAGAAAAAGTTGTATGGAGGCGAACTGCCGAAAGTATATCAGAATATATTGAATTGTTAAAAACCCAATAATAATATCTGTTTTTCAGCGTTCAAATACCCTTGATGTTAACCCGGTTAATATTCGTATATCAATGTCCTTAGAACTGTAAGAGCCCAGATGGCAGGTGTTAATGAATAAAGTCGTTTGTAAAAAAAAAAAAAAAAAATATAGCCCCCCAAATTTACAACAATCACACTCCATATGTTAACCTTCTAAATAAATGGTTCTGTTATATAGCCAGTCTTCATGGAGGAAAGCATGTTACATTTGTCCATTTGTCCAACTCTTGCATGTTAGTCTGAAATACAAATGTTTCTACATACAGAAATAATAAATATTATAAATAATTTTTGATAATTTACCATATTGATAACTGTAATTAACATATAGTTTTAAGCCTTACAGCAATAAATATTTAGATATTAGGATCTCAAATTATGCATGCTACTATGGCAAGTGGTTCGTTATATTTCATCTAAATAAATAAATATAACTAGCACTTATTCAGCTTGTTTTGAGGGCATATGGCGAATTGATAGCAGTTAAACTCAAATGAAGGTATTTAATTTAATCATATGTACATTCATTGAAATCTTTTATCTGTGCCCTGTAGAAGCACAAACGTTGCCAAAGCCCAGGAGCTAGTCTTCTCGAATATATAGCGTTGCCATTGGCAACGCACTATTTTAGATCACGTGACCATCCCTGCCATCTGCTTGCTGCAAATGAAAGATGTCTAAATAGAAAAGAGGGTTAAAAATTGCATTAAATAAAATAATTTTAGAAAATAAATACATAGAAATGACTGACCAATGCCTCAGGCACCCATTTTCATACTTAAACTAGAATTATCAATATTTGGTAAAGATGGAATGAAGCTTCTTTGAGGTTGGGTCGAAAACGACCCCTCTGGGCATATATGGGGTAGAAAAATCTCATCATTACTAACTATAGTCCAACAGCTAATAGTATAGGGTTAGTTAACAGCAAAAGATGTAAATTTTGTGACAGAATCACCAAATTCGGCACAGAGGTATGTTTTTAGATTCTCTCTCATTTTGGAAGGGTCTAGATTCTAAACTGTGAAATCGGTTGTCATGGCAACTGATTTAAAGGGGAAGAATGGTATTTTTGGGGGAAAAGAGCCATGAAATTTGAACTAATTGACATAGATTGATGAGTAAATATTCATAAGAAAGCTCTATCAAAAGAGATCTGAAAATATTGGTTTTAATAAAGTTTTCATATTGTTGTTACCATGACAACCTTTTTAGAAGAAAATTGGCTTTTTAAGGGAAAATAGCCAAATAATGTCCATAAAATGTGTTCTATTGAACGTACATCAGTAAGCAGGGCCTCATATGAAAGGTCTTTTGATGCCAAATCACATGAAGTATGATTTCCATGGTTTTGCATGATTTAGTTGCCATAGCTACCATAGCTGTTGGGAACAAACGTCTTTTTATTCAAAATAGGCTTTTTAAGGGAAAATGGTCAAATAATGGCTATACAATTTGTACTAGGGAGCATACATCAATGACCATGTCGATCTCATATAGACTTTATGATAGAGTTTTAAGAGGTTGCCATGGTAACATGAGTGACTCGGAGGTATGAATTGTGGTCTACCCTACATTTCTTGTAGTTTAATAACTTTTGTCCCCTGACCTCCCCCCCCCCCCCCCCCCCCCTTCCTACACACACAGTCTTATATCTTTAAAAATCGTCAAAAACTGACACTTGACCTTGACACGGGTGACCTTGACCGTTACCAAGATCATTAACGGAATGAGGGGGGGGGGGGGGACAGGGATATAGTCCTCATATATACTATCAATATTCCCAGGTTTGGTGCAATTCCTGGCAAAAGTGTAGAAATAAGTCTATAAAGTACCATTTTTCTGACTTTTGGGGCTGCTTTTTTGGTTGCCATGGAAACCAGATACTACAAATGAACATATCAAATAAGTGAATTCCATCTTTTAACTACATTTCAAATAGATATGAATATTTTGTAGACAAAGATTCCTGTCCATCCTGTCCAAAGTTGCCATGGAAACCACTTTCACATTTAAGAATATAGCCCCCTCTCAAATGATAGAAAATGAACAAATTTACCACTGTACCAAATTCCATGGAATTATCTCAAAATAGGTCTTTTGGGGGCCTCAACTAACTACACTAATATGTGTCCATTGTGTTTCCAATTTTTACCCCATATTTGCACAGAGGGGTCGTTTTCGACCCACCCCATATCTCAGAAACTATTTAATAAAATTTCACGAAATTTCTTCCATCTACTCACAGTACCTCTCATATCATTCTACTAAAGTTTTGAGATGATTGAATGATTTTTGCAACCTATTGGCACAATTTATGCTCCTAAGTCAATCAATGTGAAAATGGCTAAATTGAGGTGTAAAAACGTCGCCAGATATAATAGCTGTGCTTTCTAAAATAGTTAAATTAATTTTGTCTAAGTAGTCTGATTTCATAAGCATAGGTTCGCAGACACATGAACACCACCATTGGAAGATTCTCAGAACTTAGGTGACTCTGATCCTTAAAATCGGCGACGTTTTATGGGGAAGTTGTTACATGAAAACATGAGCGAAATATTGGCTAAATTAAATCCTTTTCCACTTATTTACAATTATATGATCGTAAACTTAGTGGAAAATAATCTCCAGTAACTGCCAAGATCTCAATAACTGAATTATTTAGACTTTAGATTGGGCAACGTTTTTCAATTTTCACTCATTATATGATTTGGCAGCGTAAAAACGTCGACCCTATTTGAATCTTTGTACTCAAGAAATAATTTGATTTTGATGTTTGATTTCTGCTCAGTTTTGAGGAACAGGTCGTTGGGTATCTTCCTATAACAAAACAAAAAAGATCGATCAATATATCTTATGTAGATGAATCATTATAATACATTGCATGGAAGAGGTATGGGCATCACTGAACACAACATATTCTTGTCACCATTCTTTGACAAGAATGCAAGGATTATATCAACGATATATTTAATACACTGCCCTGAAATTTGGTACAGATATTGCAAAGCACCCCAAATAATTCCTACAAAGAGATCCAATGATTTAATTACTTTCAATAACATCACTTTTATGACTTGTGACTCATTTTCCTGAAACACATCATATATTACTCTACTGCAGGAAAACGTCACCATCCTTGAGTGGATATTGTCATGAATGACAAATTTTTGAAAAATAATACTAAAATGGTGTCAGTCATGTATCAAAAAACTCAAAAATAGCATTCAAGCTTTATATAATTGACTAAATTTTACATAGATTGGGCGACGTTTTTTCACTCTGAAAAAACGTCACCCAAATTTGAAGTCTTAAAATGTGGATGATTACCAAAAATATGGGTAACTTATCATATACTCAGGGGTAAAAGCTGATATTTGATTATATTATAGCAGAAAAAATAGAACGATTTGAGAATAATAAATAAAAATACAGTCAATGATAGGATGTTTCATCTAATTGATATGGGAATTCAGTTTCTGACTTTTTTGTTGTCCCCGATTTGAAAAGTGCTTATACAGGAAAGAAAAACTTTTCTTGGCTATTACATCAAGAAAACATTTAGTTAGAGAATGGTGATATAAATAATTAATGATATTCAAATTAAATAAGAGAAATGGTCATTACTAAGAAATATAGGGGTGTGCGACGTTTCTTCACCATCTTTACACCAATATTTGATAACCTCCTGTACAAAAATTGATGGTCTAATTTAATGGCAAACTCAGATATATTACCGCTTATATATTACTTTGAAACCTACCAACTCTCAGATCGATCAAGCAAAATATAATTTTGACTGTTTTAGGATTGGCTGCACCATTTTCTTGAGAATGGGTCATATATATATTGTATTGTATATCGTTTATTTCCAGATACAACATAACAAACTCTAACTCTATAAATGTGGAGTAGTTTCTCCCTTTTGCAGGCAACTTGTTATATAGACTGGGGGCTTGTACAATGAAGGACCTCCTTATCCTTTCAATTTTTGTCTTGGGGATTTTCAAGATTTTGCCATTTGCTAAATTTCTGAGGTTAAAGATGCATTACCAGCTGTGGAAGATCCTGAAATGAAATGACTATCCTTGAGATAAACACTCTAAAGCTATCATTATGTCCTGGAGAAACGATTTAAATGAAGAAAAACTGATTAAAAGTAACAAAATCGGTATCGGTTTTTGCTCTGCATTCCAATGCATGAGTGGCCTGTAAGTGCCCATTCAAGACAGGAGGGGTAGTGGGGAACCCCTAGTCACGTATATACATGCGTGTGCGCAGGGTCTATTTTTATATAGTTTGGGTCCAAAGAAGAAAGGTTTATAAAAATAGGCTTTACAGTTTCTAATAGGCCATCAAGTTATTGGTCACACAGTTACAAACAAACAAACATACCCATATCCTACAGTTTCAAGTTAATTTCAAAATACATACAAGTTATACATACAATCAAACAAATGTTCTTTGTTTAGCCGTTGCTCTTTTTCTTGTCTCCTATATGTTACATTTATGGAATGCAATCCTCTATTATGCATTAGGATATAGACTCTATCTTGTTTTTACTTCAACAATTGTATATGTGGACGAGGGCTGATTGGTCGTGGATGAGTACCTCCATCAGTCCACTTGTCTACAATACTAGTACTGACCCAAGGCTTACTACGACCCCTGCATAAGCTACCTAATTGTGAAAGACTTGCCATCCATAAATGGTCCGCCAGATACATTTGATTGCCCTTTCCCTTCCCACCAACAACATATAGTCGGACTGCACTTATAAATAACTTGTTTGACGTTTTGAAGTTTGGAAATATACACAACCCACAATCAGAGCGGTGCGGAATTCCAGAAAACGTCATCTGGAGTGCCCTCATTTCCAAATTATGACTATGCTAACAAGGGGGAAAATCCCTGTGAAATCTCTGGTTGAGAGGAGATCCAAATCACGTCCATTCGGTGCGCACCGATTGAATAATGCACCACTTCTTTTGTTATTTACATGCTTTTAATGGATTCTGAATTGTTAGATATTCAGAGACATGTTTTTGTTCATCATAATCTTGGTGTATGTGGCAAAAGGAAAAAATGCGCAGATTTGCGCATCCATAGCTGGGAGTGCATTTTTAAGACGAAATCTATGTAAAATCATACAACAAATGATATTCCACTGCAACCTCAGTGCTTTCTATACAGAAGTGGAACTTGGAATGAGGCTTATTATTGTATTAAACCAGAGACGGGTCTTGAAGTATTTCTAGAGAGATTATGGAACAACCAAAATGTTAAAAAATGTGACAAGTCGATCAGAAATGATGATTGGTTGGAAAGCGGAATTGAGGTTATAGGAGACTTATTAAACGATGAAAAAAAATCATGTCGGCGAGAGAGTTAAATTTAAAATATGGTATATATTTTTTTTGTTTTTTGTTATGGTATATATTGTAATGTAAGCAATAGATTGAAACTATTGAAACTAGTGGCTGCAATACCCGGAGAATGGTTACACATGGTAGCAGGGGAAAATTTCGTCATACAAAAAAAATCCCAGTTAATGTTCAAAGTGAATAATAAGCTGCTAAAGATCGAGGATCTAAAACCCAAAAATGTGCACGGTGAGCTAGTAAAGCAGGCTAACCCTGATTATGGAAAACTGGAAGGCTGGAATATTTTGTTAAAAGATGAAAACTTATTAGGATCGGAGAAGGTGTGGAAAGAAAAATTTATGATTCCTTTTCAGTGTAATAAAATAACTAAATGGCAGTCGCTTCAATATAGGATCATGCACAGAAATATAGATTGTAATAGTTATCTCAAGCAGATCCATTTTAAAAAATCAGCTAGCTGTGTTTACTGCGGAGAAGAAGATACCATTTTGTCATTTGTGGGGGGAAATGTGATGACCAGAATTCCTTTTGGAGACAGATTCGAAGCTGGTGCAAAGAAGCAAATTGTTGAAAGGTTTTAGAGCAGATGGTTTTCCAGTTACTGTGTTAATATGGAAAGTATAGGACGTAACCTGGTGGGCGTAAAAGAAGCGGGTGTAAATTGAATTTGAAACCCTTTTTCTGGGAAGTCGCTCATACAACGTAGTGGAACGGGTTCCCACTATACCAAAGTATGTCCACAGTGGATATCGCGTCAATCCCTCCAGCGGTTTAGGAGGAGATGCAGAGAATTACAATTTCTCTTACAGAATTTATAATATGTATAGTTTATTTTAGTAAAGAGTCTTTAGAAATATACT
The DNA here is from genome assembly GCA_942159475.1 of Sthenelais limicola. NCBI lineage: Eukaryota > Metazoa > Annelida > Polychaeta > Phyllodocida > Sigalionidae > Sthenelais > Sthenelais limicola. The sequence continues at coordinate 53,058,987 of OW804100.1, read as the reverse complement.
TTTGAAATTGAATTATGTAATTTCATACTTTTTAATTATATGTAACTACTGGCATAAGATGTCACTCACGTAGCCAAATTCATATCCGGCCTACAATATAAATAATACGCTGCAGGGCCATTCTTTATATAACCTTGCATTTTGATGCACTCGTATCTGTAGACGTGTAATGTTATTTCAATTTCGCAGGAAATTAGATGTTCTAATCAAACATTTGAAATGACGTGTATTAGCATGTATAGGTCATGAAGATGAATCAGGAATCGTCCATCCATAAAGAAAAATGATAAGAATGTGAATGCTGATGCTCTCGTGTCACCAGCCTGTGGTTCATGTTCTACAGGTAAAACGTACCAATAAATGATTGACTCTGCCAGCAGACATCTACCTGTTGAGTTCAGGATCTGAACCCTCATGTATTGTTGTGATTATAGCCTATGTTTCCATTGCGTCGATGAGCCAGCTTTGCACGTCTGTGATATCGCCTACGGATCTCTTCCGGGCTTAAACACTACCGATATTCATTATATGTGATCGTATAGGTTACTTCTACGAGAATATATTATGAATATGAATATAATAAGGATAGTGAGGGAAAGAGCTATCTCCGAGTCAAAGGCAAAGGGAGGATAAGGATAATATGTTTTAACAACGCTCCGAGTTAAATAAGAATATAGAGAAAATACATCTTCAATTCCAGTTTTTATTCCTGAGCTCCTTTACTGAGGTTGAGAGGTGATCCCAACCTGACCATGCGAAGGTCTGACAGAGATCTTATGAAATCATTAAACAATGCATCGAAGTATTTAAAATGCAAAACATGGTGACATTGAAATAATAATGAGCATGGAATATATTCAAACAATGCAATAAATAGAACAATGTTGAATATTAAAGATGGTTGAAGTATTACGAATGAGTATTTAATAAATGGTACGCAATAATCAAATGAATATAATATTTCTGCAATATCAGCTACTCAGGATATGAAGACCCCAAACGGCGACCAGGGGAACTACAGGAACATCTCGGAGGGATCCGGAGATCCAGGGAGATCCAGGGAGATCCAGGGAGATCCTCAGAATTCCTCGGAGATTCCATAAAGATACTTAATTCATATGATCGTAACATATTCATGCAAAAAGTTCACTTAATAAAGTGATATGGTACATTGCATTGCCGCCGAGGAATGTCATGAATTACTTTAATTTTCAGTCAGTCCACTTTTTTATCTTTTACAATGCCCTTGAAGGCCTATCATAATTTGATAGACTGGGGGCAGCGGGTGAAGTTTTATATTTGTACTTATGATTAAAGGTTATAATTCTCTCAATTAGTTCTGGCAGATGGATGAAAATGTTCCATGAAACAGACATCTCTCTAATAACTTCATGCCTTTGAGGTTATCGAGGACACGCGCATGCATCGTATGACTTGAGGTACGATACATAAAAGGAGCCAGTGGTGTGCAGGTAAGACATTCTCCTCGCCAGCCTGATTCTGGTAACAGCAACAACTGGGGCTCATCGCTTGTCCACATTGGTGGCCAACTGTTCGCGCATTGTGGATTCATAGACACTGGAGGGAGAACAACAGAGTGTGCGTTAGTCTGCCTTGTTGTCATATATTGGAATGAATCCTGATATGAAATGATATATTCCAGTGAAACGATCGGTTGAGCTTTTTGTTGACTGACATCGGGCACTTTACAGTCAAGTAAGCGGACATCGTCCGAAGTGATAAGCAAGGTCAAAGAGATATTTAAAACCATACTTGCTCTCGCATCATCAGGTAAGTTCTCACTGTTTACTACGGTGTTTATCAGGGAACCCGCGAATGCATAAACTATATATAAAACCGGGATATAAAGACTAGTTCCCTGGTCCATTTTATACAGAAGATTCCATTAAAGATATGAAAAAGGTGTTCGTGTAATCCCACCCTCATTTCGCATTAATTCAATAGGATTCTCATGGATCTAATTCACGCTACACTAGTCAACCGTCTAAAAAAAATATGACACGGCGCCAGCCCACGTGAAAGAACCCAAATGTAGTATTGTGGTATCAAGGTAGTCAAAAGTAGGATAGGTATATTTCAGTCGTTTATTAAAACAATGTTTACGATAATAAACTAATCTACCATCGCTACTCATAAATTAAATGATTTAAGTAATTGCAGAAACCAGTTCTAAAGTTGACCTTTAATAAACACAAGCGTCATGCTATTCATCATTAAACTCATCATTAATTCATGACTGGGTACAATACTGGGAAAGGATAGTTTTGTATGTATGTATACATGTACGGGTTCTTTGCTTATTCGTTTAAAAATGTGAACTGATTTTGATCGGTTGACCTACCTTGAACTTTAGTCCATGGATGTGGTCTACTTCTTCCTAGGTATTACATGTATACCCTTGCTGTGTGGGCCTACAACAACATAAAACCTTGTGTACTGTATCTTTTTGAAAGAGAAATACTGACAGTTAGTTGCTGTTTCTGGTGGTGCATCTTGAGCAAGGTTTAATTGAATATATATATATATTTATAGTTAGAAAGTATGCCCTATCATGACAATTAATTGTTAATAAAGCTTCAGCGTACAAACATTCCTATATTGTGAATTTAAGAATATATGAGTATGCCATTCAATTCTATAGTCAATGATCATGTGCAGTGGCCAAAACCTAATCATTCACAACATCTTGGAGATTTTTCGTGACAGATGGTATCGCTGATGCCGTTTAATGATGATCTCATGATCTCCTGATATTACTAGTACGTGGCTATTGCTCCTCTTCGCAGTAAGGAAATAAATTTCAGGATGTATATTCAACTGCATCCATATATTCAAGAAGAGGACCTTTGATAATTGAAATTAAAGATAAAACTACTTAATGAATATTTCTTCAAAACAAAAACATCGTAGCTGACACTTATTGTCAGTCGCCAATGATTATTCAATTGTTTCAATGTTACAATAAATTTTGTTATTTTTACCGAATGAACACAATTATTTACCACAGAATTTTGATCTAATAGGAGGCTATTACAAGATTTCAAGTTCCAGACATCCATTTATTAAATAGCATAGCTTTTCCATATGTTTAATAGCAGCTGAGCAATTTTTCTTCTTTTACTACCATGTCACCGACCCCGCTCATCGACTGCCCATGACCCCTGTTGAGGTTGCTGGCTATAAATTTGTGCTGACAAAAAAATGCGAGGTCAACAGCCCCAAATGATTTTGGAATTGCAAGGCGCAATTTAAACAGAGAATTTAAAACGAGCCATTCTACCGACCCTATATGCACTCTGAATTTATATGTAAGAGGACATTATAATGCAAAGAATCCGGCTTGATATAAGCTAGTTGGAACGGGCATGTTACGTGTCTTATATATAGGGGTGACAGGACATGTACCTAGAATAACATGGGTTCACCGGCCAATCGTTAAATAAATTCACAACGGCAAGATACTTCTGTATCTATAACGGTCCAAAAACGTAAATACATAGCCTGCCATATTGAGTCTAAATAGTAACACATTCTTGATGTAAATATTGGCCAATTACAGTCGGTAGAGTCAGCATCCTATAATTATGAAATATACCTCGATTCCTAATGAATAATTCTACCTTCAAAATGAGGACTCCTTTGTTATCAGTTCAGTCTTAGAGTAATATTGCTCTAAGGTTCAGTCAACCTAGTTATCTATTTAATTTAACGGAAAATGTATTGTGCATAGCACATTGTAAACTAATATGTTGGTTTCAACGAACTCAGTTCTTATGTCAGCAATTTGACTTAAAATAAGAACAGGATTACTCCGAACATATCCATTTTTTAGTACTAAAACGAGTTTTTAGAAATGCAATATATCTGTTGCTTAATAGTCTATAGGCTGGTTGGAATGTTTATTTTGCGGTCATTCATGCATATTAAGAAATGGAAAAATATCGATTCGTTTCTATTAACGTTTCTATTTTTTTTTATATTTCATTCAGGCCGATAATATATAACCAATTTATAAGAAATACGCACTATCATTCGAGGACATTCTCAGGCGTTGTCTGTTTCAATAATGTTCATTTATCAATATTAGATAAATATCATCAAAACCGTATATAGCGATCATTTTTAAATAATACAAATAATATAGCTATTTAAATTGGTATGGGCAGATGATTGCATTGTGGTCCAATTTGTGGTCTGTATTCATTATCAATAAGTTATATTTATTATTTTTATTATTTAGAAAGATCTTAATTGATCATGAAACTATATATGTATCCAACATTACCGAATCTCTAAAGACAACAGTCCCTTCCACCATTTGACAATGATTACGATTCGTTCGCTCTCAAACTAAAAATAAATCTGCGCATAAATCGACAGAGACATGATCATGCATTTACTATCATCTGATACACATTTATAGCTAGCCCAGCACCAACTAGCATCTAAGTTGTCCTCACCAGGCCAAGAGGAGATAGAGGAGGCATTTATACACCTGAGCATTCTTTGCGGCTAGCAACCATCTCAGCATGCAGGTGAAGATTCATTAGGCTATATATCTGCCCACACGATGCTTATCGCGGCTAAAATTATTATACCGGGCAGCCTTTTCTGCCACGGGCAAAATTGGCAGTAGAAAGTGACATGATCAGTAAAATATAATAGTATGTATTGATCGACTCATATTCTGTTGATGGATTATTGGGAATTGTCTTTATCGCAAACGAAAATGTTTGTCCACCATAACATCGGTCCAAACATAACACTTTTTGTTTGGTTGCCCAAATAGTCACTTCTTGTCATAAATACTTGTCGCACAACATGTTACAAGACGGAAGCATTGGCAAAAATCAGGTTTCTGGCTTAGCTGGATAAACATACTGATGAACCGCAAGTTTACGACCCATTGTATACTTGTACCTCAGAAACATACTGAACTAGATCCCCACCCGCGCAATTTACCCAGAGATTTCCAGTCTAAGTATACATTTAAGATTTTTGGTACTTCTCCGAGAAGAGAGGAAGGGTAAGCCAGATATATATGGAAAGTTTTTCTCCACAGTCTGATTTGAGTGGGAGATAAGTGCTTGCCTTGCACTTGAGGGATGCCTCGCAAGTGATGTGTTACAGAATGACACGATATCGACATACACGCTAGGGCTAATTGTAATATATATGAATTTTGTATCATTTATGTGCAGGGATGATAATGTATCATTTAGTCTTTATGAACTTGTTGAATTTGGGGTTTGCATGGGCCCATGTTTGTTATTCTGTTTAATTATTATTATTTGTTCAGGATGGTATACGATTGTCACAATACCCAATAAGACACTGAGAGATAAAGTTTTGTTGTTGTTGTTTATTCATTCACGACCATACATGTTTCGGAGATGGCCTAAACCCTCTATCCATTGCTGTGGCCGCCTGAAGTACTCTGGGTGCACTTGCAACGCACAGCAAACACTACAGTTGGCCGGCTGACCGTGGCATGGACATATATGGGCCTTATTACTGTCCTCTCTTGGAGCACATATCGCCTGTAATTAGGTCCCAATACCCTGCGCGAAGCTGGCGCATACATGGTGATCATCCGAATTTGTCCTTTTAAAAAAACATTAATTTTTAAGGATAAAAACAATGTTCTGTGGTTTGATTATAGACGAATTCCATCATAACATATGGAATTTCCTCCCTGGTAAGTTCTTGCTTTTTCTGTGAAATGAATTCAAGACGCATTTGTTCAAGATGGTCCTCGTCGTTCAGCCTTGGCAATACCTGTCAAATATTTGATTTGATAAGATCAAGCATTACAAATTGTATTTGGACGGATGAGCAAAGTGAGAGGAGATGCAAAATGAGCGTGGGTGTATAGTTTGATTTGGTGCTAAAAGTGGGCCCTGTTTAAGCATAAGTACATTAGCAGTAATCTTGTGTTGGACATGTGAGAAGGTGTTATTTGTACAGAAGTTTAAATCGTGATACATGTTTGCAGCAAATCATGACCGAAAAATTGTATGTGTCGAAATGGAAAGCACCTAGTATTGCCACGAAGAAAAACTTGAATACATACAGAGCTGGAATGTATATCTTGAGTGGGTACAATATTTCTGTAGCTTGATACTCCATTAAGTAAGATGATAGATCTCAAATATTTGGACAATGGGACACCAGAACAATGAAATATTGCTTTAATTACGTTGAACCTTTGATTGGAACGCAAATATTTTTTATCCATATTTGTTCGTTTCTGAAATAAGAGAAAGCCAGATCCTTTGGTGCAAATAAATATTTCGTCTCAGCTATAGCATCACATGTCCCGATGAGACCAACAAAACGAAGCATCCTGACGATACAATGTAGTTCATTTCTTCCCTCTTCTGCTTAAATTTCCTCAAACGAAACATGAAATGTAAGTGGTTCGAAATACATGTAACAGAATCGTTTGCATTTAAACATATTGACTATCCGCAACATATGAATGATGCATGATAAATCAGTAAAAGATGTCACCTTTGCAGCAATATGCAACATATTGATATCTATCAATATAGATGGCTGTGTCGATGGGTATATATATTGCCATGGATAAATTTAAACACGAAAAATGTTATCTTATGTAAAGACCTCCCACAATTTCTTCACACGTTTGACAGGGTTGGCGAGAGACTTAATTACCACCACTGGAGCTAATAGTTAATGAGTACGGTATATAAATAATTAATATAATAGGGTGTGTAAGACATGGGTTAATTTCAGGGCCTTCGAACCTCTAAACCATGAAAAATGATCATTATTTTCCATATATAATTATATATACTGGTATATTATTATCAAGAGTCACTCTAATCGTAAGGGCTATGAATGGTGGGGACTAATTCTTAATTTCAATCAATTGCGTAATTCTAATTAGAACAATGGTCAGGTCATCCCTCTCAACTACTAGTAATAACAATGTGGTATACGGTAATATGTTATACCCTGTTTACATGCTAAATTAAATCATTGTAAAGATATACCGCTTTGTGTTTGACCCATATAAAGACTGGGTGAATATGATATAAAGTGTGAATAACACCAGCAATTAATGTGCTGGTAGCTAGAGTTCAAGATGAAATGCAACATTGAAGTAAAAATAAGAGGGCGTCAAAAGCAAAATGAATTTAATTGCGAGGATAACTGTGGCTCAAATCCAAAATAATCGTTATAGATGAATTCCCACAATTACGATATAGCTTCGCATATATTACTCATTGTCACCACATCAAGGACACCTGCATGGGGTATGTCCATTCAGCCTTAGATTTGATGAACCAATATGTTAATAATTAACTAAGGTTTTATGTATGTTAGGTCAAGATGTCACAACCATACCATAGCAAATTAGACACAAAACTGCTTGAAAAAGCTCAGGCAGAACTTAACGAGAATCCTGAATGGCGGAATCGAGACATCCAAGCGTTGAGAGACATGATAAGTGCTCACCCAGGCAAGGCGATTTATTTGTATATAAAGATGTGCTTCTACAGTTTGTTATTAAGTGGTATCATCTGACTTATTGTCGCAAGGAATGAATAAATCTTCTCTGGTCGCGCAATTATTTTCACATGTAGTTGTGAGTGCTATATTTTAATCTTCTATCTAAATCTTATAATATATAAAACACGGAGAATATATTCTCCGATTATTCAACGATAAAACAGTTTTGATAGTTTGATAAATCGATACGTTTCGAATGCAAAAGAAATTATATAATAGCTATATTTCATATTATTTCTAATAATTGTGGGCGATGGTTTAATCCTGAGTATGTTCTATCCTCGCACAGCACTCCATGCAAGGACGGACGGCGAATTCTTAATACGATTTCTCCGGGCAAGGAAGTTTGATTATGACCGCGCCTATCAACTCCTGTGGAAATACTATGAAATCCGAGCAGAAAATGATGATGTTTTTAGCGATCTCACACCGGCAAACACATCAGCAGTGATAGACTTAGGGGTGTCTATTGTACTTCCGGAGAAGGATAAACATGGGAGAAAAATCATATACGACCGTCCAGGTAAATTACTTATTTACTCGCAATATATATATTTCAATAACATGATACCCTCCACGTTAGATAGGGGAGAAAGAAAATAACCAGGCGCGTATTCTGAAACAACAACACCAATACATCGCATACTATAGTATATCTAGCCAATATGATAGTTTATATCTTAGTTATTTAAAGAACCATAAACAAATCATACACCTTATTCGAAATCACTGGCCTGTGACGATCCAATGGAGAAGCCTAAATCAAATTATCAGAGCACATCTCTTTCGCAATTTATCATAGAGGAATGTGTTCTAGGATATCTTTCATATAGAATTACTTATCGCATGTAACAGTGAAAAGTAGGACATTGCTCGATCAGATAATCGCCGACTGAAAATGTGTACACGGACCTAACCAACAAGACGTAATTGATGGTAGGCAGACACGATGGAAACTGGGGTTATAATGTGTACCCGTATAGCGATTTTTTTTATGTACTTAATACACAGGGATGTTTTCCGGGTCAAAACATCAACTATATCTTTATTGATCGAAGGGCGTGAAAAGACGGAATAATTACTCTTGATGTTCTTTTGTTTTTTCTTCCAATTGTTTTAGTGTAAGCCTAAACGTATATTAGGACGGACACTGAACGATACATAAGGGAAGTTCTTACTATCATTTTATTCTGCGTTTAGCATTTTCAGAAAATATTTGCTTGTCTTAGTAAAGACATAAAATGCATAATGGTCATTCTAGCAATCCACTGGACGGACGAAACTATGAAATATTTTTGTTGTTCAAATATATTTATTCAGGTAAAACAGTTACACGCTCACAAATACATGTGGTTTTCGTTGTATCCTGAAACAAATGTTTTTAGGAATACTACTTTCATAAAGAAAGTAAATATCGGGGGTACATGTGTTTTAGAAGGAGGAGTTTATAGTTACAATTTATTACTTTTTATTTATAAAGCGATAAGATGAAAAATAGATAGCGGTTAACATTATAAGAGGATGAGAAGAAATGAATATAGGATGGGGCGTATCAATAGGTGATGGCTCCAGCCTATTTAAATAATACATATCGCATGGTACAGAGTAGTGAGTAAGAGATCAGTCTCCACAATAGTTTCCAAACAAATAATAATATTGCTAAAGTACCGCTTTAGATCTCTATCTTGGCAAGATTGCTTACAATATAGTTCATGAGCATTACATGATCTGGATGATCCAGTTTCACCAACTTCATGGAATAGTAAATCATTTTTCACCCATATGTACATTATAAATACCGAGTTTGACACCATATGAACCCTTAGTACAGAATAATGCTCTATTATCAACCTAGGTACATGGGTACTCTAATGTCATTGATTGAGATAGATATTGATATAACGTTTAAGATTTTGAAGATGTTGATATCTTCAATATTACATAAGTCCTGGGGGAGTTCATTCCAAATATGATATATAATGATGAATTAAAAAATTAATGGTAAACAACTGTAACGGCTCGATGTCGCGCACAACAAAATTAGTTTACATGTGTTGATATTACAATGGCAGGAAGCATACACATATAATTATATATATATGTGAATATAGATGGTAGGCCTATATCAACAGGACCGCCTGCTATAAAAAAAAATGCATTTAATTATGCGCATTTTCATCTTGTTTATAACATCTTCGCAAATTTACAGGAAAGATGGACCCAGCAGTTGGAAGGAGTTTCGACACACTCCGAACAATTGTGATGAATCTGGAATCGATAATTCAGGTAATTTGCTTAATGTACTGATCAAGATCAAGAAGGTACTTTTGCACACGAATATATATATATGTGTGTATGTATATCTTTCTATCGCATACAGTCTCCTTTTATGTTTTGTGAAGAGTTCTATCACGTCATTTGCCTTTTCTTCTACACTTTTGCTCTGGTGAAAATAATATGGTTGCCAGACATTCTATGACCACCCACCTACCACTTCTTGGTGTACCTTGACAGTTTTCATTAAACGGAAAATTATTCGTGAAATGTATTCCACAGGAGGAGGAGGCCCAGATAAATGGCGTGGTCTTCATAAGTGACTTCAGTGGCTTTGGAATGTCTCAGGCCAAGAACTTCGAGTCGCGCTTTGCCAAACTTCAAGCTGCAACGCAACAGGTAGGCTAGCTATGGAAAGCCATTCATACATATAACCTTAGTAGTATTTTACTACTAAGATATAACCCAAATGTACAGAATTTTAGTAATACTTTTCCTAATTTACCTAACCATATTCCTGATTAGCCTTTTTCTCAGTGAACTGGCATCCTATTTCGGGAAAATTGGCCCAGCTCGGCGGCCAGTCCGGAATGTGCCTACTTAATTGACTCTGATGAAATAGGATATATGTTAGCCTCATATTTTCCAAACCTGCTCAACTCCTAGCCATCTCTTCAATAGGGGTGGCCTGAGTTTGATTACAAAGGGAAGATTAGCTAAATATTAAAAAGCACAATTTTGGAATTTTAGGAAGTTTCCAATTTGGTCTCTAAATCTCGGCTAGTCATTCGTAAGTCATTTTCCTGGTTAGCCTACTAAGTCTCCCCATTTTGGGTTAAATTCATAACATGTATAAATGGCTTTCCATACCTAGCTGACTATAATTCCAATGAGGATGGAATAACGCTTCTTTGTATTCTGTGGTATTTATCTATGAGCATATTGAAGATGAACATCATTTGCGCGGTTTCCCTTTTAATGTTACACTCTAAGAAGAAAGGGTTCTAACGAGAACCCTTAAGGGTTCTTCGGCTTGTCGACATGGCAGAACCCCTAATGGTTCTTGTTAGAACCCTTTTTTGAGGGTTCTAAGTAGAACCCCCGTTTCGGAAATAGGCAGGGTTCTACATAGAACCCTGGATTTGAAGAACCCTTTGAAGAACCCTCTGGCCAAAATAGGTAGGGTTCTACATAGAACCCCTGATTTGAAGAACCCTCAAGCTAAAATATGTAGGGTTCTTCATAGAACCCTTGATTTGAAGAACTCTTCCATCTGAAAATGTCCAGGGTTGATTTTATTATTGTTTTTATTGCTGAAGTAACATCACTTTTCATCAAATTATTCAACATATTCCATTTCATGGCGTAGATAGTAGGTTCCCTTATTCTTCAGTGGGTATTCCAGTGTCCATTCTGAATCCTTACTATCCATCTGTCTGAGTCTTGCATGTATCCTGGGAATAAATGAAACATAATGTATTAATACAAAAGTTAATTCATTGATAAGATATGCCTAGCAATATATCTTAGAATTAAATAAATACTGAAATAATGGTTCTCAGGCTACTGCAAATGTTCGTTGAGAGGTATGGGGAAACTAGTGCTATAACAGACAATGATTGTGACACTTATATCCAGGTAGGTGTGTCAATATAGTGCTATATGGTCCAGGTATGCAAGCACAGCAGAATGATAATAGATCAATAATTATGAAGTATAACTGACACAAGGGGTTCCTGTAGTACAGTAGAGCAGAGATTCAGAATAGCAGAGGTCTTGGTAGTGTGGGGCTATACAAGCCAAGTACTGCACAATGTCAGTCTTAAAATCGAATAAATGACAATACATATATGAAGCGGCCAGAAAATACCTTTTAAATGCAAACCTTATCTCAAAATTATACTACTTAGGAATATGAAAGTAAATTAGTGTATAGAGCTGGATGCTTGGATGCACCATGCTTGAGTGGGTGCGCCGCCCTGTCTAGTTTTTATGGTTATTACGTAATTGTTTAGAGAGAAGGATAATATAAAAAACGGAGCTGCCCAATAAACGAAGTCTTTTATTCAGTAAAATGCAAAGGCTTGAGCCCTATAATGTATAAGAGTATTTGGTGGTTGTAACATTGTTGTTGTAAAAAGTTTAGAGGTAAGTTGGGTTGGTGGGTGGCTTTAACTTTACTCGGCTGAGTGCAGCAAGCGAATGAGTGTTCTGAGCGCCGGGCTCTGGGCTCGAGAGAGACTTGATTGATCACGTGGTAATCCTATAGCTCGACCACCTCTGCGCAATTACCTGTAATATACATTACTACCAATTGTTTAGAGAGAAGGATAATATAAAAAACGGAGCTGCCCAATAAACGAAGTCTTTTATTCAGTAAAATGCAAAGGCTTGAGCCAGAGTTAGATGAGCTTGCTCATGCTTTGGGCTGCTTCTGTTGATTTAGGGAGATACACATTCACTGATGATGAGGACCAGAGTCCCTGCGCCATTATTCCTTCAGTAGAAACACCCGCCTCGGCGCACAGATGCACTCCTGTGCGTCTGAGGGAGTGGGTCGTAAAAACACTAGCTTTAGGCGATGCACATGCCTTTAAGGCCACTTTCATGAAATCTGTGAACACTTGAGCTGATAGTGGTCGATTAGACACGGGACACATAAATATAGGAGCACTAGGGGGGGCTTGAGATGCATTCAGGGCCGCAATGGTCGCCTCGACCGGGCACAGCGGGCCAGATGCATTTCTCTTGACTGGGATCACTCTAGCTTTGCTCGTTGTCTTGGATGATCTCACTTCCACTAACATGTAATCGGAGGTGAACGAGATGTCAGACCTCGCAAGCAGGTGCTGGGGGTTTTCTGTATGCAGGTAGTTGGATTGCCTCAAGAAAGTGAACACACCAAATAACATAGCATTGGCCACAAGCTCTCCAAGCGATGAGTGAGCCCGCAGTGTGTAGAAGACATCTTTGATTTCTTGCATTGACAAGGGGGGGGCCCTCCTGACAGCGTGTAGAGAGGTTCTGTCCACCCCCCTGAGCATGCGAGATATAGATGGGTCCTCGAATACTCGCGTTGCCTGAGGACTCTGAGAGCTGAGAAATGATTTAGCTCCTGAGAGGTAATTACGTACAGATTGGGGCGATTTGAGAGAACTTTGTAGAAACGAAATAAACATCAACACATCCGCCACCTGAGGCGATATCCAATCGCGACGATATGAGATCATAAATGATAAGTAACACTTGGCTTGCGAATCTCTATTTATCCTCGTGCCTCTAGCCAGACCAGCCTCAAAGGTTTTGGAGGCCTGTATATAGAGCTTCGTCTCGCCATAATCTGGAATCATAGATCAGAGTCAAGTATATTATGTACATCAATGCTATCAATGACTTCCAAGCACTTTTCTTGGACCAATTTATTTGCCACATCTTTTAACTTCGAGTCGATGTGCGACCTGCTTAGCGCATCAGCTAATATGAGCGTCTCGCCCGGGGTGTGTTTGATATCAATGGCGAGCTCCTTCCTGACGGCGAACATTGCTAGTTCACGCGCGCAGGCCGCCATCACCGCGTCTCTGGTCCGCCCTGAGTGTAGCACGTATGCGGTCGCTATGTTGTCCGTTTTAATACACAGACGCCCTCTGTTGAAGACGCGGGGGACTAGGACTTTTACTGCTAGAAACACATTTAGGGCCTCGAGCTGCGATATGTGGTATGAGGCTCGCCAGGTTGGAGGGAATGGGACACTATAACACTGCGTCGGGGAAAAACCACCTCCCCCATCCAGACACGCATCACATTCTATCTGAAGGGATACCAGGTCGGGGTCAATTAGTCTCTTTTTGTTTAGGAGCTTGGCGCATTCTTCGAACCATTTTATGTCTTTTAACATCTCTTGGCCTATCCTTCTCACGCCACTCTCTGGCGTGGCTCTGATCTGGTCAAGAATTCTTGATAAGAACTTTCTAGCATGCGTTACACAGCCGCTGATATGCGATAATTGGCCGGCCAAAGATTGGAGTTGTCGCTTATTAGTATGAGTTTTAGTTTGCCATTTGTTTGCATCACTAATTATTTCATTTAATTTGTCTTCTGGTATACTAATTGACATGTCATCCATGTCGATTGTATAACCCAGGAATTCCATTTTTCTAGTCGGAGGGCAAGATTTATTTTCTGCAATTTGAACTCCTAACTCTGTACACAGTTCGTTGAATCTTGTGAATGCTAGATTTGCTGTGGGGCTGTCTTGTTCTACTCCTGCAAAGTCATCCACGTAGGCTATGCATGAATAGCCCTCGTTTCTCATTATGTTACATATAGCATTTGATACCCTTTGCTGCGCCGCTCCTGATGAGCGGCAGCCAAAAGAGGGACATATATCTATATATGTTTTGCCCTTGTGCATGATACCTAGTAATGGATATGCGAGTGGGTCTACACGCAACTGCCTGTATGCCCGCTCCAAGTCCACTTTCCATAGATATTGTTCATCGCCTTTATTTTTAGCCATTATTGCAAAGTCCAGAGCTGAGGGGAGCGTGTATATCTCCTCTCTACCTTCGAAATTGTTTTTTATTAGACCTGCATTTACACCTTTACCTTGAGGATACGAAAGATCGACAATTACTCTTCTTTTTTGACTGTTTTTCTTTGGTCTGGTCATAATTGGACTTATTTGAGTCCAAGGAGTAAATGGGAGGGTGCTAAATGGGCCTATCATAGCATTATGCGAGATTTCTAGGTTGATGAATTCTGTGACATGCTGTTCATACTCTGTGGCTGATTTGTGATTCTCAAAAGTTGGAGTTTGGATTGTGCTTGCATAATAAGAAACTGGCCAGCCATATCTTAGGTATTGAGTTATTTCACTATCGTGGTAACCTGTCAGATAGCTGTCCCACGCTTCCACATTTATGAAAGATGGTATCACAATTTTTGCTCCTAAATAGTTTGGGATATTACATGCTTTGACCGCCGTATATATCGCTATGTGCGCCGGTGCAGCTGTTGTCGCTTCAGGTGTTACGCGCGGCCACAGTTGTTTAATTGTTTGCATGTAGCCCCATGGGCCTAGTGGGTACAGTCGCGGTTGATCGCTCGCGTCACGCTCCGGGGCAGTATTGCTGAGTAGAGGCGTATTTGAAAAACTTGTTTCAGAGTCGATTTCTGGGCTATGTTCAGGGGAAATCGTTTCAATGCTGTGTACTGAGAATTGCTCGGCGTCAGTGTTTTCAGACGGTCGAGCCGAAGTATCAATTTTGTGTAATGTTACTCCGTACTCGACCCCTGCTCGTTTCCCGACTTCTTTTTATGCTCGGACTTAAATTTCTTCGTGCGGCATTCTTTCTCCGGGTGTTTAAGCATTGCGCATTTCGTGTGAATACAGTGAGAACATATGTGCAAATGTCTATAGCCGTTTACGACATGATCAGCGTTATTAGAACAAGAGCCTTGGTTATACGACCTGCATGGAGGGCCTTGTTTGGCCGCTTGTATTTCTTGCGACATGTAATACTCGCGCTTGTCCTCTTTTGGTTTACTCTCTGCTTTCTGGTAGGAGTTAGTAGGGATATAAACTTGCGACAATTTTAATCTGAGCATTTCAATCTTCGCCACCTCGCGCCATTCTAAACGACTTTCTGATATTCTCATACAGATTTCTTCTGACCAGTGCCTTACATTATCAAAATCGTATGTTATTGAGTCTTCAGCTATTTGTTCAATATGGTCTAGTATTGCGGCTCTATTTCGACCTTCGTGTAGTCGTGCTACTTGGAAAAGTCCCCATATGTACTCAGGTTGAGTTAATTCGCCCAGGGTCGTTTTCGTTCGTTTTCTGCCCCGAAAGACGTGCGCGTGTGCGAAAAACCGCTTACCTTTGCTGGCCTGCCCAATGGGGTTCATTGATGCTGTTAGTAGTTGAGAGACACGTCTCTGTAGTTCCTCGTCCTCCTGGGCCTCTGCAAACGTGGAGTGAGGTTGCCAATCCGTCCAGGGTGACGGTTCTATAAACCTCCGGTCAAGACTGCCGGTGCGTAGATTCTCGCCCTGCAGGCCCCATGCCTCCGTCGCAGGTTTGTCCAGGGAGGCGCCCTGCCTGGCCCCTGGGATGTTTTTAGCTGGGGACCTCGATATGTGCGTCTGTCCGCCTATCGTTTCAGAGGTCGATGCTTCAGAAGTCGGTGGTTCTGGCGGCTTTGTTTGTTCAGCGATTTTCTTTAGGAGAGCGTTCATGTCTGTCAGCTCTGTCTTCATTTGTGCAATATCTTTCGCATTGTCTGCTACAGTTTTCTTTTTGCCTGCGTCGTCAAGCGTCATGGTGAGCTAGAATGTATGCCCGTTGAGCTAGGTTCTGAGTTTAACTTTACTCGGCTGAGTGCAGCAAGCGAATGAGTGTTCTGAGCGCCGGGCTCTGGGCTCGAGAGAGACTTGATTGATCACGTGGTAATCCTATAGCTCGACCACCTCTGCGCAATTACCTGTAATATACATTACTACCAATGAGACAACACACACAGCCAGTCCCGTCACCGGCCTATAGATCTAGTGCTGCAAATGTTCCCGCGAATGTTCCCGTGAATATTGAATGTTCCCGCGAATGTCCTACATTATGAAACGCCAGATTGGGACATTCTTTGTAACATTTGAACACCATTCACACATTTTCAAAATAAATCTGGCTATGTCTCATTCATTATGAAACAGTACCTAGGTCCCACCCATCTCATTTAGAGGATTAGCAGTACTGCCCGTCGACGCACATATCGGCACCCCACCCTGACAGGTCCCGTACAGCTGCTGTGCGACCAGGCGGCCTCATACAGTGGTCAGCTCCGACATGAATTACACATGGAAAAACTGGCTTATACAAAGAAATATTACTTGTTATTTTTTCATCTTGGTTCACTATAAACATGTATGGGTCTAGAAATACTGAAATCGTGAAACTAAAACATACTCACTACCGGTACTAGAAATCGGCTAGAAATCCTTGAACGTTTTCAAAACTCCCTGCTCAGGTTTGAAAGATGGCGGTTATGATTGACGCATGCGCAGTGATGGTTTAACCTGGCCTGATGTATAGGGGGTTCTTTGTAGAACCGTTTTGAGCTAAAGAACCCTTCAAGTGCACAAAGAACCCTAAAATCGCTGAAGAACCCCTATGGTTCTAGATGGAACCTCCGGTGGTCCCGAAGAACCCTTTTAGGTGTCGAAGAACCCTAGGGTTCTTGGTAGAACCATGAGGTTCTATCAAGAACCCAAAAGAACCCTTTTTTCTTAGAGTGTAGGACGCAGTGTCCCTCATTTGGAACACAGTGCAGTGCATATTGTCAGTTCTTAATTAATCCCTTCCCAGGTTAGTTTTCTCCGCTGTACTTACCTCGGCGGGCATCATACTTTTAAACGCTTTCACGTAACAGCACTATTTTTTAGCAGCTTTTCCCGGCCAGTCTTTCTTTCATTTCTCGATAAATACAGGTTAACTAACGAGTAAGTTGAAGGAGCGTGAATATTGCACGAGTTGCGTAGCAACGAGTGCAATATTCTAAGCGACTGAAACCAATGAGTAAGTTAACAGATTTATCATTCACGCTTTAAATCATGAAAATAGAAAAAGAATCGAGTCATAAATTTGAATTTTACCGTAATCTTAGTAAGAAAAACAAATTGGTTGCCTTGACAACCCCACTTAAATCACTAGTGAAATACGCACTATGCGTAAATCACTCGATACGTTGTTTTCAGAGCAATGCGTGTATAATAAATATATGTATATCAATTCGTAACTTTGTGTAACACTTTATCTTTAGCTATAGTTCAAAACGTTTGTTTGGAGGTGGGGAGGGGCTGAGATGGATTGGGTGTGTAGACCTGGGTCTAGCGGGAGGGGCTGCAGCCAGGCACCCCTCCACATTGACCTATAAAACATGTCATTCTATTTATTCATCAATTAATTAACCTCTCCGATCCATAATTTCTATGACTGAATTCATACTATTTATATTTCCAGGATGCTTTCCCGATGCGTCTAAAGCGAGCCTTCATTGTCAACCAGCCAACCATCTTTACATATGTGTATAATATAATGAAACCGTTTATGAGAAATAAACTCCTGGATAGAGTAAGTATAGGTTTTAACAGCCCCATGTTGTTTTGGAATTTAAAACATTTGCAATGCCATGATTTCTTATTTCTGACAAAAATCTGTCTCGTGCTAGAATCCTAATAATATTATCGGGCATTCTTGAGTCATACAAGTTTGAGGCTATTTTTTCCAAAATAGTTACATAAGTATAATAGATCTGTGGCTAGACATCAGCCTACCTCTAATCCAAGAAAATATTTCAAGAAAATATTTATGCTTTATTTTGTTTATTTGATAGATATCGCTTTTGGGGGCGAACTTTGATCCATTGGTTGAGGAACTAGGGGCTCACTGTTTACCGAAGGACTTGGGGGGAAACCTTGCTTCGTCGGACGAATTAGCTGAGGTATATAATCTATTGTCTATATCGAGATAATTTTCAATGATATACTCGAATATTTTTATTGAACACGCTAGAAAGAATCAGTGATTGCTCCTCTAATTGACTTACATCTTTTCATGTTTTACAAATTAAATATATACACTCTAAAACGTACAGCTTGCCTTTAATTACTTGCCTTTGATAACGTGTGTTATAAGTTGCTGTCGTAAATTTCAGCAATGGGCAGCTAAACTTAGAGCAAACGAGGCCTACTTCCAACAACAAACTAGGTATAGATTGGAATTAACCCGACCAATAATGGCCAAGAAGGAACAAACTGATGCTGTTGTCCAAGGTTTAATGGGTTCCTACAAGAAACTGAGTATTGATTGATTCCATTGCATTGTACGGTATGCTGTTTTTGATCAGAATTATATTAATGATCCAGCAGTGATCATTACCACCACTGATTAGATATTTCGGGCAAGAGATTTGCGCGACCAACGCAGAAATATGACGCCATTTATCTTATAACCTTTACAAAATCATATTGGAAGGGGGAGTCGACTCATGGCTTTAGTTGATAGGACTTAAGTAGATACATGCACATGAACGGTACTGCAAGAATCCTTCTTCTATATGATATGGCAATTACCAGTGCAATGTAATTAATGACTATTAATATAATAATCATATATAGCTCCTAGCATTGCTGTCTCAATACGCAACTTCTAATAATGGACAAAGAGAGCACATATGTTGCAACAGATGCACATACATACATTCAGTCAGTTATATATAGGCCTATAGAGAGAATGGGACGAGCCGGCAATAATCGAAAATTTATAGGACGAGATTCGTCCACATAAGCACGATGCCGTAGGCAGAGTGCTTATGTGGACGAATCAAGTCCTATAAATTTTCGATTATTGCCGGCGAGTTCCATTCTATATTTATTATATGTGCATAAAATTTGATCATATATTATCAGATATCACTGAAAAAATATTAAAGAAGTCTCAGACAGAGAGCCCCGCTGCCCTGCTGACAGCCCCACTGACAGCCCCGTTATTAGCCAAGTTATATTGTTGACATAGTTTACATATCGCAGCCATTTCTTGAGCTACATTAATAAATCTTATATCATTCAATAGAGAATTTAATGCTCTATTTAATGATGGGATTTTTATTATGTATTTCTCTAATCATAGTACCAGAATCACGGGTGGATTACCGATCGCGGGGATTTGTTTACATCCTTCGCGGAGAGCCAAAGCTCCGCGAAGTATATAAACAGAGCTATTTTTAGACAACTACATTCATATAGGACGATTCCTATATGACTATTTTTATAGCACCCCACTTATAGCACTTCTCATATAGCATGCGCATATAATAAATAACATAATGTATAGACATAATGTTGGACTCATGTGTTGACATGCCCCATGTTTTTGAGAGTGTAATATAATGAAGGTACATGCACGTAACATGTCACATATATATACACATTCTGTTCATTCCTATTTAGGTGCCTTCATATATTTTGTTTTTATTAGTAGCGTTTCTGTTGGCACTAGGGAAATATTTCCTTTTACGGTCTGCAGGTTAATAAGATCTATAAGAAATAGATGAATGTCTGGAGAGATGACAGTTATAGCGATGTCTTGCTTCATTTGGCGGTTTCGAAAAGGAAAGGACAAACCCGCTTTCCTATATAACGATCCAAAGGCAAAGACTTACACTTTCCTGTGATTAAACCTACGCAAAAAAATATATCGAATTATTTCGACTGAAACCAGTGAAACATTAGGGATATTATTTATGAACGAGATTCGTGTCTTCGTAGTATTAAATGGTTGTTATTTTCCCCTGAACATTAAGCGCCTTATCCACTTACACGTCGGTCAAAATGCGTCAGTCACCGTCAATCGGTCGCACACGTTTTTTGACCGACGTGCTAGTGGATACCGAAGGGACGGTCAAACGGTCGCAGGTGACCGATTAACCGTCCATGCCTCCCGTTTGACCGTCGCACCTCCGGTCAAAGAATGAAACAGGGCATTAATTACGTGTGGGTGGACGGTTAACCGGAGCCTCTGGAATTATGTTTTTTGGGTTTTTAGGCCATTTTTGGTCGTTTATTGTCCTATTGAAGTAATTTTTAAACTCTGATACGTCTGATGGACATCTGCAATCACTGTGCAACACATTTGGAGCTTTACTTTCAGTTTATTTTTTTAATTTCACTTGATTTTTATTAATTTTGGGCCATTTTTGGGGTATTTTAGTACATATTTCGATATGTGGGTGTTTTCCTGGTGCCGAAAGTGCTTATCACCATTTTGGTGAATGGTTTGGACTTCATCTGTACATTTATTTTTATGATTTCTATTGATTTATGATTTATTATTGGTATTTTTAGTGATTATTATGACTATTTCCACTTAAAAAGTGGAAATACTTATGAGTATTTGTTAGTATTAAGTAATATTTTTGCTTTCTCTCCCTATATACATCTGTTAAGGATTTCATTGGATGATATTTCATAATTTTAACTTCTTTAATTTAGGGTAATTTGCGGGCGGGTGAATTTCTATTTGGGCGGGTAAATCTCTTACTTCACCCACCAGTTCCTTTATACTTGCAAATTCGAACAATAGAGTTAGAAGATAAGAAATGCAATCGTTTTGCAGCCAAATAGGCGAAATTTATAAAATAAAAACCTAGTATTGTTTTAACCTAAGGTATATGGTTGTAATGCGGCGGCCAGAGATTGGCTATTTGCGCAACGGGAAAAAATGGTAGAGAGATGAAAATTATTACTGTAGTAGGTCTATTTATTACCTTTAAAATGATACCAAGGCGGACAAGATCGGTGGGTTTGAAATTGTTTTTTTAAAAAGAAATTTGATTGAGCTATAACAACAGCCTATTACTAATTGTTTACCTCACCTTTGAGTGATACCTCCACCAGACACCTGGTTAACAGGCTATATAGCTTCGGATTAGGCCTATATAAGATGTTGTTTTCTTGGGTAGTATTATAGTTGTAATGGGGTTGTATGATATGATTAACACTAGGCCTACCTGGATATTCCAGAAAACTGCTTTAGTATACGGTAGGCCTACTAAAGTAGACGTTTCAAACCACACATCAGGCGATTATGAAATTGTTGCCTAAAAGGCTTTGTGTGATTCCTGGAACAGGAGAGGAGGGGTGGGGGGTCCCCCACCCCTCTGTCCACCAGGGGGCAGGGCTGCTCTGTGCAGAGGGGGGCGGGGCCAGACCTGGCACACCTGGATGGACTTCATTGAAATAAAATACTTCTTGAAAGCCAGGAGCCTATATAGCCCGAATGCAGTGATATAGAGCCACTAGTTACATTACATTATACATTAGATCATTTTTGTTAAACATTACATAGAATTAAATTTTTAATATTATTATTCCAGTTACCGACATATATCACTACACTAGTAGGGCTATTTAATGTCGGTTTTAAGTTAAATAAGTATGCTACAACGTGGTGTAACATACTGTACGATTGGGAGACTTTTGAAGTCGAAATAGTTGAAATAATCATAAAAAATTACCAATAAACAATTACAATGAATAATAGAAATTGTACAAATATAGTCTAAACTTCACAGAAGTGAACAGGAATGAACAGGAGGCTCATCAAGATCATAAGCACCTTTAGTTTGGCAAAAAAATCCAGAAAAAACAATTAATTTAGATTTCGAAATTAATTAATGATTTAAATAATAATCATTGCGAAGGTACATATCAATATCAAATAATATGCAGGTCAATCAGGAACAATAAGAATAATATAAGAAGTCTCACTAGCCCACTCTCTCTAGTTGCTAAAAATCCAGTCCCATAACACAAGGCAGTGAACATGGCTCTGTTTGCCAAGCCTATTTTTGAAATATATATTTCAAATTAATATATCTAGTAATATCAAGGAGAGTTTAGTAGAGTCTGGAGATCAATGATTTGCTAATATATATGTAGAAATATGACCAGAAATGTCCATACAGTAATAAATCAAATGTCTGGTGGTCCCTAGGGGACCGTCCGACGGTTACATGGGTGGCTCTTTTTGACGTGCAAGTTGAGTACCGAGGACGGTCAAGAGCGACGGTCAAAAGTGGCCATCGGTGGTAACCGTTTGACCGTCCCCTCTGGATCCTCTTGACGGTCGGTAAAACGGACGTGTAAGTGGATACCCCACTTTAGCCTACCGTTCTTGGTAATGGGATAATTTTTTGAGCGCCTTGACAATGTATGGTCCGAATTTGTTAAATTAAGCTTATTCAGACCCGAAAATCAGCTAACACGATGTTCCAGACCTGACTCTTTATTGGAGATAGTGTTAGATAATTATATTAGGGTATACCATCAGGTATATCAGTTTAAGTCTAATATGCAGGCAATACCTAAATGTACAGAATAGTTCAACAACGAAAGGGTCGCTCAGATTACTGTAAATATTAAGGGCAATGACTCGAGGGTTTCCGTGCATTTAATTACCATGTGTTTGGTGGTTTGCATACTATAGCAAGAACAGCATAGTATCGCGTATGAGGGGGGCTATATTCTCCGAGTATGGCCGAAAACTACGAGGCCGTAGGCCGAGTTCTTTTTCGGCCATACGAGGAGAATATAGGCCTCCGAAGACACGATACTGTGCTATTCTTGCTTTTATTCCATGATTCTTACCTTAAAACAACTTTATTTGCTTTAATTTCATCAAACTGAGTTGTCTGCATTGTCTCGAACGGTCGTGACATCACTGTACAATACAGGGAGTTTATATTGTCCACCTTGTGAGCGGCAAGTATATCGATTATATTGTACGCTCACGGCCAAATCATGGAATAAATCCCTGTACATCTTGGGGATTTGATTGTTGTTCAAAAGTAGTAGTTAAGTGGCTAAGATCACCATTTTGATTATATGTCATTTAGAAATATGTTTGTAGTTTTCGATGACCTGCATAAGTAAGAAAATTTGTATGGAATACCAACGCTATATATTCCTTAGATTAATTGATATTTGTCAATGAAGAATATGGCAGAGATTTCATCGGGGAATTCAAATCTGAGAGAGAAGTAACTTGACCATAGGGTGCTGCCCTCAGTGCATGGTGACAGGGTGAAGGGATGTGAAGTATGAGCGAGGCAGGAGGTACACAGACGCGGGATATGGGGCGCGGCACAACATGTAAGGGATGAGGGACGAGATGTGAGATGTCACCCCTAAGCCACCATAACATAGTGACATATTGTCCCATCCAGCAGGTATCGGCTCTAACTGTTGTGTCTGGGAGGACCATCAACCGGTGGGATGATTCGAAATTGGAGTTTTAAACTCTTAAATACTCGAAATATATATATTTCATACATTAATGCTCCCGGGTATTAGTTTAAAAGAGATTTTGTGGCTTTTTCAAAATAGTCACTGGCCAACACTGCTGTGTATTGTCTGTCAACTGAAAAGAAGAAGCTACTTCCTAGTGTTCTAGTAGAATCTTGAATGAAAAAAAAGGTAAATAATAGTACGGGTACAACCGCTAAGAGAAACAGTGTTTGGTTAAACATATTTATTTCGAGTGCACATAAATGAACTTCCACGCGAAAGCTACTTCTCGATGCTTATCAATTAGGTAAATTTTCTATTGTAAAAATAAATACCTACACATATACCTCATTGTAATAATTGAACAAGATCGCCAGATTTTTTTCTCAATACGTTGTACATACTTATTAAACTATATAACCAGTTACTGTTATCGAGTGTCATCTTTGTGGGCTACATTAACCAAACTTATGAATATTCTATATTCCCACCAACAAACATGATATTAAGAACTCAAATATGACATTGCATTAATTTTATTATTGTAATAAAACAATTTGAACTCAAGAACATAGAGTGGTATTCTTTCTTCAGGCAACAGCTAATATAGTAATTAAACCTACTTCATGTCTCTAGATCGAATTACAATTAGGATATAAAATGGACTACTTTATTACAGAGGACAACCTAATTTACATTCAGCACACATCGTTCAAATCTATAACGGCTACTCGATTTTAATTAATTTTATAGAAAAAACGTCGAAGCGATTGCTTTATGAAGCCGTGCTTTTCTGTACATAAAAATGAGAGCACACAAACATAATGTCCCTTACTCAGAAAATGAATGATGTTATGAATAAATAGCATGTAGTGTACATGAAGCCATATGGTCCAATTATGTACGTTAATTCTGAGAAATCAGGCTTCACTTTCACCAGGATCCTGTTGGTCTTCAAGAATGGGGACAATGAGGTTGTCTGTGGACATGAGATTGTACTTGGTTACGAATGTAGTGAATCTTCTACATAGAGCCGTCTCATTCTGTAAACATTGGAAAAGGTAAATATAGAAATGAAGGGATTAAGTACACTCATTCTCATACAAGGGCGGAATATTTGACTATAGAATACTGTACATAATGCTTCTTTAATATACTATATTGGACGAAGCAACGATCATCCTTATTTAAATATACTGTCCGATACTGTGGTAGAAAAATATTCATGTTTTATCCATAACGGATAACTTCTGACGCACATAACCCTTACCAAGAGAGAAAATCTGAAGGTGACTTACCTCGTATTCGTCAAATAGCGTTCGGTGATGGAAGTAAGCATGGGAGAATATTCTATAAACACGCCTGCACACAGATCCCAGCTTGGCCACGGATGATTCCTTGATGCTTACACTGTAAAAGGTGTTGCAAGGGTCACTGAGGGTAAGAAGAGCGAGGGGCAAAGACCAGGGTGAATGGATATGATTGTGAATCGTTTGGAGACTCTCACCACGAAAGTCAAATAACTCACGTTAACTCTTAGAACTAACTATCAACAATTATATATAATATATATTGATTATTTATTTATGTCATTTTTAAATTACATGAGGTCTATAAGGAAATAGGACTCTCGTCTCTGTCTGGGACAGGTCTTCCGAGGGGACCTTCTACTTCTAACAATAGTTAATATTTTTTAACATATAAGACTTATATTATATTGCTTTAAAATACTGTATGTTAAATTGAGATCTAACTTTGTTTAGATATTAACGCAAGATCATTATATTGAACCTCCAACACAAATGCGGTGACAGTCTTACATAAAGCGATCATACTGTAGATGGAATTGTTCTTTCTTTTTTTTTAAATTTACTCAATGGATTGTTGGTGGATTTACGACCGCGCGAAAATGTGTTAAAACAGCAGCACGAGATAACTACCAACTACCGGTATGCCTAAGATCAGTTTCAACTTTTTATAATTACCATTTTCAAAACCAATACAATTACTTTTATGAAAACAATTATTTAGCATAACTTTCGGCATATGTATAATATACATCCCTTAGTGTAAGGGAATGAAAAGGGGAGACAACTGTGATCATGACAATAACTTACCGACTAGGGAAGTATTTGTTGCTATTTAGAAGACATGCCGCACCATCTAGCGTATGACGAGTGTAGTCAATGGCAGGGCACTGCAATGAGGAAAACCGGGAGATTAACCTTAAATGGTGGACGCACAAGTCATGGTAACACGAAACTATTCAGAAGGCAATGAATGGAACCATTATCTCGAGTCACCACCGCGCCATCATATTACCACAAATAAATTCCCTGTATGAGAATTGTATGAATAACACAGATATAAAGATAGAGGACTTGAGATGGCGGCTAAGACTTGGGAAGAATACCCCAGATTTTCCTACATCCATGTATATCCCGTTTTTCAGGTCGCTACTAGATATACCTAGATTGACCATTCCTCTTCTTACCTCTTTTGGTGTCTTATGGGCAGCACAGAGGAAAATCCACTGCTCGGTGGCAGTCATTTGAGTACATGTCTCAGGATTGCATTCCATCTATAACAAAATCATAGACTTAGTAAATATAAGCAAAACACGGAGAATCTCTATGTTCCATTGAAATTGTCAAGAAAAATATCAGCGATAAGACTTTTAGCAAATTCATTTTCGAACATACTAATCTCGCTTTAAAATATCGTCAACGCTTAATAATATACTAACATTTACAACAAGAAACAACGACAAATAAGGAAGATAATAGTAGGAATATGACATTTTTAGATGTTGGTTCAATATTTACCTGGAGTTTTACTGCTATCCCATTCAGTTCCATACAGAATTGCCTGCAAACGAAAGTAAATGTGAGTACATACAATGCTTTCCACAATGAGTCAAGGATTATTAAATGAAATCGATGAAGACCTGGGTTTCCCAAAAGTTCACTACGGTACCCATTTTGTCAACTTTCCACTTGCATAAATTATATTTTTGACAGATCAAGAATGGTTCTATCCTATTCAATTCAATGTTCGCCTACCATGCAGTAAGAGAAGAAATCGGGTTTTGTTATACTTAGTGAGCTCACTTATATATTCAATATTGCAATACTCGCTCTTTACGGAACAGTATTAATAGATTCAGATTCTGTAAAGAAATAGAAGGACACCGCCCCTTAGGTCATATGAAGATATCATTAAAAACACAAGTAAAAATAATTCTATTCCCTGCCTAGAGTCAGTCATAACCCACCTGAGGTGTTCATATTTCCATACGCCTTCATCCTGACCATCGGGAGGGTTTAGGATTTCGTCTATATTTGAGTAATCGCGACGGATAGCCTGCTGGATGAACTGGAAAAAAGTAGAGAGCAAAAGTCAAGATTACAGCTTGATTTGAGCTACCGTGAACCTGAGTAAACTGATAAATGCATGTCACGATGCGGCTTTCGGTATTCGAATATATATGGTATTTAATTCATATACGATAATCAATTTGATATTTGAATCATATTTATATAAAATTACATAATCTAAAAACTAGGGTATACACTATATCAGTGCACATAGGCATAGCCTACCGATCAAGTATTCTCTAAAATTCTGATATAGAGGTGAAAAAACATACTAAATTAGACCAAATTTGATTTCCAATACATTTTACCCTAAAGTGACAATAAATGCATATTGCACGTGTTGGGAGTCTAAAACAAGTTTTACAGGCGAACAAATCATTTAATGACTTAAAAAACTCACTTGCTGAACAGCAAGTGTGCTGTCCATTTCTTCGAATGATTCATCTGGCCAAGAACACCATTGCTGTAAAGTGTGAAGAATAATGAATATACCTAATGGATGACCATACAACAAAACACTATAATAATTGTTATACAGACAATTGTTATATCACGGGTGAAGATAATCCTAATTCTATCCTTAAAACCTACTTCCTGAAGCTGTAAAAGTAAAAGCCATGAACTGAAGATTATATAGGTAAAACTTTTGTTAACATTAATCGTATAACTGATTTCATTAGCGGCAAAAGATACTTTGATTGATGTTTGATAACAAAAAAATGTGTGAATTAAATAAATATGGTTCCGTAATTGGCGTTAAAAAAACTGCTGTATTAGCCTACTATTACTATTACTAAGTATTAGCCATAGACTCCATACATGATACGGTACCCAGACGCTTCGGTCCAAAACCGCGTCGGCCCAGGCACTTGGACCTCGTCGGCCCAAGGCTTAGGCCGCGTCGGCCCAAGGGGTAGACCGCGTCGGCCCACTAGGTAAATATAAAGGTATCAACTAAAAACTAGGATTCAGAATGCTAGTGGGATATAACTACTGCCTATACTGACCTAGGCTACTGCCTATACTGACCTAGGACCACACATTTAAGGTTAGGTTTAGGGTTTTAGTTCGCATCAGTATCTTGGGGGTGGGCCGAGCCGGCCTTGGGGGTGGGCCGATGTGGTTTTGGAGGTGGGCCGACGGGGCGCACAGGTGGGCCGACGGGGCGCACAGGTGGGCCGACGGGGCGCACAGGTGGGCCGACGGGGCTTGGGCCGACGCGGTGTTGGGACGACGTGCCTATGAATCCATGATACAGGCTAAGGTTTATAGACGAATGAAGAGAGTTGACGTTTGCCAGAAATGCGACTTTTCTAACACAGACGATAAGAAAAGAATATTGTTAACTGCAAAATCATGTAAACAGTCTGAATAAAATATAAAACTCCCTAGTAGATATAGAAATCAGTTCTGTATTCTCAGTTTCTGGCAACCATCAGGCATCACACTGAGTGACTGGCTTCTTCCGACCTATGCTTTGAGTAGGCCTAGACCTAGTATGTTTCGATGATCATCAATCGGTCATTCTTTTGGAGCAAACTTGCTCAAGCTACATTTTTCATGGGAACAGGCGAGTTCTACCGGTGCCCGAACGTATAATCTTCCACAAATACGATTAGAGATGCAAAATTCCTAAGTAAAGTCATACCTCTGCCTTCGTTCCTGCTCTGTTCCGCCGAAGAAAAGCTACCGAGTCGGCCATATTGGATGGTCACCGGAAGCCCTGACTAAACCGGAACTACAAAGGCTGCCAGGATCAAAACAAAATACTTGGGGGTGTGACACGCTGTAAGCTGAGAACAACAATGCCAGAAGTCATGGGCGGCGAGGTGTGTATATTTGAGAATACTATGGTGTCTCTACTGTATTTCTTTTCACAATTGGTTGAAGCGATGTGTATTTTGAAATTTGTATTACCACGCATTTCAATGCTTCATGAGTGTCAGACTGTCAACGACAACGTACACTATAATTTGACTAGGCTAGTCTAAGTCTTTAATAGACTGTCTGATAATGACAGTGATGAGTAGACCTATCATGATTAAGGCCTACTGTACAGGCTGCAGCCTGCCCTGATGACTAGATAGCCGTAGTGAGTTTGGAGTAGGATACCAACAAACACTTCCATCCATTCCTTTGCTCCCTGTTTCCAATTATTTAAAAACCCAGCCTATATCAGTGTGTATAGCCTGATGGGCCGCTTCCACAGGTCGGAATAAGCCTTATAGGCGTGTTCCACAGGTCGGAATAAGCCTTATGTCCCAATCGGTTTTATCAATGAAACAATGCTACGGTTTGCATCGGTTTTGTGCGCACAGGGTGATCAATTTTTTATTCCAACCGAACCGAGCGGAACCAAACCAAGGGTGTGTGCAACTGGTCGGTTCTCATCGGCTCGGAATAAAATAGATTTATTACATCAATTCCAGACTGAAACAGTCCTATTCATTCCGATGGTAAGCACAACTGGTCGGAACGTCTGTTCGGTTCCATTTGGTTCCATCGGTTTCATGAAAAACCGACCAGAAACCGATGAAAATCAAACAGGTCAGATTATCGTTTTTAGCCCTTCGGTTCGTTCGGTTTGCCTCAAATATTCTGACGGTGATATGGACCCGAACCGAACCGACTGCTATGTGAACAATAGGTCGGAATTAATGATCGGTTTTTTCGAAAACCGATTGGGATGTAAGGCTTATTCCGACCTGTGGAACACCCCTATTACGTCTGAATCGGTTTTAATAAGAAACCAAGCACATCGGTTTTCATAGGTTTCCATAGGTTTCTCACTATTCCTACCGATCCAAACCTACACATTTTGGTCTCTTCAACTGCTCGACTCAGAATGAAATGCAACGTGGGTTTCATAAAAAAACGATCGAAACCGATACGATAGCTACCAATGATAACCAGTCGGATTATCGTTTTTAGCCCTTTGGTTCGTACGGTTCGCCTAAAATATTCCAACAGTGATATTCCGTTCCGATGGAGCCGAACCAAACCGAGCACCATGTGAACAATAGGTCGGAATTAATGATCGTTTTTTTTTAAAAAAACGATTCAGACATAAGGCTTATTCTGACTTGTGGAAGCGGCCCATAATGGGGGTGTTCCACAGGTCGGAATAAGCCTTATGTCCCAATCGTTTTTTTTAAAAAACGATCATTAATTCCGACCTATTGTTCACATGGTGCTCGGTTTGGTTCGGCTCCATCGGAACGGAATATCACCATCGGAATATTTTAGGCGAACCGTACGAACCAAAGGGCTAAAAACTATAATCTGACCTGTTTGATTTTCATCGGTTTCTAGTCGTTTTTTTCATGAAACCAATGGAGCCGAACAGACGTTCCGACCAGTTGTGACAAAATATGAGTGACATCGGAATGAAAAGGAACGGTTCCGATGTATATTTTGTTTTTTAAAACCGACGATGCATTTCATTCCGAGCCGAGCAGTTGAATAGACCAACATGTGTAGGTTCGGATCGGTTGGAATAGCATATATTTGCGTGAGAAACCGATGGAAACCTATGAAAACCTAGCTAGGGGCTTGATTTCTTGGTAAAACCGATTGGGACGTAAGACTTATAGGCGTGTTCCACAGGTCGGAATAAGCCTTATGTCCCAATCGGTTTTACCAATGAAACAATGCTACGGTTTTTCTCGGTTTGCATCGGTTTTGATTTTGGTTTTGATCGATTTTGTTATTCCAACCGAAACCGAACCGAACGGAACTAAGGGTGTGTGCAACTGGTCGACTCTTATCGGCTCGGAATAAAATAGATTTAGTACATCAATTCCAGACCGAAACAGTCCTATTCATTCCGATGATATGCACAACAGGTCGGAACGTCTGTTCGGCACCATTCGGTTCCATCGGTTTCATAAAAAACCGACCAGAAACCGATGAAAATCAAACAGGTCGTATTATCGTTTTTAGCCCTTCGGTTCGTTCGGTTTGCCTCAAATATTCCGACGGTGATATTCCGTTCCGATGGAGCCGAACTGAACCGACTGCTATGTGAACAATAGGTCGGAATTAATGATCGTTTTTTTGGAAAACCGATTGGGACGTAAGGCTTATTCCGACCTGTGGAACACCCCTATTATTCCGACCTGTGGACCACCCTTATAATATGGCGATTACCATATACCGTACTATGTCTATATTTACATTGTATGCAATATAAATATTTAATTTCAGGATATTGAAAGGAAATTGAAGGAAAAACTACAGTCTTTCTTGAAGCAAATGCAGAAGTTTGGAACGGTGAAGGGATTCCAACATTTTATGACATACCTCAGGGGAAAAGAAGAAATGCTAATTAGTGTCTCCAATGATGTATTTGTAAGGACTTCTTATTAACTTATACGGTACCGTACAGAGTTTTTACTAGATTCTACCAGTGGGGAGAATTTTACATCATTTACTTGTGTCATACAACAGAACTAGTGTGCCTTATTTTCTTTAGGACGCAGAGGGATGTAGCGGTCCTACCACACCGCTTTCGTTTAGTGGAAATTTCGCCTCCTTCAACGCCAGTTTTTCTTCAGGCCATCTTCCTTACGATAAGTAAGCAATTCCTTTTCAACCATGTACATGTAGGTCTATGCTATGGGTTTGCCAGGGACTAGTGATCCGGTGTGTCTCGAATATCTGTACAGGTAACGACATTCATTTTACAGGCAAAAACTATTACTCTCCGGTGCTACACAAAAGAGTCTGAGCGGGTTCTGGGATCAGGGAGCTGGCCTTCCCCCCGCATCACCAAGTGAAAAAGAAACTAGCTTTGACGTGAGTATAATTACACCACTTTATAATGATTATACTTGAATATCTTTTATCATTATTATAATTATTTATCTTAAGATTAGGAAGCAAGAGGTGTAATCATAAAATGGACTCAGTAAGAGACTGCATGTAATATTGGTTCACTCTTAACTTTTATAACCATACTTACTTTCCTCATTTGTTACATATATTACCTTTCTTTATAGGACAACGTGACAACTTTCCTTGTGGCAGGCTATAGTAGATATATCTGTCCATATGTGTGGGTTCGTTCAAACCACAGTCGTCTTGCAAAGTTCACTGGTCAGCAAGATAAGGACAAAGATAAACCTCTAAAGTTAAAATCGGTTGGAAAATGGAAAGATCGCGGTAATATATTTTAATTCAAATCCTTATTTACATGTTTAAATGACCTTACGAAAACAGTTCAAAACTGTCTTCGCATATGTTAAGGCTGATTCGTAATCAACCAGAGTTGAGAATAAAACTAAGTCACACTCATAGTTATGTGAAATAGTGAACGAAAAATACTATTCTTATATTTATTCTGGTGTGGTTTACTTGGGATATTGAAAATGCCTACATAATTAAGCTTCCATATTCGCGTTGTGTATATTTACTAGTGATCGTTCCTTACTAAATATCGTTCGTTGAGTTTTGGGTGGTACAATGTTGAAGGTATCGGCAACTACATCACAGGGATGTAATAAAAATGAGTACCGTGCCATTGAGTTCCTTTCAAAACGCTTTGTTCTACTTTTTTTCAATATACAGAAGTCGGAGTTTGGGATGTTATTGCGGAATTAGTTAAACTGAGTGCGTACCCACCACCTAGGAATCCATTTGCCGTCAATATGTTATACTTCGAAAATCTTGACCCGAAAAGGAAGCTCATCAACACCGGATCGATGATCTCAACATTGCAACAAATCATATCTTCACAATCAGAGGATAAATATTATACAGCTAAAGGTAGATCTTGTTATCACTTGATCAGCAAAACAAATAACCGCATATTCAAACTGGTAAGAGAAATGTAAAACTAGTAACAATGTGAACATTATTATTTATATATTGCAGTCCTTATTATCGTTAATGTAATACATGGGTTTCACGGTTATGCCTCCCAGAATTGTGGTCCATAAATTTTCTCAAATCTATTTCTTTGCTTCATCTATAGTTCTTGAGGATTTGCTGAAGTTAACACGGATCCACTATGAGACCCTCCAAGCAGTCACCGTTTCGAAAGGACTTCCCTGCATGGAGCAATGTAAGAAAGAGCTTCAGCAGAAACAACAGGACGAGATGCAGCAACAACGACGGAGACGGCTTAGTAGTGGTCGCCAGTATCCCGCCGATGCATTCAAACTAACACAGGGATATACTCACCCTTACTATTATTCTAATTAGTGGGAAATCACACATCCAGCCGTTACAGCTGAAAGACTCTTGATGATTGCCAAGTGCAAAACATGCAAAAAAATTTAGATCTAGTACAAGTGTTCCTAATCTCAGGTTTCAGATTAACTAACTTTGTGCACCAAGTGACTTATTACAAAGTGTCATCATATTTTAAACGACACATTGCAACAAATTAGACGTGTAAATCTATTTCTAAGGCCATTAAACTAGTATCCGAGCCACAGTAAACCTTTCTTTCACTTTAATGCTCAACCAGGAAACATTCCAGGTAAAAAGACTATACTTGTTTGTCTGTCAACTGGGTGTGAATATAAAGTCAACTGGGTGTGAATATTAAGTCACTATTAGTGATATGAATGCGACTGGGTTTTTGTGAATGTGTGTATTAAAATAGTGCCGCCTGCCGCGTGCTTGTCACATTTCCTTAGGCTTAGTTTGCTTCACACCTTTGGTAAGGCAGACGAACTAGTCTTGTTTGTCTCAATGTGAATGTATCAATTTATGTAGATATCCAAAAGTTATATTTTAAATCAAATGTCCTCACGGCTACATTTTTATATAAATATAATTATGGGACTAATGCTTTACCCTCTGTCCGAAATGAGTTTTAAGAACTTCGATTTATTGGCTAAGAAATTACCTTGGACAACAATACAAATTCAAAAAAGATGTAACTGGACGTAGGAATTCGTAAAACGTCAAGGTTTCAGACCCGCATGATCGATCTGAAAAATCATTCTGATGAACATTATTAGCTACTTTGGGTTTGGTCTGTATTATCCGAGACCCTAGTCACAATTAAGATGATATGAGGTAAGTAAGGTATTAAGTGCAGCTCCCCCATATAAATATATATCTTGTTTTCGTGTACTGTTTTTATAATAAAGTCGCTTAATGCGTGACTTAAGACATATATGAAAAGAAACACCAAGAAGACGCTTTTGTTTATTAATATATCACTTTAATGAAATAAAATCTAGGAGGGACTGGATTTGTACAATGCACACGTCACGCATCAAATGTTGAAATGAAGACGAAGAACAATCGCTGTTTTTCAGTAATAAATAAGTTCATAAATACCGACGTATACTCAAAGGAGCCGAGCCAATTCCAACAGCATATTGACACACACACGTGTAAATACTGGCGCATCATGAAGTAGTGATAGAACTATACATAAGCTTCCCAAGACAGATTGATGCATACTTTCTGATGTCTAGGGGATATCCACTGTCAGTCGCTGTCACTAAGTTACACACGGAATACCAGTGTAGCCTCTCGAACACATTACACAACACGTTGAAGTGCTGATCCACCAAAAATTCTATATATTCCCTAACTATTTCTCTTCCTTTTCATTAAAAATACACCCCTTGGCATACGTTATGTGCGCAATTTAGTCCAATCAAACATTATAATACAACAAGTTCATGTATAATTACAAATCAAAACGGAGAACTAATTTTCCATGATTTTTGACGGATTATTCGAATATGAATAATATGCCGAGTCCAAACGGTTCCGCCTTTGTTCTGCTTCAGTCACAGCGGAGATGTACATATGTATAAAATGGCCAAGGCATAATTTATAGGAAGAAACTGGGCGAGAATTTATTCGTCCAAACACGTCCCTAACAAAAGTACATGAATATAAAATGTACATGTTCCCCAAAGCCATAATAAATTTGTTGTCGCATTACATCCATAACAGAAGATAATCTCTGGTGTCACATCAAAATGAAACAACTCACGAAAAATCTTTAAAAAGCTTCTCCAATTCCGACTCATTCATCATGGAGACATATGTACAAAGTTTACGCGACATTACAAGACACTATCTACAACTAGTTGTACTTTTTCTGCTCCAGTTGGTGTCTCCAACTTAAGTTAGAGACATTTTCAACTCAGAACTACAGGAACGAAACCGCAGAGATATTACTAAATCCTTAAATCAGTCATCCTTCGTGCCGCCCTTTGAAACCGACTACCGTTATTGGATACAAATGTATGGGATTCTTTTGGTCATCTAGAAAAACACTTTGGGGAGCATTTTCAGTCGAAGTGTTCGCTTTAATAAATTACTAATATAAGTGGAAAATAAACTTTGAAACCTGGGCCTTTCTACAATAGCTGTGAAGGGACCTCAGCAAGCGCAGCGTCACGTTATAAAGCAGATGAGCAATTGATGTGTATCACTTGGTGTGATTGGGTTAACACATGGTAATCAATTAGCCAAGGTTCCATCCAAATGGCTTACTTTATCGGTTGCACGACTCCACATACATTATAAGTTGCACGACTCCACATTCATTATTAGTTGCAAGACTCCACATTCATAAACATCATGCTCAGTCCCCCTGCATCATATGACCTATTGGGCTAATAACTTCCATACACGAGGCATGTCCTGTCCACACACAATTTGCCAAGCAATACATAATACATGGGTATTTCATGTCCTCCCCTTTCTGTTACAAGAGAAATGAAACTACTACATAGGGCATATACAACTAGAAACATTGTAGGGGGCCATAAGATACTGGTAGCCTTGGCGCCAATAGTGCCTACGTATTTTTGTAATCAGTATAAACTGGTACAAATGTTTAGAATTTATTCCATACTTGTAATAATGTTATGTATGTTTGCTATGCACAATCCTGGCAGGGCTATGTGTGACTACATTAGCTACTCTCTACCCTCCTTGTATATCGCTAATGTATCATGCTTATTTGGACCATGTTCTGATGTACCTGAGATTGGAGTCGATTCGATATATTTACGGTATTGATATATATGTATAGGCAGGATGGCAACTGTTCCGGGGTGGTTATTCCACAAATAATTATTATTTGTACCTGATATAATTTATTATCATTTTTACACTTGCTTTCTGAGATGGACTTTGAAAGAATTTCATGCACATATAACCACTTCTTAAAACCGCTTTTGCAACTCCATACTATTTCTTGAAACTATCAGCCATTCTAAGCTATTGATCGACAGATTGATTCAATCTTGTAATATAACTTGCTAAAGTTTGCGATTACCTGTTGAGTTGTTGAAGTAATGAGATCTAACTTCACCCTTATATCCTTTAGATCATACAACTGTCTAGCATAGAAAAAATACATTGAAATTGAATACATTAGAAATCCCAATTACGATTACAGTTTTTCTACACATTCATCTTTCAATCAAGACTCATAATTTCCTAGAATGATGTAAATTACATACCACGTGGACTTCACTATCAACGGAACAAATGGTTCAACCACAAATATCTCATTCAACAAATTTCACTACAAGCCACGTTTAACCACCATTTTATGATGGCTGTGTGGATCTGACCAACTCGTTGCGATGTACGTTTATAAAGACAGGTAAATTGTCCCCTGCAAGTTAAGGGAATTTATATATACTAAAGTATAATTTTCTTGGGCCGGTACTATGTGCGTGTCCCTGACTTTTATTGTATGTGAGGAAATACCTGATGAACGGGTTTGTGTGGTAGATGCGAATACAAAGTTGACATTTTTGTATATGTTGTGATGCAACGTAGGGCAACAAGGTCCTTGATTATAATTGGGCAATATTCCAGATGGGGATCATCCCAAGCGGATGTAAGATGAAATTATTGTATAAAGCAAGCACACTCTATGTGTAGACAGTGACATTCAGGAAGCAGAGGTCAAGCAATAAATTAGTTCAGTTTTTGTCATGTTTTCATCAATAAGTCAGACCATTCATCCCGAACATCCTGTGAGATGGCAATAGTTCTTATGTCAACAACATACTCCTTGTTGCATAGGATATTCAGCACGTATACCAATTATTATGATTCCTGCGAGTTAAACCGAGGTCCGTTGCCACTCCCATAGATCCAGGATATGCTATCAAGCCAACAAGGCGCCAATCGGCCGTTATTAGTTCACTGATGACTCCCACATACCAAATGAGCAACTGTCAGAATCATAAAGATTTGTGCACGAGTAAACTCATGATGTCCTTGAATTAAACATTCACACATTCCTATATTCTATAGAAATTCCACTTTTCACTTCCACATGTAGGTTCTTACGGGAATATTATAAAGATGACATCATCCTAGCGACGAACGAGACACCTGCTGCCTAGATGAGAACAGCTGTTATTTTCACCTCAAGAATAAATCGAGAGATCGGGAATAGGGCATGATATATGTATAAGTCAGCAAGCAGATGTTAAATTGTAATTCGTGGATTGTGGAAGGCCAGATTTGATGCTGGGTTGTTTGGTTGTTATTGTAGGATTAAATGAGCCATATTAACTAATGCCTGAGAGCTGAGTTCCGCCAATATTGGCAGATGACCACGATTATCGCGCATTTCTCAAGCAGACATTGCAACCTGAAAATGATCCACTCCCACACTAAGAGACTTCTTCTTCGTCAAACTTTCCCAACTGCATTAAGTTGTACTGATCCGATTTTTTTTGTAGGCGTTCCAAGTCACTCTCAAAATATCCAGCATTTAGTTGTAGGGGCTATGCTCGCTAACCCGACACAGATAAAATGAACTCTTGCACAGGTCCAGAGCCACACAACACAGTAATGCCACACTGTCACTATCATACAGCTGCCGGGTCATATATACGCTCAGCAGCATCAGTTCTACGTATGCATGTATGTTCCAGCTGTAGGCATGTATTCCAGTTCAAAAATATTCGTTGAGGACGTAAGGACAACTCCAAATAAAAATAGAAACTATGTTAATATATGGCGCACAGGTGTGAAACGTAGGAGCATGACTCAAATGGAGAATTGCTTGACGATGAGTTCCTAGATGAGTGGGCTGGAGATGGGGATGTCATGTAGTGAATGGCTGACTTCAGTTTGTATCTAGGAACAACAGCTTAGTTCTAGTTGCCTTTCGTCAACATGCGTTTCATGTCCAAGGAGAATGTTGAATGATCTACTGGGATGTTGTCCAACTGGCAACATTGATGATGTAATGGAAGATTCACATTATGTTGAGCAGCTGATAGGTGGGGGTTGACTGGCAGATTGGTTCTGTGAAAATAAAAATGCACATTCAATATAGTATATAGCTTTACTTTCAAACCTACTAAAAATACACACTTGAAACGAGTGCTAATTCAAGATAGAAACCTACGTAAGCTGTCTTGGAGATTACATATTTTTATACTTCGGTTTTTCGATTTCAAGAGGGAACACAACTATCACAATCGTACATGAAAAATAACTTACCGTAGTTCCTAATTGGAAGTTGTCATATAGACTCATGAGCTCCTCCATTTTGAATTGGTTCAGGACGGTTACATTCTCCAAATTCGGAGAGATCTTCTTTGCACAGTCAAGACAATGCACCACGTGTTTCTTATCCTGCTCGATAACGAACAGTAGGTTAAATACTTCCACCTGAAAAGAGAGAATGGTGTTAAACATTTGGATACACATGGGTACATAACTTAATAGAACTGTTTGTATGACCATTCGGCATAGTGGTCCATCAATTTTGTGAACATATTTCGATGGTCATTGTTATTCACCAACTTTTCCCTTATGCACATGAGATTATTAGCTGGCTGAAACTGTCGCGCAATAACATTTCTTGTAAAAAATCAAGCCATTTCAGTCAGGAAATGAAGATGGACAAAAACTAAATAGGTGGTCCTTACCTCACAGTTATTACAGTAGTGAGCGGCTTCGCTGGGTTGGCGACTGTACCACACAGGCTCTTTGTTGAGTTCTTTCATATAGTCCAGGATGAGTTGACACTGTTTTAATGTGCGCAGTAAACAGTACCTACAATGTAGAAATCATAGTAATTTATTAAATGTAATGACTGAAAATTAGGAGAATTTTAGATAAAAATCAAGGTGTAAATTACATATTTCATAAACAAAATTACATACTTGATCATTTCGAAAAGCTTTGGGTCTGTAACTCTAACGTTGCGGGCTAGGTTCCAGGACATGTGTATCATGGGGACGATGGACTTGTAGCTTTGGAGTTTGTTGTACTCGTATCTTTCCACGGCCACTGAGTACTGCTTCCAAACGAGTGGACCAACATTCCAGGCTATATTGTTGCACCATCCCTACATTAACCGAAAAGAGGAAATAAAGATTAACTTCATTGTTAGAATTCGACCATGTAGGTCACAGCAGCGAAGTCACGATCTTTCGTTAAGGCCAATATTAAAAGTCACTGGTGGTCAAACCACACTCTAACTAAAAGATCCGATTGAAAGCAAAAGCAAAAAAAACCCCTGAAAATATCAAGATAGGTGAGACAACTTACGATAGCTTGGACCCAGTGGACTGTTCCAGGTCCCACCCACACGAGGTCTCCTGGTTTCTGGATGAACCGGTACACTGGAACATTGTGGTCATAAAGGTCCTCCAGCAGCGGCCACCAAGATCCTTTCAGGTAATTGATATTATTCCTGTAACGAGGAGAGAAAGCTATCCATAAATTATCCAAAACAAGATAAATTGTCCAAAACAAGACCAAATTCCACTAAAATATTACTATACTAGATTCGTGTCCAGAGACGCCAACATTTGAGAATTAAAAAAAAAAAAAATATTTAAGATATAAATGAAATATTCCAAGGAGGGAAAAACTAAAATTATCACGCGACGATAACATAGACCAAGCCCACTATATCATATTAGGAACTCTTTACTTTTCACACAGGTGATGAATGACGCCCCAGTAGGACTCTGGTACAGAGAACCATTCACAGTCGCCAGGTCCGATGTTTATATTGACAGATGAGAAGTTGTTATTCTCCTGGTGGCCAGGGGTACGTGAGCCTGGAACCTTCATATAAAGCTGTACTGAGTTCATGCCTAGGATGGTGTGGCCCACGTGGGATAACATGTTACTAGCTGATACAACTCTTGTAAAGGCAGGCAGCTTGGTCAGCTCGTGAAGTTGTGGTTTCCACTTCTTTTCATCAGAGAGATCAAGATTGGTGCCGAATTTTATCATCTTGAATTTTCTTCTCCTGGAATCAAGGACACAAAGATTGAGTGATACAGCGATATTTTGGGGGAATTGTAACTAAGCAGCATTGGGTTTGCCATACACCGGTCGACATTATAGAAATGGCTTGATCTAATCATTCAAAAAAGAAAAGGTATCAGTACTTACTTTGGAGCAGATGAATTTGAGTCACTATCAGATTCTTTGTCTCCTCCCCGCCAGATTCCTTTCTGTCGCTCTTGTTCTTCCTGCAAAGTAAGAGAATAATCTAAGATTAATCGAGGAATTAACTTACCCTGCAGACAGACGAACTGCAGTTTAACCATCAAATGCCAATGAACGTTATGAATGAACATTAATCTAGATTGTTTATATCAACTTAGAACTCATAGATACGTACAAAAAACTATTTCATATAGACTTGCAATACAGCTAATACAGTACAGGTGTAGAAAACATAACATACCTTTAGAGATTCCTGAAAGGATGAGGCCTGATACTGGGCGTACTTAGCGATGGACGTGTGCGAACGAGAACTGTTGCAGTGCCACGACCGAACTCCGCTCTCGTCGAAGTTTTCATCGGGTGGCAAGCGACGTTGTGAGCGTACTTCTATCATGTGATCACTGTTGGCTTCCACTAGAGTCTTGGTAGAGAAGAGGCCCAGGTCTAGTTTCAACGCTCCAGCGAGACCGCGGATGACTGCCACGGGTTGAGATAAACAGTATTGCTGGAGTTCGATGCTGAACGCATCCTTCTTGCTCTCCAACTGAAATAGGGGGCATGGGCAAGGTTAGCCTATTATATGAGCGCGCGTTTTTTGTTTTGAATGAATTCCACAATTAGGATATATAGAAATAGATTTAACTGCTGACAA
This sequence comes from Sthenelais limicola, assembly GCA_942159475.1. Lineage (NCBI taxonomy): Eukaryota > Metazoa > Annelida > Polychaeta > Phyllodocida > Sigalionidae > Sthenelais > Sthenelais limicola. The sequence continues at coordinate 53,017,851 of OW804100.1, read as the reverse complement.
TTCTAAGGATTATCAAACATAAATATTCTTACATAGACACTAGGAGTAGGCGGGTTGAGTTTATCCTTTGGTAGTGGTGGGTAGGGAGAATCTGGTGGCATTGGAGGAGGACATTTTTCTGATAAAATACTTGTATTTGATATCCCATTTTTACCTGTAACAAATAAAAACATGAAGGTAAAAACATAATCCGTTCAAGGTAGGAAACAGCCAACTAACAATCAGCATAAGCATTGGTAACAACCTAATGTTGTGAATAATACAACACATCTCAAATAGCAGCTTTAATTTGAACGGGACACTTTCTAATGTTGAAGCCCACTCCTTACCCATTCCTTTACATGCAGCTATAATTTGTGAGGCGCTCATGTTTATCGACATGTGAGAAGGAGACAGCGCTTCACTACCAGCGCCCTTCTTAGATTCTGTTTCCACTTTGAATTCATTCGACCAGTCTAGTTCCTCCTGTAAAGGTTTGGATGACGTGCTACTGGCCTGGGACTTGGAATGTGAGAGGCGGGGGCTGGTCCCGTCACCAGCCTGTGGTTGCCCTGAGGTGCTCGAGGAGTGAGGTGGTACTTTGGTCTCGATATTGGAAATAGGGTCAACATTCAAGGCGCCCTGGCCACTGTTGCTGCCCTTTCCTGGTTGACTAGAGGCGTCGTTGTGCCCAGTTGCTTTATCACTTTGGTTACCAAATTGTGCTAGGAGATCTTCTGCCAGAGATGTGGCGATGTCTTGTCTGGATAGTAAGGCAGTCAGTTCCTGGTCACTCATGCCTTGTTGCAAGTCCTTGTTGCTGTCACCAGCCATCTCACTAAAGTTGCCATGCTGTCCGGCAGCCACGCTAGTCTGCGGACTTAGCATTTGATGGATGGCATCTGCAGCGTTGGCACTACCGCGGAAACCAGCCACAGAGCGCTGGAAGCCTGGCTGGTTGTTGCCTGGGGTATAGGCATGGGGGCTTGGGAGAGTTGGCTGATGATCGTGTCCAGGGCTTTGGTAGGAAGAGGATAACGGATGTCCATTTGGTATGTTTGGATGACCCTGGAAAAGCGTAAGCAATGAAGTTTGGGTTAAGCCAAAGACGCTTATGATAGTGACCATTCCCATTACATGACCGCAAGTTAATATTTCTCGTATCTTTGAATTATATCAGATTACTTAAAATAACACCATCTACCAAAATCTTGGGCTTTAGTTGCCAATAAACCCAGGTATGATTACCTCCTTTTCCCACTAGTAGTTAGCAAAAGATATATGATGTAAAGACTATGGAAGAAAGATTAATACAATAAAATAGAATGTCTAAATAGGAACAATAAATCTACCACTTACATCACAATGATATGAGTGATTTCCCAGTAAGAAATAAAAGACCTAAGGGTGATGATAGAAAGTTAACTACACTTGAGCTAGTTTCAATGTTAAAGCTGCAGTTGCTCAAACTGAGGTGCAATTAGAGGAGGTTAGCGCTAAACAGTGCACATTAGTGTGTTAGTTGCTCACATGAGGGCCTGGGTGTCGCTGCTGAAACGCTCCACCCGGCATATGTTGCCGATGCAGTACCTGAGAATGTTGTGGGTGCATTTGATGTTGCTGTTGTTGTTGCTGCTGCTGTTGTTGTTGCTTCATCACCTGTTGATGGTTCATCTGTAGGGAGTATTGCTGTTGTAGCTGATGCAATAACTGTTGTTGTTGCTGAGTGAGCGTAGCCTATTTGAACAAGAAGAAAGTAACTGTAATAGTCAGTATTTAATTCCTTCTTTCATTAATGGTTAATTATCAAAATTCAGGTAACTCATCCTGAATACAAAAAATTCCATACCAACACTCCAACACATATGAATATCCCTGACGTTACCATACTGAGAACTAGATATCTTCACAACAAAATTATCAATACAGGACCAACTGCTAAGATCCTAATGGATGAGCACAAACGCCCTATTCTAAGCTTCGTACCTGATTTTGTTGTAAATACTGTAACATCTGCATCTGTTGTGGATTCAGGTAGAAAGGGGGAGTCTGTGGAGGTTCTGGGGTGCCGGGCTCGTCGTTTGACTACAACGAAGGGAAAATACATTGACTCAGAAACTTTATACATATTCCACAGAAGTGAACACAGATCCTTTATGGTGATTTAATAGAAATCTCCAGGTAAAAGGAACACGATTTAACTATCTCAAACTAAAAGATCCCCATTGTAATTTTCACTGAATTAAAAAAAAATATAATATAGATATTCATATGCGTACCCTCTTTCGGCCAGTGAGCAGCTTTCGCCGCTTGCTTGGGTTACCGCCAGAATCGTCCATGCCGTATATCTCAGTCATACCAAACTGGTCAGTACGCCCCATGTTGTTGTCACCACTATGGGTCCCATGGCCGAATGGTCCCCCGTGAGTCCCCGGCGGCTGGTGTAGCACATATCTCTGTGGCGGAGGTGGTTGTGACGGGGCCTGTTGTGACTGCGTCTGTTGCTGGCCTCCCAGCATGTTGTTACGGGCCTGGGTGTAAGGTATGAGACTTAGTACTGACATCTTTTACTTTCATTGTGATGTAACTACTGAATTTGGCGGATAAACACAGTGCACATTCACTTATAAGTCATACTACTCAGTGATAGATTTACGTTGTACAAGTATTTGATTCTCATACAACAACTATATTTATACAACTTTATACCAATGTAAGCCTCCTAATACCATTAAATTTAATATTTTAAAATCTAAGTGAAACGGATCCCTTTCATTCCAGTCACTAACTCACGGAACACATCCCTCTACATACATCCCCATTGCCAGACTATAAATGAACGATTTCTTCCACTCCATGCATGTGGAAGACAACACGTTAGATCCTCACAGATGACTTTAGCCATGCCTGTACACCTTGCACTCATTTCAACCCATGTTTGTTTTACGCACCTGCTGTGGGTTAGCCACACCTTGTCTTGATGTGAGCTCAGCGGGAATGGGTAAACTCCACGCTTCTTCAATACTTGGCAGAGTACGAGGTCTGTAATGAGATGAACATGGTTACAACTTTTTACATCAACAGAAATACTTAACTTGTCACCAAACACGAGCCTATCTCTTTAGGACAAAAAATATTAATCAATTAATTCAGGCATGATTTAACAACATACGGGGAAGTTTATTAACTATTTCTTCATGAAGTGGCGTACTCAAGCAAGCGGATATATTTAAGAGAAACGCGTTAAAAAATTACAATACAAAGTTTTCGGTGAGACGACAGGAGGTAAAACAATTCACATACTTGGCGCTGAGGGCTTGTTCTGAGATATTGGCGAGTTGCTGCTGCAAAAGCTTGATACGAGCAGTTATATTCGGGCTGATAGAGGCTGGAAAGAAAAGCAGATATATGAAATTAATTGAGGATCAGTCATATTTGTCATATTGCTATATTTAAGTCACATACACTAGGATCGTTTATAAGCCGCCTACTAGTCCAGTAAAAATAGGGTTAGACCTAGGAAAAATTGCAACAAAATGTTTCTCAACGGTTTTGGGTAGTATGAGTGCCCTTTATTAACATACTAAAAGTCTAGAAAAATCTAGGTAGGGGAACATGCCCAAAATCGCTGCCACTAAAACTTTGAAATGCCATAAACTCAGTGTAAAATCAACATGTATTCAAGTGTAAATACATTTTCTTAATGTTTCCAGGCATGGGGAATGCAATGAAATAAGAATAAAGTCCATATAATCAATATTTATAATGTGAAACTTCGATCAATAAAATTTATTAAAAACTGAAAATGTTGTGATTCACAAGCGACCACCTGAATCACTATACTATAGAATCTATTGGTGATTGAGCATCAACTAATCAGTTAATAGTGGGAGAGTGAGTGGGAGAAAGAGGGAGACTGCAATTGACAAAGGGGTAGAGAGACAGAAAGAGAAAGGAGATTGAAGAGGAAATAAAGAGAAAAGGGAGAATAAAATAATATAGATATAAATGTGTGTGAAGTTACAGATTTAAAATATCAATAAACTCTTTACCTATTTTCATTTTTCTGGCCCCTTTCCCCCCCGTTTCTTACAACTTCCAACTACACTAATGGGATGCCTTTTTAATTTCCTTTCTTTTGATTTTTTTTTCAAAAGGTAGATATAATCCCATTAGCTGACATGAGATGCCCCATCCTGTTAATCAAATCACCTTATCAACTTACCTTTAAATCTTTGTCTCCTAAGAGCATCTTAGGTTTCACCTTAAAATTCCTATTATACCACAAGCATTATCTTCTTATGTGGGTGACACTGTTCTGGTTCTTACAGTAACAAGAATTTGGTTGTGACCAAGGAGAAAACTGTTTCCCCAGACTATTCCGTTTCTACTGAAAGGCCTATATGCCTAAGCAAAAAATCCCCCACCCCCCCGATACTTCACACGGGAAAATGGACATAATGCGTTGTCCAGGACTCTAGTTGTCATGGTGTGTTACTAACGTTGTGAAAATTAAAAGACGTCACTAAGATATCTTGCGTTGTTGCCGGCATCGGCATCAATAGGCCTATACTTTCCCTAAATTCTACCCCTATTATCTTCCTTATTTAAATATAAATGTT